>OX401414.1:11577397-12778647 GCA_947846245.1 Cerastoderma edule | reverse complement strand
AATGATGATAATGATTTCAGAATTGATAATACATTTATAAACATAAAATGAATAACATTAATAATGATGATAATGATTTCAGAATTAATAATACATTTATAAACATAAAATGAATAACATTAATAATGATGATAATGATTTCAGAATTAATAATACATTTATAAACATAAAATGAATAACATTAATAATGATGATAATGATTTCAGAATTGATAATACATTTATAAACATAAAATGAATAACATTAATAATGATGATAATGATTTCAGAATTAATAATACATTTATAAACATAAAATGAATAACATTAATAATGATGATAATGATTTAAGTAATAAATACAAATACATTCTAATTACTTACTTACTTAATCCTGATTTTATTTGTCATTGCTGCGGGAGTTCCAGTCAGATAAAATAGAAAATCGAGGGTTCAATGCAGTTTATGAAGCACTTACTATTGTCTTGTATTGAACCCTCAAAATAGATGATAATAATGATAACTTTGTTAAAACATTTAATAACTTTATAAAAGCATCTAACAACATACCCATGTATGAGTTATCATCTGTGGCCCTGCCCTCCGGGGTACTCTTGTATTGTCCAGGTCCATCCTCAAAGTTAAAGTTGAACAGCTGACCTGATATGGGTTAGGAGAGAGAGAACTCATTATATTACAAATGGTAGATATCATATTATGACGGCAGTATTTTTTTTTAATTAAGTCACACTTAAACCCTTTCGCTGCCAAATATATAGCAAAAAGTTCATCTCAGCGCCAAATATATTTAGCGCTTTCTAAGAAAAAACTTGTGTTAAGAGGTCAGCCTATGGAGATGAGAAATTGGCTGTTAAAGAC
Organism: Cerastoderma edule; assembly: GCA_947846245.1. Taxonomy (NCBI): domain Eukaryota; kingdom Metazoa; phylum Mollusca; class Bivalvia; order Cardiida; family Cardiidae; genus Cerastoderma; species Cerastoderma edule. Next base: position 12,777,791 of record OX401414.1, on the reverse strand, counting down.
AGGTTGGCTGCTTAACACAAATTTATGTACACTATAAATTTAACAATGGGACTTTCTGAAGTAGTTGTCTAAGACAGGTTGACTGCTTATAAGGGTGGTTGTTTAACGCAAGATTATGTCAACTAAAGTCGCCTACGGCGGCCAACAACGCTGTCGACTTATAAGAACTCATCAAGCTGTCATTATGAGCAATTCCTCAATTGGTCATGATGTTTTTAAATGTGATATAGCAAGGAAATGTGTATCATTCATACAGTATCATTGTTGTCTGCTTTTGCTATGAATTTAGTCCAAGCACAAATTCCTCTATGGGAGAAAGTGGATTAAGAACAATGAACTCACCTTGCCAATACCAACTTCCCACAGCTCCAATTAGTAGTTGACGGCCTTTCTATAAATAAACCAATCAATATCACCCTTAAAATGACATTATACACAGGCAAATTCAATCGTTTTAAAACGAAATTGTATTTTAACCATTAATGTAACTGGTAATCAAGGAACCAGATTAAGATCAATACATTTTTAAAGATAAATCTGAATTTAGGAAGAGTGGTTACATCAATAAGAAATATACTAAAAAAAGTTAAATTTTATGCAAATTAGAAACAACTTTTTCTAAGTTTGACCCTTAGTAAAATAAGTAATTATGTATAGAAATGAATATGTAGATTGAGATAATATTTTACATTTTCCCGCAGTTTTACATACACTTTTCACACAACCACCATCACCGCCACCACACATACACACATACTGATGACATCACAGTTCACACAACACGACAGAAATAATTTACGGTATGTTTAATTAAGGTTGTTTTACTTTCTGCTGTAAGGACTTTTTCTTAGGGAGAGAGATATGTGTTGTCCTCCCTGAAACATTTCTTTTCATTATTTGTATCATTTAGTATTATTATCATTGATAATTGATTTTATTACTTCATTACTATTATTTCCTAACTTTTTTCAACCATTTTTGAGACGAAGCCAAAAAAAAGCAAAGATGTTTTTACTTAACTTTTGCAATCTTTATTCTTTGTCAAAGCATATTTATCAAATATGGACAATTTACCGTGGAAGGAAACTCTGGAAATTAGCTTACTGCTTCAGTTATAAGGATATCTTTTCATCCCGTTTAACTAGCAGGCATCTTTTTTTGTTTTTTATCAGATGCCATCAAATGTTTGAAATATGATTCATAGTATGTTTAACCCATAAACTCAATGGAGAATTTATAACAAGTTGATATTGACAACAACAGACAACAAAAAATATCTTTACGATATTGGATGGAAGTTATTGTAGCAAAATGATAAATTGTTGATTTGGAGAAGATTATACTTTCGCCAATGTGGTTTCTATAGTCTTCTGCATCAGATACAACAAAGTGAGGAATTATGTCGAGTAAGCTTTAAAGAAAAAAATGAAATGAGAAGTATTTATTCACAATTATCTATTTCTTTTCTTTATTTGTTTGCTTAATCAACTGAAAAGCTACTACACCATTGATTTATTTATGGTAGTACATGTATTAGAGATTAATTCTAAATTTAGACACCATATGGGCCACGTCACGGAAAAAGGGGCACTCGGACATAGCAAACAGTGTAGCCCCAGACCAGCCTCCACGTCACTGACGTGGCGGCTGGTCTTGGGTTACACTGTTTGCCATCTTAGAGGACATCAAGTTTTACCTTTAAATAAATACAAATGATAACTGTCGTGACTAGGTGCTGGAATAATAGCGCTAAGAAAGAGCTGAGTCAGCGGTTTTTATTTATGTCCGAGTGCCCCTTTTCGCGTTACGCGGCCCATATCATCTTGGAAAAGAGCTTTATCTGTAGAAGACACATGTAAGAAACATCAACATGTTGAAAGTATTTAATATTTCGAATAATTTTGCAGACCATAATATTGTTACAGCTACTGTTTCAGATGTCCACATTGCTATTTCTTTAACAGTTAGGTGGCAAATTTTAACGAAGACCTATATTCAATATATGTTCAAAAGTTTCACTGCAACCGCTATTGCAGACTTATACATCAAATTTAAGCAGACGGAAGTTTCAGTTTACAGTTATAAAGATCATCAGTGTTTAGGAAAATATTTCAAAAGTGCACACATAATGGATAAGCAATACATTCAAGAGATAGTAAAGGTATCAAAAATACCTACTCATTAGAGAATACTTTAAACTTTTAATTATCTGTATGATTGATAGGGGGGAAACCATAGAAACAACAACAAAATTGGGAGGTTTGAGGTAGAATACCCATAATCCGCCATTTTGAAACTCGTCCTCTCATCAATTACTTCAGTTTTTCCAAGTATGCACCATTTGAGGATAACTAAAATAATCCTAAGAATGAATGAATTTCAAAATTGTGGATTATGGGAATTTTACCTTGAAAATCGTTTCTCCTTTTGTCCTTTTTTTTTCTTTCAAAAGTATTTATAGGAAAATCAAATTGAGTCATCATGACCTTGTTACATTCAATTTATCAGCAACAACGTTTTGATTTCCATGGTTCCACTATCTTCTTCCAAATGTCAGCACATGTATTTAATTGATAATTCAAACTTTTATATATTTATTTCCTATGTGATAAGTACATTTAAAGATCCAAAACATTTTGCAAATAGAAATAATCGTCATCTGACAAGCAAGCAATTTTGATATGATATGTCAAAATATTTTCAAATTTAATTGATTAATTAAAACAGATAATTAGTAGTGTTAGATATTAATACTAATGAGCAAGTAGTTCTGAAAATTCCTGAAACATTACCAGATATATACAAAACACATGCAATTACCACCAATATGCTAAAAATGCTTGACCCATAGGGAATGTATTCAACTTGATTTTTATCCCAAGAGATTGCCATGTAATCAAAGATGTTTTCAAACTATGCTAATACATCAAATCATTACTCTTAAAGGACTTTGTGACATGTCCAGACTTCAAGCCCTAACAAATTTCGATATAACTTAAAAATACATATTTCAATAATAAAAAAAAGGACATTTTTGAAAAAAAATATTGTTTCTTACAATTTTTTCTAGTTGCAATGGTATATCATTTAGTCCAGTGTCACATTGTCAAATGTTTAGCGTTTGTGTAATTTGTCTTTAAAACCCCCTCCAAATAATAATAATAGTGAATTGTTATCCCATGTTATCCCAAAGAATTATACATTAGAATAAAGACAATGTCGTAAAGAATTGTTATCTGCTTATGGTGTCAACTTGGACAAGTCACAAACCCAAATCAATGGTAATTAATGGTATATAGCAAAGCAAATCATGAGTAAATCAAATCAAAACCTAAGCTTTGAAATAAGAGGGCAATTAAGCAGATATCAAAGGTTTTGGAAAGCAGAAGAATAAAAAATCTATATTTAGAAACTTCTCAGCATATTTAGGGTTAAACCCATTTCTCTTTAAAACCTTAACTCAATGGCATCTATTACAGAAGACTTAAGCAACCACACTGATCTCAGGATAAATTGCTCAAAATAGACAATTTATCTTGAGTCACAATGGTTCTTACCAAATATCACAGAGGAAGTGTTTTTTCAATCCAATTTCCATAGTCCTCTTCTTTTGCTTTCAATTTGGCACATGTACAGTCGCAAATTTCAAAATTACGAACCAGTCAAAACAGTTTTCACTGCTTTCAAGCATAAGTTTACTATTTATTAAAGGGGTTCTTTCTTTACAGCAAACAAAAGCTCCCTGCTCCTAAGCTACAAAATTTGAAAGAAATAATAAAAGCATGAGATCTTTTATAGAAATTAGGAGTAGGCCATGGCAATAGGGTGGAATCTGGCTTATGGATAGAGCTTAAGTATGCGCTACACATTTGTGAAAGATTCACTTCAGTCTTTTGCTGAACCCTTGAAAAAGCTTATAAAAAAAAAGGGTAATTCAATAAGCATAAAGGTTTTGGGCCAAGAGTGTGGTGGATGAAAAGCAAAGCAAAAACATAAGATGTTGCAAAAAGTTTGAAGAGCTATGAAATGAATTAGTGTATGGGAAAATAAAACCATATCTGTCAGTAGGACTAAAATTAAGGATTTCTAATTATTAGTGGTTACTATTTTCCAAGGCAAGTCTGAGTTTAGTTCTGTGTTGAACTATGATCAGTGAAATTGCACATGTTTAAATCTAGTATGCCCTCATTTCCCTGTTTTAACAGCAATTAAAAATGTATTCTTATTGCTGAGAAAGTAGGTAAATTCTGAACATTTCTTTAATTGTTGTTTGGAAGGTTAACTTTTAGTAATTTCGATAATGATAAATATTGGAGGAGCTACTTTGTGCTTTCTTCCTATTCACAACCAATGATATCAGAGCTTAAAAGGAATGGGTTAAAACGGTCAAGCTGATTAAATCAGGTCATTAAAAAACCAGGAGTTAAACTTGGAAGCAGCGAATATGTTTTATTGTCAAGCTTCCTAGATAGGTTTAATAAAAAGAAAAAAAAGGTTAGCATTTGCCATGGCCAAAATAGAAAGTAAGAAAGCCAGAAAAAAGAAAAACCCACCAGACACCATAACAATACTTGGTAAAGAAATATGGTTTCATCTACAACCCTTGACAAATGCCAGTGCATTCTCAGAAAGATAAACTACAAAGTTTGAGTAGAATCTAACAATCTAAAATGAAGCATGTTCTAAAATGTCTATTTTACCTGTAAGCAGGCATGATCTGTCTAAAAAGCTCATGAGTCTGTTATCTAAAGCCTCTAAATACAATGAATATATTTCATAGGCCTAAAAGCCAACCATAATACAATGGCATGTATGGCATGGAAGATGAAAATGTTTGATGATTTTTCTTTAAAAGAATTTTACGGCAAAAAAGAATGGTTGGATATAACACACAATTTTGTCAATGGTTGTAAATTGCATTTTTCAATTTCTTCACCATTCTGTCTTCGGACCGGGATACAAACTGATGTACAAACTCTGTTAAAGTCAGTGAAAGACAGCATTATTTCATGAACCATTTCCCTAATTCAAATAGTGTTAGAAGTCAAAAGTGAAAACAAACATTTGCCATAAGGTTATAACAGCAACGGCGAAAACTTCAAATGGTTGCTTCAATTATGATCAATGAATTCCATGTGTCAAATAAATAAAGTTTTATAACAGACAAACTAACCCTTATAATGCTGGGTAATCTTCTAAATTTAGATTTTTGTATCGTCTGCTTTCCGAAACATTAAATACCTGCTTAGCTTTTTGAGGAAAGATACTCACTGTAGCAAACAGGTGAAATCACAGGCCAGCCGCCAATTTACTTGGCGGCTGGCCTGGATCTAACCTATTTGCATGAGAATGAAGTCTGTTCCAGCACTGTAAGGGATAACCACCAGACAGGCCAAATTTGAGGCCAGAATATTTGTGATTCCTTCAATTTTAATCAATTAATTCAATGATACAGTTTGATAACAGACAAGCTATTCATAAGACCAGCCAATCCCGAGAGGCCAGAGTTTGTACATCAACCATTGCTGCACACCCAGTATAAACGAGACAGAGAACTCACATCAGTCAGAGCTACACTCAATCCTGCTTGACAGGAGCCCTCCCGATGCCAGCCCCACAGATGTCCTGGAAGGGAGATAACTTCATGGTATATGTAAAGGGAAATAACTCTATGGTATATGTAAATAACTCTATATGCTGGTCTTTGTGTTGTATGTAATGGGAGGGGACTCTATATAAACTGTTAAGTTTGTGATGTATGTAAAGGGAGGGAACTCTATATAAACTGTTGAATAACTCTATATGCTCAGGTCTTTGTGTTGTTTGTAAAGGGAAGAAACTCTATATAAACTGTTGGATTTGTGATGTATGTAAAGGGGGGGGGGACTCTTTATATTTAAACTGTTGAGATTGTGGCGTATGTAAAGGGAAGGAATTCTATATAAACTGTTGAGATTGTGGTGTATGTAAAGGGAGGGAACTCTTTATAAACTGTTGATATTGTGGTCTATGTTAAGGGAGGGAACTCTATAAGAACTGCAGAGTTTGTAGTGTATATAAAAGGATACTCTAAAAAACAATATGTTTGGCTGAGTGGTGAATGAAAAAGCCATCAAGAGTTAATGCTGTTGTTGTTTTTCTCAAGAGAAATAACTCTGCAATTAGGACTTGCATGGAATATATGAAGGGAAATTTCTCTATTACAACCTGGATATTTTGGTATGTAAAAGGGAAAAGAACTTTAACTATTTAGAAAAGGTAACATATACAAGATTATAATGTATAGAACAAGACAATGAAACAAGAAACATGAAGGAAAAAATGGTATGATATGATATGAAGACACGTATAATACGCGAGGCAGTATATTGCACAAGACATATTTCTAAAGGAGAAGTAACTTTGTATATTCAATAAGATTGCTTATATAAGTAAATGTGAAATGTTTCAAAACATTTCAATTGTTGGTTTTATGATTCAATGTCTAATTGCGCAAATTAGAATATTCTTGTAGTCAAATCTTATCCAAACATTACTTATATCAAACAATATGGCTTGAAAAATATAAGCCTTTATAATTTGGGGAAAAAAAAGTTGTCACTTTTTAGATATCAGACTTAATCAAGATTTATGATTTTTTTTCATATGTGATATTTGCATGAATACCAATATATGTCAATTTCTTTATATATGAGAAGATACAAAGCTACTTTCAAAACTAGAAGGCCAACTAAATTCTGGAAAAACAAATAATCAGAAACATTAAGGATGTTTCTGATAGAATGTATAGGCAAGGTAAAGATATCTTGCAATTCTAAAAGTCTGGTATCAAATGTTCAAAATATGTTTTACTTCTTTTCCTATTTAAATTGATTATGTTTTCCTTTTTACCAAAGAAGTTGGACATGAGTAACTAATGGAAAATAGAGCTTTTACTTATTCCATGTAATTAATCCAACAATTTTACAAGCCATTTGGAGTTTCAAAATTTTGGTAGATAATTATAGAACAACAATAGAACAAGATACCTTTTTCATTATGCTATATCAATAATGCCATGAAACATACAAGAAACATGACAGTCTAGAATCAAAGGTATCAAAGAATTTCAACTGCTAACATTCTATATTCACTCAAAGCCCTATGTTGTTGGTTTAAGAGATGTCTCAAACCCATTCCCAAATGTAAGAGTTTGTGACATCAACAGACTTGAAGTTACAAAACAGGAAAGCATTTTCTTTGCGTTATTTGGTATAAATCATTGTGAAAAGGAAGAAAAACTGCTCAGTAGAAACACAAGGGCTTGAATCAATGCATACCTCCCGAATCCCTCTGTATATATACTATATGATAGTATGTATAGAGTGATATTGGGGGTAGGCATTGCTTCAAGTGCCTGTGATCACAAGCAATTCATCCATTCGTGACAGAGATTTCTATGGTTTTCATCTACTATTACTTTTTATCATTAACAAAAAACAAACACATACATAAAGGAATGGATTAAAAAGACAAGGCAATAACTTTTTTCTGCCATCTTAGAAACATGATGACATGTCAACAACACATACGGACAGACAACACTGAACATACAAGTTATGATATATATTTAGATGTAACATATTGTTATGAAATACATGTATGGCCTATTTGGAAAATAACAAAAACAACAGTTACTGTCATTTATTGACACAGCTTGGTATTTTCGACCTAAAAGGTGTATATATTTATGCAACAGGGAAGTCATTCAAAATATCACAATATAATACCATTGAAGAATCTTAGGACTAGCATATGAATATAACTGTAATACATGTAAACATGGAAAAAAAAATCAACGACTGTTAACCATTGGATCTCAACAACAGAGCTCAACCAATAAGGAAAGGTTAATAAATGAATAATAAACCATTTTTTCAAAGCAAAATAATGGTTTTCAATGTGTAAATATCCTTTGGATGGAATGAATAAAATCTGTAGTCTTACATTTAAGTCTGATTTAATTTTCCAATTCATTGAACTGTTTGAAAATCATGCACATAACAAACCAAAAATGAATATAATTTTATTCAATATCAAGTAGATTGTTCAGTTAATATGGCATAACAGAAGGATTGAGGGTTTTTTTTTCCATATTTACTTTAAAGAACATCATAACCCCTTGTTCTTTATATACACATCTACTAACACAATAAAAGGTGTGTTTTTTTATGGTCTTAAAGGTTCTTGTTCACAGATGTGAGGAAATTTGGAAGTTCAAAATTAATTTCTCTGACAATGCATAACAACTGTACAATAAAATTATTTACTGAAGTATACGATGTCATAATTGGAAGCAAGATTAAATTGTTTTTAATTCTTTAAGTGTATGTACAGTGAATTAACATGTATTTTCATCCAAAAGTGTGACATACTTTTTGAGATCCACCACATATAAACAACTGTACATTCTTAGATGAATTGACTCTTCCTGAATCAAACTTGCTTTCAATAGCTACTTATAATTGTATATCAAACAACAATATAAAAACTGTATTGTTTCAATGAGATTTTATTTCGACTTTCAAATTTTCTCTTTCCTGCTCTTCTGTATACAGATAGTGAATGATGTCATCTAAAAAGCATTTATATATATATGTATTGGAACACCTTTTAAATTCATATGAATTCGCCAGCCAAGGACTTCATTGCTATTCTCTAATAATTCTAATTCTATCAATATGTTTCTATTAAGCCATTAACTTCTTATTCTATGCATTTTAAGCGGTAAGGTTAGCTAATTATGCAAGTATTTATCAAATGCTAAAGAAAAGAACAAATGTATTCAGTTATCAACCTGAAAATCAAAAGTAATGGTAAAGATATAGACACTGTTTTTATCTGTTTGAGAGATTGATTTTTTCTTCCTCTTTAAATCAAACCATTGTTAATAGTTGTTATTTCACAAGAAATTATTTGAGTTTTAGATATTAGTATCTTCTTTTTAGCTTCTTTTTATATATTTTAGCAACTCTCTCACACACTCTTTCTCTCACACATATCAAGCAAACTTCAATATTTGTAAAGGGTATAACAACTACAATATTAGTGAACTATGTTTTAATTAGAGGGGAAATAGAATAATTGTGCAATTACATGAGTCTAACACTACTCTGGTGACCTTAGGCATCATTTGCATAACGGTATCTAAACAGCTTTGCAAAAGATGCATTGAAGAAGCATATGATGAGGACTTTGTACATTATTGCAATAAGTCCTTCATAAACTTGACAGACATAACTCCAAAATGACACGAAGCCCTCAACATGATTTTTGATGCCGTGCTTCCGTAATAAAATAAGGATAAAGATGTAATGCCTGGCATAGGATTGACGAATTGACAAATGCCTGTTGAAGAAGCTGTTGAAAGCAAACCCAATCCACACTAGTTTGATAGGGGTTTGTTTTGCTGTCCAGTGGTTGAACCATAATAAATGTGTACTCAACTGCAATTTGTCAACTGGTCATTTGAAAGACAAGAGAGAAGAGTGCTATGGAAATTACTACTATTTGTGCTATATGGAAGCGTGAAGTGAGTAGATGAGGTGAAAACAACCTTGTGCTTATCATTGTATCATCCTTCCACTTAATATTAGTTTTTAACACATTCATTTTACATTGATTGTGAAACCAAGCTCTTTCTACTTATATCAATTTCTATCTGCTTCCTGGACAAAAGACCAGTACTCATGCCAAATGTGCACTAATGAAAGGATGCAAAATGAACCCTGCTACTCATGGGCTTTGAACCTATGACCATTAGGTCCCAAAGTGGCCGACTGTCTACACTTAGACTTACTGTCCTCAAAGTATCATTGACTGACTATCAAAAATTCGCAGCAGTCTTATTCAGGAAACAATGGTGATGAAAACAGAAATTGCTTTCTCAATCATTGGCGCATTAAAGAATAAAACCATTACAATATCCTAAAGTAAATATGTCACTATTTAATCATTGCTGTGACTAGTGATAAAGAAAACAATAAATACCCTCTACAGATGTGAATTTTCTGAATGCTAAATGCAGTGATAGAGTGAAGATGAAATTTGAAGGGTGAAGGCATTCTGAAGGCAAAGTGAAATCTCTTTCTATAGTCAACTAAAGTCCATTTGAGTCAACAAATTAAATTCAAAAATATGAAACTAATGGACAGAGTTTAATCAAGGAAATAACGAAAATAAATTTAAGTTATCATAAGGAAAAAGGAGCAAAAATAAAGATAAGATTCAAAACTAAACCGTTATAGTTCTGGAACCGACTTCATGCTTATGCAAACAAGTAAAGTGGCTGCTAACCTGTGATCTAACCTGTTTGCTTCTCTGATTATCATTCCTCATAAAAACTAAGCAGTTATTTAATGAAAGCAGACAACACAAAAATCTAATTTCAGAAATTTACCCAGCATTCTAAGGCTTAAGCTGAAGCTCTCTATGCATGAAGCCCATTTTACTCCATTTGTTTTAGCAAAATTACGATAGGAACATTAAAAAAAATACTTATTACAAGCAATCTGCCAATACTATTATAATTTCCGACAAAGATGATGACTTAGACTTCATAATGCCTTTTATGATTATGAATATAAAATGGTTTTGTATTATTTTCGCGGGTGTATTCTTGTTATGTCTAACATGTAATTGACTCATGGAGTCATGTTGACAGGAGGGGTTATTATTCTCTACGAGACATTTGGCCGTTGGTCGTCCTGATTCACTTACTGGCGTCAACGTCGCAGAAAATCCTAGCTGGCAATACCCCTGCTGGTGATATTGTTCCGAGACGGAGGGGGACGCATCCACACCTGCATGCAAACATGCCAATAGAAACAAAGCTGTTATCACAATTATGATTATTCTTTTATCACGGTTATGATGATTTTGTTATTCGTTTGTATGCTAATTCATCAATAACCAAAAGTTGTCATACTGAAGGACAATTTGCCTATATCTCTGTACTGTGGATGCAAACAGTGTTATTCAAGATCTGTTCAAATGAAAAGACTGATCTTTGACTGCATTCAATACATACATTAGATTGTTCTCATCTATCAGTCTTAGGTTGTATGAGGTAAACAACATTTTCAATGTTTTTTCTTTTCTTTCCTTTTTTAAAAGATACTTCATATAATGGCTTGGTCCAATACTAAGCTAAGTCTTTCACATTTGTGAATGCCTTAGCTTAATATTGGACTAAACCATCAATAAAGTATGTACATCTCTGCATCAAAATTAGGCTAAAAGGTAAAAAAGCCCTGGATGGGGTAGCTCTTATTAAAATGAAATTTAAAGTTCAATAAAACAAACATAATTATTCAGGGGTTTAAGCATTAAGAAATGTTGTTAGTATAGCAGTCAGTTGAAAAAGTTAAAAAAAAGTAAGTCTTTGAGACTATTTTAGTATAGTGGTTAACACCTTATCAACAATTTTTCAGTTATGAAATAGCTTTTCTGTATCCATCGGAACTACGCTATGGCTCTGAAGTGACTTGTCAAAGGTCACTTCCGAGATACAAGAGGTGTATGTGGGGCTCTGACCTGGGACCCCAGAGTTCTAAGTCCGCTAGCTAAACCACATGGCCCTGCAGAACCCTTTTGACTATCTTATTCCATTCCCAAAAAATATGTGGCTACTTTACTGGACTGTGCTTGATGGTAATCAAAGGTGAAATAATGAAATTGGTGGCAATTTTAAAAAGAGGTAAAGGTAAAGTGCTCTCCTCATTAAGTTAAGGTAGAATACCCATAATCCACCATTTCGAAACTTATTCTTTCGTCAGATTACTTTGGTCCATTTCAGCATACTTCGGTCAGCTTGCGCCGTAACTATTTGGTGTAAAGCGAATAGTTTAGGCCCAGACCAATGTATACCAAGAAAGACCAAAGTAATATGATGAGTTTATGGGTATTTTACCTTTATCGTACGTTTCGAAATTACCACATTACAACAGGGGCCTAAGTATGCAGGGAAGAAACAGCATCAGGAAAGATAACTCATTAAATCCTGTTTCAAAAAATCTTTGCATTATTTCCCCTGTGTAGATTGTTTCTCTGTCCTTTTCAGAACTATACCATATTTCGTACACATGAAATTGAATCAGATAGTTTCATACTGAATGATAATATCATTATATAACACACATTTAAGGCTCACAAAGATAATCAAATCATTGGGGAAAAAAGAACTTAATCAAAACAAAAAAAGCAGGACTTTAGCAGGACTCTATCAACCCCCTCCCCATTTGATGTTTGCTTTCCTTAGTAAAGGCATACAGTTGATTAATGAAAGTTATTTTTATTAATAGTAAGTAGGGAGTTGCAGGGTTGGTTTTCAAAATTAGTCTAAAGCTAGAGTTTTAAAGTTTTATTCAATCAGTAGAATGTAATAAACTTTCTCAAACAATTAGAATAGCAAACATTAACCCAAACATTAACCCAACTGTTCTGTAAGATTGTACATATATTTGGTTCAAATCAGAAATGCCTGAACACCATTAATCCATTTCTAATTTCGTTCACATAATTCCTTATTAATATCACAAAGAAAGAATAATATTACAGCCTTTATACATCCCATCAACACATTCTTTCAGTTTGGGACAATCACAAAATCCTGTATGCAGAAACGGCTTGAAATTCTGGTGAAAATGACCGTTTTTACATGAAGTTTACTAACACACTTAAATATAACACATCAATATGGATTTTAACAGTACTTCCTGAAAAAAAAAATGATCAAATACTGAAATGTATTTTAGAAACATATACACATTCATAAATGTGTTCTCGTACCGCTGTAACAAAAATACTTTTTAATGTTTTCATGCAATCACAATACAAATCTCTGAAATAAATTGAATATTAGTTGTTTCACACTGTCTATCTTGTATGTAAAACAAACAACAGAAACCTGCAAAAATGAATATTAATGATAATAATAATATTCTTATCTTCAGAAATTTAGATTAGATTAGTAGATAAGAAACATGTTACTTTCGTTAAAAAAAAAAGATGAACTGAATAAGTGCCATTTCTCTTTTATCCACACACTATACTGACTTAAAACAACTTTAACAAACAACTTGTTTATGGGTTTACACCTTTTCAATAGCTTTTCAAATGTACCAGGGTAATTCCTCGGTTCAAAGAGAACTGTTCTGGACAAAATTGAACATCCTGCCAACTGAGGCAACTTAACCTATCCTTAATTATATAGCACATGATTAATGTTCCACAAGAAGAACATGGAAACAAATATGATCGTGTTACATGAATTAGGAATCTATAAACAGTTGCCTAAGATAAACATTTATGCAAGCGTGATGTGGTGATGAAACCCACACTGTGCTTGCAGACCAAAAAAGAAAGTCTGTACGGCAGAGATCATAATGTATCTAACGCCTTTCCTCGATTTATGGCAGTTCCTTTGCTTTACCATTTCTATCATATATCGAGGACTCAATGCAAGACTATAGTAAGTGCTTCATGTGAATGAAGCACTTACTATAGTATTGCATTGAACCCACGATATACACATATAAACCCAACAGTAGCAGTTGGTCCATGAAAACCAAAATTATTGTTTCATGGAGCCAACCATTACAGTTGCATCTATATTTGTAATAATACATATATGACAAATAAGGAACTGCTCAAAATGATATACCTTCCTTAAAGGATTAAAGAATTATATTCATGAATTTCATTTACAGACATGTACCAAAAATGGTCATTCATGAACACAAAGTTGTTCTTGAGCATGACCATGAATTTCAAGGATTTGCGGACATTAACATTTGTGAATATGGCAATGGATATGTTCATGAACATTTTCACGATGTTCAGGTACATGTTAATGAAATTCATGAGCATGTTCAAGAACAATTTTGTGTACATGAACAGCCACTTTTTGTTGATGTCTAGGAGAGAAGCTTGCTGAAAACTCTTTGAGTGTGGTAAGAGTCAATGCTTATTGTATAGAAGTGATAAGAGGGGGTTAATCTAACTAGAATTGGCACCAAACTGTTTTATTTCTTGATATCAAGCTGAGATTATGGTTGATTAAACCCATTATCAAATAGACCCTGAACATGCTCTTTCCATACACTGAAAGATTTTGCCTATAACACATTACAACCAAGAGGATAAAAAGAATAGACTGATCCAAATTGAAATGGGGCAGTAAACAAATGTAAATGCATGGAAAATCTGTCAAAAAAATACTTCTATGGATATTGGGAAAATACATTTGTGACAAATATGATCTTTCATGATCCTTTGAGCGGTTCCATCATTTCAACAAAATATTCTTACAATTCCTGCTACATATGTATCAAATTGTACGAATATAACTAAAAAGAGAAAAATCTGTTATTGAATAAACCCTCTGTTTACACACTAAACATATCAAAAATAGTTTAGCTCTGGATTGAACTATTAAAGAATAACTTGAATTGACATGCACTACACTGAAATAAAAAAAGAAATTAAATTTAAAAAAAAAAACAGATAGACATACAAAAATAAATAAAACTTAATAATCAAGAATCAATGAAAATTTGAAATACCAATGAAATGCGTCCGTATTAGAAGCCTACATTTTATATATATCTTTAATCAATTTGTCAGGAAAAGACTGTGGTTCAGGGGTAGGGCGTCCGACACTGGACATTAGGGTCATTGGTTTTAATTTCATGAGAGGCTGGTTCCTCTTTGTTACAATTCATGAATCCATATCATGCACAAGTACCGGTTGTGTATCCAGGAAGCAGAATCAAGAATGATTAAAACAAGTTGTAAGAACTTGCTTCAAAATAATGTGCAATGAATATGTTCAAACTAAGATTGTAAAAATAGAAAATTCTCATTAAGATTTCTCCTTTCGTCACAACTGTGGAGGTCATATCAAGGAAGAATATATTACAGGTTCAGTGCAAGACTCTAGTAAGTGCTTCACCAATGTAAAACACATACTACAGGGTTTTCATTAAGTTACAGATCCAAGTTGAGATTTGACCGATTCAGCCAAACAACTCTCTTTTATTAGACTTAATGACTGGGCATGAAGTAACTGATTCACAAGGGATTTTTACCCATGGTTTGCATCTGCAATCGGTTCTTAATGAAAACCCTGCTATACTATTGCACTTGACCCTAAAAATTATGTAGGAACGGAGATAGATGATTTTCTAAGATACATACGTGTCCTGCATGGAGAATACTCTTCATAGTAGTTGGACGAAGATGAAGCAACAAAACAGGTACCAACGGGCTCGCGCTTGTCCAACTTGGTCGAGAAGTAAACATATCGGGGAGCACATGCCTACAAAAGATAAAATGAGATGTGGAGCTTAATCAATTTGGCCAGTCACAATTTCACATATGATGTACCACCAGGCATTTTGTATGTTCAGTTGGCCACAGGTTATCATCTGATCAAGAATAAAGATTGTTGCCCATTTGTTCCAACTCTATTCTAGCTAGACAAGTCTCTTCTAATAACCCATGCCCTTGCATGAGAGCTACAGCAGAAGAAAATAATGAATTATAGAAAGTAACATTTCCTTTGAAAATCAAGGTAGAAGAGTCTTTACATTATCAGGATAGAAATCATTATGAAATATGGCTTATTTGCTTGTCTGGAGTAATTTCTCAAAGTCTTGAGTATTCTGCTTCAGGCCAGTTATAACTGTAAATATTTCAAAAGGGTAAACATCCATCAATTCCAGATGAATCAAATATAAATAATTCACAGGCAAATGTCTAAAAGCCATTTCTTCATTCTCATACTTATTCAGGCACCAACATCAGAAGGTTTAAGAAATTGCTGCCGCAACAAAAGAAATCGCTCAAAATCAGGAATCTTCTTATTTTGTCAACCCTATTTTCTCCCAAAGTCATAAAGAAAATGTTGTTTTTTACACTATATAAATTGACATCTACTCTTGCTTTATATTTTGGACCTATCCCAAAACCGGAACAAAGTATGTTTTCAAAAACAAGTTCAGGGATGAGCAAGGTATACAGAGTGCTGATATGCCTTATTTTATAACCCATCATGAGTGTTACCATGGCATCAGAAGCGTGCAGAGTGTCCCGAGTTGAAATTTTTGACTATCTGGAAACAATCTTCAAACAACACATTGTGCAGTTTTCTCTCTGATTTTCCAGAGGTGAATAGTCGGAATGATCCAGACGTAGCTATTTCTTTCTACGTCTGGACTCTGTATGCATTTCATATCAAAACTTGAAAAGGCGTCAGAGCAGATATCGATTACACGCTGTAATCTTGTTTCTAATTGATCCACTTTTTTAATTTTCGTCACCGAGAACGCATATGTGTTTTTATTGCATAGTACCTAATCATAGTTAGCAAGATACTAACTTCAATCCCAGTTTCACAATATTACCCTCGTAGCATAAATTGTTGAGCTGCCATGATGTATGCCTGCAATATTCTTGAAAACTTCATCAAACCCCAAATAAACAAAGAGAAATGAACAATTTTCACAGTTCTCTCCGCACATGTTTGCATCAGCTCCTGCGTTTCACAGCATAGTGTTAAGGTTTATATGTTCTCTAATGTAATTGGTTACAGGGAGCAGAAACTAAACAAGAAATCTAATCCCATTAAAACAATACAAATACATGATAGAACAGACACCGCAGCTCATATCCCAGTTTGAATTCTTTTTTTATTTTTTTCAAACTTTACCCATCTCTTTTTAAGCCTAACATCTTATTCTGTTCTTTTTTTAGCATCAGCTGCTACAGACCACTTATAAGAGTGATAATGATGCAGAGATGGGGGACATAGAATTATCACTTAACCCTTTTACTTGTATAGTCTCATTTCATATGCTTCTACCATAGAGGTTTTAAGAGACCGCTTTGACTAAAGGAGAAGGTACTCAAAGTAAACAAGTCTGCAATTTGTTCTTGTTGTTATTGTTGATGTTGTTTTCACCATCTAATATATCCTATCAATGAAATGCTGTCAATCATTTAACCAATCATTATTTCCGTTTATTGAAACAATACATTTTCAAAATGACTGTAATTGGTATGCTAAAATGCACACAATGAAGAAAAAGGTCAAAGAAGAAATCACCATAGTAATCACCATAGTAATGGTTGCCTTTAACACAGCCAGAAAGGGTGATCTTTTTCACGATATAACAAATCCTTTCTGTGTTTGGCCCATTATATGACAAATTTCTCCATTTGTCAAAAGTGTTCTTGTGGTCAGCTGCTAAAGTTGCTTTAAAAGCTTTCTATCCAATGCAAGATTTATATAGAACCCAACACCATAGTAACAGTTGCCATGGTGCCTTGTCAGAGAAGGGTTTTTCCCAATCTAATATATCTCATCAATGATATGCCCCCACTGTCATAATTCCATCAGAAAGCCTGTCAGTTATCATGGATTCCTGCAAGTCAGTGGATCTTGGTGTAGGCACTTCAACTATTATCAACCCTTTACCAAACGCCAAATTTTTCGACTGTCCCAAATTGAAAGAGTTTCCAGAAGACATTTCAAAATGTGATGAAATTGAAAAACAATCTTTTTATAGTGCGAAAACATTGATGGAAAAGGAGAAAATGCTTGTTAAGAGCAATTTCTCCTTTTACATCAATGTTTTCCAGAGTCGTCTGCAACAATATGGTCATATGTTGTTATTAATGGGTAATAGGTTAAGTGGAACATTTTCCATGGCCAACATGACCCATGTGAGAATTTGTGACTGGTCCAATATCAAGGAAAGAGCAGACGACAATAATAAAGTGCCTAAAACCTCATTTCTTTTGTGATGAAGGGTAAAATCTTAGAGTTCTATCTTCATTTGGCTAAAAAATATCTAAAACATCCTGTGGTGCATCTTCAATTCAAAGTAATGGGTCAAAACAGAAGTCTTAAAATAACTTTTCAGCAAAAAGAATTTAAAATCGTTGTGGTAATAACACTTATCAAAAGCCTGCTATGGATAAAGGTCAAGGTCGTCCCAAAGGTCCTGGTTAAAGTCAAATTACTGTATCAAAACACGATAATGTGAGTTATAACAGACATTGTACTGTTGATATGACAATCCCAAGAACTCAGTAACATACATACCGGTACATGTCCCAAGTGGCATAAGCAAGCACTAAAGGCTTCTCTGCTCTACACTGTGGGTCAATGCAAGACTGTAATAAGTGATTCACAAACATGAAGCACTAATTACAGTATTGAATTGAACCCTCAAATTTCTTAATAATTCATGAAGTTGACAAAACAAAATGTAAACTATTGCAAACCCCTACATTTCAAGACCTATTCATAATACTTTCAACGCAGAACATCATTGCATATTTCGTTTATAATGCCATAATGTTTCTATTGAGCAATTTATTCACAATGAATACAAAGGATATGTACTTCAAGCTTTTAATGTTCTTTTTCAAAAATTTCTTACGATTGCCATAGCACCAGTCAAAGATTCCAACATGAGGGAATTGGTAACACCCCCACTTTCAAACAAGATGGAACCAGCCTAAATATGTCCAGGAAACACCGAATCCTGTATGATAAATGGTTAATGGAAGAGACAATAATGAAACAAGTCATAAATAAACAAGAGAATCAACAGAATTGACCCCTTGTTGACCAATATTCCAGACCGATACCCCATGCTCATTGCAACTGTCAATCATTTAATGTCAGTGGAGCGTGTGCAAAATATTATTCCACTTGTTGACAAAACTTGTGGAATAGAGCAAAGAATATTAAGAGCATTACAAGACAACATTAAGTGCTCCACTTCTGTGAAAAACTTACTATAGTTTTGCATTAAACCCTCCAGATAGGTGCAATTTTTGACTCAGAGATTTGTTTGACATTTTCATATCTTTTTTAAACCCAAAACTGTCAAAACCCCCCCAAAAAACTTTTTTTTTTGCCATGATCTTCAGTATCACACCGAAAATGTTGATTTTCATTCATAAAAATTAGTTTCTGCAATCACTTTTAAATTTTAAACAAGTTAAAAATTCTCTAATTAGAGAATGTGTTCACCCCAGCCAATCTCGTCATTTTGATTCACAGTAATGTAATGGAGTGGTAGAAAAATATAATTCAAAATTTACTTGAAAGAAATGGAGAAACAAATTGACAAAAATATACCCAAAACATAATTCTTTTTGTCTGATATCTGACGACATATCCTCCTCTACATTATCGTTAAAATCTCACTTAAACAGAAACGCCAATAAAATCTCAGAAAATCACCCTAAACAGTATAAAATGGTGCCAAACTGCCGCCTCGGGAATCATTTTGAGATTGCTTGTTCTCAATGTAATAACAATAGATCATCATGGCTGTCAGTAAAGTTACACCATCACATTAAAAAGTATACTTACTTTTCCATATTTATCTGCAGAAGAACTGCGTCTCAACACATTCCCCCTTTTGAGAATGTGGGATTGGCATAATTGAATGCATCAACAGACAACAATAATAAATTATGAAAAATAAGCTTACCTTCATGAAATTAGGTAGAAATTGATGTGACAATAGACTAATTGTCTTATTGGAAGCAATTCATTCATTTGTCACAGTATTTTCTAAAGACTACCTGTACAGATGTGTAAATAACTGGTCATAATGTATTTACAATGTAATGAACAAACTGAAAGTGACCAAAAGAAATACCCCAAATCCCACATATTTATGTGAATTTGTGATTGATGAAAATTGAAAGCATCTGCAAACAAAAAACAACAAATTTAGGAAAACAAAATGTACCTTTGTGATTTTGGTAAGAGACCATTGTGGCAAAAGCACCAATTGCTTAAGCAATTTCTGCTTTGGTCACAATGGTTTCCTTTAAAGCCTTTAGGTAGTGAACTACGATACATGCAGTGACCAAAAGGGTTTACGGAACTATAAGTTAGATGGTCAGTTATGTTTTATGGTGAACTTCATTCGTAACACTTTATCGAGCTACATTAATACCATGGGAAATCACAGATCAATGAAGCTACAATGTCCGATAAATGAGAATGTCAGAATATTTATCATATATACCAGCATATTATTGTTTATGGCATTACGAGAGCTTGTAAGTTTTCTGCTTGCAAGACACATAGCGAGTTCATGTACTATAAAATGGTTGAGTTTCCAATACTATCGTTTCTGAGTCTTATTCTTTTTTAACCCTATCCAAAACAATAATGACATTTGACCACTTCAGAAAACATTGTGTGAAAAGGAGAAATTGCTCATGACGAGCAATTTCTCCTTTTCCCACAAGGTTTACTGCTCTTTCCATAGCGTATTGTTCAATTTCACCACATTTTGAAATGTCATCTGCAAACTCTTTCAATTTGGGACAGTCGAAAACTTGTTGTTTGGGAAAGGGTTATGGCATTATGAGAGTTTGTAAGCTTTCAGCTTACAAGACATTTAGCGAGAACATATACTATAAAATAGTTGAGTTTCCCGTACTATCATTTTTGAGTCTTATTCTTTTCTAATCTTATGCTGTGGGTACTCATGAGAAGCATATAACTAACAATTCTGGTGAGTTACCAAGTTTCCGATATACAGTCAAACTTGTGTTAAGAGGCCAGCCTATGGGACAGGGTAAATTGGCTGTTTAAGACAGGTTGGCTGCTTAACACAAATTGATGTACACTATAAATCTAACAATGGGACTTTCTGTGGTGGTTGCTTAAGGCAGGTTGGCTGCTTAAAAGGGTGGTTGCTTAACACAAGTTAGACTGTATCGCAATTTAAAAGTTTCTGAAAAACATTGGATGAAAAGCAAATAGCCATTTATCAAATAATGTTTTACATTCATTTTTTCCTGCAAAAATTGATTTCTTTGTCACTGTCTTATGACTAAACCCCAGACTTTTGCAGCTTATTTGACTGTAAAATTACCATTAGTCAATATATCGGTGAGTTTTTAAAGGCACACAGTAGTAAAGTGTGTGATAAAATTTCTCTTTATATGATAACAACAAATACTTCCTCTTTTCAATATTGTTTCTAAGTTATCCCCTCAAGTTTTGGAGATGTAAAATAGACTTAACACAAAGGAAGGAGTTTAAAGTTAGATTTATGAAGTAAAACGGTTAACCCATTACCAAACAATTTCGACATTTAACCAGTTTGTTGGAAACGACTCGGGAAAACATTATGGGAAAAAGAGAAAATGCTCTTAACGAGCAATTTCTCCTTTTCCCTAAATGTTTACTGCCATATCAGGAAAAGATTGTTTTACAATTCCATCACATTATGAAATGTCGTCTGCAAACTCTGTCAATTTGGGGCAGTCGAAAATTTGGCGTTTGGTAAAAGGTTAAAAGATGGTAATCAAGAAGAAGAATCAGTTCACTAGTCAAACAGGCAGTCACGGTACTTTGATTTCAGTTATCACCATCCACTCAATAAATAAACAATTTAAACCAGCATCAAAGTCAATCAGAATCATCAAATCATGTTTTACCTTTGACCACAAAAATATTTCTTCACTCTAATTGATTCTAATAGAAACAGTTACTGTTTACAGCCTGTTTCTAATTACCTCATAATGTTTTCAGCTTTACACACCTTCAAAGAAAACTTTGAAAAAAAAAAACTTTCACAATAATTGGCTTATGATTTAATTTTTTATTTTATCATTAAAAATGATTAAATAGCATTGCAATAATTACCCCTTCCCCAAAAAATAAATCAAAATCAAAATGTTCATTATCATTCTCACTTCGAATAGAAATCCATTTGTCTGATCCTTAATTCGATATTTCCTCATGCGAACTGATGCAGGTGCAACAGAAATATTTTAGAAATCAAAGAGATAAGAACATAAATTCTTCCTTTTCTCAAAATAGTTTCTCCCATCGTCATAAAAGTAGAATACCCATAATCCGCCATTTTCATTCTATCTTCGGATTACTTTGGTTGTCCACGCTAAACAGTGGTCGGAACAGGAACTTTTCCTTTTGATGTGAGACATATGTTTAATGTGAATAGTTCCGGCCCAGACTGAGACCAAAGTAATCCGATGAAGGAAGGAATTCAAAAATCATACTTTACATTAATTTTTTTTTTGGTCTGCTGTTGCTTTCGATATGGAAGTTACAAAATTCTGTAAGGGGTAATAGTTAAGGGAAAAGAGTACTCATGTCTATACTAATGAAACTGCATTAAAATACTAATAACCGTGTAGTTCTATTTGAAAGGGGTCAATAGTGATCCAGGAGATAACATTCCTTTTGGGTCATTAAAAATCCTTTTGCCTGTCAATAACAATCAAGCATCCAACAAATTGATGGTTTAATGTAAGATTGTATTTAGTCCTTCAAAAGTGTCAAGCATTTACCATAGTGTTGCTTTCAACCCTCGAAATAAAAAGAAAGATGCAATTGGTGAACGACAGCAATCAAAACAACTAAAGAATATTTCATCCATTAACCCATTCCCAAACAATAACAACATTTGACCGCTTTGTTGCAGACGACTTTAGAAAAGATTGTTGGAAAAGGAGGAATTGCTCGTTAAGAAATTTCCCCTGGCTGCTTTGACCAGAAACCCCGGCTTCTTTGCTCAGTTTAATGCAAAATCTACTGATGAGGTCCCCCATACCCCGACCTTCTTTAGCAAATCACCCTCTAAGCGACCCCTCTCCAAGTACAAATATAAATGAAGCCCTGTTTGTCTGTTCTAAAATGACAATTTTGTTATGTTTGTCTAAAATAAACTGTTTCTCTGTGATATTGAGTAGAACCATTCTGTGACAAAAAGATGAATTACTTAATATCTCAAAAAGAATATCAAATTTTGATGTTTATATTTCGAGGATTCAGCCAATCATCATAAGTGCTTCATGTTTATGAAGCACTTACTATAGTCTTGCATTGAACCCATGATTTGTTGTCTGCTGGTGCTAATGAATTGGACCAGGGTCCTGCCAGGCCCAGTGGTTAATGTGTAGGTCTTGTGACACGGGTATTCTGGGTTCAATCCTCACAAGCAGTATCAGGCTTTTGGTGGGAGTATCCTTTTCTTGACAAGACACTGCAGAGCCTTGTCTGGTACTGGTGAAATCCCAAGAAAGCCGTACAATAACTGAAATATTGTTAACAGTTTTAAACCCCATACCGAGGGTTCAATGCAAGACTATAGCAAGTGCTTCATAAACATGAAGCACTTGCTATAGTATTGCATTGAACCCTCGATACAAGCAAATTGGATCAAACATTCCATATCAGGAATCGGGTCAATGTACAATAGGAAGGGCTTCAGTAGGTCATGGTACTCCTCCCCCCCCCCACATCATGCACACTTGAGATAAAAACTCTTCACAAAGGAAGTGCAAACATCTTTACCCTCCCAAATTCAAATGTTTGCATAAGACAGCATTGATCAGACAATATTTCCTTTCTATGGACTATCAATAGTGATTAGAAACGGCGGAACTTATCTTATGGGCAATTTTCTCATTGAGTATCGATAATTCGATCGTAAGAGCAACCTTTCCTTTTCCCACAAAAAACTTTTAAACTTCATTTGCAGTGGATGGTCAAGATATTATGTTAAAAAGGGGCTGGGATATACTATACTCAACAGCCTCTAATGGGCTTCCTTCCTCTATTAGAGAGGAAATCTCGAGTCCCCCACTTATTGAGTCTCTGATGAAATGACAAAAATTTCAATATCTTTCACCAACATGACGTCCGTTAACCCTTAGAATGCTGAATAATTCTCTGAAAATGGATTTCTGTGTCGCCTGCTTTCCCAAACCTCAGATATCTGCTTTATTTTGTTGAGGAAAGACACTCAGTAGAGCAAACAGGTTAGATCACAGGCCAGCCGCCAAGAGTTAAACCAAATACTTCATAATACCCCAATATCAACCCCGGCATTTTGACACCAGGGTACCATTTTACTAAACAGTTTACGCTGAAGATTTGCGTAAGTCTAAAGCAACAATTCCTCTTATTTCAATATTGGACAGAGCTCCGAGACGCTTCCAATGACGTGTCACATTGCAATATTGTACTTGCATTAAAGATACAATCCATTTGTATCAATTATGACTTAAGCAAACATTTTCCGTAAGTTGTTTAGTAAAACGGGCCCCAGGGCTACAGACAACTTCAGAATCCAATGGTCTCTACCCAATATCATTTTTTATTTATGATGTTTCTACATCATGTCAACATTATTTAAGTTATGTTGCAATTCCTGACTTTTCATAATGGAGGAAGACCCCATTCTCAACTGCCTATAAGCACTGATCAAGCTAGGTAGAACCATCGGCACTCTGTAAGTCAATCAGGAGACTACCTCTCATGAAAATCCAAATGCCGTCACCGGGATTTGAACCCATGCGGAGAAAAGCCTTATCGTTTTTAAGTTCTGTACTTTAGCCATTAAGCCACAGAGGCCCCACCCCCAATATCATAAAGAATTTTTTTTTTTTTCAGGATTTTTATATTGTTGTCTGCTGTGGTTTTCAATTTGGATCACTCAAAAATTCCCATACAGGGGAGAGGGATGATGTGGTTGTTAGTCATCATAAAAACTATGCTTTGAACATCAGTGCAAACATTCCTCAATGTGTACTTTAGTAATTTACCTACCCTAACTGAAAGCAATCGAAGACAATAATTCTAGAGGATGAAAATGCCATGATAAATGGCATGCAACTTTGACAGGGAGAGAAAATCTTAGGGGTGCAATGCATGACTATAGGAAGTGCTTTAAGTTTGATGGACTATTGTCTTGCATTGAACCCTTGAAATGACTACTTCATAAGTGAAACCGTTAGATTCGAACTGATTTTATTACAGCAAAGGTCTTTCTCTTTATTACATGTTTTACCATATTTGGTAGTGAAATTTGAGAAGAACATGATAAAGATGTATCATCTAAAAGGCAAGTCTTTTTGAACCATAGACGTCAAAGGTCTATCTAGGTGTGTATATCAAATCATAACTTCAAAAAAGCTAATTTTCATGAAACTAAAAATTTGACAAAAGAAGAAAATGCGCATGAAAGTAAATCCTCCATTTGTACCAATGGTGTAACACTTTCCACCCAAAACCATAAAGGAAGCAAGTCTTTCATACATCATTACTGTTACGTTATCTTATTTGGACCAATCAAAACATTCCATAACAAGGGTTCAACGCAAGACTATATCAAGTGCTTCACGTTTGTGTATTGCGCTGAACCCTCGATAAGGTCAAATGGATAGAATACTAGTCAGTCAAAGAGTACATTCATCTATCACATCATCATAAACAAATTTTTATATATCTTACATTGACTGATTGATTTGAGGGAGTGTTTGATACTGTTTCTTTGTACATGGATGTTGCGAGACTTTGGACATCAACGTACAATGAAACAATATCAAAAGTTGCATCAAGCTTGTTTAATATTGAACAATCATACTGGTCATCAAACAAATCATATATAGAATTTGGATGACAGTGGTGCAGAGGTAGAGTGGCAGCCTCTTGTAGCGAGGATTCCAGGTGCAATCCCCCGCTAGGAAAGGTGAAAATTGTCAGGACTAGCCTTAAATATGGTGCCAGTACTGGTTTAGTATCCAGGAAGCAGTTATTGAGAGCGAATTTGATAAGCTTTAAGCTTCAGTCACAATTGGTGTCAAATAAATTACTTTAACCCATTACCAAACGCAAAATTTTCGACTGTCCCAAATTGAAAGAGTTTGCAGACGACATTTCAAAATGTGGTGTAATTGAAAAATAATCTTCTGATAGTGCTGAAAACATTGTGGGAAATTTAAGTTGAAAATTGCTTGTTTTCAAGAGTCCTCTGCATCAAACAGGTCAAATGTCGTTATTGTTTCGTAATGGGTTAAGCTGAATATATCATTTATTAGTGTACTTTCCTCTTCCATTAAATAGGAGTAATGGAGTTTTGAAGGGTACAAATGAGAGGCAGATTGTTTTAGAAAAGGGTTTTAACAGATGCCTAACTGTCTATGGGCAGATGCTTCCAATTTTGCCACTATCACCTGCAGTGATGCTTTCAATTATGATCGAGGTAAGAATTCTGTATGCATGAAGGTGATGGTATAAACAGATGCCCAATTGCTTATCGCAGATGTTCTTATCCGTTACCTCACAATATTTACCATTTAAAAAACATCTTAAACAGAACATTAGGAAGGTTATTGTAATGAAAGTTTTAAGGAAATTAATCAAATCATGATAGACAGGCAAATACATTTCTGAAACTTACATTGCCATTTAAGAACTATGAAGAACTCATTTTGACAAAAGCAGAAAATTTATGTACTTTTGCTTTTGCCATGATGATCATTTTAGCCTCATGCTGCATTTGCATTAATCTATCAAAACGCATAGATTTGTAGGAAGGGTTAACCTTTTCCCAAACAACACATTTCCGACTGCCCCAAATTGAAAGAGTTTGCAGACGACATTTCAAAATGTGATGAAATGAAAATTATTCTTTGGAAAGAGCAGAAAACCTTGTGGGAAAAGGAGAAATTGCTTGTTACGAGCAATTTCTTCTTTTCCAACAATGTTTTCTAAAGTCGTCTGCAACAAAGTAGTCAAATGTCGTTATTGTTTGGGAAAAGGTTAACACTACTTTACTTCAAGAAACCAGAAATATTAAATGGATGCCAATTTCATTCATATCAACATGATGCCTGCATATTCTTACCCTTGGTTTCACTGGCAAACAATGTCAGACTTTTGGATTTTCTTATCCATTCAACCAAGTAAAGAGTTCATTGCATGAACTGAAAAATTCCTCCATTTTTGTGAATTACTATTTTCTTGATGTCTTGTATTCAATCATCTTAACACAAGTTTGAGATTAATCCAAGTTGAAAGCAACAGCAGATGAAAACATGACAAAAGTTTTCAATTTCTCATTATAAGCAATTTATTTGTTGGTTACATTGGTTTCCAAGGTCATTTTAAGCAGTAACAGCAAGGAGAGGGATTATTGACTAGGTTGTTACGGAAACAAAAACTTGAAAACTTTGCCCATAAAGCATGGTTATAAGCTTTGATTATGGTCTAACAAGGGAACAACAGGAAGACTCATTACAAATAGCAGAACTCAAGATGAAGTATTTTCCATCAAGCCTTGGTTTACATTCAGCATGTCTTGGAGAAACTAGCCATTCCCACAAACGTAACTTTTGTGAATTGTACAACTCTCAAGTAAATGCAAGAATAAAACATCACTTTGTTTGCAATATTAGATGGTAACAGTAGCTTCAAAAAGTATAAATTTCTCATTATGAGGGAAGTGGATTCTGTATAATTATTGGCACTGGTAACCAGGAATGACTCAAAAGTGTTTATAAAGAGAAGACCTGTGCCAAATATACTTGTACAGAACTCAGCATGTACAAGATAGGAGCAGCTATCATGATTCCTCTTTCCTTAACCCTTTTACTCCAATTTCATTCTCATATACATGTATTAAAGCTGAAGAACAAGATTTATGAGGTTACAGAATTTGTTTTATTACTTTAATTGGAGGTTTTACATCGCAT
Source organism: Cerastoderma edule (assembly GCA_947846245.1). NCBI lineage: Eukaryota > Metazoa > Mollusca > Bivalvia > Cardiida > Cardiidae > Cerastoderma > Cerastoderma edule. The sequence goes on along the minus strand of OX401414.1, from coordinate 12,750,200 downwards.
TGAAAATACTAGGTACTATAAAATTGTGATAGAATACTTATGAAATTTCACAGGGGTCTATAGTTAGTTATCCTTTGGTTAGAACTTTGTAAAACAGTATACTATAGTGTGAAATTACAGAATTTGTGTAGTTCTTTTGGGGGGTTTACGTCCCATTTACAATATTTCGGTGTGATATTTATGCTGGGCTCATCATGGAAGGAGGATTTCCTTTTTACATTGAAACTGCCAATAACTGCTGGTCAAGCAAGAGAGAACCATCAGTAGTCAACTAGTTAGCTAACACAGAAACCCAGCTTCAGGCCACATTTGATCCTTAACTTTAAAATATGATACATCAAAATCTACAAATTTTGGCAGTCGGATGAGTCTTTTTTGATAAAGAATAACTTCCATGATATAAGCTTTGCTCATCATAAGCAATTTCTTCATAAGACAGTTTTTTTCCTCGATTTAGTGTTGGCTGTGGATGTATTGAAAGAAGTATGTGTTACAGAAAAGGGTAAGGAATAAGACATTTCAGACAGTCTATGAATGGCACTATATGATTAATATAGTACCTGTCTTACTTTTTGTCTCATTTCTCATCATTAGGAAGTACATTTGGGTACTTTTTTTCTTTGGGGTTTTCACATCATAAAATTTTTTGGCACATATTCTCCATGTGTTATGTCATCATCTGGATTGCTTTTAACGTTTTTTCCCCTCGCGTTTTCTCATTATCCATTCATCCTAGATGCAAAAATACCCAAGACATGAACTTGTATCTGCTGTAACAATGATGATGGGATTCTTAGGTTCCTTCATATGGAACATAAGGGAAGGATGTAACCAACAAAAATTAATGGGCATTTATGCAGTATGAATGAATATTTATTTATATCATTAAAGGTTTTACATCATGTCAACATTATTTCAGTAATGCTGCAATGCCTGGCTCTAAATGATAGAGGAAGACCCCATACCCAATTGTCCATAAGGACTGATCAAGCCATGTTAAACTATCAGCAGTCTGTAAGTCAGTGGGGTGACTGCGTTTCTCAAAAATTCAAACACCGTCACCAGAATTTGAGAGAGGGGCCATGTTATTTCCAGTTCAAACTCGAACTAACATTTTCCTTGAGACATTTGAAATAAATCAACATGACAAAAATTAAGAGAAACTCAATAAGTCTCAGTTGCTTATACTGGTATATCTTCTGATGAACTTGTGTTCAAATGAATCTTTTTCAAACAATGAGTTAATTTTCCAAAGCAATTTCCCTTTTTTTCAAAACCTTGTTTAACCCTCTGCTGCAGGTGCTTTCCACCAAATCCAATGCAGATCTATGAATTAACCCTTTCTCAAACAAAAACAACATATGACCACTTTGTTGCAGACGACTTTAGAAAACATTGTGGGAAAAGGAGAAATTTAACGAGCAATTTTTCCCTTCTTTCCACAATGTTTTCTACCTTATAAGAAATTTCAATTTCATCATATTATGAAATGAAGTCTGCAAACTCTTTCAATTTGGGACAGTCGAAAACTTGGTGTTTGGTAAACGGTTCAATATTGGATTGAAAAGCTAACAGCAGATACATTAAACACAGTCATTTTTGAGTAATGGATTAATTCAGGAAAGGTCAATGAATTTTACATTACTTTCCCAGTTGTCTGTAGATGGAATTAATAACATGTCAAACAAAGGAAGTTCTGATATATTCCAGAATTTCTCCTTTCCACTGAATTAATTAACCCTTTCTGTAATACATACAGGTTTTAACCATTGTAGTGCTGGAACCCACTTCATGTTTATGCAAACAGGTTTGATCACAGGCCAGCTCCCAAGTAAGTTGGCGGCTGGCCTGTGATCCACCCTGCTTGCTACTCTACAATAGAATAAAGATATTTGCTTTTGTATATCGGGTAGAAATAATTATGAAGAAAGAACCAACTACTCTAATTGAGCGATTTGCTTTTGTGAAAGTGGTTGCCGTTTCAAGTCTGTAACTTAGGCAAGGTGATGTGGCATACTGGAGTTACGGATTAAATGAAGATTTATTGAATTGAAGGCTTAGTTGTTTTTTAGTTGATGTAACAATGTGAAAGGGTTACTGTTTGACTGCAGCAAGACATCAAGTTATGAAAGTGACAAGTCAAAATTCTCTAAAACTCAAAATAAGCCTTGTAAGTTAAAAGCTCATTTTCATTCCCTCACGTAAGAATGTGCAATTAAAAGCTAAAGCAGACAAAATCATAAAATATGAAGATTCATGACTTGTGTGATTTGTGTTATCGGTAACAATCCATCTGACTAAAGAAGAAGTACATGTAGTTGATTAAGAGCAATAACACCATTTGCCATGGCAGTTTTCATTATCTTTTGACCAAGGAATTTCAAAACAACTGTAATCCAAGGGTTCAATGTTAGACAACAATATATTAAGTCCTTCACAAATGTAAAGAACAAACTATAGTCTTGCTCTTAACCCTTGATATTTGGTAATAAGTTTAAGAATAAATTAGCCTTATTTGTAGTGTCGCAAATGTCAGAATTTAGTACAGCATTATGTAGTCAAATGAAAGTAATTTTAGAAGAATGTCTGCATTGCCTTTTAAATTATGTGGAGACAAATCTGTTGAAAATTCAAGTACAGCATCCATCCATTTACTACTCTGTAAAACCATTAACAAACAAGAACGACATTTGACAAGTTTGCTGCAGACAACACTGAAAAACTTTGTGGCTAAAGGAAAAATTTGTCCTTTTTCCACAATGTTTCTTGCCCTATCAGAAGATTATTTTTCAATTTCATCACATTTTGAAATGTTGTCTGCAAACTCTTTCAATTTGGGACAGTCGAAGATCTGGCATTTGGTAAAGGGTTAAACAAAGTATATCCTTTTGTGGTGAGCAGCGGCCTCTGAACACCAGGATCCTGGGTTTGAATCCAATGAGTAGCTGGATTTACTATACAACCTTTTATTAATCCACCTTTGGCGCGAATACTGCTTATGTTTAGGAAGCAGAATTAAAAGTGATTAATCTAAGTTGTACAAACTTATTTCACAAATGATGTAAAATTAAGAAGTTTAAGTTATCCTTTTGTCACAGTGGCTCGTTAAGAGCAATTTCCCTTTTACCCACAATATTTTCAAAAGCTGTCTGCAACAAGCTGAACAAATGTTGTTATTGTTTGGTAATGTGTTAAAATACTTGTACCAACACAATACAAAATATGAAAAAATAGTAACGTTGGCTTCTCTCCATGGCATTCTGAATACCTTTGCCTATCAGAGAAATAAAACATTGATAACCGTAAACAATGAGTAGTCCTTTTGGCAAAGAAGGAGAAACCATACATGATAATGAATGTGATAGAATGAATCATCTTCTGTCTTTCAAAAGTAAAAGCAGGGATGGAACAATAAACATAAGTCATTACAGAAAGTCATTCAGTGGTTTAGAATTGGATACTTACCAGAATTATGAAAGGAAGGGTTTAATTGATGATAGATAAAGATTTCTGGAGAAAACATAAAACAGTTCAATTATCGAAGACAGTTTACAGGTGTTGATAGCATCAAGATAGTCTTACTCAGGAAATGGGAATATCAACACTTTTACCTGCCTGGAAATAATGGGGAACCAATGATAATGAGATTAGAACAAAGACAATGGAACCAGCCCACAGGATAAGGCACCATTTAATCCTTCTCCATCAAAGAGCTCTTCAGCTTGTTTGATGGTTGGTGGTTTTATGCTGTTGATAATTGTCAAGAGTAACTCATCCTAAGCAAATTCAATTCTCTATAAGTCCTTTTGAAGCAAATGCCATTGAACAAGTATTTCAATCGTAACTACTCGGGTATTTCTAAGAGCTGAGAAATACACTGGATAAACCTCATGACTTTAGCTTGTAAATATATGAGGTTATGGCATAGCAGGGTAAAATTTCTTTGGAAGAAGAAAAAATGTTCCACTTGTTTTCCACTAAGATAGGGCAGTAAATCTTTTTTCTAAGGTAAAAAAAAGGTATGGCATTAATGACACTGCCAAGCTTAGCTTGTTAACAAAGTTTCTTCATACAAAGAGTTGGGACGCATCCAATTTAAGAGTAACTGGAGGTAACAACAGCAAACTGTAAAAGATTTTTTTTTTATCCTCTCACTAGTGTTATTTTGGGACGATAACAAGGTGCCGTATAACATTTGTGATATCTGGCACTAACCATATAACACATCCACGCGACAAATCATGACGTCATTAGAAAGAATTGACGTCATGTTTACATCATTCTCTACATATTTTTTCATTTTTTCTCGTGTTTTATTTACATCCTGTTTTTTTGAAAGAATACATAAAGGTAACAGGATAAATAGAATAGATGGTTGGTGTCTTTGAATTGGAAAAGTTATCGTGCTCGGCTTCGGATTATTATCTGTTTCGCCTTCGGCTCACCGGATATTACTCCTAAGCCTTGCCCGATAACATTTCCGATCCACGACACCAACCATCTATTCTCTATATCTTTGCAAAATAACATGGGAAACCAATGTGATAAGCGAAGAAAATATTCATCACAATTATTTCTGCTTTTGCTTAGGTGGTTGCTGATTCCTTCTTTATAAGTGCATCAAAGTATACTGATACGAAGTAAGAGATTTAATGGTTTATACAATGATTTCTCCCCATTATTACAAAGAAAAAGATACTATCATACTTTTTGTAATAATGCTGTTACCACTACTTCTTACTAATATTTAAGTATAATAAAACACCAGCAGAAATGATTTAGGAAACTGTTGAGATGAATGAAGAATTTTTCATGTTTTCACAATGGTTTCTATCCAATATCTCAAAGAATCTAAAACAACAATTCCGCTTTTATCCATATTGGGCAAAGCAATATTGCAAAGTAACACATCATTGACGTGTCACATAACAATATTGTTCTTTCATTGAAGATACTATCCATGTTAATCAATTATGACTTACGCACATATTTTCCGTAACTTGTTTAGTAAAACGGACCCCAGGAGCATGAAATAATTAAAACACAGTTGGAGACGATGCAAAAACCTAATAAGATGAGACATGGAACTTGATTTGTTTTGTCCTAACAATAAACCATGATCAGTAGAACAAAGGTAGACAGTTCCCAGAATGCAAACTATATGATTGAATACCCATGGTTCCCAATTGATATGTACCCAACAAAGGTTCATCAACAACAGTTGCTGTTGTCTATGGTAGCCGCTGTTGTTTAAGCTATATGGGGATGAAATGAAATCAACCAGAGAAAACCCCAACCTAACTCCAGCTGTTAACCCTTTATATATAGTGCTGGAACTGACTTTTGCAAACAGGTTAGATCACAGGCTAGCCGCCGAGTAAACTGGCGACTAGCCTGTGATCTAACCTGTTTGCTACTCTAAGTATCTTTCCTAAGCAAAATTAAGTAGATATTAAAGGCTTTTAAAAGCAGAGGACAAAAAGTATATATTTAGAAAATTACCCAGCATTCTAATGGATAAAAATTGCAAGAAAAAAATTCCAGGTGAGCCATACAGCTTGTCAGACCTTGCTGCCAATCTGAACACATCAGGTTTATCCAATGAAAACACCTGAAATAATAGGGATGACGCCATATTGGTTCCCGCGAGAATGACGTCACTTTACTTTCGTTTTTTAAAATAAATCTTAAATGTGAAATCTTAAAAGTCGTTAAACTCGATTGAGGAAACAACTATACATGTCACAACAACAATTTCCTCCTTTGGTATGAGTTACTGATAAAAAATGATTCAAAAGGATGTCCAACACTTCCATACACATTGAACTACTGAACGTGCAGGCTTAGAAAATGTGTTAATTGGCGGATGCCGATTTACCCGAAAAATTGTTACCCTACACTTATATCCGAGGTGTATTTCACAGCTCACGGAAATACCCGAGTAGTTCCGATTGACCTTACTGCTTGTAGCAAACAGTTTCTCTCTTTATCACAATAATTCATAATTCTACCTTAAGGTAGAACAACCATAATCCATCATTTTGAAACTTTTTCTTTTGTCAGATTACTTTGGTTGTTCTCCGTATACATCAGTTTGATGTACATGTATGACTATTCTTATAAAACCCAGGCCCGGAATGGTGTATGGCGAGAACAACGGAAGATAAGTTTAAAAATGACAGATTATGGGTATTCTACCTTAAACTACAAAATATCTTGTTTTCTTGTAAGATAATTTCCTTATACTGTTACTTTCACTTTGATCCCATTTGAAAGTCCAAGGAACAAGCTATTTCTCCCTTTATAATAAAGATTTCTTAATGTTTCTTAAATCACAAAGCCTTTTTTTCTCTTTTTATCATACCTAATAGTTTCCTTATGCAGTTGCTTTCACTTTGATCCCACCAGAAAGTCTCATATGAGGATAAAGAACAAGCTATTCACATTCTCTAGTTCTATGTCATCAATCTGGTGCGGTGATTACTTCTGTCTGTCAGATTCATGTTTATCTAATACCTCAAAGTCAACAAGAGAATTTGGGAGAAAATTCACAACCAGCAAATAAATCATGATAGTTAATGTTCTTGCCAATAAAAATGTTTCCAGAATATACACATTTTATATAAATGTGTATCTTGCTTCTTATTTCAATTTTCTGTTTGGGGTTTAAAACTTTTTCAACAACTCTGGTTCAAAACTGGAACCATATCAAAATCTGAAACAAGATTTCGAGTCAATGCTATACTAATACCCAGAAAGGGAAGCCATTGATAGGGAGGACAGTGGTCCAGGGGTAGAACGTCAGCCTCCAGACAAGAAGGCTGTGGGTTTGAAGCGGGTTCCGCTTGTGACCTTTCATTAATCCCCATTCAGCACCAGTACTGTTTATAATCCAATAATGTACAATTACGTACAATAAAAAAGTTAAAGCTAGGTTAAACTACCAAATAATCATTAAAATACTTCATGCAAAACCCTCTCTCTATCTCTATTATGGTAGAAATTATTCCATTTCTCCATAATCAGGGGTTCAATGCAAGACTATAGTAAGTTCTTCATAAATACGAACCACCAACTATAGTGTTGCACTTAACCCTCGAAATACTACTATACTTTATATTTATGTTGATTATTTTTCTTGTTCTGTAGGCACTTCACTTACATGCCTTATTGAAGAACATCTCAATGTGAATACAATCAAGCTTAATGCATGATTCAGATGTTAATACCCTCACAGCTGGCAGAAAAATTAAAACAATTCTTACACAAACTGCTTTACAAACTCTTTCATGATGGAATTTGTGACTGGTACATTTCAAAGCAGAGAGCAGATGACAAAGAAAAATATGCATTAACCCTTTCCCAAACAATAACGACATTTGACCACTTTGTTGCAGACGACTTTGGAAAACATTGTGGGAAAAGGAGAAATTGCTCGTAATGAGCAATTTTTCCTTTACCCACAAGGTTTTCTGCTCTATCTTAAGAATATATGTCAATTTCATCACTTTTTGAAATGTCGTCTGCAAACTCTATCAATTTGGGACAGTTTTAAATTTGTTGTTTGGGAAAGGGTTAAGGTTTTGGAAAGAGGATGACACAAAAATTTATTTTTAGAAAATACTCAGGATTCTTAGGGTTGTGTTGTCTGCAAAAGATGCATAGCAGTCAGGTTTTATGGTGTAGATGGTTAGGATATAATATAAGAGCTTAAATGAAAATTAGGATCATTCAAACTCGTTTTATTGCAAATTGTTTGCCAAAACTGTCTGCCAGAATTGCTTCTAGAATGCAGAAATTTAGAAAGCTGTGTCTAAAAATAAGTTTTTCTAATTCCTGTTGCAACCATTTGCCTGTTCAGGGTAATTTGCAGCAGATGACATCAAAACCAGTGACCATGGCAACAGAACTGTACCTGAGTAATTGTATATATTCAATTCACATGTTCAGTGAAAAATCATTGTTGCGAAAATTAGATTTTCTTCATCAGTAGCAAAATCTCATATTTTGTGCTATGAATTTCAAATGTTGTCTCCTTCAGAAGCAAAGATTATTGTCTCTTAGAGCAGAAATAGTAAAGCACCATCTTAAAATTATTTGCTATCTAAAATGACAAAGAGAGCTTGACTTTTCGGCTATATTTCTAAGGCTTTAAAAGTGTCATCTGCAGTTTCTTTCAATTTGGACCATAAAGGTCTTCTGCTGTTTCTTTTAATTTATACAAATCACAAAACCATGGCAACAGAACTGTACCTGAGTAATTGTAAATATTCAATTTACATGTTCAGTGAAAAATTATTGCTGTGAAAATTAGATTTTCTTCATCAGTAGCAAAATCTCATATTCTGTGGAATGATTCCGAATGTTCTCTGCTGCATAAGTATGATTTGTCTCTTACAGCAGTATTGGTAAAGCTCCATCTCAAAATCGTTTTCTATCCAAAATCACATAGAGAACATTACTTAGACTTTCAGCTTTATTTCTCAGGCTATATAAGTGCCGTCTGCAGTTTTTTTCATTTTGGACTATTTAAGGTCTTCTGCAGTTTCTCTCAATTTGGACTATAAAGTTCTTCTGCAGTTTCTTTCAATTTGGACTATAAAAGTCTTGTGCAGTTTCATTCAATTTGAACTATAAAGTTCTTTTGTAGTTTCTTTCAATTCGGACTATAAAAGTGGGTCTGCAGTTTCTTTCAATTTGGACTATAAAAGTGCGTCTGCTGTTTCTTTTGAACTGCACTATTAATGTTTTCACAAAATCCCACATGAGGGAATGGGTTTTCCCACAATTGACCATTACAAGATGACCAACACCATTAGTCACCAAAGAAAAACTCATAAGTACTCATTTTCACAATTCTTGTAATACTACCACTTTGAGCTGACTAATCAACCATTTGTCATCAAACAATGATAGGCTGACAACAAAAGTGTAATGTAACAGAACTCCTGCCCTAGCAATTACATTACCATTGATGTCTTAAAAGCTACATTTAGCCCCCAATTTCATTAAGACACACTTTGACAAACCAGGTCCAACCAGAACACTTTAGAAACCACTGTGACCAAAAGAAAGAATTGCTTGCACCAAGCAATTCTTTCTTTTGGTCACAATGGTTTCAACTCAAATTTTCAAATAAATTATAGTTATTTTTGTTTATTTAGAGACATTTCTTTATCCCTACAATTTGGACCAGTTACCTTTATGTTATATTGTTTTGTTTTCTCATTTATGTCCCGGGCTCACTCTTGAGCTTTACCATACATGTAATGTGTACCCTGGATAGCCTACTAGTACAATGTACAATGATAGGGAAACGTGTCCTGCCAAGGAATAGCTAATTGGCATCGGGAATCAAACCCTGGTTGGCCAGTCCCTAGTCCCTGACACTAACAATAACGCCACAGATGATCTACATATTGTGTCTATTGACTGTAATTTTGATAACTATGCCTAAATAAATCTAAAATCTCTTTCTATAAGGAGGAGTGGGTTGTTAAGATGACCCCTTGTTTCAATTAATGGTCAGCCTATCAGTTGCTTTATGACAGAGCTAATAAGAGTAAATTTGTTCTCACATGATTCAGTCTCTGGAATCAAGAGTCATTGTGACTGGAAGTGTTTGGCTTAACCCTAAGAATGCTGAGTAGTTTTCTAAAAATAGGTTTTTGTGTAGTCTGCTTTCTAAAACCTTAAATATCTGCTTAATTTTGTTGAGGAAATATACTCAGAGTAGCAGATAGATTAGATCACAAGCCAGCAGACAATTTACTTGGCGGCTGGCCAGGATCTAATCTGTTTGCATATGCATGAACTCGGTTCAAGCACTGTAAGGCTAAACGAATCTCTTACAGGTTTCACCATTTCAGGATCTTTGTCTTACCTTTCAATCAGAAGAGGCTTCAGCATTTCCATCTTTGAAAGAATTATTGCCAAAATTGTTCAAGAGTTAAAACAAAAAGCTGGTTTAAGTTTTGGAAGAAAGATTGTAAAACCATTGTTACCAAAGAAGAAATTGCTTGTCACAAACCAATTTCTGCTTTTTGTCGCACTTGTTTTTTTGAGGTGTCTGCTGTATGAGAACGTTAAAATGGGTACCAGTATATCGAAGGTTCAAAGCTAGACTATAGTCCTTCACACTTACTATAGTCTTACACCGGTCCTTCAATATGATATTAAAGTAAGGATAAATAGAACTAGACATTCTTTTCATTTAGCAGTTTCTTTTTTAATCACAGTGTTTCCTTAAATCTTCTACTAGGGTGCATTTAAGCATATATATATAGTAATGGTTTGATACAATTAGTAACTACAGCTTGTAGTGACACATGGGTTAAAAACAAATGGAGCATTACTTAATTGCTTTCAATTGAATTTGGCATGAATTAGAAACAGCTCAATCAAATTAGATACACCCTGCTACATTTGCTCTTTACTTCAACTTTTTTGAATAGAATCATAGAGTGACAAAGCTTTTTATTGTAGAAGATTGGATTAGAATGAATGTGTTGTTTAAATTTGTGAGCATTTCTGACTATTCTCACAGAGGTTTCTATCATATGATATAAGATGAAAATGCTTCATTTCATACTTTTTAAAGGTCATATGCTTTTGTTTTCCCAAAGAAACTTTAAAAAAAAAAAACATATCATTTTATGGGAGTGTTTAAAGTATCAAATTTCACTAGTAAGAAACTCTGAATCTTAATTTGCTCTTTGTAAGATCAGAATGATGTCCATTTGAGTTTTGGAAGAGGAGAAAACATATAAAAAACAAATATCTCACTATCAAATGAAGAAGGTTTGGTGACAATTTCATTTGTGCAATAAAACCTTTCATTTAAGGCGATTTCAAGCTGGGAAAAACTTGTAAGCAACAGTGAAAAGGTTAAAGAGCATGAAAGTTAGCATCTATTAAGTGATTATTTGTTTAAACCACTGTGAAAAAAGAAAAAAATGCTTTTTAGAGTTTTGCAGATGACCCTTTAGTTTGCAGGAAACTTTGAAAGATTTACCAAATTTTCTTTAGGACAAGAACATTCATTCACTTAGATCAAGGCCATTATAATCAATGATGAGTTGACAATCTCAAATCTATTTGAACTGACTTTTTCACTTGATGTGGCAGAGGTGGCATAATCAATTGTCAGTATTGCCCAACTTGTCCAAAAACCGTAACCCTTTACCAAACACTGAATTTTCAACTGTCCCAAATTGAAAGAGTTTGCAGACGACATTTCAAAATATGATCAAATTGAAAATTAATCATCTGAAAGGGCAGAGAATATTGTGGGAAAAGGAGAAATTGCTCATTTTTTTTAATCGTCTGCAACAAACTGGTCAAATGTCAATATTGTTTGGTAATGGGTTAACAGACAAGTGAATTTTAATAGAAATCGGCTACAAGACCATTGTGGACATGTGCAGGAAAATATTTGGCATATACCGAGAAGTGAATTAAATTGAGACTTTGCCGCCCCTGTGGGGAATAACCACAACCAATGCTTTTTTCACTTTTCCTCTTCTATATGAACCTACATAAGCACAAACCTATATTCATATTTAGATATCTTCCTGGTAGTGTATTCTTCTTTTTTTTTTAAAGTCAATTAACCCTTTAAGCAGTTGTCAGATTGTAATAACTAAATACATGTATAGAAGTATAGCTTGATTGTTTGATATGATACAACTTGTATCATACATTAAACTCATTTCACTCAACTTAGATTTCTTTTTATATGATTTGTTGGAAACCAATGTGACTAATGGAGAAATCACTTGTCTCAAGCAATTTCTGCTTTAGTCACAATGTTTTCTTAAACATTTTTGCTACATTTGCGTCAAAGCGTAAAATTATGGAGTAAGGGGTTCAGTTTCTGTTTCTAAATGTTGGACAATCAGGAATGAACCTATATTTGACACAAGAAAGTAGACACCATTCTGTCATTACAGATCAACACATAGAGTAGTTTCTGATTTTGTCACATCTCTCTCCCACTCGAATCTGAACTCTAAGAATGCTGGGTTAATTTCTAAAAATAAATGTTTGTGTCATCTGCTTTTCAAAACCTTAAAAATATCTGCTTAATTTTGTTGAGGAAAGATACTCAGAGTAGCAAACAGTTTAGATCACAGGCCAGTAACCAATTTACTTGCCGGCTGGCCTGGATCTAGCCTGTTTGCATAAACATGAAGTCTGTTCCAGCACTATAAGAGTTAAAACAGCAATCATTGTTTGCTGGCATTATCACTTTCAGTCCATCATGCAGGGTCCACTTAAAAGGGAAAAGGATCCATTAAAGAACATTGATTGATGTGGAATGTTTTAAAACCATGAAAAAAACAGAGATAAAACCAGGAATTCCCTGGGGACAAAGGCCCCCATCTGGTGCGCATCTGTAAAAACTGCTGCACTTTGCATGTTTTCATGCAGTTTACCACAATAATGAATAAATTGAGTGCCACTTCTTCCTCCTTTCCACCATCTCCAATCAGAATTAACCCTTTTCTAAATGCCAAATTTTCAACTGTCCCAAATTGAAGGTTTGCAGATGACATTTCAAAATATGATGAAATTGAAAAATAGTCTTCTAATAGGGCAATAACCATTGTGGGAAAAAGGAGAAATTGACAATGGTTAATTCTTAACACGCAGTTTCTCCTTTTCCCACAATGTTTTCTGCCCTATCAGAAGACTGTTTATCAATTTCATCACATTTTTAAATGTCATCTGCAAACTCTTTCAATTTGGGACATTAGAATATTTGGCATATGGTAAAGGGTTAAAAGAACCATCACAACAGGAAAATTCATACAAGCACCCAAACCAAGAAGTTGACATAAGAATAAGTCCTCCCTTCTTGACTCCTGGGATTGTTAAGTTTCTATATTGAATTTTTTTCAGTAACCTCAACCTTCCTTATTTATCCACTCAATATGAAGCAGGAAGTGCAGGCTGTAAGAACCATGTAGATGCCAGTTAAGTGGGCAACTTCAGTCCAACCCTTTCATTAAATGAAGGATGTTTAAATTTATTTAACTTTAGAGAAACTTCAGACAGCAACCTTGAAAATGAAAAAGAATTAGATGGTCTTTACTTATGGCAAGGGAACTATATTTGGAGAACAGAAAGAAGAAAAGTGTCATAAGAGCAAGTTTTCTTTTTCCTGTAACCCTTTACCAAAAGCCAAATTTTCCACTGTCCCATATTGAAAGAGTTTGCAGACGACATTTCAAAATGTAAGTTATTTTAACAGACCAGACAATTTTTTTTAGCCAAATAAAATGTATCAAACAATGTCAGAAGCAACAAGACTGCCTGCAGGACAAATTCTAAGCACAGTGTAATCATTTGAAATTGAGGTATTGGGGCTCATCAGCGCTTTACAGGTCTTGGGAAGACCCTGCCTATGGTACTCTAGAATAGCATTCTGCCTGGACACCATGTCTCAAACGGTAGAATGAGGATACAGCAGATTAAGTCAATGTACTTACCACAATCACGCCGTTGTCTGAGCTGTACAGTGAAGCACCAAACCATTGGTTTGATTTGTCTTCTACGTCTCGGTAGTGATTACCATCATGACGGATCCCATTTCCTGGGGGGTGAAAAAGAGATCAAACTATTTATATAGATCGACAATGTTGTTTTCTTATATCTTCTCTAGACCCCAAACTGTTGGTATTCATCTTAAATGATCTTATCTATATAGTTTTAACAGCTACAAAAATGGGATCAGTCAAATAGTTATTGAGATATTGCATGAAAGGGTCTTTGATGCAACACCTTATCTGAGCATTTGAGTACAAGAGCTATTTCTTCTTCATTTTATACAGTCAATGAACAAATATAGAAATATTTGTTGAAACTTTGAAAAAAAAGATGGGAATTCGACTTTGTGGCCATATGTTGTAATAGTTCCTATAAGTCTTAAAGAATACAAGTATGGTGTTTCAAATATAATTTTCTATCATATCAAGGAAGAGGTTTAAATATGGGGGCTCAAAAAGGTCTTTCACATAAAAATAAACTTGACAAATCCTTTAACCTGTCTTGTAGTTACTCATTAGAGTTGTCTCTGATGAGATGATTATAATGAATAACCACATCATATAGGAAGTAATAAAGATGTTACCTAAGGGATTAAAATACATATCAAGACACCTACCAAAGCATATTTCTAAAGTTTATGATGGTTCTTTCCAATATTCAAAGTGAGACATACATCTCTCGCAATAATTTCAAAGATACATGCAGCGAATTCTCAGATGCAAATCTACTGCGCAAGAGGCATGTTATCTAAACAAAGGATGCACATCTGTGTAATGCTGTGTCCTTAGGACTGGTACTTCGTTAAATTACTTAAAACTAGTGAACGTTTTCATTAATCACACTCTCATGCAATCTGAACACATCTGGTTTATCACCTCGGAAATAATAGGGATGACGCCATATTGTTTCCCGCGAGAATGACGTCACTTTATTTTCGTTTTTAAAAATAGATCTTAAATGTGAAATCTTAAGTCGTTAAATTTGATTGAGGAAACAACTATACAACAACAATTTTGCCATTTCGTATGAGTTACTGATAAAAAATGATTCAAAAGGATGTCCAACACTTCCATACACATTGAACTACTTAACATGCACGTTTAGAAAATGTGTTAATTGCCGGATGCTGATTTACCCGAAAAATTGTAGCCTTACACTTATATCCGAGGTGTATTTCACAGCTCACGGAAATACCTGAGTAGTTCCGATTGACTTTCATGTACATGTACTTAAGGACTCCAAGAATTTGAGAGAAGTTCTTTGGCCGTCAATAATAGAACATGTAGATAAAAAGTGAAAGTCCTGTATATTCAGATCCTAATGAGCACCCGCTATAATAGTATTATATAGAATATTACAAATAGTGTCTGAAAAAGCATTCACAAACTACTTTGGTAAGCCCCATTTTCTTGATTGCTGAACATTCAACATTGCACCAATACCTTTTGTATCGAATGGTATTTCTTGACATTGACTTCCTGAATCGATACGGCATCTATACACAGCACCACCACGAGTCACGCCTGGCTGTCTTGTTTGAGTTTCGGGAGCACCAACTAGTAGCCTGAAAGAAAGAAAGAGGACGTTAATGAATTATCATTTATGCTATAAAAAGAAATAAAAAATGTTTGATAAACAGTCCATGTTTAATGTTGTAGACATTGAAAAGTCCTCACTAAAGATTATAAACGTTCATCTGATCATTAATCTGTGATATCCTCTGTGTTGGTAACAGTAAGTAATCCTCAGTTCTAATCCGTCTTATATACATTTCAACATTTGCCATATATGTTAGTTAGAAGTAATGTTACTACCGTGTCCGGTGGCAACCAGATAGCAGCCACAAGACGTTACGACATCGTATCTATATGTTAGTGTGTTATTGTATTATTTGGTTTCACATAGCATCAAAATCATATAGACTATATAAAAAGTAGAGATTTTTTTCCTTAGATTGGCAAGAGCCAATGCCTGCAAATTTAGAGAAATTGTTTTGATGAAATTAAAATTGCCTTATTCAATTAGGCAATTTCAATTTCATCAAAACAATTAGTAATTGGGAAACCAAAAAGCAGGTGCCCCTTTGAGTTTTAGTAAAACCTGCATTATTTTAAAGCAATATTCAAAGCCTCCATGGATGTGCAATTGTCATCATAAATCTAATGCTGGTCGTTTTGGCAGTTACAGAGCCACGCGATGCAATCAAATATTTCCATAATTTCAGCGCGGCGAAAACTTGGCAAGTTGATCTAAAATTTGTTCAAAACCTCCTTTTAGAAGAGTTCCTGTTCTGAGCGTTTATATTGAGGCGTACGGATCCATGTGCGGTTACAGTCTCCAGCATTTCAGACTTTTCATGTTGAACACGCTGAGAAGTAGGGAGGTCTTCACTTCAAGATTTTTCCTTTCGATATCCCAGATCATTATTCCATCATATCCGCACCTGACGCAACAGACGACACTTAAAATCCTTGTGACAAATAAAGAGAGTCGCTCGAAAAGAACAAGTTCCCATTTTGTTACAATGGACCTACAAAACATCTCAAATCCTTCGGGTTTTTCATTTCATTCTTCGTATATTTCGTCTGCTACTGTTTTTGATCATTATTAGTGATCCATGATTATCGTTTGGTAGTGAATTAGACCCGCATATGGAACTCTTTTTAAACCAACGATGGCGTGTTCACCAACTCGGCACGTGCTAATCATTCTTGAGTGCAGGAAGTTAAATAAACCCAATATTTTGCAATTTGAGTCCCAATGCAATGTTTCCAATCCTGAATGCCAAAAGAGTTCCGATACAATATGTCACCCCCGAACTCCAAATGATAAAATCCATGACTCCATATAAATTGTTATTAACGTAGAAAAACTCATGGGTCAATTGACATAAATAAGAAAATGAATGGGTTAAACATGGCACAGAGTACTACGAATATACTGTTTGAGGGTTAGCACCCGTCCTCATTCCTCAATCGGGTCATTCGGAACACTTCGGCCATTTCTTAAAATAACTGTATATCTACCGACTTGTGACGGGGATTGCCGAGTTGATACGATCGCAATCGGGTATATCCGTGACCTGAGAAATAGACCGTTTTCATTGGATAAACCCGATGATTTTAGATCGCACCCGTCCCGTGTCCCCTAAACATGCCGTATGCCCTGATAATGATTTAAAAACCCGTGTAAATGTAACATTTCATGATTATGCTTGACACATGTGGAGTTACAAATGGTTTTTTTCTGTCCTTCCTCATCAATAAATCAACACCCCGTTGTTTGTTTCCCACAAAAATCTCGGAGGGCAATGGCCCAATCTTTCGGCGTCGACATTGGGATACGAGGGTCGTAGATTCGATTCCCATAACCCTTTCCCAAATAACAAATTTTCGACTGTCCCAAATTGGAAGAGTTTGTAGACGACATTTCAAAATTGGATGAAATTGGAAAATAATCTTCTGATGGGGCAGAAAACGTTATGGGAAAATGAAAAATTGCTCGTTACGAGCAATTTCTCCTTTTCCCATTATGTTTTCTAAAGTCGTTTGCAACAAAGTGGTCAAATGTCGTTTATTGTTTGGGAAAAGGATAAGCAGCTAGTACGCATATATTTTTCATTTCACAAAGTAATTACAGCCTGGATTAGCCGAGTAAGTGAGTAGCAGGGTACATTTTGCGACTTTTTATTCATCACAACTCGACGAGCTTTGGTTGAGTATGTACACAGGAAGTAAAAATGAGACGGATTTGTTTCATTTGTGATCAATCTCAACCCATCGTAATTACCCAATGAAGTGTATTTCTCAGGACACGGAAATACCCGAGTAGTAATAACGATTGTCTAGAGATGTGAGTCGATTTTGACTCACGCATATATTTTCTCTCAGTCATTTGGTAAATCATTATCTCGGTATATTCCCTTCATCGTCAGGAACCTCTTTTGTGCGGCTTTAGGCCTACTTTGAAAAAGAAACTTGCGTATTCGCAACATTTCTGCTGACATTTCTGCTGATATGATTTCGATTCGTTATGCTGGTAGAGACGATTCCAATGTATATGGATTTTCCATGGTATCAACCTTATTTAAGTCATGTTGCTATGCCCAACTCTTAATGATGGAGGAAGATCCCATGATATTCAACTGCCCATAAGGGATGGTCAAGCTAGGTAGAACAATTGGCATTCCGTTACTCAGTCTGGAGACTACCTGTCGTTTCAAATTCCAAAAGCTGTCATCCTGATTTGAAATCAGGTGAAGAGGTGCCATGTTATTTCAAGGTCTTTACTCTAACCAATAGGCAACGGAGGCTCCTGTCACGTTGCAAATGTGCTTTTTTCACTATTCCAATAAGAGGGATACATGTATCTGGTTTGAACTTACGCAAAATTCTTAGCGTAAGATGTTAAGTAAAACTCTCCCCAGAGACTTATGCAAAGAGTCTTTCTGTTCCTATCACATTTTCGAAATGAGTCTGCGACAAACCTGTAAAATTTGTTTGATATTGAAAGGAGCTCAGAAGTCAATGGCGTTAAATACGCAATGGGCATGACAATTCTTATAAGAATTTACGTCTCCCAGAAACGCTCTAGGCTATTCGTGTCAAGAAACGGATGTAGATATAAATCTGATAAACAGATAAACGACCTAAACCCACAACCTGCGTTCTGTTGCGTTCTGATAACATTTGAGCAGAATATCCGAGACAAATACTCTTTTCTTAACCCTTAAAATGCTGGGTAATTTCATAAAAAATAGATTTTTGTGTCGTCTGCTTTCCAAAACATTTTTGATGAAGATAGATACTTAGAGTAGCAAACAGGTTAGGTCAGAGGGCAGCCGCCTGACCTGTGATCTAACCTGTTTGCATAAGGATGAGGTCGGTTCCAGCACTATAAGGGTTAAAATCGGTACCTGGGTTAAAGGACAATACATCTATGACAAATCATATCGAACTGTATCTACCTTGCAAACAATGTCACCATGTCAACATTGGGTGTTGTCATCGTAAGTTTGATACCCTTTTCATAGTTGCAGTGGGGTTCTTTTTTATTTGTTTAATTTCTGTTTGTACGTGGCAAAAATGGATGAACGTAATTGAAATAATGCTACAGCTATGTCTTTCTTCTGACGGGAAAATGATCGTTTTACTGACATGATAGTGGCGAAATTGTCACGAATAGCATTGTAACAACCCGTTTTGTAATAAAGTTGCATAATGTAATAATTATTACAAAACGGGTTGAAGTTTATTACATTTTGCGTTTTTCGATGCGAACCCATTATGTAATAAAGTTGCATAATGTAATAATTATTACAAAACGGGTTGAGGCGTATTACACTTTGCGTTTTTCGATGCCAACCCGTTATGTAATAAAGTTGCAATATGTAATAATTATTACGAAACGGGTTGGGTTTTTTTTCAAAGTGATTTTTTCTTTACAAACCCGATATGTAGTAGTATTCATGATGGTAACATGGTGATATTTTCACGCAGAAGGTAGCCTCTTCAAAGCCAAAACAGGCTTATAAGCAAAAAACAAACGTTCTTAAAATCTTTGTTTGAGCAATTTTCAAGCAAGGAAACCGTTCCAAATGACTGAACGTACCGCAAACAGTCAAGCCAAATATCTAAAAAGCCGAAAGGGCTTATCAGCAAATTACAAAAAATATTTTAAATGTCTGTTTTAGCGTTTAGATGCTAAAAATATCATCGCAAGTGGCAACAAGTACCAACAAAAGGCAAACAGAGATGCTTGAAAGCCAATATAGGCATATCAGCGATTTGTAAAAATATCAGAAAAATTGATTGTTCCCCAATTTTCAAACGAGGATACTGTTCCAAATGACTCAATGTACCAAAAGCACGTGACTAAGAATGCCAAAATGGGCTTATAAGCATATTACAAAAATAGATTTGTATGTTTGTTTTTAGCTAATATGGTAAGAAAAACATCGCAAATGGCAGCACGCATGAAAAAAGAGTTCTATTCTCGCAGTAAAGCTGTTTTAAGTAAAGTTGCATTATGTAATAATTATTACAATACGGTTTGAGGTTTATTACATTTTGCTTTTTTCAATGCGAACCCGTTATGTAATAGAATTGCATTATGTAATAAAATAAACAAACAGGATTGATATTCTACAAAGTAAATTTTTAGATGCAAACCACTTATGTTATAAAATTCATAATGGTTACGTGGTAACATTTTCACACAAAAGGTAACCTCTTCCAAGCCAAAAAGACTTATGAGCAGAACTTTGTTTGAGCAATTTCAAGCTAGGATACCGTTCCAAATGACTCAATGTACCGAAAAAAGGTTAAACCAAGTAACTTAGAAAGCCGAAGCGAACGCATCAGCAAATTACAAAGGCGATTGTATATACATGTATCTGTTTTAGCACTTATATGGTGAGAAAGACTTCGCAAATGGCAGCGCACCAAAGTGCAATTCTTTAAGTGAAGCTGTTTCTTTAAACGTTGAACTATGTAACAATTGTTACAAAATGGGCCGTGTTTTATTACATTTTACATTTTTAGATGCCAACCCATTATGTAACAAGAATCTATAACGGTCAAATACCGATGTATTTACACACAAAGGACAATCTCTTCCAGGTAAAAAGAGGCAATATTTTCTTAAAAAATGGTTCAGCTTTGAACAAGCCTTACAAAATAGACACAAACCATTGTTTGGTGACCAAAACGGTCCTTTTATCAAAATGAAAAATGAGTTTACTTATCACTTTTAGCTCGACTATTCGAAAAATAAGGAGAGCTATACTTGTCACCCGGGCGTCGGCGTCATACCTTGGTTAAGTTTTTAACAACAAGTATGTAAATCACGACTTACTGTATGGAATGGGTTGATACAGTTGTGTTCATAGTCATAATCTTAGGTCCCTGACCAAGTTTCATATATTTTGTATTGAATTGATGCAAATTATGCGGCCTTTTTTACTTTGGGTCATTTTTTTCACATGCGTTCGTAACTAATAAAACCACGGTATGGAATGGACTGACACTTCACACATTTGTTTGGATTGTACTTTAAGGTCCCTGACCAGGTGTCATATCTCTTGTTTTAAATTCAAACAAATTACGCTACCTTTGGACTTCATGGTTAATTTTGTATATGCAAGTTTGCATCTCATTAACTACAGTATTGAATAGTATGGTACTTTACACATGGGTTAAGAGTCATCGTTTAAGGTACAGTATGCATAACCCTGGTTATGAATTTAAGCAAATTATGTGGCCTTTTGTACGTAGAAAATTTTATTTAAAGTTTTTGCATGCAAGTTTTTACGCAATAGCTTATGAAAGGAATAATCTTAATCTTGGCACCTTATTCATTTTGTAAGGCCCACCGTCCCTGAAACAAATGCTATTTCACTGGCATTTACCTTTCTCCGACATTATCGAATAGTCGAATACGCTGTTTTATCGACAACTCTTTCAAGATTATATGCGTCACTTATACTGAAAAAGGGACAGGTATAAAACATGGCGCCTACCCTACTATATCGCGATTACGGAAGAAAAACATGGCGCCCCCTGTTAACTTTTTTATTCGTGGGAATATCTCAACAAATTTGGTACCAAATGAAAGAAGACACTCTGAACTTTCTGGTGGTGTTTGAAAAACTAAAATATGTTCACCAAGTACCGAGAAAATGCATGTCGAATGTTTGCCCTTTTCGTATGGTGGTTTTCAACCTGATCTCAAAAAAAGTACTGAACCTAAAATCATGGAATTACAGCTCGGATTATCCGAAATAGGCATTGTCATGCATGGACTAAACTCTCTACACCGGTTTACAGTATAAAAAAGTTTTCAAAGGAATTAGGTTTTCATGTGAGTTAATCTCTCGGTTGTTATACAGAATTGTTTTGGTCCTGTTTAAGGTACTTGTTCACGGTCACCGAAGAGAAAATCTGAAAATCAAAATTGAAGGTTGTTTAAATATTACAGTTCTTGTACTGCTAATCAACAAACAATTAAAAGAAGCTATTGAAAGCATAATTTATTCAGGGCGCGTTATTTTATCTAAGTACGCTCGTAAGTACAGTTAGTATTTGATAGACCTCAAAAGCCACGTCGCACTTTTGGATTAAAATACATACTTATTCACTGTATATACATTTTAAATGATCTGATTAATCTTCAATGACTATTCTTCAGTGTGTAATGTATAACAGTACAGGTGTTATGCAGTTTTAAAGAAATTAATTTTTACATTTCCTCATATCTGTGAACAAGAACCTTTAAGATTGACAAACACGAATTGGCATTTGAATGTATGGGGTTTTCTCCTTCACTGTTGGGCCTGACCCCACAATATGAATATAACTGGGAAACTGTTTACACGATCGAAATGCCCAATATTAATGTCACCAAGAAACCAAAATTGTTGATAAGTCGGGTTATCGCAATCCTCTGAATGATTTACAATTAAGTATATCAGTCAAAAGTTAAAATGCTGTGGGTACATTTGCATGTGTTCTATTTCATACATGCTGAAGGTGCGACACCACAGTTTAAGTGTCGTTGTAGTTCTTAAACATTTCAAATACCGCGCATTGTTTACTAGGCATTGTTTGTTATCCATGTATTTTAACGTTTTGTTTTGGCTTTTTTCGATCTACTTACTTTAGAGCATGTAAGATAGATAGTGGTAATCTGAGCTGACCTCTACATTTCGGTAAGAGAAAATAAAGGGTTGTAAAGGAAATAGACAAATGGAGACAAGTCAAGATGCTCAAGCTCATATCCTGCCTTCTTAAGTGTTTAAGGACTTTACACGGAAAGTAAATGGAGAAACAGGAAATCAACTTAATTACATAACGGGTTGGCATCGAAAAGGACAAAATGTAATAAAACTCAACCCGTTTTGTAATAATTATTACATAGTGCAACGTTATTAGAAAACAGCTTTACTAAGAGAATTTCATTTTGGAATGTGCTGCTATTTGTGAAGATTTCCCACCATAAAAATGCTAAAACAGATAGATACAATCGCCTTTGTAATTTGCTGATAAGCCCACGTCGGCTATCTTAGTTACTTGGTCTAATCTTTTCCGGTACATTGAGTCATTCGAAACGGTTTCTTAGCTTGAACATCGCTTAACTAAAGTTTTCCGATAACTTCTGACCTTTGCTCATAAGCCTCTTTTGGATTGGAAGCGGTTATCTTTTGTGTGAGAATGTCATCACGTAACCATTATGAATATTATAACAGAACGAGCTGGCATCTTAAAGTTCGCTTTGTAGAATATCAAGCCTTTTCATATATTTTATTACATAATGCAACTTTATTACAAAACGGGTTGACATCGAAAAACGCAAAATGTAATAAACTTCAACCCGTTTTGTAATAATTATTACATAGTGCAACGTTATAAGAATACGGCTTTACTAAGAGAATTGCACTTTGAAATAAAACCTTAGAGTTACCCCTTTTGAAGTCATCATTTAAGTTTGTCATCGGAAAATCTTCATATGACATTTGCTATGTTTGGTATGTTCATAGCATTGACCACTGTGCTAAACCTAAATATCATATGACTTGTACAGCCAATTGATCTAATTGCTTATACGCCAATATATGCTGTTCATCAAAGGTTCTCGCCATATTTTGGTCGTATTCAATCGGTTTTTGTGTTTCACTTACGTCAGAAAAAGAGATATTATAGTCCATTTCAATATCGCTGATAAGCTTTATCTGGCCGAAAATAACTTTATGTGTCTCGTTTCGAAAGGTTCTGCCATATATGTGTGCCATATCTGAAACATGTATCGCGAACAACCACGTTTTCTGATATTTTTACATATTGCTGATATGCCTATGTTGGCTTTCAAGCATCTCTGTTTGCCCTTTTTCGGTACTTGTTGCCACTTGCGGTGTGATTTTTAGTATCTAAACGCTAAAACAGACATTTAAAATATTTTTTGTAATTTGCTGATAAGCCTATTTCGGCTTTTTAGATACTTGGCTAGACTGTTTCTGGTATGTTAAATCATTCGGAACGATTTCCTTGCTTGGAAATTGCTCAAACAAAGATTTTATGAACGTTTGGTTTTTGCTTATAAGCCTGTTTTGGCTTGGAATAGGCTACCTTCTGTGTGAAAATATCACCATGTTACCATTATGAATACTACTACATATCGGGTTTGTGAAGAAAAAATCACTTTGAAAAAAAAACCAACCCGTTTCGTAATAATTATTACATATTGCAACTTTATTACCAAACGGGTTGGCATCGAAAAACGCAAAGTGTAATACACCTCAACCCGTTTTGTAATAATTATTACATTATGCAACTTTATTACATAATGGGTTCGCATCGAAAAACGCAAAATGTAATAAACTTCAACCCGTTTTGTAATAATTATTACATTATGCAACTTTATTACATACTGGGTTGTTACATAGCATTAAATGAACGTAAAAAAATCACTTTTATCAGTTTCCGTTTTCAAATAAAGTAACCAAGCTTGACATACGCCACTACTTTTACCCTTTTTAACCCACTACCAAACAAAAACGATATTTCACCACTGTGTAGCAGACGACTTCGGAAAACACTGTAACGAGTAGTTTCTCCTATTCCAACAATGTTTTCTACTCTATCAGAAGATAACTTTCCAGTTTCATCACATTTTGAAATGTCGTCTGCAAACTCTTTCAATTTAGGTCTTAAATTTGGCGTTTGTTAAAGGGTTAAAGTATTTCTATATTATTGTCGCACAACGCAAAGTTCACATATGGCATGATGTTCTATTATGATCCTTATAATTTATCATTCATTCATTCGTTCGTTCGTTCGTTCGTTCGTTCGTTCGTTCGTTCGTTCGTTCGTTCGTTCGTTCGTTCGTTCGTTCGTTCGTTCGTTCGTTCGTTCGTTCGTTCGTTCGTTCGTTCGTTCGTTCGTTCGTTCATTCATTCATTCATTCATTCATTCATTTATTTGTTTTCATTATTTATCTATTTATTCATTTATTTATTTATTTTCATTATTTTTATAATCTCGAGTTCTCATCTTAGATGATTACGATGATGAAGAAAAGAATCGCAGCAAAGGTACAATTTGTACGTTACGACTTTTTGTTGTTTATAAAAGCAATAAATTTACAACAAGAATTACAAGCAAAGTTTGTCATTAGTTGTTGTTGCTGTTTTTCCTTTTTTCTTTTCATTTTCATACCTCCTTATTTCTTATTGTCGTCTGCTGTTGCTTTCAATTTTACCGGTAACAATATTCGACAAGAAGGCATTAACACGTTAAAAAGCGTTAACTCGTCTACATGTAGTGCTGGAACAGACTCCATGCGAATCCAAACAAGTTAGATCCAGGTCAGCCACCAAGTTAATTGACGGCTGGCCTGTGATCTAACCTGTTTGCAACTCAAATAATCAGATAATCTTCTCCTCAACAATATTAAGCGGTGTTTAAGGTTTTGGAAAGCAGACGACCCAAAAATCTACTTTTAGAAAATAACCCTGTAATCTAAGGGTTAACCATATGAGTCGTATAGAACTATTCGAGTTATTCAAGGGGGTTTAATGAGCGTTCTTGAATGACAAAAAATAACATGTTATGATGAGGTCAGAATTACACGATAAAAGTCGCTGTAAGTGGATACTCAAAATACTTTGATTGCAAAGTGACTCAGCTGGTTTCCTAAAATGATGTTTTAAGACTAACTCCTGAACATTGATTGCAACAGCAGAAGACACACATACAGTACAGTGGAAAAGAAATCCCATTTCGTATCGATAATTGATAAAAAAAAGAGCGTCTGCTCCAAGCGGATTATCCGCGTTGTTTTGTTGCTCGTCTTCTGAAACTAGTACATTTCTGATTGAATGGGTTGAATATTTTATTTTATCTCAGGAAACAACAATCTGAAACGAAGTGTACATTCCATATGTAAAGCTCGGTCAGTTTGGTAATGCATTCAGGTTAAAATAAAACACGTCGACACACCTGTATCGAAATGTTGCGAACCATAATTACAATAGAGGAATTGCTCGTGGGGAGCAATTTTTCTTATTAATGCAATATTTCTCATCTCATTCTCTTAATAAAAAGGCAGTTTTTTTAAGCTCTTAAAGTTTTGATTGTTGCCTGCTGCATTCGATTCAAACAAACAAGAAAACAACGTCTGTGTACATTTGGTTGTGTCGCAAGTTACCCAGAGCAGGGGAAATGGGTTTAAAAAAACATGTACATATCCTAGAACGTAAGCCAAAACAATGGGTAAAATACCAAAAGTGAAGAAAGGTGCTTTGTTTACTGTTGGACTAAACAACCCTTCATAGAGGAAATCCCCTTTAAAGCTGTAAAGCTTGAAATTAAGAGTGTAGGCGATTAATCAGTTAGACAGTGTTGTAAATCTATAGTATATAAAAAGGGTGATATTCATATTAACGAAAGGTTTTGCTACATAATCAATACTATAAATTCCCACGGCTTGAGTTCGTTTTTTGACAAGATGCGCAAGGCTCCTAGTATTTAACGGTTTATACTAACCAAACCCCCATTTTACATCATTCTGACGCATTAACAGAAAACATTGTGACAAAATAACCTTTTGTCATCACGGTTTTCAGTCAAGTTAATAACGAAAATGCACTGCTTTCCTTATGTATGTTGTATTGTCTCTTTATACTTTTATTTTGGATCAGTGACAAGTTCCCATTTGGGGTAATGGGTAGCAGACGGTGTTGCGTTACAGTGAAATTCGTCTTATTTCCGTTTTCCCATCTGCTATTTATTTTACATCTTAAAATACTGCTACATCACATGATAAGGTTTTGTCTAAAACACAAGCCATTTACAACTCAAATATTTGGGCAGTTATTCTTCCCGTTTTTCTTCCTACTTTTTGTTTCATTTTTTCCCTTCTCTTTTTCTTTTCTTGCATTGATCGTAACAGCCATTTTTACCTTAAGCGGAAAATGGTGAGTTGTTCACAAAGAAAAATCACGAAATCGTAATATCGATTATTAATGAATTAATGAATTAATGAATATGCAAATGAGGCGTGACTTGACGCCTCGTAGACCGACTAACAGAGCACCAGACCGCCACATGTTGCTTTGTGCCTTTGTTTCTTTCTCTCCAAATATGTCATTTAGTCGAGCATGGGTGTCTTTTCTCCCTCAGTCATCCCTATTGGTGTTTCTTTGTTTCTTGTTTTTTTTTCCTTTGTTTCGTTCTAAATGTATCGTGTATGAGTTAATGAACTTATTTTCCCCATACAACATCGTAAGTAGTCTCAAACTGAAACAGTTTGCTGTTACTGTTACTCATTTCTCTGATAATTGCAATGCACAATTATTTTTTTAAAAAAAGGCGGGGGTTATTACTGCGTTTAATTGACCCTTTCCAAACAATATCATATCGGGGATAGTGTGGACAAATCCTGCTGGTTCGGTGTGTACAGGGCCATTTAAACCTAAATTGAGAGGCTGTAGATTTTTAGAAATGGTATCGTTGAAAATATTGATTTGGAAAACCAAAAACCTGATGAAACTATGAAGTTTTGGTAAAAATTGCACGATATTAAAGGGCTCCTCAGGCTGCTAAATAGCGAGTGCTTTGTTGTAACACAAATTCTACGACAAAGTAACTCTCGAATGTTATCGTCTATGAACTGTTTTGGTTTGGGAAAATGCAAAACAGACACATTTGGCGTTAGGTATACACACATCATGCAATGATATTGACCAGTTTAAACTCATAGGATTATGCTAATATAATATTGCAACACTGCTTCACATTCATCGAATTCTAAACATTAATTTGCATGGGAGCTTTGATTATGTAAGTGTATGTAAGTTGGTTTCATATCGTTTTATTAAATTTTACACCTCTCTTAATCTATAATATTTCAGCTTTATCATGAGGGTCATTGTGCCTTCCAATGGTTGTGTCAGTTATTTGTCAGGACAACATCATATGCTTTGAAAGTTATTGTCTGTTTACTAGCAAGAATACCTCAGTTCAGTGGAAAGAGAGAATAAGTAGGAAGAAGCTTGCTTCTTATAAAGGGGGATATTCGCACAATCATCACTGGCTTATAAACTTACAGTAAGAGAACATACATCTCTGGTTCAAACTTTTCTTACATCAAGATCCCTTGTTTTCTTGTCGCCATGAGTTTCCAATTCGCTCATTTGGACATTTGCGATGGTTTCCAAATTAAAATTAAAAGCAGCACTAGAACAAAAGAAACAGCCTATCACAACATGTAGTGGAAACTGTATGTAAAACAATCGTGGAAATGATAAAATGATGTATTGCTCACTAGAAATATTTTATCCTTTCAAAACAGTTGTTTAACCCTTTACCAAACGCGAAATTTTCGACTACCCCAAATTAAAAGAGTTTGCAGACGACATTTCAAAATGTGATGAAATTGAAAAATAATCTTCTGATAGGGAAATGAAAAATTGCTCGTTAAGGAGAAATTGCTCTTTCAGATCAAGTTCTCATTTTCCCACAATGTTTTCCAAATGCGTCTACAACAAACTGGTCAAGTATTGTCATTGTTTGTTAATGGGTTTAACGTCCTCCGCATCCGACGAGTTGAAAATAGGTGTAAAGGCGCAATGAGTAAAGCGTCAATTTCATGAAAGGATAGGGTTTTTGGAAAGTTTTTAAAAATCAATATGGTGACAGTTGTCGCGCACATCCTGCGTTAATAGCATTAATTAATCCTTCGAAAAGGGCCACATAAAGGGCCTGGTGTGGTAACGGGACGCTGGCCTTGTACACGAGCAGACGTCAACCCTTTCACCAAGTTCATCTGTATGGGGAATTTGTGACGGGTCCAATTTGAAAGCACCAGCAGATGACAACAATCGCACGATTGAAATACATCTTTTATCTCAAAAGTGAAAACAAAATGGTGGAATCTAGTATTCCCTAGGAGTACCCTAAGAGCAATGTATAATTTTTCAAGGCCTTTTATACGTTAACTGGGAAGAGTTCTATCGTTTGTGAAGACGATTCACGGAAATTGCTGAATTAGGATATACCATAGGCTGGTGTGATTTTGAATTTTTGACAAAATTACATGGTTTTAAAAAAATTTCTGATTTGGAATGTGTCTTCTAAAATCAATTGTTATATCGCGCCAAAAAGGCCGTTTTTCACAATCATTTCATCTCAATATCACAAAGAAAATTATCCATGTCCCAATTTCTTCTCGTCTGCTGTTGCTCTAAAGTTTGACCAATCAAACAATGGAGAAAAATATACATCTTTTCATTCGGCTCCGCCCACTGTCTCGGGATAAAGGTTTTAACCCTTTACCAAACAACAAATTTTCGACTTTCCCAAATTGAAAAAGTTTGCAGACGACATTTCAAAATTTGATGACATTGAAAAAATAATCTTCTGATAGGGCAGAAAACATTGTGGGAAAAGGAGAAATTGCTCGTGACGAGCAATTTCTCCTTTTCCCACAATGTTTTCCAGAATTGTTTCCAACAAAGTGGTTAAATGTCGTTATTGTTTGGTAATGGGTTAATGGTGTTCGCGTTGGGTCATTATGACAGTGCAAGTACGGGTAATAAATAATGTATTGACGCTAATTGGAGGTGATCCTGTAGACAATCGACTCCTCCCAAAACCATTGTTTCCCTCGTCATATAACGTTAATGGACCTGTCACGGGTAGGAAAAATCTGGTGTCTTGTTTGAACCTACCACCCCTTACATTATATCGAGGAAGCGGTGCAATACTATAGTAAGTGCTTAACATGTGTGTAGGACTTACTACAGATTTTCTTTGAACACTCGAGATGGATTTTGTGAAATCACGTTATTGGAAACAACAGCTTACGACAATTCAAAGATTATGACAAATACTATTTTCATGGTATAAACCCTTTCACAAACAACAAATTTCCGACTGTCCCAAATTGAAAGAGTTTGCAGACGACATTTCAAAATGTGATGAAATTGAAAAATATTCTTCAGATAGAGCAGAAAACCTTGTTACGAGCAATTTGTCCCTTTCCCATAATGTTTTCTAAAGTCTTCTGCAACAAAGTAGTCAAATGTCGTGTTTGTTTGGGAAAGGGTTAAGACGAATATTAGAAAGAAACAAAGTGGTTTTCCTTTTGCCAACTTGGTTTAATGGACTTGTACGAATGACGTTTTGCTTTACCTCTGACTCCTTTAAAACTCATTTTAACGCATCTGCGTAAGAGATCTTTAGGACAACTGAGACCAAGGCACATATTGCTAGTGATAAGCTCGTTATCATTCAGTCCCAGTGTTTACTTCCCTGTGTTATACAAAAAAAACACATTGTCATTGATGCTATCTTTTGTCTGTGGTTGCTTTGACGTTGGACCAATCACAAAGTACAACATGGGGGAATAGGTTAACGCTTTTACAAACCAAGTTCCATATCATTCTATATTGAATGATTGTGGACATACAAAGTAACCCGGAATCAACATCCATTCAGACGACATTGTGCCTGTCGTATCTATACGACCATTTGACTCCCGCCGGCCTTTTGTGGCTAAATACTCATTGTAACACAATAAATAACTTCAAAACTCATCAATCGCGTACCCGAGTACATGTACTCGAAAAACATAAACTTCGATCGATCTTCATGTCCCTTTGGGTTTCCAATCATTTTTCACTGTTCTTTTGTAGCCAAGATTATCTAGATGTACATAGATGATCCACTGTACTGTGAGTAATGGTAATCGACAGCTTAGATGAAGTTAACCCTTTCCCAAACAATAATGACATTTAACCACTTTGTTGCAGACGACTCTTGCAAACCTTGTGGAAAAAGGAGTAATTGCTCGCTAAGAGCAATTTCTTCTTTTCCCACAAGGGTTTCTGCTCTTTCTGAAGATTATTTTTCAATTTAATCACATTTTGAAATGTTTGTCTGCAAACTCTTCCAATTTGGGACAGTCGAAAATGTTGTGTTTACAAAGGGATTAAAAACCAAGTAACACATTCAGCAATAAATGAGCAAGGCTAAAGACCTCTTCCAATTTAAAGGAACAAAAGCATTGGTTACGAACAGTTCAATGTACGAAAGGGAACTTTGGTTACCGGGTTACAAGAGGTTGAGTCAACAAATGGAAGTACTTCCCACATAGGCGGTTTAACGCCTGTGTAAATAAACAAATGCCGAATTTAATCCGGGTGTGTGACTAATTCGGATATAGATACTGTTTTCTGTAAGACGGGGGAATCTTTATCTAAATAAAAAACACGAGTGTTGATTTTCACCCTTACCAATATCTTTTATTTCGATCAATTTTCTTGTTGTGTACTTGAACTTTTACATACAACAGCAGACTAACCTCGAAATTATTGTTTTGAAAAAAAACTAGCCCGTACAAACTAGCTTCCCAAACTTCCAAAAGTTTTCAAGAACCAATACATTTCTAATTATTAGGTCTTATTTAACCGTTGTCTGCGAGTTTTCAGCTTGGTTAAGACAAGAAATGTGTTGGTAAAAATATGAAACATAAGTGTCGGATTTTCGCACATGTCAATTAATCACACCTGTGGATAGAATGGATTCTTTGCATATGCAGGGCCTTTTTCCTTCAATTTGGGAAGAGACCCAAGCCTTGCATGTTGAATTTGGGAAATTTCATCGGAGAAAAAACGGACATTGTCGTCCAAATTGGTTAACATTGGTTTCATGCAGGGTCAATGAGTAACTTTACTCCTATTCATATTGTTTCTGAATGTACATGCACATCGTAGATTGATTTAATTGTCTCAGAGTAATTGTTGTCATATGTTAACCCAATTCCAAACAATAACGTCAGTTAGCCACTTTGTTGCAGACGACTCTGGGAAACAATGTGGGAAACGGAGAAATTGCTCGTAACGAGCAATTTCTCCTGTTCCCACAATGTTTTCTGCCCTATTAGAAGATTGTTTTCCTATTTCGTCACATTTTGAAATGTCGTCTGCAATCTCTTTCAATTGGGACGAAAACGTGTCGTTTGGTAAAGGGTTAAAGATGCCAATGGCATGAGGGAGTGTATTACGACGGTGAAGTACTCGTTTGGAATATCTACATGCAATATATCGATATATGTGTCCAATGTTGATATGATTATGTACCAAGGAAGCAATATCGAGAATGATAAATCTAAAGCTTAATCACTTGCTTCACAAAACACCGAAAGTGAGCTCCTTTAAAGGTCATATGTACAGGTTGGGTTTATTTCATAAAATTAAAATATGAAGTAAAAGAATCACATTGAAATTATTTGCAACATTTTAGCATAACGCATTACGTCATAAATCACCGTCATAGCGCACCGATTAATAAAAGTTCGTATGACTTACTTCCCTTTGCTGTGACGTCACTCGTGATCCACTGAATGCGCCATGTAAACGGCGTGAAGAGCGATCGCTGGTTAGAATTGGTGTTTTTCTTCAAATAAACGATCCTAAAGTCATTGTTTGGATTGACAACGCATTTTCTTTATTGAATATGATTCATTTTATAAGAATATCAATTTGAAAAAAGATAAATTAATGACTTAACCCGTGAATTTGCATGGATTTGTCATGGCGTAAACCTGTTCATATGAAAGGAACGGCTTGAAATTTGCACGATTTTCCTTGAAATAAATGATTCTTAAGTCATTGTTTGGATTGACAGTGAATTTTCTATACTGGATATTTTTCATATTATAAGAATATCCATTTGAAAAAAATAAATTAGTGACTTAACGCGTGAATTTACAAGGATATGTCAATGCGTTCATATGAAAGGAACGGCTTGAAATTGGGACGATTTTCCTCGAAATAGCAATCCTTAAGTCAATGTTTGGATTGACAATGCATTTTCTTTATTGAATATGTTTCATATTATAAGAATATTCTTCTGAAAAAAAGTAAGTGACGTAACGCGTAAATTTGAAAGGATTTGTAAATGTTTTCATGCGTAAGAATCGGCTTGAAATTTTGACGATATTTGTGAAAACAGCTATTTTTATTAATATTTGTTGAAAAAAAAACTACGCGTACTTTTTCGTCAATGATCGTGTATTTGCATTAAGGTTTTAATTGAGTAGTAAACAAAGACATAGATCTGAATAAACGAATTGTCTTAAAACCGTACATCGTATAACTATTAACTGTCAAATTCACCCTGCATTGTCTTATCAAGACATGAAATGAAACGGGAGAAGATCATAAATTACAAACAAACAAACCGTATTATTACCCAACTTACTTGTGATACGAAGGTTATCCTTTAACTCACATTTTCACCACACATCAACTTACTTGTGATGCGAAGGTTATCCTTTAACTCACATTTTCACCACACATCCAAATTTCAAAACTAAACACTGGCACATTCAAGAGTATTTGTTAAAATTATCCGGCAACTTTCCAGTAACTCCACCCCCAGTAAAAGGTCTATGATTTCGAAATTGATTCCGATGTCGTCTTTCTAGATCAACTGTTTTGAATTAAAAATTGTTCTTCATATTCACTTTACATTCAGCTCGTTTTCTCTCGTGTAAGTAGCCTTGACATATTGAGCATTTAATTTTCGGACAGGTTTAATAATTAACAGCTAAAACAAAAAAATCGTCATAGTTTATTTTACTAACAACCTTAAATAAACATA
Organism: Cerastoderma edule; assembly: GCA_947846245.1. Taxonomy (NCBI): domain Eukaryota; kingdom Metazoa; phylum Mollusca; class Bivalvia; order Cardiida; family Cardiidae; genus Cerastoderma; species Cerastoderma edule. Next base: position 12,716,988 of record OX401414.1, on the reverse strand, counting down.
TTTGAATTTATTTTTTATGATTTTGGAATTTAATTATCAACTTTTTTTGTTGAAAACATAGAGTTAATACCGTTTTGTTGAATACTGATTATCATTTACTTATGAAGTGTCAAACTATTCTAATAGAAAAGACAACATGTTCACTTCTTTGAATATCACAACGACAAAGTATCAGACGTAAGTCACATTGAGAGATAAATATGTCCTGACACCTTATCAATCCAAACATCCTGTGAGAGTTTGGTCTTAATTGGTTATATCTTAACAATGGATGTTTTAGATAAATTTAATTGCCGCGCATTGAAAGTGTGAGATTTGCCGCTTGTTATTTCATGTCTGGAATAGCAGAACGTGTCAGACCTGTTAATTAACAACAGAGATATTTAAGAGATTAACGCCAGAGGCTATCTTTCGCCTAAACAATAAAGGACTTGAGACTTGAAACATACTGTGCAAATGTGGCAAATTGGTGTTAATTTTCATCACGACCCTTAATCCTTGTAATGTCCGATGTTTGTTGATTGACCCTTTGTATGTGAGATAAACTGACAATAATCAATTAAATTGTAAACAAAAAGATTATGTTCAAATGTGTAAATTATATATTTAGTGATCTTATTACTCAATTATCAATATAAATTTGTAATAATCTTGTTTGAACACCTGCATTTCAGTGTGACATACGTCATTTAAACCAATATTACCAATTGCAAAAAAATGAGGTGTGTGATTTAAGTAATTCCGAAAAGCAGACGCTTAAGTTAAGATTGAACCCATTATCATTTGCGTTGATGAGTTGAGAAACAGTTTGCGGATATCAAATATTCATTATTTTGAATTTTCATTCAAAGACAACGGCAGATAAAAGAAACTTGCTTGTTTTAATCGGTTTGTTATCATAGCAATCAACGTACATTTTTCATTTTGTCTCATTTATGTACAATGGCAACGTTTCTACGGTTATGCTCAAACATAAAACAAGTTTTGCAAATAAGAACAAGATGCATTTAAGCGTTTAAAACCCAAAGACATGGCAATACAATAACTTATGATGTGGATGAAATTAACATATTCTTGCAACCCTTTGAATTCTTACGTAATATAATCGTAAAGCAGCCTAATTAAGTATTCCTAACTAAGTATGTAGCATAGTTAATCTGTTCCAAACAAAACTAGCTTGGAGAGTAAGAGAGTCATTCAAGGAAATTAACTTTCAAAAAAGGTGTAATGAACGTGATATATCCTTTTCTTGAATTTATCTACATTTACACAGTGCAAATTCTATATAAAGATCTAGCAAGACTACACGAGGCTCAAACACCCCAAACTTACAGTCAGGAATTGTTTTAATCACGAACATCAGTTCACCACAACGTTAATTTTGAAAAATATTTTCCTTTACCTGAGATCATGTGGGAAACAGCGTAACAAAAGGACTTCAGGCTTAAATTATCATTAGCATCTTGGTACATTGGGTAATAAAACAACGACTTTTTATAGATATTTGGGGTCATTCCGAAATACAATGTACACATTCGCGCGTCACACCAATGTCTTGACACATGATTGTATGCTTTATCGCTTGATTGGTGTTTGAAAGTGAGATTAGCTTTGTCTTGTTTGCATTGACAGTCTTGAAACCAATACATCAAGGTAAAGTGAATGTTGTCGGTGTGTTTCAAATAAGGGAAATATAACGGTTACTCAATAAGTAGAATGAATTTGAAGTGTCTTCACCTGTATAGATTACTTTGAATTGAGTCCGATCATTTAAAGATCAATACAATCAATTCTCTAGAAACGCCTAACAATGCGTAAACTTGCCGTCTTCGAAGTGAAAGTAACACAGCCTACTGTTCTTGTTTGGAGAATATATCTTTTGCTTATTTGTAAAATAAACACGCTCCAGTTTAGGCTACTTATCGAAACTTTTTGCAGCTTTTATGTTCGTCAGAAAACGGGAGAAACTCGCATCCCTGCGACCAAAAGCAGAATAACACCAGAAGACCTGTCAAAATACCATATTCAATATCCAATTTACGTTTCCCAAAACCCAATTCAACACTTAAAATGTCCGAAATTTGTGCAAAAACACCGTCGTTACTGAGAACAAGATTCTTCTTACTGATAGTTCATATGACTTTGAAGCACAAATGACGTCACAACAAGGGAGATAAGTCAATCACAAAAATCGATAAAGGTGAATAAAAGTAGTCAAAAACAACATTTTTCGCTTCTGTATGAGAAAAAAATCGTTACCTCCGTCATAACGAAACCATAACCTAATTCAAAAACCATAATTAAAGAAAATTTTGTTTATCGGGAAATTTGACCTTTAATCTTGTTAAATGTTGTTATTGTTTGTTAATGGGTTAACCCTTTACCAAACAATAACGACATCTAAACACTTTGTTGCAGATGTATCTGGAAAACAGTGTGGGAAAAGGAGAAATTGCTCGGTACGAGCAATTTCTCCTTTTCCCACAATGTTTTCTGTCCTATCATAAGATTGTTTTTCAATTTCATCACATTTTGAAAACTCTTGACATCTGCGAACTCCTTCAATTTGCCATAGTCAAACTGTTGGTGTTTGGTAAAGGGTTAAAGGCGTTCCTTAAGTTCGACGGGGTTTTCTGAGATTGCGCATGTACTACAAGGAGAGCCGGTTAGTAAATAATTTCCTCTCCCAAGGAGTGTGCACTTCAAACGGCTGCTGTACTTACTTATCGTTCACCCTTATCTTAAATATTTTACGGTAATAAACAGGGCATACCTTCTTTACATCTACAACATAAACATCGCCTAAGGAGCTGAACAACTTCAGATAGTTGTATGACCATCATTTACCCATTACCAAACAGTAACGGCATTAAACCACTGTGTTGCAGACGACTCTGGAAAAAATAGTGGGAAAAGGAGAAATTGCTCGTGACGAACAAGATCCATTTTCCCACAATGTTTTCTACTCTTCCAGAAGATTACTTTCCAATTTTATCACATTTTGAAATGTCGTCTGCGAACTCTTTCAATTTGGGACAGTTGAAAATTTGGCGATTGGGAAAAGGTTAAATAAGGTGGGGGGCCTTTTTTGTCAGACATCAAAATGGTTTCAGCATCTTACAATATACAAATGTTTGTCTAATGACGAACAAACGAACGAAACTGGTATGAAAGCAGTCGTGCAATCATGTTTTCAATGATGTCAGTATCCTATAGTTGAATGATTTAATTCCTCGTTAATTACGTATGAGTAGGGAATCACGAAATTACTGAAATACATGTTCAATCGACACGATATAGATTTACAAAACAATACAGTTCGATTGATATTTGTAAGGCTTATGAATAAGTTGTTAAACTTAGCATAAACATATTTTCTACACAAACAACTAGCACACGTCGATGACGGGCAATCATTCCACTGCACAGTGATTACATATTGAAAGTGAATACTTAAAATGACATTTTGACAAACTGCAACTATATCCTACATTCAGGTTTAGCACGATACTGGTTTTGTCTCTTAAATGTATACCTGTGTACTGATGGGCCTATATATCAATTAAGTATTTATAACGTTTTGGATCGTACGCCCGAAATACGACGAGACCCGTACACGGGTACAACCACATGTAGCATAAACATTATGTCATACCCGTAAGATATTAAAGTTTGGCATGGGGCAATGGAAGAAAAGGTATGAGCGATGTTGAGTCATGCATTTTGTACGTCTGCTGTATTTTGAAGTGTGGCGCGTGCTGTTGAAAAATCGTGCAAAGTACATCAGCGTAAAGTACTGGCCAAAACAAGATAAGGTGGTGTGACATGGTGTGGCTGATATTTGGTTGACCACCATTAGAGAGCAGCGAATGCACTATGTAGATCTATACTAATAAATATAACTTTTTGCCTAGACCAGCTTGCTGTGTGCTGTTCTGATGAGGTAATCTAGGGCGACACATTTCAGATCTCAGGTTTACATTACTGTTATTACCGTGTGCAATATAACCCACCATCTTTACCGGCACACTTCGCAGATGTCTTTTGGCTATTTCTGCCAAGCGGCATATTTTCGGGATGATTTTTGGCGGGTTTTCAGCGCGCTAACTATCCTTATACACGACTCATCACATGCTTATATTCGTCAGAGTTCTAGGTAAGATTCATTTGAGTGTTGTACAATGCACATACATCATTTCGAAAGCTATAAACTGAAACCTTTATTGTGGGTATTCATTAGAATCGTCTCGAGGAGACGGTTCTAATGAGTACCCACAATATAGTGCTTCGCAAAGGAATAGAGAATTAAGCGGTGGTAATTCGCTTATAATCGGGAGTTTTGTTCAATCGTTTGAAGCAAGAAGTCGTACGAAGTATCAGCTATATAGAAATATCAGTGTACGTGCCAGCACCCAGTGTTCTTTGTTTTGTTTACGTATGCCATAGCTAAGCGCTTGCTATATATCCATTTTATCACATTACATGCGTTTCAAGAATGTTCTTTCAAGGCGATTAAATGAGGAAAAAATGATAGATGTTGATGCTTGAGACGGAAAAGTCTAATGTGTGTTATAAAGAGAGAAAAAGCGGCTTAACTCTGTTTTCCTTTTTATTCATCAAATCACAGAGATGTTACTTTGTTTTACAGTGTGTGCTATATTTTATAACTACAAAATGCTGGATTAGTACTGCTTTCAATTTGGACCAGTCACATAATTTTATAATTACGAACGGGTTAAACAACTTTCATCTGCTTTAGGCACATCAAAAGAGGTTCTATGCCATTCCGAGGGTGGTAAACTAGGTAAAGCGTTCCCTTGGGACAGTCTGGCATTAAATGTAACAAGACAACAAAGAACTTCGAGGAAGTTACGTGATGTTGCAGAGACTACCATAACAGATGTAAACGCAGTCGATAAGGCTTATCAGTAGTTTACTTTACATGTATTGCGGTCTCACGGTAAGTGTTTATCCTAACAAACCACAAGTGCGGAATCCATATTGACATATTGTACAACTCAAAGGTTGAGGAATTCTAAAATTAATACAAAGAGTTCAGTATCCTTTTATAAAACGATGCAGGAAACGTGACGACGAAAGAAAGTTGGGTTTAATTTCTGACAGATTAACTATTTTCCCGATCGCTTCTTACCAGCGTGGCACAGAGGTAAACTGTCCGAATCATTATGGAAAGATTGTGGGTTCGAATCTCAGACAAAGCTAAACAAAAGACTTAACCAAATACAAAAATATATTTTAATAAAAAAAAACACCTTCAAGCAATGGCTTCCCTGCTTACTACTTGGCGTTATAGGAATATCATTACTAGTAGGAAATACAGGTCCAAGTCAAAAGACCAGTTTACAGATAAGGGTCGATGGAACACTGCGAAACAACTAAAAGATTGTTGAAACGGTGTTAAACCTCAAATAGAACACTTTCACAGAAATAGTCGGAAATAGCCGACTGATGATACGTCGTAAACCGTCTGTTTCCAGGACAGATTAAGGTCAAGTTCCAGGTCGCTCAGCGGTGATAATCAGCGGTTATAAACGGTTAATCCGTCCCATATGGCACTACGCCCCGACGGTCGGGGTTCATCGGTTACCCTTGATATGACGACTTTAGTGTACGAAGCTTTTAATGGTCTTTTTCGTGCGATATTGGCACTTTTTCGCTCAAAATTTTAAAAGGAACACAATTGGGAAAATCTTGTATTGAGGGCACTCACTGCACTCATTTTAATCAACAATTTAGAAATTATAGAAGTGTTAAAGAGATACGTAAGCGGAATACGCCGCTTTTAGGGACCTCAAGGCAAGGTTTCACGTTTAAAAAGACTTGATTGCAAAGTTTTCAGACGACAACTAAAATTGCATCAGGTCTGAAAGGTAGCTTTGAAAAAAGAAAAATATGTTTTCATAAAAGCGCCGAAATATTTTCCCACGACATGTTTCGAAAGTTTTAGAATCACATGCAAAAGATCTGAGACATTCCGGAAACGGTTCGAGAGAGGTCAATAATTAGTATCTTATCCATAACACATGTGTAGCAGCACAAGTGAGAAAGTCATGTTCCATTAGAAAGAGCGTGCTAAGGACTTTAAAGTTCGTTGTATCCATACTTTTTGTGAAATAATGTCTGATGCATGCCCTGAATTGAGAATAAAAAGGTTTGGCGGAAAAAATAGATTCATTTATAGAAGATACAGCACATCAATAATTCGAATCATCCGAGTTGAAGTTAGCCTGTGTGATCAAGACTCCGATGTTCCAGTCTATGGCATAAAATCTTTGAATATGATATCATAAGAATGCTGAAGTTTGAGGTTGTAACATCTACGTCTTGTTTGTTTTGATTAACACGTCACAAGTACATAGAAAATGGAGGGAGACGTATGCTGCTGCTTCCATTTTGAACAGGAACTTATTTTTACCTGAATGAAGAAATGAGTAAATTGGTGATCGTGCAAGACTATATAAAAAATGCCTCGAAATACACTGTATATGTATATCTTGGATCTAAAGGACTAGGATGCATGCGCATCCAGTCCAAAAACCACAAAACACGTAAAGAATAAATCGGAACTACCCGGGTATTTCCGTGAGCTGACAAATACATAAGATAAACTCTATGAGTTCAGATTGGTATAGAGTAAGACAAGTTTGACTGTTAATCTATGGTAGTTCTAACACAGATGCCTGGCCAAATTGTATAGAAATTAGAATGTATATTCATACGCGAAAGGTCCAAATATTATAAATACGCGAAAGGTCCAAATATGCATACGTGAAATGTCGAAAGAAACAGAAAGAATGTAGGACAACAGACGTTCAAAGGAAAAATTGATAACGGTCCTATCTACACACGGCTACTCGGTCCCCCAGGATAGCGCTTCATTCACAAAACGTGCTAGTAATTAATAACGCGATCCCCCGCAGGATTAATCGTATAACTTATATCTCCATGTGTGCTCCTTATCTCTTCTCCATCCCTTCCTGCTTGGTTGGGGATTCCAGATAACGGGTGTTTGGGTTGTATCATATACCAGAGACTTATGTAAAAGAACACTTATATATATATATATTTCACCTGTGTTTCTGTTTATAATGAGTCTTTTATGTTCACCACGTTTTGAAAGGTGACCGTCTTACTTCAAGAACTCAAACATTTATGGTATCCAACTCATACGCCCTGCTTGGTTGGGGATTCCAGATAACGGGTGTTTGGGTTGTATCATATACCAGAGACTTATGTAAAAGCATAATAGCATATCTATAATTATACTATACTTGGGCTTATGTTTATTGTGAGTATTTTATGTCCAGTAAGTTTAATTTGAAATCGTTCTGGTTAACTCCGTCCATTAGGGTGTCCAACTATACCGTATCTTCCTGTTTTGTTGATGACCCAAGATATCGATGTTAAGGTCGTATCATATACCAGAGACTCATGTAGAAGCATAATAACATTTATATTTTTCACTTGGGCTTGTGTTGAAATAATGACTGTTGTATATCCATCGAGTTTGATTGGTGACCGTTATGCAGGGTATCCAACTCATACACGTCCTTGCTTGCTATTCTGGAGATTCGAGATAGTCGGGTGCTTGGGTAAGGTTGTATCATATACACCAGAGACTTATGTTAAAGTTCAGTATTATGATATCATACAGTATTTATTTTACTTGGCCATGTGCTTATAATGAGTCTTGCATGTCCCACAAACGTGTTTGGTGACCGTTCTGCGTTAAGATCTCAAACATTTAGGGTATCATACTCCTCCGTTTTGCAGGTGATCCAAAATAGCGGTGTTTGTATTGTGTCTTATGCAAACGAATTTTGATATCAAATACTATCAATTAGAATTGCATTTTACGGAAAGCGATAAGTACAGATCACTGTCACAATGTGACACAGAAATGAGTAGTAGCAATGTTGGATTTGGTGAAAAAAAAAGACAAGCCCATTAAAAAGATAGAATTATCGACTTCCATATTGCTTCCATATAAGAATGTTTCTTTTCTTAACTGGCTCTGTTGTGTTCTGTGTGTGTTTCTGTCTGTCTCCCTCCCTCCCTCCCCCCCCCCTCCCCCTCCCTCCCTCCCTCCCTCCCTCCCTCCCTCTCTCTCTCTCTCTCTCTCTCTCTCTCTCTCTCTCTCTCTCTCTCTCTCTCTCTCTCTCTCTCTCTCTCTCTCTCTCTCTCTCTCTCTCTCTCTCTCTCTCTCTCTCTCTCTCTCTCTCTCTCTGTCTCTCTCTCTCTCTCTCTCTCTCTCTCTCTCTCTCTCTCTCTCTCTCTCTCTCTCTCTCTCTCTCTCTCTCTCTCTCTCTCTCTCTCTCTCTCTCTCTCATATCACATATTTTCATTGTCTCCTCTTTCTTTCGAAAAACATCCTTGTATTCCGTCTCTTGATCCCAGATCAGTATCAGAACTTACCTGAATTGAAGTGACTCATCGAGGTATTCTTACGAAAGCAGAGATAACATTCGAACACAAAAAGATGTGTTAAGCTTTTCTAAAGGTGTGTTTACCATAGTTGCAGGGTGCGCTAAAAGCTTATCATATGATGAACACATTGTAGACGATTGTAACAACTAAATTCAATACCTATTGTATTTTTCCCAGTTTCATTGGGCAGTAGCCACAGACTTAAGACAATTATTTAGAATGTTCATTCTTGTTTCTGTTAAAAAGTACAAAATAGTAGGGCTACTATTTTACAGAAAAATACCATTTCGGCCTTTACATAAATATTATCACAAAAGACTTCGCTTCGAATGGGTGTGCAGAATATGGCCCACAGTGTATCCTTTGAAAAGCGGGTGTCGAAAATGAAATATTTTTTAGACCAGAATGGGAGCAGAACGTGGTACAATGGATTCTCGAAAGTTCAGATTTAAAACGAGAATGACAGACAACAAAGCCCAAAATCCAGATAATGTTGAACAATTAACTAACCTGGTTACCAGTTGAAATAGTTACAAGGTTACGTACTTGGTACAAAAGGAAGTCGTTTGACAAAAGCAATTCCTCATTTTGTAATATGGGTACCTTCTCATTTTGAACGAGGACTGTCAGATTACGTAATCTACGTGTAGTTGTAAATCAAGATAGAAAATCGCGATTGAAGAATTGTTGTTTAACTTGTTTCACAATCGATGTGAAGTAAATCAGATTTTGAAACTTAACTGTTTTAAAATTTTCTCAGATCTAGATGGGGGAAAAAAATAGGAAATTAATTAAAAAGTAAAAAAAGAAATCAGTTTTATCATTAATCATTGGTCCTTTTCGGTGTGACCTTGAAGCAAAACAAAGTTTTTGGGCGAAAAAACAAAGTAATATACCCTAAGAAGTGTAATGGGAGAGAGGAGGACAACGGCTTGCTTTGTTTTACCATTTTGACGATTGGTCTTGGACTGTTGATAAAAACTTACAATGAAGAAAAATAAAGTAAAATAGGCATATGGGAAAAGAAATATAACAAAAACTCGATAAATCAAGAAAATACTTTTCGTTTACCATTTTGAGTCTTGATCTTGATGGAAAGCGACTGTGAAGCCAAACTTGCTGTCAGTCATGCCTGAGTGGACGGTTAGAGTCTCTAAATCCAGATTATACGCAGATGTTACGTTACACAAAAAACCTAAATACACCATCGCTGTGAAGAACACAGTTTTCAAACTTCTTGTAGTTAACATCCTATGAAAAGCGCACATATTTCCAGCTTTCTTCACTGTTTTTGGAACTTCCTCTGTAACTTGATTAGCTTCCATTCTATCACAGTCGTCCTCCATTATTTTTCGTGAAGAATTTTTTTAAAGAATAAATATCACCACACTAGAACTATTTCTTCTAACGAGAAGAAAGCATAACAAGACAAGAAAACTAGGAACTTAATAAATTACGAAAAAGAAATAAATGAAATCACATCACTGCATCACAGAACTTTTGAAGTAAATAAAACTTTACTGAGAACTTGTTATTTTCTTTCAGAAAACTTTTGGAGTACGTGTGTAGACTCCAAGTAAAGCTCCCATCCACCAACGAAATTCCACACTCCGTTTCTCTGTAAGCTATTTTTAGAATCACGCGAAGAAAATATACCGTTTTCCTTACCCTGCTTGTACACACCGCGCGCATATATACACTTACACACACGCGCGCACACCGGTTAAAAGTCTTGGAGCTACTTTAGACCAACATCTGTATCCGAACACAACTTCGCCCCGACCACTTGAGGCGAGTTAACAAATACATGTGCGGGTGCAATTTACTCCCGCGTGTTTAAAATGAGCTCTAGCGTAACGAGTCAATATGGCACGGGGATTTGTTTCACTTTTACCGATCTTTGTCTTGTTGCCCTTTTAGTAGTCTCAATAATGATCCGTGAACGAAGCTTTTTTCGTCATTTGGACATTTATCGTGCTTCGCTACGTCTCAAGTCCAACGTGATTTTTATGTTACAAAATTTCGAACGACCGACTCAGTGCTTTTAACTTGCGATTTTTTTGTGTTCAAATGGTCTAAAAAATAAACGGAAACTTGAAATACATACATAAATCATTTATGAATCGTTTCAGCCTACACAAGTATTCAGTACACCTCTTATATGCGAGTTATCTATCAAGAAACATCGACGATGTCCAAAAATAAACAATCGCCGTCCATGTTGTTTACCACCGGCCGCGAGATTCCCACGGATATCTTGCGGGTCAAAGGTCATCGCATTTTGTATACAGTTTGGGATAAAGTACGCGTCTTCCTCCTAAAGTCGAGTTGTACTAAGTTCAGCTCTCTTCACATACAGATTCGGAGAAGATATGCTTGGATAAGATGTCTTGCAAACCAGCCTTTGAAGCATAGTCCGTTATGGTTTTTCTAAAATAACATCCTTGTTTTTGTTATCTATTAATTCGCTTATTTTGTTTAAGTAGGCCTATTACGTGATTGTAGTGTTACCAAAAATAAAAAAATATATATACTTTTTTTTTCAAAATGAACGGAAATCATTTCATGTTTTGTTTTGAATCGAATCTAACAGGAATAAGGATCATTCAACCCTTTCCCAAACAACAAATTTTCGACTGTTCCAAATTGAAAGAGTTTGCAGACGACACTTCAAAATGTGATGAAATTGGAAAATAATCTTCTGATAGGGCAGAAAACGTTGTGGGAAAAGGACAAACTGCTCGTCACAATCAATTGCTCATTTTCCCACAATGTTTTTCACAGTCTCTGCAACAAACTGGTCAAATGTCGTTATTGTTTGGGAAAGGGTTAAAAGTTCAATTTATAAAGTTGTGATTGGAGCGATATTTACGCCTAGCGTAAAACGCCTGACGTCGGACCGCTAAAACTTGTTGATTTCCTTGAAACTATAACAAACTATTTCCTTCACCAGTGTTGGATCGGCGATGTTCAGTCCTATGAACACCAAACATATACTTACTGTTACTAGTGTTTAAAAAGTTACTCATGAAGTATTACGTTGGGTGTTCATCGGGTACATGCTATAAGCGACCTGCATGTGAAAACCGCATAACCGGAGCCTATCTATCATGTATTTACACAGTCGATTTAATGTCAAAGGAATAAAACAACACATTTTGACATAATGAATATTTTACTTAACACCTTCATAACAATATGTCGTTGCACAGTGTTTATAGTGCTTGAAGAAGGGGTGGGGATAAATAGTTCAAGCTTATTATCATGAATCCTTTACCAGACAACAAGAGGAATCTGTGCGTTTGTTTTGCAGACGACGTTATATACATGTGTCGTAAACCTCGCCTCGGGTAGCGAGTTTTACCGGGTTCGGGCTCTGGATCAAAATTGTCTAACTCGGGTTAGACAATTAGTTAATCAGGATCACACCACTAGCTTTTAAATCATATGACAATTAAGGTAGCTAGAGCCTAACAAGAAAAATAACAAAATCTTAAAAGGAAATAATAAAGATTTCAATCCCTTAAAGTTACAAAGTCAATTTATTAAACCAAAATGAAACAAAGTGCTTTTCTCACAATGTTTCAAGTTCGGACTTAAAGCGTTCAATAAAGTTCAATCAAATTATAAAGGATAAATTCACAAAGTAAAAACGATTAACTCTGTCCAAGCCTATCCATTATCATCAATTCCTCATCAGACACCATGAACAAGGAGGATCTGGTTTTTTTTTGCAGACGACGTTAAACGCATGCAATATTGGTATATTAGGAACAAGTGGTGCGCTGTGTTTCAAATGATACCAATTCTACAATTCATTCAAATTACGAACCTATAATGTCAACCTATTTACCAAATGTAGGACCTTTATACATGTACTTGAATCAGGCTTCTGTACCGAAATGAAATGTTGCTCATAAGAAGCGAATTTTCAATTAGTCACATTGATTTCTACTCCTTTTTAATCAAAAACTTTGATCTGTTGTTACAACAATTTGTTTCGCCTGTTGGTCGCTGAAATTTGGACTTCTAACAGGTGTTCAATGGAGGTATTCTTTTGGAAAAACTGCTCTTTTACAGACCGTTTCCCTGTGCATTCACATAACTTCCTACAAATACTGCAACGAGTACATGCAGTGCATTCACAAACAGGACAATTATTTTCAAAACAATAATTTGAACTCTGTATTTCACCCTTGTCCATTCGATGCGTTAGCAATTGACTTAAAACTTTCTCTCCACAAGATCTCTCATATAGTCGTATGTGATTGATCTCATAAGGGATCTTCCACGTCCACTACGCCTAACTTCTTGCCAGTACGAAAGAACACTTTTGGAAGCCCCCAATGAACGATCACTTCAATATCGGGTACGTTGACCCCAATTACCTACAAAACACGAATGGAGGAGGCAGGCGAACAGAATTCCTTTATTATCCATTTTTTGTTTGTTTCTTAGACCTAGAACTGTGAAACATTTCCACGATCCTTCCCCTTGTGGCCTTAATATTGTCTTTGTATGCTTGAATCAACAAGCCATGACCAAACACCTTTCAAAGGAGGTCACACTTACCCAATTTGTCACTCGAGGCAAACCATCCAAAACAAAGAAGACCAAAGGTATTTCAAGTTGTGTCAGCATGACAATCAAAGACCATCACAATTGATTATTAAGTAAGAGAGAACAAATTTTGCCGAAAATAAGAAAATTAACGTCGAAACAAGTTTCACGGCATAATTGACCAAGTGCCATCGGCGTAATAGAGAAAAATTGACAGGTTAGTCTGATCAGAGACATAGATGTTATGATTGTAATCTGTCTCTGGTCTCCATTTATTATCTCCATTTAAGTTTTTATTGAAATATAACGGAATACTACCATGATATATCAAGTTACAAAAGATTAATATGAGGGGGGAAATGTCCGCCCTCAATCTACATTACAGTGAGGGGACAAATGTGCGCCTTAACCCATTACCAAACAATAACCAAATTTACCGGTTTGTTGCAGACGACTCTAGAAAACATTGTGGAGCATGGATACATTGTTCTTAACGAGCAATTCATCCTTTTCCCACAATGTTTTCTACCTAATAGGAAGATCATTTCCAATATCCTCACATTTTGAAATGTCGTCTGCAAACCCTTTGAATTTGGGACGGTTGAACATTTAACGTTCGGTAAAGAGTTATACAAAAATGGGGGCAAATGTTCGTGGGGGGGGGGGCGCAACGGTCCGTATATAATTTCGCAAGTTTCAGCCATTGCGTTGAACTAAGTCTGCAAGAAGCGCAATTTAACTTTCCACGTATTTGGTTTCAATTAGGAAAAATGACGGCCTCAACTTTGTCTGGACTTCTCATTTTTAAAACAAGATAGTTAACACCGTCGAATTCCATAAATGAATCCATTGTTTCAAAAGAAGTAACAAAAACATTTATAATCAGATGATGAAAATACTGTGGGAATTATTTTTGTCGAAGTACAGTATCAAGTGCTCACAAATAATGTACTCCCGCCAAACGCGTACAACGTTACTAACAGTGATCGAGTGTAAATCGAGTGTTGACATGTATATCGGACCGTGTAACATAACCCAGAGCGAGACTTAGCATCCGGATGTTTCGGACTTTTACCTCAACGTTTGAAAGCAGGTTTTATGTGTGTGATTTAAATCAAAGATTTGGATATTTATACAAAAGTGACACTTTTGAGACTTCACATATCGACAGATAAAAGGTTGATCTCCAAATCGGTATGTTTGATTTCATAATCCATTGCATAGTTATGGAATGATAGGTGGTTAAACATGCGCAGAAAATCTGTGCGCAAAAATCTAACGTAAAAATCACGATTGACTCTGGACTCGAAGGCGTCAGTCAAAATAGCAATAGCCTTCGAGACCAGTTATCTGGACTACCCTTTTAGCTACAGATGGCTTTGATATCTCTGTAACAGACGAATTTTAAAATTTAAACAGATTGTTGATAACGACACAGCACAAACTTATGAAAAGAATACTAGTAGATGTAATTCTTACAATATGCTGTATAAAAACAGAGACATAGATAACAGAGAATCTCTGTTATCTATGTCTCTGATAAAAATACATATTTTTATGACAAAAATGTGCCTTTAAAAAATGAACCTATCGTTCCTGTAAGTGTTTGTTTATCAATATTATCAGAAATCTAAATTGACGAATTATCCATTTTCACAGCGTTTAATTTCGCAAGCCTCTTCTACAACATAGTCAGCAGACTTCAAAACCTGGGTAAATTAGAACCTACTGATTAAATGTATGTAAGAAAAATGAATTCGACTATTTCGTCAATTGAAAACAGCATTAAACTTATTTTTTCCACGTGTCGAACAATTCTCCGATACGGATATCTATGACCATTAACTTTTTAATCTAATGCTTGAAGAAAAAACAATTGCTCACAAAAGAGCATGTAATTGAGATTTTGAAATATTATGTTCTACTTGAAAAGATATAAATTATCCAGGTTTATTGAAAGATCCTTGGTCGTCTGTAAAACTCTTTCGAATAAGGACGCTCCAACGCTCAAAAGGTTTAAGTCCTCCATGTTTGTTATTGATTTAGTCCAACAATTTTTCGTTCAGGAGAGACATTCAAGTACATATTATGCAATATGATAAATTACAAAAGCTCAAAATATTCAGAGCACTATAATTAAGCGGAAGCTTTGCTCTATGTAGGGCTTTGTTTGTATATTTGTAGCATCGTATTACGAAACACTTAATCGAAGAATTTTGGGTGGGGTACAATCTCATTCGGAACACCTCGGCCATTTCTTAAAATAACCTCGGAGGTAATGGGGAGCCATTTTTGAAAGTAGGTCAGCAACGCCAATCGTATCAACTCGGCAATCCCCGTCACTAGTCGGGGATTGCCGAAAAGAGCCGATTGACAAAATATGAAACAAAGATGTGTTGATATGATCATCTTTAATGAAAAGGGTAAAAAAAACATTCAATTGTGATATATAACCAATTTGTGTGTATTCAAATACATATTTAGTGCCTGTGTGCATTTTGCGTCAGCCGCCGGAAATAAGGCAAATTACCCCAGGATTTCTGGTGTATTCATGTACTGCCTACGAGGTATATCTACCGACTTGTTACGGGGATTGCCGAGTAGATACGATTGGTACAATCTTGGTGCATGGATTACGTGTTAATGTTTCCTATATGAATATCTTGGTTCTGCGCTTGTCCTTTCGAATTCAGAAGTCGTAAACATTCTATATCGAAACTGATATGTGCATTTAAGACTTCTAAATTTAATTTCTAAATTTCAAGAATAATGAGGTGTTAGGTAAATTGGTACTGTTAGATATGAACTTGTCTACAGACGTTTTGGAATCTGTTTATTTTCATTGTTAGTTGGTATTCGTTTCTTGTGTATGTAATTCCGTAGAGCTTTTTTGCCGTTTGCCTTTGACTTACCACTTTTGAAGTGTCTTAATCGTGCCATTAATCATGAACATTGTGATAAAAGTAGTCTTTGTTCTTAATAACTTTCTCCATTATTCTTATCATGTGCTAAGATATTTGAGACGTAGCTTTGACAAAATGATGGAATGCCATAAATGAGAGATTCCTCGATTTTGTCAAAGCGTTTTCTAAACCCAAACATCATGAGGGAAGTTTGTAGGCCTACATTTACCTTTCTTGCTTTTTCTCCCAAAATTTTAACAAAAGCTGATATAGAAATATATTTCCTTTTATAAACGATACCTTTTGTCTGCTGTTGCTGCTTTCAGTTTTTACATGTAATATAATCTCAAATTAGAGAAATGTATAAAGATTGGGTGTGTCGTGCAACTGGTTGTATACATGTCGACACTTTTCTAAGTTCGAGTAATTTAGCACATACAGCAATAGAGACTGTTGCAAACAAAAACTGGTGAGCTGGGGAAAACAGCATGTTTGGTTGATTGATGATGAAGTTATTGTCACAACTTAAGAATTCGTCAGTTTAATCAAACAATACATTCGACGCTTTTTAAATTGTTTTTAAATGATGTCGGCTGCAAAAACGTTTATCTGGTTTATGATTGTAGTCTGCTGTCGCTCAGAATTTCGGACGAGTCCAAACGGTATTTGATGGGAAGGGTTAATGTTACATCTACTTACCCCCGGGGTACTAACAAGGCACAGAGGGGGTTGTGAGGATGATGTCACAGGATTTCGGACACGTGGTTTAAATTAATTGCACCATCTTGTGTCTTGCTATTTATCATCCATGTTTTTAATTACCTCTTAGTGGGACAAGCTGACGAGTCAACATTCGCCCTGTACCCCATTGATGTTCGGTTACTGTCGTTTGCATATCTATGATACATGAGGAAGTGTCTTTTATGTTTTATGAAAGTAAGTAAGTTTTATGTAATAAAATAGGTACCTATTTTTAGTCCAAACCATTCTGATGTGTTTGTGTTTAAATGACAATAATGATTAGAGCCGTCAATTCATTTATAGTAGTTGTCACCACAGATCAATTATTAGGAGAGATAATCAATAAACTTCAAGTCCCCACCCCATTCTATTTGGAAAACATTCTTTTTGCAATTATGTTCAAACATATTATGTTCATTTAGGGGAAAGCAGTCAGTACCGTTGGAGAAAATATAAGACGTTTTGGCCAGGACGTTTTGGCCACGGGCGTTTTGGCCACGGACGTTTTGGCCAGGATGGTTTGGCCACGGACGTTTTGGCCGGGAGTTTTGGCCAGGACGTTTTGGCCACGGACGTTTTGGCCGGGAGTTTTGGCCAGGACGTTTTGGCCAGAACGTTTTGGCCACGGACGTTTTGGCCAGGACGTTTTGGCCAGGACGTGATGGACAAATGGAAATTCAAAGTAGGATGTTTTGGCCAAATTCTATTTTAAAGCAGAAAAAAAAACATTATTGTTGAAATATATTCGCTATTGAAAAACTATTCGCTTTACACCGTTCCGACCCAGACAAAAGAATGAGATTCAAAATTGCGATTTATGAGTATTGTACCTTAACCATTTTAAGCCCATATTGATTCAATATGACGTGCATGGGCTTACAAGTGGACACTTTATCACAAAAACTTCCTCATAACATGCAACCTTCCCCTTAATACCATGTATAATATAATTTCAACTAACAATTACGAAAAATAAAAAACCACAAAATATGTCATCACAGTGCGTTTGCGGAAAAACATCATCCTGGACCCACAGGCTGATCTGAGACGATGCCTTTTACGCATGCGCTCAAAGCGGGGATGTAGCAGAGAGCGATGGGTAATATCTAGTCTGGCAGCCGAATCATCTGGTTCCGGTTTGAGGTCGTCTGTTTACTCAGCTCTTATCGGATCGAATCAGGGTGATCCACTTTCCCTGGTTTTGTTTGTTCAAAAATTGGCTCCTGACCCTTGGCTTTTTAAATCTCAAAACGTTGGTTCTCAAACCTTTTTGGTATGACTTTGATTATTATGTCGTTTGATACTGCTTTCAAGACAGACTAGCAACACTGTGTTTTGGCGGAATGGGTTAAAAGATCAGAATGATGTTGCTGGGGACGAGCATAGTTACAGACACTTTTTTATAAAATAAAAGAATGTAATAGGTTGGTATTCGTTTGCTTTAAAACGTCGTTTGCTTCCATGTTCACGTGGAGAAGAAATCTTAACTTTTGAATATCAATATTTCTAACGCTTGTTTGGAAGAACCTTGAAACAGTGGACCTTAACTTTAATTAAGATAAGTTAAGATTATTTCTGACACAGGTCCAGTAGGGTTCGCCTTCGGCAGTGCCGTACCAACACTGTTTCAGTTTTTTACGGCTTCAATCAGTTGTTTAATGAAACATCTACGTCTTGACCATTCGGATTACTCGATCCCTATCTCCTGCATGGTGATCGACGGGGACTGACAGCGAGTGTGTGGGTTGTTGTTACGCATTGGTGCCGACGGATCCGTTCCGGTTTGTCTGATTGGTGATTTGTATTTCCGACCGTCTGAAGGAGCAAGCGCGTTTAATCCTTATAGTGCTGGAACCAACTTCATGCTTATGCAAACAGGTTGGACCCAGACCAACCGCCAAGTAAATTGGTGACTGGCCTGTGATCTAACCTGTTTGCTACTCCGAGTATCTTTCCTCGTCAAAATAAGGCATATACTTAAGGTTTTGGAAAGCAGACGACATAAAAAGCTATTTTTAGAAAATAACCCAGCATTCTAAGGTTTACCCCCATTAGTCCATTTTGACTCATATTTTTGCACCTGCTACAAAATGCTTGAGAAAGTGTTGTGATAAAAGAAGAAATCGCGCTCGACGATAGAAAGCATTGTTGTTCTAAAGATCAGTTAATTCATATGATATATTTATCTCCAATTTTATAAAAGTCTACAAATAATTCGAAAGTAAACGATCAATTAAGCAAATACCTTATTTGTACTGGAATTGTTTGGCAATGAGCGTGCTATTTAAACGGTGCAACTGAGAGACGAATTCCCTCATCAAATGTTGATTGTATCATTCTCACAGTGGAAGAACCGAAAGGCTTGAAAAAAGTATGTTGAACCTATCTTTTTCGTTTGTTGAGTAAGTGTTAAGTGACAGTAAATGTATGAGATCCATGCAAATTCAAGAAAAATCTCCGAAGCACTTTAAGGACTTTGTAGGAATGGATGAGCTTCCATAGAAAAGGCCTACACACGTAGATAGTTAGTGCTGGAATGCTGTGTTAACTTGTTCACGATTTAACGCTGTTTTCAGACATAGCCTACTGACTTGGTCTCAGTTCTTAAAGAAGTGCCATACTTTTTTCTTTTCTTTTCCTTATTTCCCTTTTTAATATTTCTATCGCTATAATGTTATTCGCGTTATCAAGAATGCCATAGTGGAGGCACTGTTTTCATTGTATTTTGGTGGTAAAACGACCTGGAAATGGTCACGGTTCCACAACGTCCCAGAAAGGAGACTGGTACTCTATCTCTGCTCCACCACGATCGTACATAAATGCCAATACAACGGGGAACCAGTCAGAGCTCTTGGCCGAGTACCGATAATGCACCAAATTGCAACGTCAGCAACTAGATCGTTAAAATGATATCGCAAAGCGTCTAGGGGGTAAAACACTTTTATAAATCACGCACGAAACGAGATCAAGAAACGAGATCAACAAATTAAAGCTTAAATTCTTCGTAACAGAAGAGGCTTTGTATCAGATCATGTGTACAGATATGAGGGATGCCGTGGGAAAATGCATCTTGTTTGAAAAAATAAAAGATTATGTTGTACTTTTTTCCCCCCAACACCGCCAACGATTATTTTGACTGAACTTGGTTCGACTCATGAAATAAACACGACTAACACGCAGTTGTTCGAAGACTGTTTTTTGAAATTGCAAATGCCATGTCCGCCGACTGAAATATGGAATATAAATAGTTCTACCCAGCTTGACCAGGATGGAAAGCTTCTGGTGTTGTTTTTTTGCGCTGGCCATCGCAAAATAACTAAAATATAGTTGACGTAATGTAAAATCCAAATAAAACAACAACAGAAATAAAAACGATGGTTTTAAAAGCCTTCTGTCACAAAAACAAAAAGATAGATCTGCTCAAAACCTGGGTTATGCGAATTAACACACGATATACGTAATACGATATGTATTGTTTTGATAAAGTGAAGCAGCTTTCCAGTTCATTTAAAAACCGTTTAACAATCCGTACATATAAATAGGTATTTATCGGGTTACGCCTGCTTAAAAAAGAAAATCAAATGTTTGTATCACGAGGGAGGGAGAAAACCCAACTTGCTCCTGTCTATCTCTCAACGTCGAACAAGTGTGCCCTTGTTGGAAAGCAGTCAGTGACTTGGAAGAAATGGTTATGGTGTTGGACTTTGAACTCGGGGCCCACGACATCACTGGTTTCGCGGGAGTGGCCTTTGACAATCCACTTCATAGCCCTGGCCTAGTACTGGTGGGTCCAGGAAAGCCTTAGGAGTCACAGGCCTAGGCCTTTATCCTGTACCAAACGGTATACGGTATTGAATATATACGTTTGTATATTGAGTGCTAGGGAGTAATAAACGGGAAAAGGAGTACTCTGTAGGGACTCCCGCAATATGACTGATTACTAGAAACTGTCATGTCATTAAAAAAAAAAGAACGACGAAATACACATTATCTTTATTCAAAATCGACGCATGTCACACGATCGGAATAGTTTATACGAGATAAAAAAGATAATTATTTTGCATTTGCAATCTCCTTACTTGAAAAACAGTGCCGGAAAAAGAGAACCTGTCATCATTTGAAATCCCCCCCCTTTCTCAACATTATGCCAACATTTTGCTGATATAATCGAACTATTTGATGGGTAAATCTTGATCTTTTATTCAATATTGGGTAACCTTTGTGCATATTCTTAAGAATAGGCAAACTTGAAACTCTTTCATAACAGACGGAGAATTTCTCTGAACAAACCTACTGCACTGGTAATTTATTTTCTTTGGCAAAGAAAGTTTTGATATTTGTTCATGGTTAACTGCTATTTCGTTCAATTTATTATTTCGTGTAACATTCATTTCTGCCTAAGAACATTTTTGGAAAATAGAATTACAAACTAGAAAATAAAATCAATTCTATCATAGCAGAAACGAAAAAAAAAAAGGCAGAAATGGCTTTGCGAATGTGGAAGAGAGAGTGGTAGGCGGTTCATTCAGTTTTTGAATGATGTAGTAATTGATAGACGGTTTTCATTATATCTGATGCCTAATGGTGTTTTTGACTGGGTGGGATCTTGTCATAAAAATCCTTCTTTGGTTTTTGGACTAAGGGTGCGTCAGCACCTTAGTCCATTGAATTTACATACCACTTTTTGAGGGACGGTACTTCATCGATGCACAAACAGCGGTCTGACCCCAATTACTCATTAACTTCACTGTGTGGACTAATATCTTCTTGGAACTAGGAATGTAGTCCGGATTTACTCGCTTTGTTTTGCTCTATATTATCATAACTGTTGCCCCATGGAATATCGTAAAATGTCCAGATGTCCGATATTTAGACTATCGTTCAGTCTCTGTTCACAGAAATAATAATTACAGTAATGGTGGTAAAAGGGGCAGCTGTTTTCCTCGAGATGTTGCCCAAAGAAATTTTCAAATGTATCCTCAATCATCTTGCTTTATTTTAAACGCACCTTAATCCTTCAGTGTTATCAGCGCTTTGATTCACATTTGACCCTGATGGGAATTAACGTAATAACTGGTCAAAGGGAAACAAATCGTACTACAAAAATACTTTTTTATGTAAGAGTTACTTCCCTTATATCAAATTATTCTCATCAATTCTGACTTTTCACACCTGTAGTTTGACAGAATCGTGAGCTAATAAGTGGAAAATAAGAGACAATACTGTTCATAGAGAGCTATTAACTTGATACTTTCCATAAATCATTCTTGAAAGACTACTTTAAGCCATAAAATTGTAGTTCATTTGAACATCTCTCAACAACAACAATAACAACAACAGGAGCAGAAACCTGAAATGACGTCACATTGCGCGCTATTTCCCACATTTAATTGAGAGTCCCTAAACGATGGAGGCAACACAAGCAGTTGGACTATACTCTACGTGGAGCGACACATCGAACATTCTGAACTGTGTTTTGTCATACCCAGCGTACGTACTTAAAGTCTGCAGCAAACTAGAAATCTGTTCATGACGTTTAAACGCTCGTAACAGTTAGCCTTTCCTTACTGGTACTTATTTCGGATAACACTAATATCCGAATAAACTTTAGTTGTTGCAAATTGTGGTTATTGAATGTAGCTTAAAGCTGTATCAACAGTGGGGTACAGACAATTCCCCACTAGGACGATTCCCCACAAGGACAATAACCCACAGGACAATTACCC
Organism: Cerastoderma edule; assembly: GCA_947846245.1. Classification (NCBI taxonomy): domain Eukaryota; kingdom Metazoa; phylum Mollusca; class Bivalvia; order Cardiida; family Cardiidae; genus Cerastoderma; species Cerastoderma edule. The sequence goes on along the minus strand of OX401414.1, from coordinate 12,694,610 downwards.
ACTGGACAATTACCCACCGGACAATACCCCACATTTGTATCAAGTAGGGCAATTCCCCACTGGTAAAATGAAACGGTCATAAAACATTTTTTTTCGAGAATCTAAATCAAAGAAGTATTATAATAAATTTTCAAACCATTATCTTCAATTTACACATGAAAAAATAGTTATAATACAATAGCCAAACAAATAACACATGGTTGAAAAAAGGTCAAAAGATTGGTCCATTCACAAATCTTTTTGTGATGAGAATGAGGACAATCCCCACTTTAAATAAATAATAGCCATAAAATATATCTTTTGATATGTTCATGAATCTTTACTATTGAGGCAATAAATTAAAGCAATAAAGTAAAACTAATAAAAAATCGGGGATCATGGATTTAAGCATATCATTCGTGCATAATGTAAATGTAGAAAAGAATGGATTGCAATTCAATTATTCTATCAATAATAATCAACCCATTTATTGATTTAGGCAATTGAAAACAGATTAACTGATTAATTTATATTTTGGTAGGTTTTTTAATTTTGGATTTGGATTGAATAATTGATTATTTTCTCCACACCTTTAATCATCCTTTAGCTACACCTTGCTAATGAAGTCTTTAATTGATATATCAATTAGGTTAACCATCAATTATGTACATGATTTTCAGACTGTGTTGGATTTTTAAAATCTTAATTCTTGATTTCTTATTTCCTTCAAAATTGGTTTATCATCCCTATGCTTCCTTATATTTTATCCCATTAGACCCCACATTCCATCTACTTGAAATATGTAAGCATTTAAAATTTAATATCATAAGAATTTACAAAGAGCCTTTTAATTTGAATCTTCAATATTTGCAAAGTAAAGTATTTCATATCAGGTTAAAATTTTGAATCAACAGTCTAATTAATTGGGCATTGATCTTAACTTGACTTTTGCAATACTATTGATAATAAATTGTTACATGCATTCTGTACAATTCTTTTATCAGTATATATTTTTGCAGACGAAAAAGGAACAATTCTTCTAATCTCTATTTTGATAATTTGCCACTCTTAATTTCATTGTTAATGATTACAGATAACATCAATAATGCAAAATCTACCGTATGAATAAAAAAGATAGTTTATTTGAATATATGTTTTATATCAAATAGTGGGTAATTGTCCCAGTGGGCAATTGTCCTAGTGGGTAATCGTCATAGTGGGGAATTGTCCTAGTGGGGAATCATCCTAGTGGGGAATTGTCCTACACCCGTCAACAGTGACAGCTATGTCACGATTTACGTCGAAATTTGTAATTGATATGTAGGCTTGTTTATTTTTACAATTAATTTCATTTGGTCATATTGTAACGAACCGAGCAAATGAACTTTTCTAAGACACAAACACATCCGATCAGTGAAAAACACTGTCATACTCTGAGCGGTTGTGTTGTCTATATATATACCAGCATATGTTCTCTCAAAAATGCATTAGGTTCCTAATTTGCATAAACGTTCAACAAACATTACATAACTCCCACATCCGAGAAGACTTATCCTGAGTCTTTGCCCTTGGGAAACACATGGGGAAGGCAACTCCGATAGAAGGAGAAGTCTTTATCCCATCGCTACTACCAATATAACGCACCGAGCAAATGAACCTCTCAAAGATTCAAACACATCTGATCAGTGAAAAACACTGTCATTCACCGAGCGGTTGTGTTGTCTATATATATACCAGCATGTTCTCTCAAACAATTCATTAGGTTCCTAATTTGCATAGACGTTCGACGAACGCTACAATATTTTTATAATGAATGGTTTTAGAAGCTTTAATTGTAGGTTAATTATTCAAAGAACTTAGGTTAATTATTCAAAGAACAAAATCAAGACATGCATTACACATGAACAGCTGATTTGAACAGAAAAATTGTGAAAAGAAAGGAATTTCTCTAAAGGACCCTCTCTTTTATTGCTCTTTTCAAAATCTTGGATCATTATTGTCATTTCATTTAGGGCTATGGTTTACAAAGACAGTCTTGTGCAGATAAGACTTAGATATGTTTTTTCACTCTGTAACCTACATCAATAAATAGTGTGTTCACTGTTGTTTTGAGATTTAGGTTACATATTGTTATGGAATCCCAAGCCAGTGTTTGAGTCTGCTTTTGTATGTTTAACAACAGTAACTTAATGCTTTTATATGTTTAACGACAGTAACTTCAAGATTTTTAGCAGAATAGATTAAGAATCTGTTAAATTTAACTCAAGAAGATTCTCTGGTATCATATCATCTTTGACAATTAGATCTTTATTTCCAGATGTACAAAAGATGTCACCATTGAAGTTGAACGAAACAAGATTGCTTTACAAAGCAAACAATTCACCAACGCATTCACACTGACAGAATTAAATCTGTATCCCGAAACATGCAGAGGTCTCACCTGTAAACATAGAGGAGAAGTCCATTTCAGTGTCAACGCCGAACATGCTGTATCAAGTGATGATTCTTCAAGCAGCGAAAGATTACAGACTTCAGAGACAATTCATGTGTTCCATACACAGATTAAGTTGTCTCAGAATGACTTGGTAGATAAGATAGAAATGCTGCAGAATAAATGGTACTGCATGACGTGTCAACAAAAGCTGTTAGCAGATAGATGGTAAATGTTCTTAATTAGTTCACAGACATCGCAGATAGATGGTAAATGTTCTTAATTAGTTCACAGACATAGCAGATAGATGGTAAATGTTCTTAATTAGTTCACAGACATAGCAGATAGATGGTAAATGTTCTTAATTAGTTCACAGACATAGCAGATAGATGGTAAATGTTCTTAATTAGTTCACAGACATAGCAGATAGATGGTAAATGTTCTTAATTAGTTCAAAGACATCTAGTGAATTGAGAATAATCTAGAATAATTTCATTATGATTGATAAGAAATTTCTTTTCTTCTCCAAAATATCTTGTTTGGTTTTCTAAAAACCGTATTCGTTAGAACTGCCTTGTTAAGGTGAATCATCATGAGCTATATATCCCTTGGTCCCTTGGTCACAGTGTTTCCTAAAACTTTTGTAGCAGATGTGTCAATGTGAGGTATTATGCAGTAAGTGATAAATATATCTCTAATTTCTTCTTTTCTTCCAGTATTCTAACAAAAGACATGTCTTCTTTTCTTCATGTGTTCTTACAAAAGTTTCATATCTTCTTTTCTTCCAGTATTCTGACAAAAGTCTTGCCATTGCCTTCAGAGAACTGGTCAGATTTTGCAGACATGTGGTTTTGCCACAGACACGAGGGAGATGAACCTGTCGTTAAAAACCAGAGATTCCTCCCAAAGTCGGGTGAATGTTTTGTCGGAGAAACATACATGCTAATCAGCAGTAAGCATGTCCAAAATGGTGCAATAAAAAAATCGAAGGACGGTTCCCTAACATGCTCTCGATGTGGAAACCAGCTTGGCTTAGGGGTGGTTGATGCCGGTAGGACATCTATGTTTTGTACTGTGTCAGCAATATTTGAGTAAAATTGAGATGCCTGGTTCATAATCCATGGAGAAAGACCCTTACTTAACTGTTCATTAGGGCTAGTAAAGTTGGGTAAATTGGCTTTCCTGAAGTCAGATGAAAGACCACTTTTTTTTTGGTGGATAGTTTAACTTTTTCAGCACAATATCTTTTGTATTTATTTCAGATGGTTTGTCAAATGGAGAAGTCTACAAGTTCTTTATCCACACTATAAGACTGGAACATCTCATGTCTGACAGTGCAATAAGACAACCCAATTTTAGCAGGTAAGTATACTCTGACCAGCTCACACATGCACGACAGGAGACATACAGAATGCCTAAAGTTCTACATGGCTTGAATCTGGGGGTTCCTGGTTTGAGACTCACCTCTTGTTTTGTCTGAGTGACTTTTGGCAAGTCACTTTAGAGCCCTAGCCTAGTACTGGTTGATCCAGGAAAGCCTTAAATAACTGAAACACTGTTGTTAAAGCTTTAAACACCATACATCCCCAGCTTGACATTGGACTCATCACATTGGTAGTTTGACAGAAAGGGGAAGGAATGAGTGAAATCAAAAGAAAACTAGAAAGTTTGAAAGTTTTTCATTCAGACAATCCCATATGAGCAGTCAAGCCCTTTATTCATGATGAGCCTTGCTTTGCAACATAATCGATAAATTGTTGATGTAATATAAAGCACAAGCTCAAACAAAGTCCATAAAATGTCATTTTAACACTTTTGGCAAAGGACTTTCAAAACCCTTTATGCTTGAACAACAGTACTGGAGACTTCAAACCTTTTTTTTATATTTACTTTGTTCATGCATCTGTATTAGATTTCTGTTCAAATCATCTGGGACCTCCATGGCCTAGAAGTTAGAGTACAAGACTTGAAATCACATGCCCCTGTCTGCATAGGTTCAAATCTTGAAGACCGTATTTGGATTTACATGAGTGGTTGTCTCCCAGCTGACTTAAGGAATGCAGATATGGTTTTACCTGGCTTGACCAGCCTTTGATTGAGTATGGGGTCTTCCTCAATCAATTGGAGTCGGCATAACTGAAATAAAGCTGATGTGATAAAAAAGCCACATGAATAATATATGGATTAGAAGGCATTATGAGAAAAACGGTAATTGCAGGCAACAAGTAATTTCACAAAAGAATTGTTACTTTTCACAATTTGTTGTTGCCATCTGCTTTTCATTCAAATTTGATTTATTTAAAGATTTCTAATTAGCAGGGTTTTCATTCAGATTTGAAGTAACAGGTTGAGATCTAAAGGATGCAGTCAGACAACCCTCTTATATCCCTTACCCAAACAACAAATTTTGGACTGTCCCAAATTGAAAGACTTTGCAGACAACATTTCAAAATGTGATGAAATTGAAAAATATTCTTCAGATAGAGCAGAAAACCTTGTGGGAAAAGGAAAAATTGCTCATCACCAGCAATTTTTCCTTTTCTCACAATGTTTTCTAAAGTCGTCTGCAACAAAGTAGTCAAATGTCATTATTGTTTGGGAAAGGGTTATCAGATTATGACTTGGCATGAAATTACAGATTCACAATGGATTTTAACCAAATGGCTTGCATCGGCAGTCAGTCCTTAATGAAAACCCTGAATAGGATTACCTTTTTTTCCAGGGACCAAGCAGAAGTGTTCTTTTCCCGCCTACTTTTGGAACAGTGCCAACTATACACTAGTTTTAGATTTATTGTGGAAACTTCTTTGACCAATGGGTTCAAAGACAGTGAACAGTCAAATACAGTATCAACATGTTTAGTATGTTTATCTATATTTTTGTTGAATGGATGGATCTGGGTACTGTTTTACTAAACCATGTTAGGAAAATATTTGCGTAAGTTGAAACTGATAAGTATTGATATTATCTTAAATGAAAACACAATGTTGTCATGTCCTTGGAGGTGTTTCGGAGAGACAATTCCAATGAATTGTTACTTTGCAATATAGCTTATCTCACTATTGAAATATATAAGTGGGAAGGTTGTTTTGAACTTTCTGCAAATTATTAGCATAAAATGTTTTGCAAAAAGCTACCCTGGACTTCAAAGAAATTTCAAGTGTATTTCTACCATATTGAAAAGACAGTGCAGAGTTGGGTTGTATGTCTCCTTTGAAAAGACACTGCGGATTCATAGCCTTGTACTGGTGAATTCTAGGAAAACTGGAATAGATTGTTAAAATTGTTGATACTGTGTTTAACACTTAACAAAAAGTAAAATATACTTGTTTGTTTTGCAGGTGTGGTTGTTGGACTCTGATGTAACAGTTTATAAATCAGCCAAAGTGGATAGTTCTAGCTTGGAACAGCCTTTAAAAAAGGACCACATAATAAAGGTCCTGTTCAAATGCCAGCTTGTGTCCTCAACAGATAAAAGGTATTCTGAAATTAAATCCAATTAGTTTCAATGGAAAATATGAGGATTTAAAAGCATACTAGCGCTAAAAAAAACTGCAATACTAGGTAATATGAGTTATAAATTATGAAAGAAAATGTTGAAACATAGCGAAAAAACTCAGGAACATGACAATATAATGCCTGCACTATTTATTATCTATTTTTCAGAGTGCTTTTTTTTTTTCACAAATTTGGTGCCCACCAATTCAATTTCATTGTTTACAATCGAGTAACATCTAAATAGCAAGAAGCTCTCTGATTTATGAGTGGTGATCACCTGGTTAGAAAAATCATGTGAACCACATAAAAATACTGTCATTTATCCAATATTAACAATGTGAACATTCAAAATGGAGAATTTCTGGGGGTTTATTGGTTCCCAACACTCGGCTGACCTTGTTTCATCGCTTATTGTAAACAAACTTTATAGTATTCACTCTTTTAAAAGCATCATGTTAATGTGTTACAATCTTAATTTCTCTATAAAGGGGAATTTCAAGTACTTTCAAGTTAATTTTCAATTAAGTATGGCTTTAATAATCACTGTTGTTTCATGGAAGTGGCCTTTGGCATGGCACTTCAGAGCCCTAGCCTATTACAGGTGGATCCTTGAAAGCTGTATCATAACTGAAAAATTGTTGATACAGTGTTAAACACCATATTATATATAATAATCACTGTTTCAAACCATTTCTCCTTTTGACTTGTACTCAGTATTAACAGGAAGCTGTAGTCTTTCATAACTTATAATTAATGTCTTTTTTTGCTTTCAATTTTAACCTATCACCTTGGAACTTTCGTGGGAGTGTCCTAGGGCAAGAAACTGCAGAGCTTTGCCTAGCACTGGTGAAAGCTCGGAAAGCCATATACTGTAACTGAAATACTGTTTACACATTTTCAATACCTATTTTAATTGTTTATCAAACAACAAAAGCAAAACTGTGTTATAACCCATTTGTTTTTCACTTCTATTAGTAAGCACCTTTTATGTTGAATGACAGAGGTTCCATTGATAGCTGGGGGCCGTGGATTTTCCTCGACTACTTTGACCAGAAACCCTGACTTCTTTCCTCAGTTTTATGATAAATCTACTGATGAGGTACCCAGTACCTTGCCTACTTTTGTAAATCCCCCTCCTACTACAAATGTTAATGAAATCCCTGATGAACTTTATATGATATTTGCAGACCAACAGACTACGTCACAAAGTCTTTAATATCACTGTGGAGAAAGGACAATACCGTGCACGGATTCACGCTCCCTCAGCCTGTGTTCCTACAGTTTATACAGATTCTCGTAGAAAACTGTAAACACCTCACGCCTTCACAGAGATACCTTAACGGATTCCATGTAAGTTGTGAAAGACTTGGTTAAAAATATCTGATTTTCTTAACCCTTACAGTGCTGGAACCAACTGCATGCTTGTGCATACAGGTCAGATCCAGGCCAGCCGCCAAGTTAATTGGCGGCTGGCCTGTGATCTAACCTGTTTGCTACTCTGGATATTCTATTTTAAGAAAATTACCCAGCATTCTCAGGATTAAAAGCTGATTTTCTTTTCATATTTGTTGGCATCAATCCCTTCTCTGATGCAAAACTTCTTTACTTTTGATTATAATCTGGTTATGATCAGAAAAAAACTCTACCATGGCAGATTCTTGATGAAAGATTTGAGCTTTTTTTTTCTTACAATCATAGTCTAAGGTAGTACTAAAAATTCATCTCACCAAGACAATTGAGCAAAGTACCCACACTATAGGTTTTAGAAAAGCTATTATGTAGTTATCTTCGGTAGTACACTTCTTATCTGGTAGTTTGGCATCTTCAGCATTTTGAATTATGGATTCATTTTGGCAAATTCTTTCATGTGTTAATCATTGAAATGACCTTGATTGGCAATTAAAGCCTGCAGTGGAATAGGCCTACCATTGAATATGGTTTAGAGAAGAATTAATGAAGGGATATACACCTATTACATCAGCGATATGTCTCTGCTGCTTACTCATATTCATGTGTGTTTATGACAAGCTTTGATAGAACCTTGCTATTTACCTCACCTGTATATATGTATTTATGTTATTATCATCATGGAAGGTGACTGGGTGTAAAAAAGTTCCGGCACCAACCGATTTATACAAAAAACAACCGAAGTAATCCGAAGAAAGAAAGAGTACCAAAATGATGATTTATGGGTATCCTAAATGAAGCAATTTTGATGCAAGATCTCTTTCATCTTTCAGGTCAGCTACATTTCTAAAGACAATACAATTGTGAAATGAGAGACCTTCTAGACAATGTTATAAAAAAAAGAGATACTTCAATCAATAGGTCAGGTCAGAATGGATACATGGAAGCAACATTTAACAACATGGGAATCCCTTGAAGTGTAGTGGTTAACAAAGGGGGCTTGAGTCTGGATACATATCTTTTGACTCCCGACAGTGCACAAAGTTCTGTGTGGCCCAGTGGTTAAAGTAGCGGACTAAGGACTCAAGGTTGGGGGGCTTGGGGGTCCTTGGTTCCAGCCCCGCTGACACCTCTGGTTTCATGGGAGTGACTTTTGGCAAGTGACTTCAGAGCCCTAGCCTAGTACTTGTGGATCCAAGAATGCTGTTACATAACTGAAAAATTGTTGATACGTTGGTAAACACCATACAAAGAAAGTGGGATAAAATCTACTAGACAATGTTATAATGAAAGAGATACTTAAATCAACATGTTAAAATGGAATGAAAGCTACATTTAAAAAACAAAGAAAACCCCTGAGAGTAGTGGTGAACATCAGGGACTTGAGTCTGGACAAGCATCCTTTGATTTCTGACAGTGCCAAAATATTTTACCCTTGTGTTTCTTTGAACAAGACATTATTTCCTAGATCTATTGGTTAAATTTTTTTGAGAGGTCAGGATTTAACTGAAAATTGTTTTGATGAATTGACATAAAAACCAATTTGTTTGACGTTTTTCAATAACATGATCATGTGAGAAAGTGGGATATCTATAACCAAAATGTCATGTATTTTACAAGATGCTTTGCTGTTAAATTGTTAATGATTAGAGAGATAAGAAAGAAAACTGTGAACTTTGTTTCATATTGATTATTTGTTTACACATATGCTGCACATTTCAGAATGGATGAAGCTTATTTTTCAAAATTCTGCAGCAAATATGCCAGTTGGAAATAAGAAGGCAGCGCAATTGACCTTTTAACAGTTACTTTTTTTTTTAGATATCTTATAAGAATCGTTGAAGACATTTTATTGTTAAAGATATGCAAGACAGAGACTTTAAATCTCATTCTTATAACCATTGAGCCTATTAAAGCTTAATAATACCAAAATATTGGTGTTTATGCTTGTTTTTCCAATCCTCAAATATTTCACTTACATTTTTCAATTACTTAAAGATGTTTGTGTCTGTTTGTTGAAGATCACAGGTTAACGGTTTGGCGATTACAAACTAAAGACCAAAATAGGATCATGATCGCTTCTCTAATGGCATTTGGATAATGAGCGTTTTTACTGATCGGATATGATTGTGTTTTTGAGAGACTGCATTGCTTGGTTCGTTGCATTGGTGGGATCATATGTACTTCTCCTTATATCGGAGTTGCTTGGAGATGGGACTTCTGTAATGTTCGCAGGTCGTTAATGCAAATTTGGGAACCTAATGTAGTGTTATAGATAGTATGCAGGTATTAAATGGGTACTCATTTAGATAGACTTCATAACTACGTATTTTACTGATCGGATGTGAATATGTGTTTTTTGGGTTGCTTAACTTGGTTCGTTACAAGATAAAAAGGTGTGAAACAATGACCCCTCATTGCCACCTATATAACTTCACTTTATATCAATAAAAATGGAAGTCAATATTGTTTACGGGATTAAACATATTAAAAGCAATCAAAACAAGATATAGTTTTTTGCTAACGAATATTTGTTTTGACAGAGAAATAAAGATCAAACAAAGAAAACAGGATATATTCTTTTTTGCTAATGAATATATATTTCAATAAATAACAGGATTGTTTTGAACAGTCAATGGATTGCTTGATATTGTTCAACCACTTGATTTGCAAAAATGCATTTTCTTTGACCCTTTTGTGCTAAATGAAATGATCGACTTTGTCATGTCTTTTTCTCTTCAAAAGATAGTAGTACTGTTTTGGGTTCAGGGAATGCCATAAGAAGTAGCCTGGTTGTTTATGGCGGACAGGTATAAAACATGGCGCCTACCCCGTTATAGCGCGATTACGGAAGAAAAACACGGCGCCCCCTGTTAACTTTTTTATTTGTGGATATATCTCAACAAACTTGGTACCAAATGAAAGAAGACACTCTGGACTTTCTGGTGGTGTTTAAAAATCTAAAATATACTCACCTAGTACCGAGAAAATGCATGTCAAATGTGGGCAATATTTTTTACAAAAATGTCGCTTAAAAATTGAGATTGAAAAACGGCGCCCCCTATTATATTTTTTGTTCTAAATAATATTTTTCTAACTTTGATATATTTCAAAAATGCATAAAATTACCTTTCAAATGATATTAAATATTTGAAATTTGGACGAAAGATGGCTGAGAAATGGCTGTTCAAACATGAGTATTACTCCAGCCATTTTGACTCACAACAAATTCAAGTTCGGAAAACACGGCGCCCCCTACTAACTTTTTTATTTGTTCAATGACTGTACATTATATGGTATGTTATTTTATAAGACACTTTTCCTTTCATATGATGTTAGTTTTGTTAAAATTGGTTGATTGATGACCGAGATATGGCCTGTTAAAGATGGGCGTTTTTTCCGTACGTCCCGTCGCAAAAGATTTTGCTTGGAAACCGTTTACAGTTACACAAGAAAAACAAGGCTCCCGTATTAACTTAATTATTTGTTGAATTTGTAGAATTTACACAACAAACTTGGTATCAGATGAAAGAACACACATTAAACTCTTTTATGGTATGCAAAGAACTTAAATATATGGACGAAGTACCGGAAAGAATTGATGGCGAATATTGTTAGTGTTTTACCAAAATGCCGCTCACGGATTAACCTCGGAAAACATCACTCCCCTATTTTCTTTTTCGTTATTTGTCATATTTCTTTAATGTTAACTATGTTTCAAAATAACATATGATACACGTTCAAATGATGAGATGATACTAAGATTTGGAATGCAGATGGCGAAGAACGTTCTTTGCAAACATGAGTAATATGTCAGTCCAATCTGAAAACACGGCGCGCACCGGACTTTTTGATTTCTTCGAATATTTAAGACGTGGTTCTCACGTTCTCATCAACATATATTATAAAGGTAATGTTAATTTTGATTTACTAGTGACCCAGAAATTCCCTTTCAAACAACGGCTTTTATTCCCAACATATTGACCACTTTATGTTTTTTGTTTGATAATAGCCCTTCCGAGAACAATATGCGTCAATTAAACTGATAATTACATTGTTTTTTTTTTTAACCATATCATTCAATACTTGTTTTTTTTTTCTATTGTCTCTTAAGTATCATGGATAAATTACACAGCTTCTTATCCGTGATACTGCTAGATTAAATGTATATTGATCCGAACACGTGTCCTCTTAACGAAATGACATTTTCCTAAGCACTCTCTCTCTCTCTCTCTCTCTCTCTCTCTCTCTCTCTCTCTCTCTCTCTCTCTCTCTCTCTTTCTCTCTCTCTCTCTCTCTCTCTCTCCTCTCTCTCTATCTATCTCTATTTCCCTCTCTTTCTTTCTCTCTCAAACTCTCTCGCTCTGTCTTTCTTTCTTTCTTTTTCTCTCTCCCGCTCTATCAATCTCAATGAGATTTCTTTTTCAATTTGAAAGTTATTTTTATTATTACTTTAAGTGTAACTCTAAGCGTATGTTATGCTCTTGGGTCAAAATAAAGATTTGTTCTACTCTGTTCTGTAAAGGGTTATTCCGTTCCACCTTTCCGTTCTTGATAATAATTGAAAAAACAAAATGAATTGATAATAGCAACAATTATCGATTGCAAATTCCAACTTGGAATTATTTGTCAAAAGTAATTGAACAGGCAGTTTTCGAATGCTTGTCGCTTTTCGAACCATTTATTTTCCATAACAAAGTAAGTAATAATACCGACACAGTAATCATTCAATGTGTAGCAAACAGAGTAATTAATTGTCCGAATTAATGGAGTCCCGAATTAATTCCTCTACCATAAATACATGCGGGGGATAATGATGTATGATTAAAGAAGTCGGGCCTAATTGTATTGAAATACTTGTGCCGGAGGTGCAGCGATAAACAAATTCATTTGATTGTGGCGTTTTTTCTGTTGCATTTAATACCGAACTCGTGCATAGTAATTTCACAGTAGAAATTTCTAGACTTCGCTTTGATATTGGATTAACGAGACAACACTTGTATGATTGTCTACAGTGTGATACGCTTACACCTTTCCCTAAAATATTAAAAATGCCAAAAATGCCCGTCAATGAACCGAGGTCACAACGCGTAAGATTACACTGTTCGTGTAAGTTACCTGAAATTGTTGACAATATGATTAAATGTCAAAATAAATTGTGTAAGATTAAATGGTACAACAAACGATGTGTAAACGTAAATGACAATTTCCTTTGTAATCTGTGTTCTCGATAAAACATGAATAGATTAAAATAAAAACGTGTTTTGTGGGCTGAGTGATTTATTGAACTATTTGTACTGTACACTGTTGGCTCGTTCTAGAACGTGAACCCTGCTGGGAAATCACTGAGATAAAGATCCCTACGAGGACTATTTGTTCCAATGGATTCATATTATCCTATTATTGATTGAGCTTCTTTGATTGACATGAATACATATTAATGAGATCGTAACGAGAAGACAATACCTGTATAACACCCGTGGTCTTAATCTCCCCAGAGCGCCACAGGGCATTAGCAAATGGACAGTAGCAGTCCTGTGTAATCTGGTCATAAAGCACGATGTCCAATTAGGGCCATAGATAAGGGGTCAGCCCCTTCTACTTGAAAAGAAACAATTTGCTACCGTTCGGATTATGTGCCCTAAAAATAGATAAATTATTTTAAATGAAATTTGACTGCTGGTAAATTTGTTCAAACAAACAATTATGTAAAGGTTATTTCCGGATATTTCCCTATGAATGCCATTATCGATATAAAACAAGAAAAACGGTTATTGGGAATGTTATCCTAATATGCTAACTGAAATATATTTCATGTCCTCAAATGACATATTACCTGGCTTCAGGTAAAAAAAATACCAGTTTTAATTTCTGCGGATGACACTTGTTTCCTATAAATGTTTCCGATTGCCTTCCTCTTAGAAATATTCCACATAGTTGTAAAATGTAAAAGGTGCTTGTTCACAGAAGAGTTAATTTGAAAACCAACGTAAAATAAAACAGTACAGTATTTGTGTTGCTAGATATACAGTTGAAGAAGTTAGATCTCGAAGGCGATGTCACGCTTTTGGAGTTAGAAACATGTTAATTCACAGTATTCCACTTAATAGAATTTAAAAAAAACGATGTCATATTCAACTGTGCGTAAAATATAACAGTACATCTGTTGTGTAGTTTTAAACAAATTATTTTTTATCTCCTTTCATTTGAGAATATGCGCCTTTTAACACGAGAAAATAGCAAGTTGAGTTCTTGTGACTTATCAACAACAACCTCAAGTCGTTTGTTTTTATTCCCCAACCAGGCATTTGTGACTGGCTCAAAATCAAACAAAAGGGGACAATACATATTTCAAAAATAGAAGCATTATATTTATTGATATATTCGGTACATATTACTGTGACTAAAGGGTAACTTACCGGCAATTTATCCTAACACCAAAGTGGTTAAAGAAACACTCTTCATCAGAAGATGTTTATGGACATGACATATGTATGTAAAGAGTAACCTGGTTATTTTGAAACATAGTTAACATTAAAGAAATATGACAAATAACGAAAAAGAAAATAGGGGAGTGATGTTTTCCGAGGTTAATCCGTGAGCGGCATTTTGGTAAAGCACTAACAATATTCGCCATCAATTCTTTCCGGTACTTCGTCCATATATTTAAGTTCTTTGCATACCATAAAAGAGTTTAATGTGTGTTCTTTCATCTGATACCAAGTTTGTTGTGTGAATTCTACAAATTCAACAAATAATTAAGTTAATACGGGAGCCTTGTTTTTCTTGTGCAACTGTAAACGGTTTCCAAGCAAAATCTTTTGCGAGGGACGTACGGAAAAAACGCCCATCTTTAACAGGCCATATGTCGGTCATCAATCAACCAATTTTAACAAAACTAACATCATATGAAAGGAAAAAGCGTCTTCTAAAATAACATACCACATAATGTACAGTCGTTGAACAAATAAAAAAGTTAGTAGGGGGCGCCGTGTTTTCCGAACTTGAATCTGTTGTGAGTCGAAATGGCTGGAGTAATACTCATGTTTGAACAGCCATTTCTCAGCTATCTTTCGTCCAAATTTCAAATATTTAATATCATTTGAAAGGTAATTTTATGCATTTTCAAAATATATCAAAGTTAGAAAAATATTTTTTAGAACAAAAAATATAATAGGGGGCGCCGTGTTTTTCAATCTCAATTTTTAAGCGACATTTTTGTAAAAAATATTGCCCACATTTGACATGCATTTTCTCGGTACTTGGTGAACATATTTTAGATTTTTAAACACCACCAGAAAGTCCAGAGTGTCTTCTTTCATTTGGTACCAAGTTTGTTGAGATATATCCACAAGTAAAAAAGTTAACAGGGGACGCCGTGTTTTTCTTCCGTAATCGCGCTATAACGGGGTAGGCGCCATGTTTTATACCTGTCCGTTTATGGCTTCATAAATTGTCGATACACATTCAGGAGTAGTAGCTATGCGCTTGTGGCGTCAATTACTGTCAGCATACTTTCAAGAGAAGTAGCTAGGTAGCTTGTGCTGTCAACACATGTCATCATACATTAATGAGTAGTAGCTAGGTCGCTTGTTACGTCAATTATTGTCAATCTCATTCAGGAGCAGTAGCTAGGAGGCTTGTGGCATCAATAATTGTCAGCCAACGTTTAGTAGTAGTAGCTAGGTCGCTTGTGACGTCAATTATTGTCAGCCCCATTCAGGAGTAGTAGCTAGGTCGCTTGTTGTGTCAAAAATTGTCAGCGCACATTCATGAATAGTGGCTAGGTCGCTTGTTGTGTCAATAATTTTCAGCACACATTCAGGAGTGGTAGCTTGTGGCGTCAAGAATTGTTGGGATATATTCATGAGTAATAGCTAGATGGCTTGTGGTATCAAAAATTGTCAGCACACATTCATGAATAGTGGCTAGGTCGCTTGTTGTGTCAATAATTTTCAGCACACATTCAGGAGTGGTAGCTTGTGGCGTCAAGAATTGTTGGGATATATTCATGAGTAATAGCTAGATGGCTTGTGGCATCAGTAATTGTCAGTACACATTCATGAGTAGTAGATAAGTCGCTAGTGGCGTCTAAAATTTGCAGCACCCAATACGGAGCAGTATCGAGGTCGCTTGGGGCGTCAATAAATGTCAGCAACAATTCATAATAGTAGCTAGGTCATTTGTGGCATCAATTATTGTCAGTACACATTAATATGTAGTAGCTAGGTAGTTTCGGCGTCGAGTATTGTCAACACACATTCAGGAGTAGTTGCATGGTCGCTTTTGGCGTCAATAATTGTCAGCCCACCTTCATAAGTAGCACCATGACGGTGGCCCATGGGTCAATCAGATGAAAGATTTGGTGTTTGATTGACATCCTGTATCATCCCAAATTTATGTCGCTTGCTTGGAATGACATCTTTTTGGACACATTTGTCCAGTCTAGCCCTTTCACCCTGAGTATACCATCCTTGTAACCCTGACTTGATCTGCGATGGGTTTCCCCAGATTAAGTCCCCTTGTTGGGCTCCATGGTGGGCGGGGACCAAGGATGGTGAACTTTTTAAATTAAAATGGAATCCCATAAAAAAGCTGCCAAGCGTACCCTTTCTGACAGTGATTCAGAGGCAGAGTCTTCTCCGTCACCACTAAATTTTCCACGATTTATTGTGGTTGAAGCAGAAGACTCAGTCAAACCAATTACACACATATCACCATTTGTTATCGAGAAAACAATCAAAAGTATTCTCGGTACACCAAAATCTGTCAAAAACTCAAAAACAACACCATACTAATTGAATGCTTCACAAAGCAACAAACAATCAACATACTCAAACATAAAACTCTATTCAAACAAGCAGTCAAAGTATACCCACATCCACCACTCAACTCATGTAAGGGAGTCATCCGTTGCAAGGACCTCCATTACTGCTCCTCTCTTGACGACATCAAGGAGAACTTAAAGTCACAGTCTGTCACTGATATCAGACGCATCAGTGTCAAAAGAGATGGAGTGTTGAAAAACACTAACACTTACATAATCACTTTCTCATGTCCCACAGTTCCACCTACACTTAAAATTGGATTTGAAATCTTAAAAGTAGACACATACATTCCTAACCCTCTTCGTTGTTTCAAATGTCAACGATTTGGTCACCACACCACAAAATGCACCAACACACCAGTCTGTGCTAGATGCGCATTTGTAGGCGCAGATCACAGCACTGAACACTGCACCGCACCTGCATGCTGTTTCAACTGCAAGTCTGGTCACGTTGCCTATGCGAAGGAGTGTCAAACTTGGAAAGATGAGAAGGATATCCTGACCATCAAGTACAAGGAAGGCATTTCCTTTGCAGAAGCACGCAAACTTGTCCTGCAACAAAAGCAAGACAAGGAAAGACTTGTCAGTGGGAAGAGCTACTCAGCAGTAGCCTCCCCGAAGCAAGACTGCCATACCTGCGATCTTCTCCTCAAACTTCTTTTGGGGAAGTTTCCAGAAATGGCAGAGGAGCTGAAGGGCAAGGTCCCAGCACCACTTTTATCATCATACATAGCAAAACAGCCACCTCCTACACCAAAACCTGCAACTGCACCCAAACCATCTACTTCTGCACCCAAACTTCAATCAGCAGCAAAACCTTCTACTGCCACACCAAAACCTGCAACTACACCAAAAGATACATCTGCACCAACACCTGCATCAACATCTAAAGCTAAACAACCTGCCTCTGAATCAAAGTCTAGACAACAACAAAAATCTATTTCTTCTTCCAATGGTCCATCTTCTGGATCAAAGGCAAACCCTTCTCTTTCTAAGAAAGAAAGGAAAAACCTTCTCAAACAAAAATCTCTTTGTTCAAATGATGAACAACACTCAGGTGCTGCGACAAATTCTGTCGCAAGAACCCCCATTGCAACTTCTAACAATTTTGAAGTTCTTGATGCAATGGACACTGAAGAGTGCCTTGAAGGCGAATCTTCAGATGTCGAGCAGCCCATATGGGGGGGGGGGGTTCTTTGGATGATTGGGGTAAAAAACCAAATACCAAGGACCCCAAGTCACCTGCTTCTTAACTTTTTAATCTGCTGCAATGAATTATAGAATGCTTTTTTATACTTTTTTAATTTTACTTTTTAGCGCAATGGCTAATCCAATTATCCAATGGAACTGTCGAGGTCTGAAGGCCAACTTTGATGAGTTATCACTTCTGATTGATAATCACAAACCTGCTGCACTTTGTCTTCAAGAGACATTCTTGAGGGAGGATGACACTATCTCCGTCAAATTTCATTCTATATATAACAAGATTTACACTGAAGGCAATAAAGCCCAAGGTGGAGTATCTGTCATTGTTAATAACAGTGTTCCTCACAGGCACATACAGCTTGATACTTCCCTTCAAGCTGTAGCTGTGAGATTATCTTTACATAACACTATTACCCTGTGCTCTTTGTATCTTCCACCAAATAAACCTATACACCAAGGTAGTCTTGATGATTTGATATCTCAACTACCTCAACCATTTGTACTTGTTGGTGATTTTAATGCACATAACACCATATGGGGTTGTACAGATACGAACCGCCGTGGTGATCAAATAGAGAATTTTATGTCTGTAAATTCTCTTTCGTTCCTGAAAGATCCAAGTGCAAAAACATATTTGCATCCAGCTTCAGGATCATATTCTTCTATTGACCTTTCTTTTTGCAGTCCAGTACTTCTCCCTGATTTTTCATGGAGATGTTTAGAAGACACTTGTGGAAGTGATCACTTCCCTATTATTTTAAATGAAAATAAACCTTCAGTCCTTGATCGTCCTCAAAAATGGAAGTTGTCCAAAGCAAACTGGAGTAAATTCCAGATGCTTTGTGAACAGAATATTGTTCACCATGCATTTGAGGACTGTGAGGACCCTTCCTTCCTTTTTTCTTCTTTATTGTTTGATGCAGCCAAACAGTCAATACCTCGGACCTCGACAAATCCCAAACGTCCAGATAAACCTTGGTTCACTTCTGAATGTAAGGAAGCCGTTAGGGAACGAAAGGCCTCTCTCAGGAAATTTAACCTGAGACCAACACAAGAAAACCTTAACGACTTTCGTATCCGCCGTGCAAAGGCAAGATGCACAATTAAAACAAGTAAGCGCAAGTCCTGGAGAGATTATGTCTCTAGACTTAATAGTCGCACCTCGACCAAAAAGACTTGGGACATGATTCGTAAAATAAATGGCAAAGGTCCATCTCATATTAGTCACCTGACTTCAAACAACCAAGAAATAGATAACCCTCAGGACATAGCAGATACCTTGGCAGAGACTTTCTCGATGAAGTCCTCTGCTGAGAACTACTCTAAAAAATTTCAGACCTTTAAAACAAGAGCGTAGAAATCAAAGCTCAATTTTACTTCTAAAAATAAAGAGCATTACAACAAACTCTTTACTCTTAAAGAACTTCAATCTGCCTTGAAGAAATCACATGACACTTCTCCAGGTCAGGACCAAATTCACTATCAATTCCTCAAGCACTTACCACATTCATCCCTTTCTATTTTACTCGATATTGTTAATAATGTTTGGCAGACTGGTGAATTTCCATCCAGCTGGCGAGAGGCTTTGGTCATTCCAATTGCAAAACCAGGAAAGGATGCAGAGGCTAATGAACCTTCTCTATATTACAGAAGGGAAAAACTATCTCTTCAATACTTTTTAAGATTGAAATCCAATCCTGTTAACCCTACTCATGGATTAGTTTTTAACCCCCAATACAAACGCCTTTTTCAACAGAAACCAAATGCTATTGCCCCATTTGGTATTCGCATGGAGCCCATTATAGATAATCTTGGGGTAGACACTGATTCCATAGCCCAGTACAAGTTATCTGACATACCTCCATGGACACTGGATACAGCAAACTTTTTATTTGATCTTACCTCTGATAAGAAATCAGAAACAGATAGAGCTATCTTTCACAGTAAATATAGAGAGATAAAAGAACAATATTCTTCCTACAAACCTATATACACTGGTGGATCCAAGGACGGTGATTTGGTTGCAGCTGCAGCTGTATATGGAGAAAGGGTTAAGAAATGCCGCCTTCCAGACAAGTCTTCCATCTTCTCTGCAGAGATAAGGGCTATTGATCTAACCCTTAACCTGGTGGAAAATGCAAATTCCACCCGATTTATTATATTTTCTGATTCTCTATCAGTACTGCAAGCCTTATCAAATCAAAAGTTGGAGAACCCTTTGGTATGCCAAATTATTCAAAGGATCTCTCATATTTTGTCTTCAAACAGACTTGTGTTCTGTTGACTTCCAGGCCACACTGGTATCATGGGTAATGAACATGCGGATAGATCCGCTAAATCAGCTCTTAACCTTCCCATTTCAGATTTTAAAGTACCATACACTGACTTTAAACCTTCTATTTTAACTTACATCACATCCATCTGGCAATCAAAATGGAATGCTGATATTTTTAATAAATTGCATTCAATTAAGCCTACCCTCGGAGAATGGTACCCTTCTTACAGGTCCGTACGAAGAGAGGAAGTTACAATTGCACGAATCCGAATTGGTCATTCACACATTACACACTCCTGGCTCTTGGCTAAGGAAGATGCACCTGAATGCATTCCATGCAATGCACCCTTTACCATCAAACATATATTGCTAGATTGCATTGATTTTCAAAGAATTCGTGCAAGATATTTCAATGTCAACACTATTTATGAGCTTTTTGACACTGTCAGGATTGAATTGATTCTTTCCTTTCTCAAAGAGATTGGAGTTTACAATAGATTGTGATTATTTACACATTCTAAATATATATACATTTATCAATATCATTTTTCATCACACACTATTTATTTCATATCACACATTCATTACAAACAATCTATTAACAATCATTATTTTTTTACAAATCTTATATCTACTTTTGTTCATTAATTACAAATTCTTATTTATTTTTTCTTTAAACAAATACATTTTAACCTGTTAATATTTTTAATATACATTCATCCACATCATCATAATGCGCGCTAAATGACCTTAGCTGTCGATGCGCCTTAAAACACCATTCATTCATTCATTCATTCATAAGTAGCAACAAGGGCTCTAGTGGTGTCAATAATTGACAGCACACATTCATGAGTAGCAGCTAGGTGCCTAGCGGCGTCAATAATTGTTAGCACACATCCATGAATAGTACATAGGTAGCTTGTGGTGTCAATGATTTTTTATACAAATTCATGAGTAGTAGCTAGGTCGTTCGTGGCGTCAACAATTGTCGATACACATTCATGAGTAGTAGCTTGGTCATAGCGACGTCAGTTCTTGTCAGCACATATTCAGAAGTAGCTAAGTCGTTTATGGCGTCAATACTTGTCAGTACACATTTATGAGTAGTAGCTAAGTGCTTGTGGCGTCAATTATTGTCAGTTCACATTCATGAGTAGTAGCCTTTGGCGTCAATTATTGCCAGCCCACTTTCCTGAATAGCCGCTAGGTTCCTAGTGGCGTCAAAAATTTTCAGCACACATTCAGGAGTAAAAGCTAGGTCGCTATTGGCACACATTTTTAAGTAGAAGCTAGATCCCTAGTGGCGTCAATAACTGTCTGCAAACATTCATCAATAGTATCTAGGTCTCTTGTTGCGCAAATGATTGTCCGTACACATTCATGAGTATTAGCTAGGTGGTAAGTGGCGAAAATAATTGTCAACACACATTCATAAATAGTAGCTAGGTCGCATGTGGTGTCAATGATTGTCAGCTCTCATTCATGAATAGTAGCTAGGTAGCTTGTGGTGTCAATATTCCGCACTTATTCAGGAATAGTAGCTAGGTGGCTAGTGGCGTGAATATATGTCAGCACATATTTAGGAGTAGTAGCTAGGTCGCTTTTAGCGTCGATAATTGTCAGCACCCATTCTGGAGTAGTTGCTAGAGGGCTTGAGGCGTCGATAATTGTCAGCACCCTTTCAAGAGTAGTAGCTAGGTGGCTTGTGGCGTAAACATTTGTCAGCACACATTCAGGAGAAGTAGCTGGAGACTCGCGGCGTCAATAATTGTCAGCACCGATTTAGAAAAAGAAGCTAGGTGGCTTTTGGCGCCAGAAGTTGTCAGGCCACATTCAGGAATAAAAGCCAAGTGGTTTGAGTCGTCAACCATTCTGAAGTAGTACCCAAGTAGTTTGTGGCATCAATAAGTGTAAGCAAACACTAAGGAGAAGTAGCTTGGTGGTTTTAAACGTCAACAAATGACAATACCCATTCAAGAAGTAAGGCCGCTTGTGGCTTCAATCATTGTCAGCACACATTCAGAAGTAGTAGTTAGGAGACTTGTGACATCAATTTTTGGCAGCACTCATTTAAAACTAGTGCATAGGAAGCTTGTAGCATAAATTATTTTCATCACACGTTCAGGAGTAGTAGTTAAGTAGCTTGTGGAGTCAATTCTTGTCAACTGACATTCAGGGTAAATAGCTAGGCCGCTGGTGGCGTCAATTTTTGACAGCATTCATTCAGGAGTAGAAGCTAGGAGGGTTGTGGCGTCAAAAATTGTCAGTTTACATTCAAGAGTAGGAGCTTTGTCGTTTTTTTTTCATCAATAATTGTCAGCACTTATTCAGAAGTAGAATATAGGTCGCTTGTTTCATCAATAATTGTCAGCACACATTCATGAGTAGTAGCGGTCGTGGCATCAATAATTGTCAGCACACATTCATGAGTAGTAGCTAGCTAGCTTGTGGCGTCAATTATTGTCAGCACCAATTCTAAAGAAGAAGCTATGTAGCTTTTGGCGTCAATTGGTGCCAGCACCCATTCAGAAGTAGTGGCAAGGCCGCTTGTGGCGGCAATAATCTTTTTTAGCACACATCCAGGAATAGTAGCTTGATGGCTTATGGTGTCAATGATTGTACTCATTTATACAGGAGTAGTAATTAGGAGCCTTGTGGTATCAATAAATGTCAGCACCCATTCAGAAGTTGTAGCTAGGAGGCTTGTAGCGTCAATATTTATCAGCACTCATTCATGAACAGTATCTACGTCGTTTGTGGCGCTAATAATTGTCAGTACCCATTTTTGAGTAGAAGCTTGATGGCTTGTGGCGTCAAATATGGTCAGCACTCATTCAGATGTAATAGCTAGTAGGCCTTTGGCGTCAATAACTGTCGGCCCACATTCAGGAGTAGTAGCTAGGTGGCTTGTGGCGTCAGATATTGTCAAGCCATATTCAGGAGTAGTATGTAGTTTGCCTTTTGCGTCAATAATTATCAGCACCCATAATAGAGTAGTAGCTAGGTGGCTTGTGGCGTTAATAATTGGCAGCACATAATCAGGAGAAGTAGCTTTGAGGCTTATGGCGTCAATAATTGTCAGCCAACATTCAGGAGTCGAAGCAAGGAGGCTTTTGCGTCAATAATTGTCAGGCTACATTCAGGAGTAGTAGCTAGGTAACTTGTTGCGTCAATTTTTTTCAGCAACCATTTTGGAGGAGTAGCTAGGTGGCTTGTGGCGTCAATATTTGTTAGCACCTATTCCGGAGCAGTACCTAGGAGGCTTGTGATTTTAATAATGGACATCACCTATTCTGGAGTAGTAGCTAAGTAGTTTTTTTTATATGGGTTTTACATCACATCAACATTATTTCAGTTATGTAGCGATGCCCGACTCTTAATGATGGAGGAAGACCTCATACTCAACTGCCCATAAGGGCTGGTCAAGGCGGGTAGAACCATCGGCATTCCGTAAGTCAGTCGGGAGACTGCCTCTCATGAAAATCCATATCCCTCTCAGGATTCGAACCCACGCGGAGAGGGGCCATGTGAATTCAAGTTCTGTACTCTAACCACTAGGCCACGGAGGCCCCAGCTAGCTGGCGTCAATATTTGTCAGCAGCCATTATAGAGTAGTAGCTAGGTGGCTTGTGGCATCATTATTTGTCATCACCCATTCTGGATTAGTAGCTAGGAGGCTCTGGGCGTCAATAATTGCCAGCATCCAGTCGGGATTGGAAGCGAGGTGGCTTGTTTAGTCAATAATTGTCAGGCCACAATCAGGGGTGGTAACTGGATGGCTTGTGTGGTCAATAATTGTCAGCACCCATTCTGGAGTAGAAGCATAGAGGCCTGGGGCTTCAATTAATTATCAGCACCCATTCAGGAGTAGTAGCTAGGCCACTTTTGGCGTCGGTTTTTACAACACCCATTCTGAAGTAATAGCTAGGTAGCTTGTGGCGTCAATTATTGTCAGCACCCATTCAAGGGTCTGTCTAGGAGCCTTGTGTTGTCAATAATTATCATCTTACAATCATGAGTAGTTGCTTGCCCGCTTGAAGCGTCAATAATTCTCAGCACCCATTCAGGGGTAGTAGTTAGGTGGCTTGTGGCATAAACTGTTTTTAGCACTCATTCAGGAGTAGTAGCTAAGAGGCAAGTGGCGTCAATAATTGCCAGCACCCATTCAGGAGTAGTAGCTCAAATGCTTGTGGCGACAATAAATGACAGCACCCATTCAGGAGTAGTAGCAAATAGGCTTGTTGCGTCAATAACTGTCAGCCCACATTCAGTCACGAGCAATTTCTCCTTTTCCCACAATGTTTTCCAGGATCGACTGCAACAAAGCGGTTAAATGTCGTTATTGTTTGATAATGCGTTAAGAAATTTAAAAAAAAAACCGCACATCAGTACGTCAGTTGTTCCACCATCATATACTGATTCATTTAATCTACTGCCTTACATGCAATTTGATGAATCCAAACACAGCGTAGTCATATGGTTAAAAATGGAATCATTGCAGATTTTTAAGCAAATAAGGGAATCTAATGCATTGTTATAAAGAACATGCGGTAAATAAACAGTCAACACAACTGATCAGTGGACGACAGCGTTTTCACTGATCGGATATGATAGTGTCTGAGAGGGTTTATTGCATTGGTGTCAGCGGTGAAGACTTCTTAAATCGGAGTTGCTCAGGGATGGAAGTTCTGTTACGTTTGCTGAACATTTATACACAGTTGGGAACCTATTGAAGTGTTATAGAGAAAATGCGGGTATTCAAATAGACAACACAACTGATTAGTGGACGACAGTGCTTTTCACTGATCGGATATGATTGTGTCTTTTTTAGGATGTTTTGCTCGGTTCGTTACAAAACAAACATGTGTGGCACAATGACCCTTTATTGCCGCCATCTATATCACTTCACTTAAATAAGAACGTCTACGAGATAAAATAAAAAAGCAAACAAAACAAGATAGATATGTTTTGCTGATAAAAATATATTTTGATAGAGAAATAAAGATCTAACAATAAAAACAAAGAAAACTAGAAAGAATTTGTTGCAGATGAATCTATATTTTGATAGGGAAACAAAGATCTAACAATAAAAACAAAGAAAACTAGAAAGAATTTGTTGCAGATGAATATATATTTTGATAAATAAGGCGATCGTTTTGAACAGTTTGAACAGTCATGGATATTGTTAAATCAATAGTCACTTGCAATGCCAAAATACATTTTTCTGTGACCTTTTCGTCCTAAATGAAATGGTCGTCTTTTTCTTGTCAAAAGATCGTAGTACTGTGTTGAATTCAGGGAATGTCATAAGGAGTAGCCTGGTTGTTTATGGCTTCATAGGTTGTAAATGCCCTTTCGACATAGTGGCTATGCCATTTGTGAGTAAATAAGTGTCAGCATACATTTATAAATATGGCTAAATCGCTTTTGGCGTAAAAATTGTCAGCACACATCCATGAATAGTGGACATGTTACTGTTGGCATCTATCATTACCAGCACACATCCATGAGTAGTGGCTATGTCGCTTGTGGCGTCTATAATCGTTAGCACACATTCAGAAGAAGTAGCTATTTTGCTTGAGGTGTCAATCATTGTCAGAGCCCATTCAAATGTAATGGTTATGTCGCTTGTGGCGTCAATTATTGTCCACACTGTCAACACATATTCATGAATAGTTGTTAGGGCGTTTATGGTGTCAGTAATTGTCAGCACACATTCAGCAGCAGTAGCTACGCCGCTTGAGGCCCTAATAATTGTCAGCTTACATTCAGGAGTATGGAAAAGGTCGTTTTGGGAGTCAATAATTGTCAGCATCCATTCAAGAGTGGAAAAGGGTCATTTAGCGAGTCAATAAATGTTCCATTTAGAGGAAAAAGAAAGTCGTATCAATTCAATTGTCGATTGATCGGTTGCAGGTGTCATATATTTTCTATACTCAGTCAGTAGTAGAATGTTGATCGTTAAAAGTTCCAGTCGGTCGTCATCCACTCAGTGGTAGTAGATTGGTCGTTTGTGGCGTCAGTGGTTGTCCACTCCCATTCGGTAGTACCAGATTGTTTGTTTGTTTCGTCAGTAGTTGACCACTCCCAATCGGTTGTACCAGATTGATCGGTTGAGGCGCCAGTGGTTGTCCACTCCCAATTGGTAGTACCGGATTGTTTGTTTGTTTTGTCAGTAGTTTTCCACTCCCATTCGGTAGTACCAGATTGTTTGTTTGTTTCGTCAGTAGTTGACCACTCCCAATCGGTAGTACCAGATTGATCGGTTGAGGCGTCAGTGGTTGTCCACTCCCAATCGGTAGTCCCGGGTTGTTTGGTTGAGGCTTCGGTTGTTGTCGGCGGATTGGTTGTTTTAGGGGCCTCGGTTGTTGTTGCCTGATTGGTTGTTTTAGGGGCCTCGGTTGTTGTTGCCTGATTGGTTGTTTTAGGGGCCTCGGTTGTTGTTGCCTGATTGGTTGTTTTAGGGGCCTCGGTTGTTTCAGGTTCAGGTTTTGGCGTTTGTGGTTCCATGGAATCGTCGCCTGGTATTAAATATTCGACTTGAGTGGTTAAAGGCACATGTAATGTTGAGTACAAAAAAATACTGAAAAAACATATGGAGTTCTTTTATGATGTTCATTACAGTCATGAAAAAAATTCATCAATGCTGTGCGACCCCATTTAATCAACTCCATTAACATGAGTTATTTTTGTGCTTGAAATATAGTTGTTTCCAATTCAATCATGTTTGTCAACAATCTGTTTGTTTACATATTTCCAATAACGGACACCGATTGATCAGTGCACAGATCTGTGTATCACGTGACCAGGTGAGAGGTGAAGAATCAGGCAATCTGAATTAACAAACTGGATGATCGTAGTTATTTCTGGTTGGCCTTTTATGTTTAAGTTGTAATGATGGGTTTTAATCGTGAAAGCTTTTTGAATCTTACCCAAGAATTTACCCCCCAAAAAAATAGTTTGATAAAGCATTTATCTCCTTTCATGGGCCTTTAACATTGAAAAGCCTGGCTGGTAGGAACCTTTCTAGATATTACACTCGCCAAATTCATAACGTCGGTGTCCCAGTGTTTACAGTTAATATGTTGTTAGCTAGAAACTCTGTAAATGCTTAGGTAATGCATTTCACCTTCTAATTTTCACACATTTTCAACACGATTCGTTGGATGAACGCATGAAATTTAACTTGCATCTACGCGTATTGGACAAACGCGAAGACAAATGGGTTGCAATATTGCACCCATTTTGAACGAAAGCAAAGAGCTCAGTCGGTGGACTTAACCCTTTACCAAACGCCAAATTTTCGACTAAACAAAAGCGAAAGAGTTTGCAGACGACATTTCAAAAAGTGATGGAATTAAAAAATAATATTCGATAGGATAGAAAACATTGTGGGAAAAGGAGTAATTGCTCGTTAGGAACAATTTCTCCTTTTCCCACAATGTTTCCCAGTCTGCAACAAACTAGTCAAAGGTCGTTAGTGTTTGGTAATGGGTTAAAGGATGATCATGAGTACATGTTTTTAGTGTCAGTCGATTCAAGTCCATTAGGGCGCTTGTTTTCTTCTCTAAATGTGTTAACATGCGTCAACATAATTTCAGTTATGTTGCGATGCCCGGCAATTTATATTGGAGGAGGACCCTATACTCAACCGCCCATAAGGGCTAATCGAGCCAGGAGGAACCATCGGCATTCCGTAAGTCCTAATGAAATTAAAAATGCCCTCTCCGGGATTTAAACCCACGCAGAAAGGGACCGTGTGATTTCAAGCTCTCTACCTTAACCACTTGGTCACAGAGGCCCCCTACAGAAGGGTGATGTTGTCTCTTCTTACAATATAGTACCATTAGATTAAACTTATGTCGACAAATAAGGGGGTGAATAATGCTCCTTTGTTTTTACGTTTCCACAATGACCATTCCCCCATATAGAAATATATACGTCTATTATAAAGGTTTGAAATCAATGAAACAGCAAGCAAAAGAAATAAAATAGATTTCCTGCAAATCCGTGAAATTCTGATCACAGTAAGATAGTTTCCCTACAAATCCGTGAAATTCTGATCACAGTAAGATAGTTTCCCTACAAATCCATGAAATTCTGATCACAGTAAGATAGTTTCCCTACAAATCCGTGAAACTCTGATCACAGTAAGATAGTTTCCCTACAAATCCGTGAAATTCTGATCACAGTAAGATAGTTTCCCTACAAATCCGTGAAACTCTGATCACAGTAAGATAGTTTCCCTACAAATCCGTGAAATTCTGATCACAGTAAGATAGTTTCCCTACAAATCCGTGAAATTCTGATCAAAGTAAGATAGTTTCCCTACTTAGCCTTGGAATTCTGATCGCAGTAAGATCGTTTCCCTACAAATCCGTGAAATTCTGATCACAGTAAGATAGTTTCCCTACAAAGCCTTGGAATTCTGATCAAAGTAAGATCTGTTTATACTCACTGCGACAAATTCCCTCAAAGCAAATCTGAAATAAAACAATACGTTCATATAATAACAGTTCTCAACAAGTCGTTAAATCGTTTACTAATTAGTGATTAACTCAAATATCTACAGATTTAGATGCGTCTTCATAGAAAATAAAACTACAGAGGAAAAAGTGAGTCAAAGGAAAGTTGTACAGGTAACTGAAACATAGTATCTATGGTGCCCCCCCCCCCCCCCCCCCCCTTAATACAACGATACAACGAAGAACATGATAATGGTAAGATGGGGAGAACTGAATAATAAAGAATTTAGGCCATAATCAGCGATTATTTTCAAACTTCGTAAGTATCTAGTGGCGATTGATATTAGTATGAGAAAACTAATCTCGCAATGCTTTTTTAACGTTATAAACGACACAAAGGCAGTTAAAACAACAGTTTGGGTAAATTAGACAGTACAATGTATTACCGATTGGGAGATAAGTTGATAAACTTTTTCCAGACGCCATTTTTGGACTAAGGGTGCGTCAGCCCCTTAGTCCATTGAATTTACATACCACTTTTTGAGGGACGGTACTTTATCGATACAGAAACAGCGGTCTGACCACAATTTTTCATTAAACATCCACATTCACTGTGCGGACTAATACCTTTTTGGAACTAGGAATGTAGTTCGGATTTACTCGCTTTGTTCTGCTCTATATTATCAAAACTGTTGCCTCATGGTAAATCGTAAAATGTCCAGATGTTCGAAAAATAGACTATCGTTCAGTCTCTTTTCACAGAAATAATGATTATAGTAATTGTGGTAAAAGGAGCAGCTGTTTTCCTCAAGATGTTGCTCAAAGAAATTTTCAAATGTATCCTTAATTATCTTGCCTTAAAGGCGCCTTACTTAGTCTATTTTATTTTTACTTGAAGCAGACGACTTTATAAAAGCTTTGTAAACACGTGAAACACCTTTCGATTCTGAAGCTGTGATATATGAATATATTGAAAAAGCAATGTGGCAAAAGGAGAAATTGCTTGTGACAAGCAATTTCTCCTTTTGTCGCAATACCTTTTGAAGGTCGTCTGCTTCAAACACAAACATGTGACGTCAGATGATAATGTGTTCACCTTTCCATCCTTACGTCAATAGAAATGCATATACAATGTAGAATGGGGAGAAAACGTTGGCCAAGCCGGACCAAGAGAATAGAATAGAACTACAATCGGAACTACTCGGGTATTTCCGGTATCTGAGGAATACACCTCAGATACATAAGTAATGGGTAATAATATTTCGGGTTAATCGTCCCCGGCTTATAACACATTTCCTATAAGCGTCAACGTAAAGTAGTTCAATGTAAAATGAAGTGATGAACATCGATTTGAATAAATTTCTTATCTGTAACCCATACATGATAGTGAAGTTATAAGTTGTGATATATATAACCGTTTTCTTGATCAAGTAAAATGACTATCTAGATGTCACATTTAAGATCTATATTTGAAAACAACAATGTCAGAAGACTCGTGAGAAACAATATGGCGGCTTCCATATTATGTAAGAGGTGTTTTCATTGGATAAACCCGCTGTGTTTATATTGAAGTCCCGCGAGAAACAGTATGGCGGCTTCCATATTATGTCATAGGAGTTTTCATTGGATAAACCCGATAAGTTCAGATTGAGGATACTACGTACCTTCCCTGTACCACACGGAGTTCCATGGGCTGCTACGAATTGTTCGCAGTAGTCAGGAAGTTGGAGGGGCTTGGAACATCCAAATGTTCGGCAAACGCCTGCAGTATTCTTGTTTTCCTGAAGTTGTAATCATTTCTTATAGTACAGACGGCATAATCCCTTAGAATGCTGGGTAATTTTCTAATAATAGATTTTTGTGTGTCGTCTGCTATCAAAAACCTTAAATATCTGCTCGCTTTTTAAGAGGAAAGATACTCAGAGTAGCAAACAGGTTAGATCACAGACCAGCCGCCAATTTACTTGGCGACTGGCCTGGATCTAACCTGTTTGCATAAGCATGACGTGGTTTCCAGCACTTTAAGGGTTAAGACAAAGGAAAGCAACATTATCATCAAATTGTTTGGTAAACCGCTGCAATGTTCTTGTTTCCCTTAGACAATCATCATTTCTGTTAGTACACGTGGCTTTAAAAGTAACAGACGACAATGGCAACAATTTTATCACCAAATTCATTGGTTAAGTGCCTCATTGTTCTTGTTTCCCTAAAAAACGATAATTTCTTTTTAGAACAAGCGGCTTAAAAAATGACAGACGACAAATTGAAACAATTAACAATATCTTCATTTGCAAAAGACCTCTGACTTGCCCTTAAAGTTGTTCACGGCTACACGTTTGTTCAAAAAGCATATCAAGCCACTTTAATTCTCAAAATATCTTATTTTGGTCTTGTATCACAATATATTCTTGCAAAATTCTGTATATGCTTCTGGAGCCATATAGACCGAGTTGTGTGCGTTGATTCCGCATGACATTAACGGAAACAGAATGACACATGGGTACCTACATTTTCTATGTATCGTAATTGGCCTTCTGTTATATATACATCTTAATATAATTTTCAATAAACCACTTTATTTCAACGTAGTAATACAAGCCGATAACAGTTTCACACTTTATCCATTCATGTCTACTAAATAACTAGTAAATCTTTGATGTTTACATAAATCAAATCAGTAATATTCACTGCATCCACGTTTCCTGAAGCTGTATTTGGTCCAAAATGATTCGGCTTAACTTTTTTTGAAGACCATTTCTATCCACTTTCCGGAAAAACTAAATACCCGGAAGTCCAAAACCGGAAGTCATTGCGTTTTTCGTATTTCCTTTTAAAGAGTATTTTTCGGCAGAAAATTCCAATTCCACGAAGGATCATCTCCCTTTGCTACACTTCAGTATATCCTAAACCAAATGAAAAGAGAGGTCGCTGCGTAGGAGAATGAGAAAATATATGCTTCTGGTGAAGGTAAACACTTACCGAACAAAACTTAGTTCCGGGGCCTCGAAGAAGGACGCACTGTTGTTCCTCTGTATACAGCTTTCCGGGCAAACTGTTTCGGTGATTCTCAAATTCGTCCTTGTCCCAAACCTTAGCCCGATTCAACGTACAGGATTCAGATCTATAATGTATATGAATTACACCATTAACGCTTATTTCGTTTGGTAAAATTCAACAACAACAACACGTTTTTAGTCAAATCATTATATTGTTATTTCTAATTAACGCTAACAATCCTTGGCAATTCTATAGAAATCGATTTTTGTGTCGCCTGCTTTCCAAAACCTAAAATATCTGCTTAATTTTGATGAGGAAATATATTAAGAGCAGCAAACAGGTAAGATCACAGGAGAGCCGCCAATCTATTTGGCGGCTGGCCTCGATCTAACCTGTTTGCATAAGCATGAAATCAATTCCAGCACTGTAGGGGTTAAAGAGATCGTGACCATAGATGCAGGATGCACACATCTATAATGCATTCTAAATAACCTGCTGTGAATTAGAAAGGAGAGCTCTCTGAATGAGAGGGTGTGCTGTTCCGTTGCTTGCTTTTGTTCATTCCTTTTTAACAGTGTTTATGTATGTCGTAGGTTGAAGATTGCCTTTATACATTTTCATCAAATTCTGTTCATATGAGTTTTAGCATTACATTAACACTTCTTTTCAAGATGATCATTATTTCAGTTATGTTGCGATGCCCGACTCTTGATGATCGAAGAAGACCCAATACTCAAGTCTCCATAAGAAGAACTGTTCAAGCCACGTAGAACCATCGGCACTCCGTAAGTCAATCGTGAGACTACATCTCATGTGAATCCAAATGCCCTAATCGGGATTTTAAACCACGGGGAGACTAGGAGCGGGATCATTTTACTAAAAGTGCTGTGCTCTAACCACTAGGCCACAGAGGCTCCCTCACATTTTTTTTGTATTTTTTTAAACCTGGCAATGAGTCATTGCAGAAAGAATCATTACCCAAGAGTTTTCACGTATTCCTTCATTTGTTTGATTGAACAACTCGAGAACCTCCAAGGATTGAGCGTCGTAGACTGGCTTTCTAGATGAATATTTGCCGGGTTCATCACAAATTTATCCGCCTCGGCACAGGGACTACCTGGCTCACCGCTGTCGTGAAGAGCACCCAAACTGTAGAAAATACAAAACACCAATGAGCGCAGGCATCGTAATAGGCTGGGAACCGGTCTCTTGTCTATCTTGTGGAGCAAAGTGTAGCCAGTAGACAGCGGGGAACCAGTTTAGCATCGTATACGCGCACACAATCTATATTATACTGAGCATAAGTGCCGAAAAAACATCAACACTGGACTCTCATGAAAACTGTAAGATGATTATTTACACATTAAGTTCAATTTGCATCTAAGTATAAAAAAACTGAAAGGATGCTGTTTCTAAAATGAAAGATAATCCTGAATGAATTTAGGCAAATGTGTCGAAAATATGAAATATTTTCCCAATCAGTCTGATATGCTTAACAATAAACACAAGATTTGTAAAAAAGATGAATTTGTTTTTCGAAAAAAGTTAGATAACCCTACAGTTATCAGTACTTTCGTTACTTTGATTATTTTGTATTCGTAATCTCATGATCCCAATCAATCGAAATGACTCCGGTGTTCCGTGAGCTGAGAATTACATTAATTGGATAACACCTAAGAAGTTCGGATTGCGTTATCTCAGTTGCCAATCTGAACATCCAATGAAAACGCTCACGGAAATACCCGATTAGTTACGATTGGTGATCCGGTCCACTCATCGAACACGCCTCCTCCTGCGTACGAGGCGGACACGCCAGTATTATGTTAACTCTTCGAGGGAAAGTGTCACAATGGTAGAAAACGAACAACTCGTACTTATGGCCGAGTTCGTGAGCAAGGGTTCCTGCCCCCTGAAAGAATCCATCGTCTGCGTTGACGGAAACCCGATCGGTCTTGCAGACCCCGCTAAGGAAAGCGATCCCTGCAACGTTGACTCTAGCTCTGAAATGGAGTCGATAGAAATGTTCTATTATATTTATCATTAATATTATTATTAACCCTTAGAATACTGGGTAATGTTCTTTTAAAAGATTTTTGTTTCGCCTGCTTTCCAAAACCTTAAATATCAGTTGTATGTCTATAAGGAAAGACACACAGAGTAGCAAACATGTTAGATTACAGGCCAGCCGCCAATTTACTTGACAGCTGGCCTAGAAATAACCTATTTGCATAAGAGTGAAGTCTGTTTAAGCACTGTAAGGGTTAACGATATTATTTTTCAGTTAGATTTTGTCTAATTGTAGGTGTTCCGATACTAATCATATGATTGCAAGGGAAATGTACTTGGGTAAAGACAAAAAGCAGATATGTAAGTTGTTGAAAATGAATGTCATCTATTCTCTGAATGCCAGGCATATTATGATGTAAAGGTACATACGTCTATCAACCGTTTATGCAAATTGTGACTGCCGATGAATTGTGTTGTTGTAGAGAACCTACGAATTTTGAATATGAATCTTAATAAGACGTGGTTGCCCAACCCTTAAGAATTATATTCTCTAGATTAAGATTTTCATCGCCCTATTTGAGAATACAGACAGTGAGGTTTTGACGCAATAAGATAAATCGGAATGGACGAAATTGCTTAACGAGATTGCTTATGTTACAATTCAAATGACATCGCAGATGGATTTTACTTCATTTAATCTATGTCTGTACTCGTTTCAATAACCGAAGCATAAACCGTTTTGAAGAAATATTACCACAACCGACCAAATATGTATAAATCTATTGGCCATATGGAATCAACCAATAAAGATAGTAAAATTGGCAGCTTTAGATAGAGTGTAAACAAAGCGAGTAAATACGGACTATTTTCTTGCCTAGTTCCCAGGAATGTGTTAGTCCTCACAATGAGGTGGATGAATAATGAGTAATTGGGGTCTTGTGCAAGTTTATTTATAGATTTGTAGATAAACGATAGTAGGCCTCAAAACATGGTATATAAATTCAATTGATTATGGATGCTCCGCACCCTTAGTCCAAAAACACACTCTTCAGACATTCTTAATACGCAAAAGAAGCTGTGTTAGTTAAAAAATACAATTGTTTAGTTTTTATGCATTCATCTTTATTACTTTTTTTAAAATATATATAAGTCGAAAATGAAATTCTGATCTGTTCTATAACCGCTTAATAAATGGTCAGCACAAAGTACAATAAAGTACACAAGTTTCGAGATAAAAAAAAAGAAATTTAACGACACAGGGACTTGTCGTAAACGGTAGACTTTCAATTAGTTTAAGTAAGTAATAAATTGTAGGAGACATAAAATTTAACCTTTGTTTTCACACATGGCGTTCGAAATTAAAGGTCATTTGTGATGACATAGCAGATTTGACGTTTTGTCGATTTGCGGATTGGTTTTCAACAAATGCTATAATCTCAGACTTTCGGAACCTCTAGATTATCGATTTACAGCATTGTGCAGTCTGAGCTTGTTCTAATTTTGAAATCGTGATCGTTCCTAGGTTAAACGTAAATAAATGACGTTCTATAGAGGTTCCATCAGGTAAGAAATTTTATCCTGTTACCAGGGCAGTTTACAGACTGATAACACGATGCCGTATACCATTTTTGATATCCGTCACTAGATCACGTGATCGCTGTGTGCACCTATCAGTATTGATTTTAGGTTTTGTTCTCTATTTTGGTGTTTTACCTTTCATTTTCTATTTGTTTATAAGAATCAATAATGGTAACAGGATAAACAGAATAGATGGTTGGTGTCTATGAATAGGAACTGTTATCGGGTTCGGCTTCAGATCATAATCCGTTTCGCCTTCAGCTAGCCGGATAATATTCCCAGCCTTGCCCGATAACATTTCCGATTCACGACACCAACCATCTATTCTCTATTTTCCCCCAATTTTTTGTTCGTTGATTAGAATCAATAAGTGTAACAGGATAAATAGAATAGATGGTAGGTGCCTATGAATCGAACATGTTATCGGACTCGGCTTCGGATAATCGGCCCATCGGATTATTCCTACGCCTTGCCCGATAACGCTTCCAATTCACGACACCAACCATCTATTCTCTTCTTTCATTACCCCGTCATCAGGGCTGCGTGGTCATGTTCTGGCAGATTCTCGGTTTCCACTCTCCATTTAACCATGTTATCCAGTCCAGAATCCGCATCAGCCGTATCACCTTCGTAATTCATCCAGGGGGACAACTCTTCGCTCTGTAAATAGTTATAGTTATAGTAAGTTACTGACGGGTCCTCTTCGTCAGTGTCGTACCAACATGTTTAAGTTTTATAACGGTAATGAGGTGTGTTTGTTTTGTCAATGAACCCATTACCAAACAATAACAACATTTTGCCAGTTTGTTGCAGACGACTCATGAAAACATTATGGGAAAAGGAAAAATTGCTCTTAACGACAATTTCTCCTTTTCCAACCATGTTTTCTACCCTATAAGAAGATTATTTTTCAATTTCATCAGATTTTGAGATGTCGTCTGCAAACTTTTTCAAATTGGGACAGTCGAAAATTTGGCGTTTGGTGAAGGGTCAATGACGAATTCAACATTGTGCCAACGGTTTAACGACACCAGTGATGTTACTTGTTTCTATCAAGTTTGAAGTTTAATTGATTGTGTTTGAACGCCATTTTCTTTTGAACAATTGTTTATTGATTTCGCAACGTCAGTGACCTCACTTATATCTGCGAAATCTGTTTTCCTTATTTATATTTTTTTTTGTGTGTATGATTAAATGTGAAAGCCAAAACCAAATCTCATTGAAATAATGTAGTTTTTGTATTGTGTGTTGTATGATAAACAATTAAAAGTAGCTATTTCCGGTTAATTCTTAAAGGTTCATCTCGATCAAATTCAATCCCATATACTCCTTACGCTATAACAGCGAGAACATGGCTGACTTATTTTGAATCTTTACCATGTAATAAAGGAGAAAGTTCAATACTGAACATAAGATATGATCCTTCGTTTTTCAATGAAGACATGGACTCATTGCTTAATTATGAGATATCGTTAGATGAGGTCCAAAACGTATAAACAAAGTAAAGCTAGGAAAAACACATGGGAATTATGGTTTAAGTGCAGTTCTATAAGTCTACAATATATGAAATAAGCCATCTTCTCGTGTTGTTATTTAATAAGATTCTAAATACATGGGTATTCCCAGACTCATGGTATGAATCTGTTATAATACCAGTATCTAAATCTGGTTCAAAAGCAGACCGATGTATAAGAGAGGGATTTCTTTATTAAATGTGTAATATAAGATATTTTCGTCCGTTATAAATGATCGTCCTACACGTTGGTCAGTAGAATTTAATATTTTAGATAAGTGTCAATCTGGTTTTAGAGCAGGTTATTCAGCGATTGACAATTCTTTTTGTTTACAAAGTATGATACAGAAATATTCATTTCGTAAAGGAGGGCGATTTTATGGGTATCCGGAGAAGTGCCCTCCCGGAGAGGCGCCCCCTAACTTCAAGAAGGCGGAGAAGTGCCCTCCCATTAAATTAGGAGGGTCGGATATCTGCCCCCCTGTAAAACAATATGAAACTTTGTCTTTTGTACAAGCGGAATAACGCAATTTTGCATTTGAAAGTAAATTGTAGAGGTTTCTTGAATATCTTTTCAACCGAATACTTAAAGGTATGTCAGTTTTGAGCGGAGTTAAACGCCATCATTTATTTTGGGGACCTGACCGATTTTAGTAACTGAGTACGCACTTATTTCCTTTGAAGAGAGCAGGCAACATTTTATCATATCATAATTAACCGTCGAGATCAAGTAATATAGGAGACGAGCAAAACGATCATTTTTTAAAGTTTGTATGCTTCTGCGAAATTGCTTACTCGTGAATTTTGTCGCTCTTTGTCTGAACTGCGGAAAAAAGAGATGATAACATATAATTCAGTTGCGAAAACTTTGTGAGCATACGATAACATTTAAAAAAAATAGACTAGTCACAGGCCGGATTTAGAGCTGCCTATTCAACAAAAGATAACATGTTTATACTTCAAAGTATGGTTCAAAAGTACATCTGCAAGCCAGAAGGTCGATTCTATGTTCTTTATGTTGATTTTCAAAAAGCGTTTGATGGATTACAACACGATAAAAAAAATTCTACATTACACAATATCGGTCTTAGAGGGAAATTATATAATGTACAAGCATCACTCTATTCTGATATTTATTGTCGAATGGAAAATTGACGAAACCAATGAAGTGCAACATTGGTGCAAAACAAGGGGAAGTGACAAGCACGATACTTTTTAATCTTTACATCAATGAGCTATCATGAGTATTAAGAGAAGAGGGCCATAGAGGCATTTTCATTACTGAACAAATTCCTAACGTTTTATGTATTCTTTTTGCAGACGACATTGCCAACTGTGCTGATTCTGTTATTGAACTTCAAAGACAATTTAATACAATATCAGAATTTTGTAATACTTATGGCATGACACTAAACGAACAAAAGACAGAAATCATTGTTTTTCGACGAGGCGGTCCTTTGCGTCATACTGAAAATTGGTTTTACAATGGAAAAGCAGTAAATGTAACTTCTGTTTATAAATACATGGGACTTCTTTTCACCCCCAAATTGTCATGGTCTAAAGCAAAAGCAAAGCTTGTAGCCCAAGCAAAGAAATCAATAATCGCAATAAAGGCTTATCACAGATCTTTTGGAAATTTTAATCTTAGAGAACATTTTAAACTATTCGATTCTATGGTGAAACCTATTCTTTTATACGGGGGAGAAATTTGGGGAAATGAATTTTCAAGTAGCATAGAACAAGTACAAATACAATACTGTAAAGAATTTCTTGGGACAAACCAATCTATAAATTATTGTATGGCTCTTGGTGAATGTGGCAGACTTCCATTATGCTGTGATTATTACTTTAAAGTTATTAAGTATTGGTGTAAACTTTTAAGAATGCCCGAATATATATATATCCAAGAAATTGTTATTTAATGTTAAAGAAACATGATAATATTGGAAAAATTAATTGGGTGACAAGTGTAAAAATTCTTCTTTATCAATATGGTTTTGGGTATGTGTGGATAAGCCAGGACATGGGTGACCTTGACATGTTTTTAAAATATTTCAAATTGAGACTTAATGACTGCAAAACACAGGACTGGTCTGCTAGTGTGAATGGGTCATCTCGATGTGATACCTACAAACATTTTAAATCATTATTAGAACCTGAAAAATATTTTATCTATTGGACTCTCCTATCAATTTAAAAAGGCATTGTCAATATTAAGATGTTCGAACCATAAATTTACGATAGAAACTGGGAGACACCAAAACATTCCAAAAGAAGAGAGAATCTGTACTTTTTGTTTCAATGAATCTAACACTAGAATAATATATAACGAATACCATGCTTTCTTTCATTGCGAAAAATATGTACAACCACGTAATTCATATCTCTACAATTGGTATCACGGAAATGATGGTGAAGAAAATTTTTATAGCCTCCTCAGAACAGAAAATGAAGTCCAAATACGAAATATAGCCTTATGGTTTTTTTTATGATAATGAAACAATCTTAAATGCGCAAACTGGTTAAGAATCCAGGAACAATGGTTAATCTAAAAAACAAAGATGTTTAGTCTTTTGTATTATAAACAACTCTTACACATTTGTATATTCTAACATGTAAATTGTATTATGGGCCAGAGGCCTTTGACTGAATAAACATGTATTATATGACATTGACGATTTTAGTTCATTTGTCTTTGGTTATCGCACATGAGGAAAAACATCTTGCACAAGGGCATTCTTTAAAGGGAAACACCACAAAGGATGGCTTGTTAGGGACACCAGTTTTGATAAGAGGGCACCTCTCCGCCCCCTAAGTTCTAGTAGGAGGGCAGTTCTCCGTCCAATTAAAAATGTTCGAGGTGGCGCTTCTCCGGGAGGGCACTTATCCGTGATCCGATTTTATGTTTTACATGTTGATTTTCATAAAGCTTTCGACACACACAACCAAACTGTTTACATTCCTTAACAAAAAAGGGATACATGGTAATCTATTTTGCATCCTAGTATCAATGTTTGCTAATATCCGAGCACATGTCAAAGTTGATTCGAAATTGACTCCATCTATACTTTGTATTACTAGTTTGAAACAAGGGGATTCGAGTTCACCTACAATCGTTTAATATATACATAAACGAATTAAGTAAAATGATTGGAGAAACGTGTAGAGGTGGTATTTCTATTACACCTGACATTCCAGACATGTTCTGTCTAATGTTTGCAGACGACCCTTATATCTCTTCAGCAACATAACACTATTGATCATTTTGTAAAGAAACGGGCATGATCGTTTATCTTAAGACATCTGAAATCATTGTTTTTAGAAATGGGGGTCCAATTCGACATAATGAAAAATGGACATATGAAAAACAGCATCAGAGTAATTTCCACTTATAAATTCATCGGTCTTATCTGTACACCGAAATTGTCATGGTCCTCCGCTACAAAGAAACTTGCAAATCAAGCACGAAAATCGGTGTATCAAATTAAGCAATTTCAAAGTCATTTTGGGAAATTTATGCATGATGACTACTTTAAGATTTTCGATTCCATGGTAACTCATATCTTAAAATATGGCGTTGAACTTTGGGACTTTGAATGAAATAAACATATAGAACAGGTCCATTCTGAGATATCCTAATTCTTCGAAAAATCTCTAAAATCGGACACCAAAGAACAGAACAGTGATATCATTTTGAAATCCGGCTAGTTGTTGGTGACAAGATTTTTTTTTAAGGTTTTTACCATTTATTGGCATGACAGCCATCTTGGTCAAAGTGTCTCCCCTCCACCTAGGGATGCTCCATATTTAAACATATATTTGTTTTACATTGATTGTGAAGGAATCTT
This sequence comes from Cerastoderma edule, assembly GCA_947846245.1. NCBI lineage: Eukaryota > Metazoa > Mollusca > Bivalvia > Cardiida > Cardiidae > Cerastoderma > Cerastoderma edule. Next base: position 12,654,579 of record OX401414.1, on the reverse strand, counting down.
AAAGATTGTTCAAAGCCACTCTCGATGACTGCTTCCTGGATACTAAACCAGTAATGATATCAAATTGAAATTGGACCAGATATTTGGAAAGAAAAAATGTTTATTAAGTAAAAAAAAAAAACATACATGTATATAATAAAAACGCGTTTAAAGCACCCTAGTGGCTATGTTTTTTCGAGATATCAAATTTCTATCAACAATTTTAAAAAAAGAAGCCCCAAAAGACATTCCTATGAAATTATTTTGAAAACTGACCAATTGTTTCTGACAAGAAGATTTTTTAGGCTTATACCAAATATGGACATGGCAGCAATCTAGTTATGCATGGAATGATTTTCTTTTAAAAAAAGTTTCTCCCCGCTACGTTGGAACGCTTCAAATGATGCTAAATTGATATTGCCCTAGAGGTTTGGGAAGGAAAAATTTGCCTACCAAGTTAAACAGAATTACTATACATGTATAAAGTGAAAACACAACCATGTTCAAAGTTCAATGCGCCCTGGAGGCCATTTTTTAGAGATATCAAAATTCATTGAACAGTCTTTAAAAATGGGCCCCTATAGAACATTTCTGTGAAATCATTCTGAAATCTTACCAGTGATGTCTGACAAGTCTCTTTTAGAAGTACAGAAATTCCCCCTTTTGTTAACAACTTTTAAGAGCATCACACAACGGACATACCTGTGAAGTTAAGTTAAAACCAGCTCAACGGTTTTGGCGAAAAAGATGTTTAAGATATTGTTGACGACGCATGACAGACGACGCACAGCAGACAACAGAGAATCACAACAGCTCACCATGAGCACTTCATGCTCAGTTGAGCTTTAAATGCAATAAGATAATGCAATTTACACTTTATGATTACATAACGATTATCAACTAGGTAATGAAAAAAGTCTATTACATTACATTTGATAGGTTGCCATTTTTGTACCTTTTTGTTTGAAGGATAGTACTTGTTTCCATGGCAACATAGAGTTATCATAATATTTACATTTCTTTGTGCAAGAACAATAACAACTTTTGTTGACTGATAGACATCTGATATAATTTACAAATTAAGGTATAAAATGATATCAAGTACAAATCAGTAAATCTCAATAGGTCTCAAACTTAAAAGATATCATTGTGATTTTTGGTTACCATGGAATCTGAAGGTTAAAGTTCTTATTTATTTTCAAAATCAAACATCTTCAATGTTGAGTTTGGAATTTATACCAGCCAAAGCAATTAAAAACTGAAGATAATCACATGCCATTCTTTAATTGTTCAAAAAAAGAAGAAAAAGCCTTCCTTAACGTTGGTTGCTATGGTAACTAAATAAGAAGAAAAAACGTCATGATCATTCTAGTTTCTGGTCAAGCATATAATTTAGCATCTTCATGTAAATTTTCATGAGTTTCTGAAACAGGGCCGATTTTCACCCTAAGTGAACCTAGCCCTTTTGTAAATATGTTTTTTAGGTGTTAAAACCTCTGTCAACGACCCAATGGCTTTAGGTGAAAGCGGAAGGTTCCCTATTGCAGTAAATTACCATATGAAATTTATAAGGTATTGGTTAAGACTTATTGAAATGGAAAACCACAGGTACCCAAAACAATGTTATTTAATGCTCAAAACACAAGATTCAGTTGGTAGAAATAATTGGGTCACAAAAGTACGAGAATTTCTTTTTCACAAGGTTATGGTTTTTACGAAAATGTATTTTTCACAAGGTTTCGATTTTTTGGATTTCACAAGAAAAAGGGGACGCAAAACAATTTTGTAAACCTTTTAAACAGAAATTAACGGATTGTTCTTTACAACATGGCATAGTGATATAAGTAACTCGACAAGATGTGACTTTCATAGAAATTTTAAATCACTTTTGAATGTAGAGCGATATATTTATTCTGACCTGCAGCCTTATTTTAAACGCGCCTTAGCTCGTTTTAGATGCTCAAATCATAAACTTAACATTGAAATTGGTAGACATATCAACGTTGATAGAAATGACAGGGTATGTCTATACTGTTTTCTCCACAAAGATATTTTGATTGTTGAAGTTATATGTGAAACATTTGGAGACATTCGACATATCTATTTAGACAACTGGTATTAAGCTTGTCCAAACTTAGATAATTTTTACAGTCTCTCTTTTAAAGGTAATGATGATACAACCTTGAAAAACATAGCTTTCTTTCTATCAAAATTACTCAAGCACATTTCTACTTGATTTCCTTTTATCCTTAAAACATAACAGTAAATAATATATTGATGATAGTGTGGGGCACATCTGATTTTGATTTGTATTTTGTAATATGTGTATGTATTGTGGGCCGAAGGCCTTTTTACTGAAATAAATTGTATTGAAAGCATACATCATTCAAATGCCAAATTTTCGACTGTCCCGAAATTGAAAAAGTTTGCAGACGACATATCAAAGAATAATCTTCTGATAGGGCAGAAAACATTGTGGTAAAAGGAGAAATTGCAATCTGCAACAAACTGGTCAAATGTCGTTATTGTTTGGTAATGGTTTAAGTGAAATAGATTATCCTTACCTGAGAGATGATGAAACTCACAATGGTGACGTAAAATGACATTTCGGGGTCCTGGATACTCGCATACCGTATATCCACCTGTAACGAATAGGCGTGGAATAAATGTTAATCATGTAGGGAACACGTTGAAATGAATGTTTACCATCTACGGAAATCGTTGAAATGAACGTTTAACATGTAAGGAATACGTTGAAATGCATGTTTACCATGTAAGGAATAAGCGTAAAACGAATGTTTACCATATAAGGAATAGGCGTGAAATGAATGTTTTCCATGTAAGGAAATCGTTGAAATGAACGTTTTACATGAACAGAACAGAACAGAACAGACTTTTATTTAGACTTGTACAAAGTACATCATCTACAACATATATAAAGTACAATTTGATGTCAACGTGACAAACATATCATGTCAGTTACAAGAAATAGTTATGAAAAGAAAAAAAGAAAATATTAAGTTGTTATCTTTGTTATCTTTGGAGGTAAACATATACATAATTATGAGTCAGTATTTAAAAGAGCATTCCTTTTTGTAAGAGTCTCTTTAATAAACAAACATAGCTTAATTAGTTCATCTTTCTGACAGGTCTGTAATAGAATAGTAAATTTATAAAATGAAGGTCTAATGTAGTACTTTTTCTTAATATACTTTTGTCTGATGCTTGCAAAACATTGACAAATACATATTAAGTGATATTCATCTTCGACGTCAGTGGAATTGCATAATAAACAAGTTCTTTCTTCTCTTGGTAATCGGTTTCTAGAATATCTACCTGTTTGTATGTGCAAGGGGTGACATGATAACCTAATTCTACAAAAATAAAATCGAAAGCTTTTTGGAAGTATATCTAAATAGGACTCATATCCAAAAAAAGTTTTAACAGACTTATACATGTATAAAACGGTGCTAGATTCTAATGTATTGATCCAACCTTGTTTGAACGTTTCAACTAGTCGTAGTTTAAATTCTGCAAGAAATACCTTAACATTAACAGTTTGAATATTATCAAACATATATGAAAATCCATAGTCATTTAAAAGGGTTTTAATGTTACTAATCCAATTCTTACGGCCCATTATACAATCATTTTGGGCTATATTAAATACAGACTTCAGAATAATATTGTCAGTAGTGGATAGTTTAATCCAATACTTGATAATACGAATATATCGTGAAATATATAAAGGATAACGACCCAGTTCACCATAGACACTAGCGTTACACGTATTAGATTTTACTCTTAATAGCTTCTTGCAGAATTTTAGATGGATTCTTTCTAGTTCCTTTGATTTCGTGTTACCCCAGACCTCGCTTGAATAATTTAAAATCGACCCTACAAAGGTATCAAATAATTGGCATAGTGTTTTAGGTTTAAAATAATAAATATTACATTTCGATAAAAGTACATGTAAAGAACACGTTGAAATGAATGCTTACCATGTAAGGAATAAGCGTAAAACGAATGTTTACCATATATGGAATAGGCGGGAAATGAATGTTTTCCATGTAAGGAAATCGTTGAAATGAACGTTTAACATGTAAGGAACACGTTGAAATGCATGTTTACCATGTAAGGAATAAGCGTAAAACGAATGTTTACCATATAAGGAATAGGCGTGAAATGAATGTTTTCCATGTAAGGAAATCGTTGAAATGAACGTTTAACATGTAAGGAACACGTTGAAATGAATGCTTACCATGTAAGGAATAGGCGTGAAATGAATGTTTACCATGTTACGAATAGGCGTAAAATGAATGTTTACCATGTAAGGTAAGCGTTGAAATGAATGCGTACCAAGTAAGGAATAGGCGTAAAATGAATGTTTACAATGTAAGGAACACGTTGAAATGAATGTTTACCATATAAGGAATAGGCGTGAACTGAATGTTTACCATGTAAGGAACACGTTAAAATGAATGTTTACCATGTAAGGAATATGCGTGAAATGAATGTTTACCTTGTGACAAATAGGCGTAAAATGAATGTTTACAATGTAAGGAAATCGTTGAAATGAATGCTTACCATGTAAGAAATAGGCGTGAAATGAATGTTTACCATATAAGGAATAGGCGTGAAATGAATGTTTTCCATGTAAGGAAATCGTTGAAATGAACGTTTAACATGTAAGGAACACGTTGAAATGAATGCTTACCATGTAAGGAATAGGCGTGAAATGAATGTTTATCATGTTACGAATAGGCGTAAAATGAATGTTTACCATGTAAGGTAAGCGTTGAAATGAATGCGTACCAAGTAAGGAATAGGCGTGAAATGAATGTTTACAATGTAAGGAACACGTTGAAATTAATGTTTACCATATAAGGAATAGGCGTGAACTGAATGTTTACCATGTAAGGAACACGTTAAAATGAATGTTTACCATGTAAGGAATATGCGTGAAATGAATGTTTACCTTGTGACAAATAGGCGTAAAATGAATGTTTACCATGTAAGGAAATCGTTGAAATGAATGCTTACCATGTAAGAAATAGGCGTGAAATGAATGTTTACCATGTAACGAATAGGTGTGAAATGAATGGTTACCATATAAGGAATAGGCGTGAAATGAATGTTTACCATGTAAGGAACACGTCAAAATGAATTCTTACCATATAAGGAATAGGCGTGAAATGAATATTTACCATGTAAGGAACACGTTGAAATGAATGCTTACCATGTAAGGAATAGGCGTGAAATGAATGTTTACTATGTAAGGAAGTTGAATTAATGTTTACCATGTTACGAATAGGCGTGAAATAAATGTTTGCAATGTAAAGGCATTATTATAATGACTGTTTATTATGTAATGCAATGAAATGAATGTTTACAATGTAAGGAAATCGTTGAAATGAATGTTTACAATGTAAGGGAATGAAATGAATGTTCACAATGAAAGGGAATTATTACAATGACTGGTTATCATGTAATGAAATGAAATGAATGTTTATCATGTAAGGAAATCATTGTAATGAATGATTGCCTTGTATTGAAATCATTATATTAAATGCTTATCATGTAAGGTAATTAATGTAACGAATACTTACTTTGTAATGAATCATTGAAATGAATCTTTACCTTGTCAATATATCATTCAAACAAGTAGAATATTACAAAGAATGTTAACAATGTAAGGAAACTATTACAATGAATGTTTATCCTGTAAGGAAATTATTACAATGAATTTTAATCATATAAGAAAATTGTCTTAATAAATGCTTTCCGTGTAAGAAAATAAGTCTTATGAATGTACACAATTTATACAAAGAATGTTAACCATGTAAGAAAATTAGCACAATGAAAGTTTATCATGTACGACAAATATTACAATGAATGTTTACCGTGTAATAAAATTATTACAATTAATGTTTACCATATCAAGAAATCATTGTAATAAGTAAATTGTCACAATGAATGTTAACTTGTAAGAAAGTTATAGTTATTTGTGTTTAACGTATTAGATAACCAATTAATTAAAGTTTATCATATTTAAACCAATAAGTAAGATTACTTACTCCATTGACGACATGTACAAAATACTCTCGCACTTTCACTAAAATTTCTATCACCGTTTTCCCTGGATTAAGCTCTGCAATCCTGTGAAAGACGAAAATTGTGTTGTAAAGTAAGAAAACACCATACTTCTACACCATTCATGTCTTTTTTCCAGACATTTGATCAAGTAAACGAACAACTTGTTTTGCCCATCAATGATTGAGGGTTATCTACACTCCATTGAAGAAAACAAGTATGGTTACAAAAGACGAGCCAGTACAAACAAGAATAGCAATAGTAACTAAAGTCAAGATGTCTTGAAATGTCTATAGAGAGGCAACTTAAACCTATTAACTCAGAAACGCGTAGATTACCATTACCAAACAATTACGACATTTAACCAGTTTGTTGCAGACGACTCTTGCAAACAAAGTGGGAAAAGGAGAATTGCTCTTTACTGTGTTGTCTGCCCTATCAGAAGATTATTTTTCAATTTCATCGCATTTTGAAGTGTCGTCTGCAAACTCTTTTAATTTGGGACAGAAAATTTGGCGTTTGGTAAAGGGTTTGATACCTTTTGAAAGTAAACACAATTTCGATCCGTAAGTCACAATGAAGAAACATACATGTGTTATAAGACCGACTACATGTTTCTAAGACACGAAGGACTAACCTTTGATGGATGATGTTAACAGCAAGCAGAACATTGTAGCAGGTAGAGAAGATATACGTAGCAAACTAAAACTGTTGACTGCATGCGTGTATATGTGACTGACTTATTGTTTGTAGATAATAATGATCAACTACCAGCGCATCTCTGTATCAATGTGTGGTAGTTGTTTGATTTTCGGAAACCGTTTGACTAAACATTTTATGCCAAAGACTTGCTTAAGTTCAAAACAACATACCTCTTCTTTTTGTATTGGGTCAAGCAATATTACGTAGTAACACATCATTCGATGCGTTTTTCCGAGATGCTTCCATTGACACATCACATTGCGTTATTATTCTTTCATTTAAAGGTCATATTTCCCGATAAACAAAAATTTCTTTAATTATGGTTTTTGAATTAGGTTATGGTTTCGTTATGACAGAGGTAATGATTTTTTTCTCATACAGAAGCGAAAAAGGTTGTTTTTGACTACTTTTATTCCACTTTATCGATTTTTGTGAATGACTTATCTCCCTTGTTGTGACGTCATTTGTGCTTCAAAGTCATATGAACTATCAGTAAGAAGAATCTAGTTCTCAGTAACGACGGTGTTTTTCCACAAATTTCAGACATTTTAAGTGTTGAATTTTTGTTTTTGGAAACCTAAATAGGATATTGAATATGGTATTTTAATATTCATGTTCATCAGTTTTGACTTAGTCAAAAAGTATCCTTTAGTTGTCTTGTAAAACGGTACTCAGTTGATCACGGCTGCGTTTCTTGATACTTTTGAAACAGCAGACGTTTTTGAAAATTTGGAAATATAAACCTTGTATGAAGGACGTGTAATGTCACTCACTGACTTACTTCTTGTAATTAAGTTGATCCAACGCCAGCAGAATTTCGATAACTTGTGCAGTAATTGCTTTGTTTTATACCTTCAGCTAATTACGTCGGCGTTATTTGCAAAGATGAGAAATCAGACGTTGTTCCAAAATAGGAAACGTTAACCTTGTTTATTATATTACCTATCAGTGAAATACTGGGATTTCTCAGTGTATTAATTTTCAATTTTGTCACAGTGAATATCGTCACTAATGATGATATCAAAAAGTCATATCATCACTATGGATGATATCAGTTTTGACGGAACTACTTTTTCACTATTCCTTTGCATCAAAGTCATTGCTGCACTTTTGCACACGACACTAAAATGTTTGTAAACGCGTAAATGACGTCATAGGACGCAAAAATGGCGTCATTGGCGTTGTTTACTGCTTTGGTCCTCCCATTTTACAGTACATTTGGCGTTTATGGAGGTATTTTGGCAAATAATTTTATATAGTGGAATAAAATAAATAGAATAATCAACTCTATTCGATAGGTATAAAAAAATATGTCACTTGAATGGGTTGTTATCATGTAGAAAAAACTCGTTCTTCGAACTCGTTTTTTTTCAACCTGATAACAACCCATTCTCGTGACATATTTTTTATATCAATCGAAAGGAGTTGATTATCCTCTATATCTTTGACGTGTAAATGCTACTCACCGACTTACTTTTTGTAAATGAGGTGGTCCACAGCCAGCAGAATTTCGATACCGTGCGCGGTGATTGTTTGGCCCTTATTCACTGCGTGATATCGGCGGCGTTCGTTGCGAATTCGAGATATCAGACGTTCCAGTTTGTTCACACTTTCCTCGTACTTGATATGTACTTGGTCAGCATCCGACTTCTTTGAACCAGTCGTCTTACCTGTTTCGGTACAAAATAGTCACAGTTAACTCCCCTTGTAACGAATCCCATAAAGGGAGATCACTGTGAGGAGATTGAATAAAGGGAGATCACTGTGTGAAATTTTAATAAAGGCAGATCACTGTGAGAAATTTGCATAAAGGGAGACCACTGGCTGGCAGATTATCTTGAATAGCATTCTTTTAACTTGCCTATTGGGCTCAACGGTGTCTATCATATATATTTTAGATAGACAATTGACATTGCCAATAAAGATAACTTCCCGTGTTTAATTAAGTCGAGTTGACATACTTTGTTAGTTTCTTACAATCAATGTTTGTTTTCAAGTTTGAAAGAAACATTGTGCAGAACTGCAATCGTAACTACTCGGGTATTTCCGTGCTATGAGAAGTACACCTCGTAAATAAGTGCAGGATTACTCATTCCGGGTGAATCGTTCAGAACCTTTAAGAACATCTCTAAGGTACTCACTGACAACATAGTCATTTGTTTTAAACCGTCGATAGCCCGGAGTCTGCTGCCGGCCAGATTGCTGGATCGTCTCCAGTTCCTCAATGTGATGTGGCACGCCGAGGTCGACATGGCGTTTATCTGCCCCGGAGGTCGCGGGTACGAGTTTATACTCCTTCCCGTTGAGGAGAATATTGCCTTCCTGAAGGTTATTGATAGTTTAAATGAAACAAAGACAACAAGTGTTGTTCCAAACCATTCATGGTGATCTTTATCGAATTGATCACTGCCACCGCAAATGTCACATGACCATCTCCTTAGGAACGACAATGGCGTTTAAAGATGGTGGCTAGGCGACATCCCCAAAGAATCACCCACTTGTGCTTAACATGTAAAGAAAATGGTTCCTGTAGTACTTTAACAAAATTATACAACTGAAACAATGTAATGTTAAGGAGCAGATGGTCCAGACTAGCTTGTTGTCGTCCTATATCAATCACAAGCCGGGCATCGTAATGTAACAAATAGACTGTTGGCCTCATCAATCCAACAGAAAAAGACGTATAATCAAAACATGTTTGGTGAGTATTATATGCATTGCGAAGGAATACCTTTATAATAACTATCCAGATATAAGCCTACATGTTTAAGTACACAATTGTCATACATGTTGAACTTTCTGAGAACAAAACATTTTTAAACTAAACCAAACTTACAAGAGTGGTAAAACAGGGTGTGTCTTCGCCGTGGTAACACGAACTTCTAACGTAAGCGCCATTTTCTATGTCTTGGAAGAATTTCATCCCCTGTAAAGGTGAAAACACCAACACGTTTTTCATGGATGCGTAAAAATACCAAACGCAAACGGTGAAGCATTCCGATAAGGAGAATGGCCTTAATTGAAATCACAAGCATACAGGTTTAATAGGTCTTTGTTACACTGTATACAGTACAACAACATGAAAAGGGAGATCACTGCGATAGAGAATGCCCCTTAACTACTGATTTACGGCAGTGTGCCGTCAGATTTTGTTTTTATTTTGAAATCGTGATTGTTTCTAGCGTTAACGGAGTTACATACATTACCTTACTCTCCGGCACGTTAACTTTAACAGCCTGGCTCTTCCCATCATGGCGCCTACGGTTCACGAAAATCGGAGCGTTCGCGTTCAAGTGGACGCTCTCCCTAAGGTTAAGATGAACTGCGCCTGCGCGATGAAGTAACCGGAAGCTTAACGTTTCCGGTTGTCCTAGCAATACGCTTCTTCTGAATCCATCGTTGTTTAAGCTCTCTAAGAAAACCCGCTCGCCTGGTGATTAAGAAACAAAAGAGAATGTAAAGATTGTTAATTTTTGTTACCACACACCGAAACGAAACAACACCTCGATGAAAAAGGATTCGTAATTGGTAATAGCATGACATATTTTTCGTCAATTTGTTGTAAGATGGATAAGGCACGTTATATGATTTCTTTGTATTATACATCTTGAACGTCTCCCGTTAGACTAGCGGAATGTTGATGGTTCTTGCTTGCTTAACAAACTCGCTATGAAGCAGAAGGAGGCGGCTTTTGCACAGAATAATTACAACGGATGCGACCTGGCTCCATCGCTTTGATCCGGAAACTAAAGCAATGTCCTCAGTATGGAAGACTCCGCGTCTGCCTCCGCCAAACAAAAGCTTGAGTCCAAAAAGTGCAGGCAAACACATACCATCAACTTTATGGACCGGCGTAGGATAATAATTCAACACAGACTTCCAGATGGTCAGACTGTAACTGCAGCATACTACTCCATGGTAGTAATTTTTTAACTAATGTAGTAATCATTTACTTCAAATAAAAATTGTGTATAAAGAATGGTATGTTGTTAAATGCGCATAATAGTTATTGTTTTTTCTTAAACTAATGCACTACTCTACGGTTTGTTTCAGGTTCTTTGGTGGGATCTCCCTAACGCAATTCGAAAGAGGAGACCACATATGGACTTTGAGTATAACGCTCTTAATTGAGCCAACTACTTAACTAGAAGAAAAAGAAGAAGAAGAAGAAGTAGAAGAAGAAGAAGAAGAAGAAGAAGAAGAAGAAGAAGAAGAAGAAGAAGAAGAAGGAAGAAGAAGAAGAGAAGAAGAAGAAGAAGAAGAAGAAGAAGAAGAAGAAGAAGAAGAAGAAGAAGAAGAAGAAGAAGGAGAGGGAGGAGGAGGAGGAGGAGGAGGAGGAGGAGGAGGAGGAGGAGGAGGAGGAGGAGGAGGAGGAGGAGGAGGAGGAGGAGGAGGAAGAAGAAGAAGAAGAAGAAGAAGAAGAAGAAGAAGAAGAAGAAGAAGAAGAAGAAGAAGAAGAAGAAGAAGAAGAAGAAGACGAAGAAGGAGAAGGAGAAGGAGAAGAAGAAGAAGAAGGAGAAGGAGAAGGAGAAGGAGAAGGAGAAGGAGAAGGAGAAGAAGAAGAAGAAGAAGAAGAAGAAGAAGAAGAAGAAGAAGAAGAAGAAGAAGAAGAAGAAGAAGGAGGAGGAGGAGGAGGAGAGGAGGAGGAGGAGGAGGAGGAGGAGAAGAAGAAGAAGAAGAAGAAGAAGAAGAAGAAGAAGAAGAAGAAGAAGAAGAAGGAGGAGGAGGAGGAAGGAGGAGGAGGAAGGAGGAGGAGGAGGAGGAGGAGGAGGAGGAGGAGGAGGAGGAGGAGAAGAAGAAGAAGAAGAAGAAGAAGAAGAAGAAGAAGAAGAAGAAGAAGAAGAAGAAGAAGAAGAAGAAGAAGAAGAAGAAGAAGAAGAAGAAGAAGAAGAAGAAGAAGAAGAAGAAGAAGAAGAAGAAGAAGAAGAAGAAGAAGAAGGAGGAGGAGGAGGAGGAGGAGGAGGAGGAGGAGGAGGAGGAGGAGGAGGAGGAACAACAACAACAACAACGAGTGATGCTTGACCAGGATAATACACCAAGGCTTTTGGCGATTTCAACACAGTAGAAACTAGTTTTCTCGGATTTGAGGTTTTGGAAAACCCACCATAAAGACCTTGTTCCAGTGGATGTTCGAGTTTTACCAGAGTTAAAGAGTAATTTACGCGGGAAAAACTCAGTTCTTCATCTGGACTTACCAAACAGACTCAAATTATTGTGTCATCATTCAGTGAAGCCTGGTATGCTGAAACTTACAAAGAGCGGATAACCAGACACCAAAAGTGTGTAGACATCGCCAGTGACTACGTGTGGAAAGTATGACGATCATTTTTAAGTGACGTATAAAATAAAACGACGTCGTAAAATTCATTGTCGTGCTACGGGTTACTTGTTTATGTACGGTTTTGTGCAGGAACAATTTATTTAATTGTGTATCTCGATGATTTCGTTAAGAATTTATAGTACTTGGTTTGAGATTTTATTTATTTAGTTCCATTCAAATGCAATAACGTCAAAATTCCACTTTCCAAACAACCCTCGTATAAGTTTGGGTTCTCGCATATCGATTATGGTATGGTATCGCAGTATGACTCGATACTGTTGACGCAAAGTAATACCTTCCAAAAAGAAACATGTTTTACGAATCCTGCTGCTTATACATGCCCTAAATTGTCAAGTGAAAAAAAAATCAAGCTTCACTGGCCAATGTGCACTGTTTCAACTGATATTTTTAATAACTGATGATAAAAAGAGATTTAACTTAAACTCGATTCTAATCAAAATTATGTATGCAATGCCAATATGTGCTATTCGACGGATTTTTTTGTAAAATTAACACTAATCCTTAAAAATTAAAAAAAAATCCAGCAATTTCGATGAATGGAAACTGAACAAACACAACCGAAAACATTCTAATTTACATGTATCAATAAAACTGTTCCTCAAAAATTTCGATAAAAGGAAAATGAACGAACGCAGCAAAAACCATTTTAATTTTACCTGTAACAACCGCTGCACAAACGAAAAGCAAGCATAGAACCAGCATCCCCATGGCGGATGATCGGATAACGGGAGAGAGTCTTTTCAACGTTCACGTTATCTTTCCAAGGGTTTCCGAAACAACGTCAAGACTTTTTGGACGTCGTTTCAAACGTATGCAATGTCTGCCAACCTGGGAGCGGAGAGGCAGTGTAGTGTGTGTTGTGCCAAGCCGTGACTTTTAAGCCATTAAATATACAACAAATCCGTCTGCAAAAGTTACCGAAGGACAGCCAAAACAAATAATTGAAATGAACAATTAAATCAGAAATTACTTGTGTATTGTAAGATAAATAAAACGCGTTTTTACAAAATGGGGTTATATGCACTTGATCAAAACTGTGATATAGCAAGGCCAGCGTGGGACTGGTCGCTTCGTAACAAAAACCTAAATGACAACGTAATACGTGATTTTTTCTTTCTTTCTTTCTTTTTCGATTTTTAAGGAGGAATCCTATTTGTTTACTTACGAAACTTATTCTTTCTTTATAAAGAACCACTTCATTCCGACTTCATTCGTGGGGTTTCGGTATAACAGTATAGGTGTTTCTTCGCTTGTCATAACCGACAGATACATCACTAACACATTGGTACTCTGCTAATCAGGGTAGCGGCGTACTGAACATTTCATGCTAGAAATTTTCGTAAAATCGAAATAACATTCCCTCTTATTTCAATAGGGTGCTATGAATATGACATATTCCAAAGTAACACACCATTAGAGTAGACTCATCGAGACGCTTCCATTGACATGCCGCATGACAAAATTGTGTTTTCATTTCAGATACTACACATATCAATCAGGTTCAACTATAAATATTTTCCTTATATTGTTTATTGAAACGGTACCCTGGTGATTGCTATTACACGAAAGGACGTTCTACCACGGCCTGCCTATACCACCTGGGGCGGCAAGAACGGGTCGTATAAAGGACAGAACAGCGCCCTAGTTATTATACAGAGCTTAGGTCATCTTCGATTGTCATCATGAAGATGACTATTTTGGTTGGATAAGTGTCTTACGCAGCTTTCAACAAAATATTAGCTATACCGCGATGTCAATATACTCATCCATGCCGCTGGTATTTCCGCCATCAATGTATCGAAGTAATCTGTTCAAACAACAGGCTGCTTTCCCCTCATGATAATTAAATATTAGTGTAAGGGCACATGTTGGAGGCTCCCGACTATTTTTCGTAATATCGATGGTCTAAACCGGCTTGATCAGCCCTTATGGGGGTTAGGTTCAGGGGTCTTCATACGGTATTAACCCATTTAGTGTTGGAATCGACTTCATGCTTATGAAAACAGGTTGGATCCAGGCCAGTCGCCAATTTACTTGGCGACTGGCCTGTGATCTAACCTGTTTGCTACTCTGAGTACCTTTCGTCATCAAAATTGAGCACATATTTAATGTTTTGGAAAGCAGACGACACAAAAGGATTTTTCTAGAAAATTACCAAGCATTCTAAGGGTTAATGTAAACCCACCATGCCTTCCTCCGAGTTGACGCGTCTCTGCAAATATAAAAAACCTGTAACTTTCTTGTAGGCGTATCAAGAAACAATCTAAATTGAATCACTAAAACATATAATGGAAATCAATACAATTTGTTTGTAAATCGATTTACGAAGAAGTATTTATATTAAATATTTATATATAAAAGGTCAGCTACTAACGACTTTAACCCTTTACCAAACTCCAAATTTTTGACTGTCCCAAATAGAAAGAGTTTGCAGACGACATTCCAAAGAATGATGAAATTAAAAGATTAATCTTCTGATAGGGCAGAAATCATTGTGGGAAAGAGCAATTTCTCCTTTTCCCACCATGTTTTCAGAGTCGTCTGCGATACACTGGAAAATTGTCGTTTTTGGACTAAGGGTGCGTCAGCACCTTAGTCCTTTGAACTTACATACCACTTTTTGAGGGACGGTACGTTATCGATACACAAACAGCGGTCTGACCGAAATTACTCATTAAACATCCGCCTTCGCTGTGCGGACTTATACGTTCTTACAACTTGGAATGTAGTCCGGATTTACTCGCTTTGTTTTTTTCTATATCATTCTAACTGTTGCCTCATGGGAAATCGTAAAATGCCCAGATGTTTGAAAAATTGACCATTGTTCAGTCTCTGTTCACAGAAATAATAATAATGGTAATGGTGGTAAAAGGAGAACCTGTTTTCCTCGAGATGTTGCCCAAAGAAATTTTCAAATGTATTCTCAGTCATCTTGCTTTAAACGCACATTAGTCCTTTAGCGCTATCAGCGCTTTGATTGTTTTGGTAATTGGTTAAGTAGTTTGTAAAAAAAGAGGTACAACTACTAGCCAGGATCATCGGCACCTTTTCACTACTAGCTTGGGATCGTGTCCCTTGCGTATGCACCGCACTACAAGTATGGACACTAGCCTGGGATCGTGTCCCTTGCGTATACACCGCACTACAAGTATGGACACTAGCCTGGGATCGTGTCCCTTGCGTATGCACCACACTACAAGTATGGACACTAGCCTGGATTCCGGCCCCGTGCGTATACACCGCACTACAAGTATGGACACTAGCCTGGATTCCGGCCCCGTGCGTATACACCGCACTATAAGTATGGACACCAGCCTGGATTCCGGCCCCGTGCGTATACACCGCACTACAAGTATGGACACCAGCCTGGATTCCAGCCCCGTGCGTATACACCGCACTACAAGTATGGACACCAGCCTGGATTCCGGCCCCGTGCGTATACACCGCACTACAAGTATGGACACTAGCCTGGGATCGTGTCCCTTGCGTATGCACCGCACTACAAGTATGGACACTAGCCTGGGATCGTGTCCCTTGCGTATACACCGCACTACAAGTATGGACACTAGCCTGGGATCGTGTCCCTTGCGTATGCACCACACTACAAGTATGGACACTAGCCTGGATTCCGGCCCCGTGCGTATACACCGCACTACAAGTATGGACACTAGCCTGGATTCCGGCCCCGTGCGTATACACCGCACTATAAGTATGGACACCAGCCTGGATTCCGGCCCCGTGCGTATACACCGCACTACAAGTATGGACACCAGCCTGGATTCCAGCCCCGTGCGTATACACCGCACTACAAGTATGGACACCAGCCTGGATTCCGGCCCCGTGCGTATACACCGCACTACAAGTATGGACACCAGCCTGGATTCCGACCCCGTGCGTATACACCGCACTAAGAGTTCGCACACGGCCTGGACCCAAGGCTGGACCCAACACTGCGTGTTAGTCATCACAATACGACGGGAACCAGAACACTAAATAAAGAACTTGCTCATACAAGCGCTTCGCCTTTAACCCAACCATAAGTTTATTAGTACCCAAACATCTTCCATTTTAAAATGGCTTTCAATATCTGCGAACATTTTCAATTAACGAGACAAACATTGTGTTAAAGATAACACAACCAGCTTTGAACAAAAATACGAAAATGGAAGTACATGAAAATGTCATTACTTCGAAATTGATATTCTATTTCAAAAGTGGTTGCAACAACGCTGTGACATTTGGTAAAGTATATAATTTCTCACACACAGGCAACTTCGTAACGTTTTATCAAATGACACACGAAAAATATTTCCATAACCCATTACCAAACAATAACGACATTTGACCAGTTTTTTGCAGACGACTCTGGCAAACATTGCGGGAAAAGGAGAAATTGCTCATAACGAGCAATTTTCTCCTTTTCCCACAATGTTTTCTGCCCCATCAGAAGATTATTGTTCAATTTCCATCATATTTTGAAATGTCATCTTCAAACTCTTTCAATTTGGGACAGTCGAAAATTTTGTGTTTGGTAAAGGGTTAAACGGTAGCCTGTAAAATATGAAAGGATACAGCCTTTTTGTGAAGTATGAGTAATTAATTATCAGGTCAAGATATATGTATAAATATATCAGTAAAACGGATCAATGCATTACGGAGGTTTGATTTATCAATATTTTTCCAAGTGTTTATATTTGATTTTTGTGATTTTTATCCAATACGAAATCAAAAGCAGACGACTTATTGAAAAATAAGCAAAAAAGCATTCCATTAGTATTATCGAATAGAAAGTTCAAAGGGGACGAGTTCCGATTTTGATCTACTTTGTCCGTCAAAGTCATATCTTTTTATGCACTTGTCCGTATATTGGTTCAGAAAAAGAATAAAGTGTCCGTTAATCCATAACCAAACAATGACCACATTTGACCACTTTGTTGCAGACGACTCTGGAAAATATTGTGGGAAAAGGAGAAATTGCTCATAACGAGCAATTTTCTCCTTTTCCCACAATGTTCTCTACCCTTTCAGAAGATTACTTTCCAATATCATCACATTTGAAATGTCGTCTGCAAACTCTTTCAATTTGGGACAGTGGAAAATTTGGTGTTTGGTAAACGGTTAAAACATTTGGACGAGCTGGGCAATACGGACAATCGATATTGCCACCCATGAAGTAAGAAAGCATGGCGACCGTTGGCATTCTGTGAGCCAGTCGAGAGACTACAGCTCAAGAAAATCCAAATCCAGTCACCGGGATTTGAACCCACACAGAGAGGGGCATGGCGACATATTGTTAGTTAAAATCTATTTCCTCGTTTTCGATTGTTTTCTTGAATCGTCTGCTGCAAGTGCGATTTGGAGAAATGGTGGACATATAAGAAGAAATAAATACCAGGTACACTATGGCCACCTGAAAGTCCTTTGGTTTTAATCCTTATAGTGCTTGAATCGACTTCATGCTTATGCAAACAGGTTCGATCACATGCCAGCTGCCAAATAAACGGCAGTTGGTCTGTGATATAACCTGTTTGCTACTCTGAGTACCTTTTCCCAACACAATTAAGCAGATATTTAAGGTTCTGGAAAGCAGCCGAACCAAAAAAATCTATTTTTAGAAAATTACCCAGCAATCTAAGGGTTAAATGATATATTTTTAAATGAGTAAGTTAAAGACAAGTCATTTACGAAAGTTCCCTCAGAAAAGGGACTGTTTTATTGATAAATTACATTACTTTTGTGTTATTACCAATACCAAACTTTATACAAACAACATAAAGATAAAAGAACATGTAAACCAACAAACCAGCTCCCAGATTTGCTGATCATGTATGTAACAACTGTTTTCATTGTCCCACAGAATGGCAAAAGAATCATCAATGTCCGAACATAGCCGGAAAAAGGACAACTTCAAAATAAAATGCAGATTTGTTTCTGAAAACGATTTTCAAAAATCACCTGTTCAAAAGATACTTTGAAAAAAGGAAAAAATAAGAAACATTGTCACAGAGATCTGCCCAATTGTTGAATTGGGACAATTTTGAAACAAATTGTCACTTTTTCCATCTAAGGTCAAAAGGTCACCACCATCAATGTCAAAAGGTCACCTTAATCCACATGGAAACCAGTCCACTGTGCCCTTGCACAAAAGTCCATATTTCATTGGTCACTGACCAAGCATCAGATTTTCTCCATTAACAGTGTGGGACTTTACAACACCATCTTCTTCTACTGTAACAGTCTCCTGGCCATTTTCTATCACTCTGAAAAATCATAATAAAATCACCATAAGCAAGACACTCAACAGATGAAGCCTAACTAAGAATGCTGGGTAGTTTTTAAAAGAAGATTTTTGTGTCATCTGCTTTCCAAAACTTTGTATATCTGCTTAATTTTGGTGAGGAAAAGAAATCAGAGTAGCAAACAGGTTAGATCGAAGGCCAGCCGCCAATTTACTTGGCTGTCTAATCAGGGTGGACTTTATAAGTTATTTGCAAAACACGGCTCCAAACTTCACCAGGGCTTAATAGGATAAGTTTTTAGTATGTACTTTACACTCAATCAAATTTCAACTCATTTCAATCGAAAAAATAATTATGAAAACAATGTAATTTCTTTCCCCCCTTTTTTTATCTTAATATTCCTAACAAAAACCAACAACAAAATCGAATCTTGATGACGGAGTCTGTCCATCCTTTTTCAAACAACATCAAATTGCCCATTAAGCTTGTAGCAGTGTTTCATTTAACATAAGCATAAGAACAGAAAACCAGTTAAAGTATAAGTCATGTTGCTCTGTCTCTACCATATTGACTGGAAATCGTGACAAAAAGTAGAAATTGCTCGACATGAGCAATTTCTTCGTGTGTCACAATGGTTTCTCGAGTTGTGTGCAATAAACCGGGTGTATTTGAAGGAAATGTCAATATGGGAATGTGATGTGAGCAAGTGTTTGTCTGAAATATTTCATGATATGCCTCCCATCATTCCATCTAAGGGAATTAAAGAAAAGGGAAAGGTGCAAGTTATTGACAACATATAAAAACACTCACTTTTTCGTGACCACCTTTTTCCCGTTCACCATATTTGTGGATGTTGATGTTGAGCGAAAGTTTCCGCCACGACCACCCCCTCCCCCAAACGATGTACTGGAAAATGATGTGAAGCTGAAAATACGCAGACATTATATGAGTAAACGACTATGTATCATAACACTGAACATATACATAGGGAATATGTATTCAACACTTTCTACCAAGAAGCTGTAAATATAGAGACAAAGTATATATATGTAACTGAATAAACTGTGAAACTAAAACAATATACCGGAAGGTAATACATTTAGAATTCCATACACAGTGAGGCTGAAAATGTACAGACGTTATATATGAATAGAACGCTATATACTGTGAATTTGAAGATATCTATACACAATATCGATAGAACACTATCTACAGTGAAGCTGAAAATACATTGACGTAATAGATGAATAGAGCATTTTATACTGTGAAGCTAATCATTATTTTGATAGAAGTTGAAAATATCACTTGAACTATGGAGTTTGAAATAAACAGATCATATTTAAAAACATGTACTGGAATACAAATTTTCAGTATTGGGTTATAGGAAATCAGGATCCTCTTTATTTATATCTGCAAATAAAACCACTCTATGAGCAAAATCTCAAACCAATTAAAAGCGATATAAATCTTTAATATATTAGTCATTCATAACTAACAGCATTTGCTGATGATGTCTTTAAAACCACTGTGGTGGTAAATTGCTCATAATAAGTAATTTGTCCTTTTGTTTTCAATGATTTCCGCCATGTTTTATCGTTTTTAACATTTTTTGTAAATTGTTGTTACGTTTGACCCAATATAAGAAATTCCCTTTGTGAGGGATTCATTTATTTATATTGGTTTTACATCACATCAACATCATATCAGTTATTCTGCGATGCCCAACCCTAAACGATGGAGAAAGACCACTAACTGAACTGCCCAAAAGGACTAGTCAATCTGGGTAGAACCTTCAGCATTCCATAAGTCAGTTGGGAGTCTAACTCTCATGAAAATCTGATGAGATCCAATTGGCATCACCAGGATGTGAACCAACATCGAGAGGTCAATGTGATTTCCAGCTCTGAACTCATACCACTAGTCCATGGAGAACACCCCCTTCCCCCCTCCCACGAGGGAATGAGACATACCACTACAAATTATTTTTGATAGTTTAAACCCTTTCCCAAACAATTACGACATTTGACCACATTGTTGCAGACAACCCTAGAAAACATTGTGGGAAAAGGAGAAATTGCCCTTAATGAGCAATTTTCCCTTTTCCCATTGTTTAAACCCTTTCCCAAACAATTACGTCATTTGACCACATTGGTGCAGACAACCCTAGAAAACATTGTGGGAAAAGGAGAAATTGCTCTTAATGAGCAATTTTTCCTTTTCCCACAATGTTTTCTGCCCTATCAAAGATTATATTTCAATTTCATCACATTTCTAAATGTCGTCTGCAAACTCTTTCAATTTGGGACGGTCGAAAATTTGGTGTTTGGTAAAGGGACAAACCTATGCTAATTTCTAGTGAAATTACGATATTACAACACACAGTTATTCCTTGATCCAATGGGTATCGGCAGCGAGTTTATTTTATAAGGTATACAGAAAAGCATTTGCTTTGCGAAAGTTATGAAAATCCAACTTAACAAAATAATTCATTGCAAGTAGTTTAATATGTCAGGAGGTCTTACCGGTACCTTCCATGTTGGGCACCTATAAAAACCCAAATTCATATGTTGGTCATGAGAATTATCAAAATGGAAAGGAAAGACAAGTGTGCAGATTTCTCTTCCTTTTTCTTTTCAATTTGTATGATTCCATGAGAAAAACTTTGCCAAATGACACCCTTGCCAAATGCCAAACTAGGATGGTAAACCAAAGATCCTTGGTGGAACTTGACCGTTGTTTAGAAGATTATAACACAAACTCCCATGATTCTTGATGATACAATACAATAATCTCTGAGAAATATCAACAGCTACATCGATGAGACAATTAGCCCTTACCCGATAAACGCTCTAACCAACCAATATAGCTTACATGACATCAATTTGAACTCTTTCCAAATTGCATAGTCATTGTATTGCACTTAACCCTTTCCCAAACAATAAATTTTCAACTGTCCTAAATTGAAAATGTTTGCAGACGACATTTCAAAATGTGATGAAATTAAAAAATATTCTTCAGATAGAGCAAAAAACCTTGTGGGAAAAGGAGAAATTGCTCTTAGCGAGCAATTTCTCCTTTTCCCACAATGTTTTTCAGAGTCATCTGCAACAAAGTGGTTAAATGTTGTTATTGTTTGGTAATGGGATAAAGCTATAAAAATAGAAAGTTTTCTGAATACACCCAATAATGAAAATTATTTTGTTCATATCATATGGAAATTTTTCAATTCTTTCCTACTAATACATTTATTGTATGACACTTACAACCAAATGCATTAATAGTCATCACAATAAAAACCAATTCTTCTATATTTTGAATTCACACATTAAAAAAAAGTTGTTGTTCATACTTTAAAACTTATGGCTTTTACCACTTTGAATTACAAACTCTATTGGAGCATAGATTTAGAGCCCTTCAAATGCCTTAATTGGCCTTGGGTTGATACCTTTTACAACAGTACTAAAGTGACATTTATATTGTCAGTGTACCTATCCATGAGTTTAATCATATTCATTTTATATGGATTGTGAAAAAATTCATACCACTTAGATTAATCACTCAATTCTATTTCCTGGACACATAACTAGTAATATCGCTTAGATGGATAATTGAAAGATCACAAGGTGGGTTTCTAACTCATGGGTTTTGAACCCATAAACCTCGTGTCCTTAGGCTGATGCTCTACCCCTGGACCACTGTCCTTCACCTATCCATCCACCTGGCATTTCTCCCAACACAAAAGGTTAATAGCTTTTCATGACCACTGAATGCTTCAAACCATACACACACTTGTTCACAGTTGTGAAATTGAACAAATTATGTTGGTCATTAGAAGTTTTAAAAAATGCTGGTCATGAAGGGGCAACACCTCAAAAATCTTTGAATGAAGAAATAACTTAAATTTAATTTATTAATCAACTACGGACTACAAATCGAGGGTTCAATGCAAGACTATAGTAAGTGCTTCATGTTTGTGAAGCACTTACTATAGTTTTGCATTGAACACTTAAATTGACAAAATTTCAACAAATAAAATAAATGTCATATATTCCAAAAAATATATACTGTCTATGGCAGACACATACATACAGCTGGGACTATTTTCGCACCTTTGACCAATACAATCATATTTACCTCTACATCTTCTACATACATATTTCATACTGGTTCAGGTTATGCACAGCACAATATTCATTCACTTGTTCTATGATTACAAAATTCTATTACGATTCTAATATTTATCACATTTGCAGAACAGATAAGTATGCAAACTTAGAATTCAGTGGTTTTAAGCCCCTCTACTTCACATATATGTACTTGTTTAGAATTACCTGCACCAGAAGAAAAGAGGGCATGTTTTTGAAAAAAGAAAAAAAAGAAATGAATGAAAGTCTCCAAGGAGAGGAACCTTATAAGCTTATAGCTTTCGTTCCAATCCACTTCACAAAATTGTTTGTAATGTATATAATGGTGTTTTTTTCATTGAATAAAATATGTTCAAACTAAAGTCTCCATCTTTTACTGTGGTAAAATTGTTCATTTCGATCATATAAGGGATGTAAACTTCTTGGAATGATCATACTTCATATCTTACTTGGGTATGATATCATGGCAACAACTATCATTAATTTATCTTACTTGGGTATTTTATCATGGCAACAACTACCATTAATTTATCTTACTTTGGTATGATATCATGGCAACAACTATTATTAATTTATCTTACTTGGGTATGATATCATGGCAACAACTATCATTAATTTATCTTACTTGGGTATGATATCATGGCAACAACTATCATTAATTTATCTTACTTGGGTATGATATCATGGCAACAACTATCATTGATTTATCTTACTTGGGTCTGATATCATGGCAACAACTATCATTAATTTATCTTACTTGGGTATGATATCATGGCAACAACTATCATTTATTTATCTTATTTGGGTATGATATCATGGCAACAAATATCATTAATTTATCTTACTTTGGTATGATATCACGGCAACAACTATCATTAATTTATCTTACTAGGGTATGATATCATGGCAACAACTATCATTAATTTATCTTACTTTGGTATGATATCACGGCAACAACTATCATTAATTTATCTTACTAGGGTATGATATCACGGCAACAACTATCATTAATTTATCTTACTTTGGTATGATATCATGGCAACAACTATCATTAATTTATCTTACTTTGGTATGATATCATGGCAACGACTATCATTAATTTATCTTACTTGGGTATGATATCATGGCAACAACTATCATTAATTTATCTTACTTGGGTATGATATCATGGCAACAACTATCATTAATTTATCTTACTTTGGTATGATATCATGGCAACAACTATCATTAATTTATCTTACTTGGGTATGATATCATGGCAACAACTATCATTAATTTATCTTACTTGGGTATGATATCATGGCAACAACTATCATTAATTTATCTTACTTGGGTATGATATCATGGCAACAACTATCATTAATTTATCTTACTTGGGTATGATATCATGGCAACAACTATCATTAATTTATCTTACTTTGGTATGATATCATGGCAACAACTATCATTAATTTATCTTACTTGGGTATGATATCATGGCAACAACTATCATTAATTTATCTTACTTGGGTATGATATCCTGGCAACAACTACTATTAATTTATCTTACTTGGACATGATATCATGGCAACAACTATCATTAATTTATCTTACTTGGGTATGATATCATGGCAACAACTATCATTAATTTATCTTACTTGGGTATGATATCATGGCAACAACTATCATTAATTTTGGTAAAGATTGTTGGATGAGGTTTTAATTTAAGACAAGTCCAAACTGTCCATTTGAAAAAAAAAAAACATAAGAAAATATGTTACTTTGAAAGGTTGTTTGGTATTACTGCAAGGACAAAGACAAAATCTAAATGCTTACCATTCAGTTTGGTTGATAGGGTTGCCACAAAAACATGTATTTTTATCAATTATATTAGACTAGACATAAGTCAAACACTGTATACAATATTGTATACAATATCAATCAATTAAAAAAAAAAGTTACTGCTTAGATTTTCAAATATTTAACAAATATATTTAAACTCACATGACCTTCGTGGCAAAGAGTGAAATCACATGACCTTCATGGCAAAGGGGTGTAATCACATGACCTTCATGGCAAAGGGTGAAATCCTATGACCTTTACGGCTAAGGGTGAAATCACATGACCTTCATGGCAAAGGGTGAAACCACATGACCTTCATGGCAAAATCACATAATGACCTTTATGGAAAAGGGTGAAATCACATAAGTGACCTTTAAGCCAAAAGGGGACTTTTAATGCTCTTTATTCCTAAAGGAAACATCACATGTCTATCATGTAACATCTCATGACCTTGGAGGCAAAAGTTGACATGAAACGACCTTTATATCCAAAGGTGATTTCAAATGACCTATATTGAGTAGATGAGAAGTGATGATAACCTACAAAAATTTTACTTTACTGCAATAGATGAATTCAAGGGGACTTCAGGTGATCATAATTCACAAAGGCTACATCACATGGCCATTATGATACAATGTAACATCACTTTGTTTATAAAGCGTTTAACACTGTATCAACAATTTTTCAGTTATATCAAGGCTTTCTGGGATCCACCAGTGCTAGGATAGGGCTCTAAAGTGACATGCCAATGGTCACTTCCACAAAACTAGAGGTGTCAGTGGGGCTCAAACCTGGGAATCCTGAGTTCTAAATCTGCCACCTTAACTTCTAAGGCAAAAGATGACATCAGATGAACTTCACATCCAAAGATGATGTCAAATGACCAGTATTGAGTAGATGAGAAGTAATGATAAACTACAAAGATTTCAACATCTAGTATCAGTTCATCAACTGTATGTATTAGTGGGTAAAACATGATTCAAATGGTCTGTTAAATGTCACTTTTTCTTTTCATAAAATTATGACCTAAATGAAATTTATGTCAACACATGACCTAAAAAGATTCAAATGGTCTGTCAAATTCACTATTACTTTTCACATTACCTTAAAGAACAATCATGTCATCACATGACATAAGGATCGATTCAAATGACCCGTCAACTCACCAATTCATTTCACAATATGAATACTTGAAATCAAAAATAAGAAATAATAGGACATATAACCCCATAAAAGACATCAAAAGATAATCTCTTGATAGACAGATGCTTGTTATTTACCCAGAATGGAATCCAGCCGGTGACCGATGTAAAAACGGATCATCAAATAGTGAATGGAACCCAAACGACATGCCAGGGAAACCAAACGGGCTGAACCCGATATTTTCAATGGACTGCTGGGAACCTGCATGCCTCCGTCTCCCCGCAGACTCAGACCCTCGCTCCCGACGTCTATGTGCATGGCGGCGCCGTCTACAATGACGGAACATATATAGGACCCAAATGCATACTCTTCTGTGTGTCTAAAGGGACCTTACGCCCGACATTCTCAATGAGTATAATTGTGAATATTAATTGTGACAAGACATGACATTCTGTAGATTTCCACCTTTTTTTCCCATCCCTTATACATGGTGATGATGATTATAAAGTCCCTATCCCAACAACAGAGTTGATCGGCCAATACACAAGCATCATGCAAAATAAACACCATCCATGCAAAACTATACAACAGACAAAAAGCGAAACTTCTAATATTATAATAAGACTATAGCACTGTCTAAATTATGGGCAGGGGTGAAACCGAAAATGTTGAAATGATTGTCCTTCGATTTCTTCCTCGTTAGAAATGGGTGTGGACAGTGAAGTGTGTGTTAATCAATATACTGTGAAATAGGTTAGTGTCAGAGTACTCAAATGATAAGTTCAACTAAAGAAACTTCAATCAAAGCCTACAACAACTTAAATGCTGCATGAAAGATGTACTAAAATGACTTAAATTTGATCTTCCTGATTACTTCTTTCGCAGCTTTATAAATAGAGGTGTGCAAGACGTCACTGTTAAGGGTTAGGTAGAAACAATAATGAACCAAGTAGGATTTGTTTGCAATAAGCAATTTCTCCTTTTTGTAACAGTATTTTATCTCTTAAATGTTTGCTTAGGTGCAATGAACCATTACCAAGCAATAACAACATTTGACCAGTTTTTTGAAGACAACTATGGAAAACATTTTGGGAAAAGGAGACATTGCCCTTTACGAGCAAGCAATTTTTCCTTTTCCCACAATGTTTCCTGCCCTATCAGAAGCTCTTTTTCAATTGCATCACATTTTGAAATGTCGTTTGCAAACTCTTTCAATTTGGGACAGTCGAAAATTTGGCGTTTTGTAAAGTGCTAAAATGAGAAAAAATTAAGTATTGGTTCATACCATTTAGTTCATAATACCTCTTTTTAAAATAGGCAATCCTATCCTTTAGTCGCAATGGCTTCTACCCAAAATTAAAGAGAAACTGCACTTCTGTATTTCTTTTCATTGTTGTCTGCAGTTGCTTTTAATTTTCGACCAGTCGCAAATTCCCATATGGGGGAATATGTTAATATGTATGTAATATCTTTGATATTGCTTAGATACTGTAATGTGTTTTTGTGAATTTTTGTCAAGTAAAATTTTAGAACTTATCATTGGTAAGTGGTTAGTAACTAAAACTATTGGGTAAAATACCTAAAAATATATACATGTACTGTATTTAAGCAAACAACTTTTAATAAAGCTACTAAAAAAGGTTCACTTTAATTTCCTTTTATCAAAATATAAAAGCAAATATAAAAGAAATGGTTTAGCCTTTGTCTGTAAAAAAATGATAATGTAATAAAATAATGTCATCGGCAAAAAAGCTTCAAATGAATGCCAAACTTAAGCGATCCACTGTCATCTCAATTGCTTTAACATCTTAACTCCCATGTTTTTAAACAATTTCCCACAATGCACTTTCAACAATCAAATACAACCGATCCAAATGAATTTTCCATAATGCACTTTCAACAATCAAATGCATTCAACCTAAATGAATATATGAACAAGTTGCAATATTAGTTTGCAACATCACAGCTTCAGACAAGAGCATATCTCTTTTTACATTGTTTGTTTTATTCTTTTTTGTTTTATTTACATTTTGCAACAGCTACTCAGTTACATTTATTGCCCAGCTCAGTGGAAATGTAGCGATGCCACAGGCTTGACTGATCTCAGGGCTTGGGTAAACAAAGGTTTCCTAAAGTCAACCAAGAGACTATCCATACTTAACCTTTTAAATCTTTCTTTAGTTCCATCCTCAAAGAATTTGTGTCTGCTCGAACACAGAAAACAACAAATGGTAGTGTACGAAAACAACATTTCTTTGTGATTTTTGGTGCAAACCATTGTGACAAAATGATCAATTGCTCATTAGAAGCAATTTATCCTTATGTCACCATGGTTTTTAGAAGTCTTCTGTAGCAAATTGACATATTATGGAGTAAAAATTAGTGTGTATGAAGCTTAATGCATAATTGAAAAGGCTTTAAACTTTAAATTCGAAGACATCCAACCTTTCCAAACAGAGGCGATACCAATATCGTAATTCTTAACCCATTATCAAACAACAACAACATTTGACAAGTTTGTTACAGACGAGTTTTTAAAACATTGGGGGAAAGGAGAAATTGCTCTTAATGAGCAAATTCTCATTTTCCCTCAATGTTTTCCTCCCTATCAGATTATTTTTCAATTTCATCACATTTTGAAATGTCGTCTGCAAGCTCTGTGAATTTGGCACAGTCCAAAATTTCGGTGTTTGGTAAAGGGTTAAATTGCTCGCCGCTTTCTTCTATGAAATGGGGAGGAGGGGAAACATAACATGAAAGAACGCTCTTTTTGTCTGAAACCCTGAGTTCACATGTACACAGTGATCTAATCATCTTGATCTTTTATATACTTTATAAGCTAGGGGTGTACACTGTTCGAAACATCTCAAATATAGGGCTTAAACAAGAACACTTTCAACCAACCATGGGTCCTGGTTCTCACCTGTTATTATCTGGACGTATTTTTCTGAAAAAAGGTTGAAGGTCATTTAACTCAAGGTCATTTAAAGGCCAGTCACTGTTTTTTAACATCATCCGAGGTCGTTGCCGTTGTATGTTTTTTTTTCACCACATGTAATGCTTAATTAACACATGATTTAATTGTTCTGAAAATCAGGCATGGGAATCATGTGACTTAGGTCCGAACAAAATGGCCATGCCAAGGTATCTTTGCTTTAACCAATGATAACTACATTGTCGACCCCACATGAGTTGACCATCAACTTTCTGGTTCTGGTTGTTTATATAACTCACGCTTAATAACAGCGGTACATCTAATACTCAGCAGAGAAATCGCAGACCATGGCTGCGTTTTCTCTACGGAGTGTTAATGTAATGCCATTATAAAGCATAGGTTATCATATACCACCAGATCTGGAAAGTTGATGTATCTATTAAGAGAAACAAATAAACAAGCAGAGATGTTCTCTGTTGCCAACAAATTCTCCATCCTGTGATATATTTCCCAATCTTATAACAAATACTATGTTATCTGATAAGTCTAATAACTTTTTTATTCTTTTTACAAAGATATGGTTATCAAATTGCATTTTCTTTCTTTAAAAGCGGATGTTAATTCTATTTCCAAAAAAATGTAATCTATTAAAAACCAGCTATACTTTTTGCAGCTACTGCAAAGCACACAGCATTGATAACTCGTGTCGGCTAAAAACAATAATAAAGTTATAAAATGCAAAATTTACAAGTTTTGAATTGGTGCTTTTTTTTTTACTTTTTCTTGATATTGCATTTGCAAATTAATGGTTCAATGCAATACTATAGTAAATACCTCACAAACATAAATTTGGAATGCATACCATGGTCGGAAAAATAGAACAATTTACCATGACAATCTTTTGGCTTTGGAGAGTTGGTATTCTCAATTGACTTTTGAAAATATTGTCGGTCAAAATAATGAGTCATAAAAGGTGTCTATCCTAGACTACAAGCTAGCAATTCACTTGACTCAAAATTTGAGTCTGAAAGCTTAATATAGATCGTCTTAGACCTCTTACAAAGACAAGTGAAAATGTAAACTACCCACTTGAAGCCCCTTCTTTCAAATATGTACTTATCAAAAGCAACAAGATCGTAATTGCTTCTCCATGAAATAAAATTGGTAAAGAATGATGATGAATTGACTTGAATTC
Source organism: Cerastoderma edule (assembly GCA_947846245.1). Classification (NCBI taxonomy): domain Eukaryota; kingdom Metazoa; phylum Mollusca; class Bivalvia; order Cardiida; family Cardiidae; genus Cerastoderma; species Cerastoderma edule. Next base: position 12,624,986 of record OX401414.1, on the reverse strand, counting down.
CATCCTATAGAATATGTACAAAACAAAAGTAAAAAGATCATCACTGATTCTCCGTAAAATATGATTGGTCTGGACCGATGATGCATGCTGGGTAAATTTGGTCATGTGACTACGACAACATTCAGAACAAAGTACAACAGAATTGATTAGGTTATGTTATCAGGTCTAAATTGAAAGCGACAGCAGATGTCAATAGTAAAGTATAGTATGCTTCTCAGTTTGACATTATGAAGAAACAAAAATAAATAAAGCAAAAAAATTGCCAGTATTAGATTTCTACAATCCTCTACACATGAAGAGAGCATCAAATCCTCTACACATGAAGAGAATGTGAGTTGAAAAGCCATAAAGACAAAAGAAAAACTTTATCAAACATCAATTTTTATTGAAGTAATGCTTTCTCCGCATTTTCCCATGAATTAATCTTTATGCCATCTTCTTTATGTAAGCTTAAACAACACAAACACTTCTATGTATACAAAGTGTAGACAAATCAATGCATTCCAATTAAAAAACGAAAAGAAAAACAGAGAAGATTCAACTTTGTGAAACCCATTTGAAGAATAAAGAGCTTTGAAAAATCTCATGCAGATGATTTTTTGATTTTTTTTTTCTTTTTGTTATTAGACAAAAGAAAAAATTTCAACAATGTTTTCTGATCCTTTTTCTAATCAATTGAAAAGACTTGGTATTATTTTTTGACAAAAATATGTTAGTAATCTTCATCAGATGAGTTATTAATAGTTTTTACACACAAACATTTAACGATAAAACCTTACTTGAAAAGGAAAAGCTGATTTAAAAAATTGTTACAACTGAGAGGAAGGCAAAAGCTGTACATATATTCTACAACTAGCTGTGTACAAATAGAAGACAATTCAACCTCATACAAAAATATGAGGACAATTGTCAAATAGAGATATTTCTTGTGGCAAGTAACAATTTCTTTAGTCACAATGCTTTCTACAAAACTTTTGAAGAAAATTGATACTGCTCCTCCTTTATTTATTTTGTCAGCTTTTACTTTCAATTAGGAAAAGTAACCGTATCAAAGATAAGGGAAAAGGTTTGACATGCAGGTCTCATAAAGCTTTTGAGACAAATGAACTTTTAAAACCAATTTTATCAAACAATGAATAGTTTGTCAGAATGTAAAAAATAAAACAAATTTCCCGTTAAACGCAACTCTCGCCAATTGAATTCTACATTTCAACACTATATCTGTTTAAATTACAAATACTAAAATGCACATTTCACAATTGTGACAAAAGCAGTGATTACTTGTTACAAGTAATTCCTGCTTTAGTCACAATGCTGTTTTGAAACTTTTGCAGCAGATGTATCAAGGAGCATTTACATATGAAAGGGAAACAACCCATGTAATTGTCCATGTAATTGTATACATTGAAACACAGCAATTTCTTTTCCTGTAAAGTGATAAACATAGCAATTAACCCTTTAACAAACGCAAAATTTTGACTGTCCTAAATTGAAAGAATTTGCAGAAGACATTTTAGAATTTGATGAAATTGGAAAATAATCTTCTGATAGTGGAGAAAACATGGTGGGAAAGGGATAAATTGCTCGTCATGTGCAATTTCTCCTTTTCCCACTATGTTTTCCAGAGTTGTCAGCAACAAAGTGGTTAAATGTTGTTATTGTTTGGTAATGGGTTAAGCAAGTTCCTTGGTGAAGAATGGCGCCTACGGTATTTATAAGTTAATAAAGGCTTGTTAATGGAATAACACCAATCTAATATTAACATTTTTGAGTAAATATTAATGGTTTTAGGACAAATATTAATGGATTCAGGGCAAGCATTAGTCATTTTAAGTGAAAATATAAATGGTTTCAGTGCAAACTCTTGACTGTGTTAAAGCAAAAGCTAACAAAACTAGCATATCTATAAATCCTTCATCTCAAAATCATTCTTATGCACTTAGAGCTGAAGATCAAAGTAACAACAATAACAACAGGAAAAATTGCTCCTTCTTTTTTCACAGTGGTTTCTGCAAAATGAAAAGTATGTTCTTAATATTGAATTATAGGCATCTGCCATTGCTTTCAATTTTGACTTATCACAAAACCACAGATGAAATAAAGAGCTATTAACTTATAATGGCCCTCAGTTTGGACCAGTCCAAAATTCCTATATAAGCAAAGGATTTATAAAAACGCTCAAAAACTGATAGTCAGGTTAGAAAGTTTCCAGAACTGTTTAGTATGTTAGTAAAACACACACTTCTACGAGACCAGCTAATTTACCCAGAGTGCAACAACAGTAAAAGCGTGCTCCCAACCCCAAATCAACTAAGTATGGGACGGAATTAAATGATTAATGAATACTGTAATAAAAACTGAAAACTTTATAAACTTAAAAAAAAACAGCATATGATAGTTTTGCTCAGGGCTTATAAAATATGAAAACCTATAAAGAGCAACAATCAATGAAAAATACAAAGTCTGGTTTCTGATATGTTACTACTTGACATATTCATGTATAAAATTACGGCCTACCATAAACCGGAATGGCTATGGTATAAGCTTGCTCAAATGATAAAGACTCAACTTTTCATATTCATAAAATTAATGTAAATGGAAAGACTTAATTAAGACAAAATGAAAAAGGAGGGATTTTTATTTTTATAGAAATCTCGGTCCAGATATAAAAAACCAACATTTCTAGTTTGTGATTGGTCAAGCACTGATACAATCCTATCAAATGTAAAATATATTTGATGAAAAAAAAAATCACTAAATCCTGATTAAGTGGAAAACTTGTACAAGTCTTTCAGAATAGTGAAATGGAGATCTTTTCATAAAGACTTGGATCAAACCATCCTTTTACTGCTTGTGTGGAAAGCATTTGTTATTTCATATGTTTCCCCAGAGATGAAAGATGAAGAGTGGGATCAACAGAGTATCATGTCCTAATATGTCACTTGTTCCCATGTTGGAATGAACTCTTCCTAAATTCCCACCTAAAACCCATTACCCCTTAACCTATTGCTAAATCTCATATTGATATACTAGTAACCGAAAATTAAGGAAACCTTTATGGCTAAAGATGAAATTGAGGGTTCAATTCAAGACTATAAATTAAAGACTTCATAAACATGAAGCACTTACTATAGTCTTGCATTGAACCCTCAAAATGGCTTGTAGATGTCTCAGAAAACAATTATGACAAGAGAAGGAATTGTTAATAAAACTTATGAACCAGTTTTGACATAAGGAGAAATTGCTTGTGACAAGCAATTTCTTCTTTAATCAGAACAGTTTCTCGAACCTGGGCCACCCCAGTTAAAAGACAGCCACCTTAACCACTGGGCCACGCAGGAACACACTTATTTTTTTTTATTATTGCCTGATGTCAATAATAAGTAAAGGGTTTAGTGGGAATTTATCATAATGCACATTTATATTTTCGCATCTTCTTTACCACAAATATTTCATAAAGATGTTACAAGCTTTTTCGCTAAAAAGGCTAGAAATTTAGATAGAATAGTGAAAAGGATTTTTCATAAGTGCATTTTTTAAAGGTTCATTCCACAGGGGTCTATAGTTATCCATGGGTCAATACTAAGTAATATAATATATTAAATAGTACAGAACAAAGGATAAATGTACACCCCTGTGGTTCATTCAACATAAGGAATAAATAAATCATTGAGAATATCATGAAAAGAAGTTAAAGTATTTCCCCAAAACCCTATCAGCCAAAACAAAATCAGTAACTATTAACAGAAACATAGTTTCGGAACGAGTTCAATAAAAAAAATTCAAGAACTTTGAAAAAAGGAAAGTTATCCATTTGCCCACTAGTGTGATCAAGTTTTCGGTTTGATACAATAAGAAAAGCAAGCAGATGACAATGCATTACTTAGGTTTTAATTTATAAAAAAAAGTATTGCATCAAAGGCGAAATTACTTTGGTATTCTTAACAAAGGTGCATATTTTTCTATTTCAAGTTCATAGCTTCCTCATCCAAATTGGGTTTTGTGTATCCAATAGCTTTGCAAGTTTGGGTAATAATCATTGTGAAACAAACGAAACTGCATGTTTCAATCCAATGTTACCCAATCTTCTGCTGAAGGATAAAATAATATGTTTGCATATGGGGGAAAATTGAGTCTTAGTATTCTGCTATGTATATTGTTTTAGGATTGAGATCAGATGAGCAATTGGTAACTTTCTTTAAAATAAACTTTCTAGATTTTTTGTTTTTTTTTCGTAAAAATTGAAAACAAAAATATCTGAGTACAGAGAGCATTATGGGTCCTGATTACATACCCTGAGCTACCGCCTCCGAAAGGGTCGAAATGTGGCGATGAGTTGGGGAAAAAGGAGCTTGGACCAGGAAACCCTGTAAAAGAATCGGCAAACAACCCATTCGAAAAACCGCCTGGTCTTTGTCCTAGAAACAAACACAAACATATAGGAACTTAAAACTTATAAATTAATAAAATAAAAACAAATAAATCTCATGTCTAGGGGAGAAAAAACATGTTCCAATTAATCATAGTTTGATTAATTAACTTGTTATTCATCATGTTTAATCAAATTACTGCTACACGCTTCTTTAGTCTCTCACTGCGGATCAATTTGGCTTTTTTTTTTTTAAATAAAAAAATTAGTTAGTTACTAAACAGAGTAAATAATGTAAGAAAGGAACTTTCGTAATAAAATATTGCCAAAGAAGAGACAACTTGTGTCAAATTACTCTTACTAGATTTTTTATCTTTGATTAAAGGGAGATAATCATGCTTAAACAAGAAAAATTAGATGTTAATTCTATTTAAGAGTTATTTCCCTTGCTTAAGATCAATCAAAACCAGAAATGATTTTCATCTGCCGTCATCTTGTGAAATATTCAGTTGATCGATGCATTTATTATCTTCATGGGGTTTAACATCGCATCAACATTATTCAAGTTATGCAACAATGCTGAACTCGTAATAATGGAGGAAGAGCCCATACTCAACTGCCCATAAGGGTTGGTCAAGGCGGGAAGAACCATCGGTATTTCATAAATCAGTCGGAAGACTACCTCTCATGAAAATCCATATCCCTCACCAGGATTTGAACAAACACAGGAAGGGGCCATGTGATTCAAGTTCTGTACTCCTACCACTAGGGCATGACATAGTTAATCAAAGTTTGGTTGAAATCCAAAAGAACAGCAGACAAAAACTATAAATAAGATAAAATAATGAGCAATTTCTCCTTTTCCAACAAGGTTTTCTGCTTTATCTGAAAAATATTTTCGATTTCATCACATTTTGAAATGTCGTCTGAAAACCCTTTCAATTTGGAACAGTCGAAAATGTATTGTTTGGAAAAGGGTTAAGCAGATTTACTCACATTGTTAACCATTTTTTCTATTATCAGGTTATGTAAAAATGATCAAAAGGAAATGCCTTTAATAAGTGCAGGGATTTTTTGCATTATTATAGATGCCTTTAAAATGCACCATCCGAAAGGGAATTTCTTTAAAATCATGCAATAAAGTCACCCCCCCCCCCAAAAAAGTCATACCAGATTATTTGGTTTGCAGTTTCAGCAATGCATCTTCCCAAAATCAACAGGCCTAGGCCTCTTCTCAATTCAAGGGAAAAAGGCCCTAAACTGACAATCAAGAGGTTCAACATTACCTGAAAAGAATTCTGCAAATGGGTCTCTCCCTCCGAAGAATTCTCTGAAAACTTCCTCGGGGTCGCGGAAGTGGAATCCGGAGAACCCGCCTCCGTACCCACTGTAATCGTCGTAGTACTGTTGAGTGTTACCTCGCCCGGTCAGACCTTCCTTCCCGTATTTGTCATATACTTTACGTTTCTCTTCTGCGGATCAAAAAGAGAAACGTTGATAATGGTTTATAGTTAGGCAGCTAGAGTTAGGCCTTTAAACAGGTGAATGTATTATTCTTAGTGATATCAAATTAGATTAATGATTTGCATTTGCAGAAAGAAAGACCGTAGATATTTTGATTTCTTTTACATGTTATTTATGTTGTCTATTGTTCCTTTCGTTTTGCAGCAGTTACAAATTCACATGTAGTGGGAATGAATTGATTGGGTTTTTCATTTGTCCAAGAATCTTTAGTTATATCGTTATGTTCATGAAATAATCCCTGAGGAATGACAAAATATATTCTTGCTAAAGCAGGCAAAAAACCATCAGCCTGGCGTAACTTTGGACTATTTGGGAAAACATCAAATTTTTTAATTAGTATTTAATTACAATCCTGGGCAACAGTGGTGCAGGTAGAGCGTCAGCCTCTTGTACCAAGGGGCAAGATGAAAATTGCTGGGACTAGAGTATAAATTGGTGCGAGTATTGGTTTAGTATCCAGGAAGCAGTCACTAAGAGTCAATTCAATAAGATTTCAAGCTTCTGTCAAAATTGTTGCAAAATAAATGACTTTAAACTTAACACAGTCCCCTTTTGTAGAAGATTAGTAAGCTCTTTGGCAGTTAATCAATCCAGGTGAAAGATACACTTGGTGACTTACTGTCAGACAGGACTTCGTAGGCCTCTGCTATTTCTTTGAATCGTTTCTCCGCCTCCTCTTTCTTGTCGGCGTTTTTGTCAGGGTGCCATTTTAATGCCATTTTTCTGTAGCTGTAAACACAGGAATTTTACGAAAATAGAAAACAAAAAAACGTTTACAATCAGAGGATATTTACCAACAAGCGATTCTTAATCTTTACCTTTCTATACTATTGCATGATAAAAAGGGTAGCTCTTTGATTTATGAATTGTTTGGAGTTTTATGCAGTTGTCAGCTATTTTTTCAGTTATAAAGCAGTAAAAGTTCTGTAAGCCATGTGAACATACTTCTTTGTTTCATTTCACTTTTACATTCCATCTACAATTCTTCAGTTGCAATGCCTATACACATGAAGTAGAAATTCAAGAATAATTGTGACAAATGGAGAACATGCTTGTCAATGGTTTCTTCAAAATATCATAAAGAAAAGGTTATATTAATACAGTTCTTTATTTCTGTTGATGAAAAAGTTTTGTTTCTTTGGTGTTGTGGCACTGTATCAACAATTATTTAGTTATGTAACAGCTTTCCTGGATCCACCAGTACTATACTAGGCTAGGGCTCTGAAGTGACTTGCCAAAGGTCACTCCCATGAAACCAGATAATAAAAAAGAAATCATTTATCATTTCATACTTATCATTTCATACTTATCATTTCATACTTACCATTTCATACTTACCATTTCATACTTACCATTTCATACTTATCATTTCATACTTATCATTTCATACTTATCATTTCATATGGGGTTTTATTGTGTCAACATCTTTACAGTTATGTTGCAATTCCCAAATCATAATGATGGAAGAAGAACACAAAATGAACTGCCTTTAAGGACTGTTCAAGACGGATGAAACAATTGCCATTCTGTAAGGCAGTTGGAAGAAAGTCCAAATTGAAAGCAAAAGCAGAAGACAAAAGGGAGCAAGAAACTTCCATTTCCTTTATGATATCAGGTTGATACCATAGTGATAAAGGATAAATTGCTTCCAAAGTAATCCTCATCTGTAATTCAAGAATAATTAGAAATGAAGCCTGCTTCCAGAAGGAACAGGTAAATATAGAAACACAGTGGATAAAAAAAAATCTAGCAAGTTCCTTCATTTTGAGTTGGACAGGTTAAAATGGCAACAAAAAGAAAGTAAAACAGGGATTTGGTAATTAAGAACTTGTTTAACAATTGATGGGAAATAATTATCTTTTGCCATAAGATTTATAATCAATACTAATTTTCCTTAATGACTCATCTATGACATATCTTAGGCACTCCTTGGAATTGTCTTCTTTTTTGCATAGTACAATATTTAACACCATGTAAAAAAATAAAATAAAATAAATGTAAAATAAGGCTATTTCACATTTTTCTATTCATTCACCAATACAAGGTTAGGACTCTGAAGAGCCTAGCCAAAGCAGACTCCAACAAAACTAGCACTGCTAGTGAGGCTCAAACCTGAAACCCCAGAGTTACAAGCCAACCACCGAGCCTAGCAGGACCCAGATTCGTTAACCCTTGATGATATCTACCAACAACTAAGGGTTTTATCATCTTGAGGGAAGATAAAGTACCCACAACAAAGGGTTTTATCATTTTGAAAGAAAGTAAAGTACCCACAACTACGGGTTTTATCATTTTGAGGGAAGATAAAGTACCCACAACTAAGGGTTTTATCATCTTGAGGGAAGATAAAGTACCCACAACTACGGGTTTTATCATTTTGAGGGAAGATAAAGTACCCACAACTAAGGGTTTTATCATTTTGAGGGAAGATAAAGTACCCACAACTACGGGTTTTATCATTTTGAGGGAAGATAAAGTACCCACAACTAAGGGTTTTATCATTTTGAGGGAAGATAAAGTACCCACAACAAAGGGTTTTATCATTTTGAGGGAAGATAAAGTACCCACAACTAAGGGTTTTATCATCTTGAGGGAAGATAAAGTACCCACAACTTAGGGTTTTATCATTTTGAGGGAAGATAAAGTACCCACAACTAAGGGTTTTATCATCTTAAGGGAAGATTAAGTACCCACAACTAAGGGTTTTATCATTTTGAGGGAAGATAAAGTACCCACAACTAAGGGTTTTATCATTTTGAGGGAAGATAAAGTACCCACAACAAAGGGTCTTATCATTTTGAGGGAAGATAAAGTACCCACAACTAAGGGTTTTATCATTTTGAGGGAAGATAAAGTACCCACAACTACGGGTTTTATCATTTTGAAAGAAAGTAAAGTACCCACAACTAAGGGTTTTATCATTTTGAGTGAAGATTAAGAACCCAAAACAAAGTGTTTTATCATTTTGAAGATATATAGAGTACCCACAACAAAGGGTTTTATCATTTTGAGGGAAGATAAAGAAGTTGATATGAAAATTTTCTCTTGCCAGCAGTAACTCTGGTACTTTATCGTAAGTCTGTTTTATTGCACAACATATCTTATTGCTGTATCAATGGAATTCCAGACAGCTGACTATTACCTGTACAAACACTGCACCCTGTGGTACATATGTTCTCACTCCGTAAACAAATTAACCCTTAGAATGCTGGGTAATTTTCTAAAAATAGATTTTTGTTTTGTCTGCTTTCCAAAACCTTATTTAATCTGCTTAATCTTAATGAGGAAACATATTCAAAGTAGCAAACAGGTTGGATCTCAGAACAGCTGCCAAATTACTTGGCGGCTGGACTGGATCCAACCTGTTTGCATAAGCATGAAGTCGGATCCAGCACTATAAAGGTCAACACATTGCTGCACCCTATAATATTTATACCATAACAACACATTTAATGTGTTGTTATGGTATATGATTTAATAATTGAATTTCATCTATGATAATATTGAAACTGGATGCAGAGGCAGGTTATGTTGGTATTATTTTAATTTTTTACACATTCCTTTATAACTCAAAATGGAGATCTTTAACTGAAAATACCTTTTCTTATAAACCATTACGATTCCAGGCAACAAGAGTACTCATTCAACCTCCATTAGAAAAATCTGAGCAGCTTGAAATCTAGTACATTATGATAAGGCCAATTTCTTCATTGGTCACCATGGCATAGCGTTTAACACTTATTAGATTTGGTTGTGTTTGGCCTACAACTATAAATACAGAATTGGCTTTGTCTTTATTGTGTCCAACATTGTTTTAACACTTTGTCAGTGATATTGTCATGAAATAAGAGGAGCTTTAACCTTCTCCCAAACAACAAATTTTGGACTGTCCCAAACTGAAAGAGTTTGCAGACGACATTTAAAAATGTGATGAAATTGATAAATATTCTTCAGATAGAGCAGAAAACCTTGTGGGAAAAGGAAAAACTAATAATAACAAGCAATTTCTCCTTTAACCACAATGTTTTCTAAAGTCGTCTGCAACAAAGTGGTCAAATGTCGTTATTGTTTGGGAAAGAGTTAAGCTGTACTGCCATAAACAGCTTAGTCAACCTAGGAGGTGTTATGCACATCTTGATAGTCAAATAGGAGGCATCTCTCATTATGATCCAAATTTACCCACAGCCAGATTTGGAAAAAGGTAGAGGTGCCAAATGGTTTCAAGGTTAGTACTTGAACCCACTGGTGCCGGATCCCATAATAATTATCTACATCTATAAATAACACATGGTATGCAACGGCGAAAACACCTGCCCCACCTCGGCTTAAATTTCTCAACTAATAATCACTGTTGCACAGTTTTTGCGACATTGTTCGATTGATATATGTATTCCTTGCTATTAATTATACATACTCCTAATTAAACCGCAAATATGTCAAAGAAAATAGATGTTTTACGAGCAATATATCTAGCGTTGACTGTGATCAGTTTCCAACTTCCAGTTTAATCGACCATAACGAGGCTCTTTTGAAACGAACAATTTCATTGGACTATGAAAATAATGTTTTCACGCGATGTTTTCACGCGATCTGTCAAATCTGTCAAACGGTATTCGACAGATGGAATGCTTTCAGATATTTTTACAGCAACACAAAACTAAGCTGTAAATTTAATAACAAAGGGTCACAATGTGTTTAGGACTGGTCAGGAAAGACATTTCGCATACAAGAAGCATACAAGACGCCTACAAACCAAGGAAAATTAGGATAAATGCTTTGCACTTCTGCCGATATTTAACCAATCAGATTGCTCGTAACATTCCAAAAAGGTCATTCAAGGTCACCGGAAGTCCGACTCGAATGGTACATAAGAATAAATGGTAAACACGATCATTTTCAGGGGTAAAAGCCCCTTTTCAGCACGAATTACAAATTACCCGAGATGATTTTATAATTAACATTGAGTTAAATGTATATTCAATCCAATATCGTCGCAAACACTGTGCAAAACTTTTTATTTTTAAAGAAATTCTGGCCGATGCGGGGGCAGGTATTTTCGCCGTTGCATACCATGTGTTATTTATAGATATAGATAATTATTATGGGATCCAGCGCCAGTGCTTGAACCCCATGGTCTAGAAGGCCATTGGTAATGAATGGATAAACTGGCGTGAAAGTACCTATGCAGCAGACTATTAAATAAAAGGTATCAGGGGTATTTTTTATGCAGCTTATGTAAATATATTAGATCAATCCTATATTGTGGTAACTCATCATTCACTTCCTGATAAGACAAGTCCAATGGGCCCCACCATATAGTGTTGAGACTAGTAACAAAATATAACCTACAGGAAGCTCTCATCTTGATAACTAATATCTCTGGATTTTCACCAACAACCATCACCAGGCTGACTAATACACAATACTAATTCTTATACTATGCTGGACAAGTCTGTTGGAGGAGCCTCTAAAAGAGATTGGAATAGTGATATAACTGGCAAACTGATATTACAATGTAAACCTAAATAACGATAAAAAACTTACGCCTTTTTGATATCAGCGTCACTGGCATCTCTGGCCACGACCAGGATCTCGTAATAGTCTTCAGACATTTTGTCAGCCTTCATAGAGGCAAATTCTGAAAATAGAGAAACGCATAATATAAATGCTGCTTTTGGAGGAGGTCAAGATTAGATGAATATTCCCCTTGCTAAATTCTCTATTGCTCATAACTCTACAGGTTTTTATGTTGTTTAACGCGTAATCAACAATTTTTAGTTATGTATCAGCTTTCATGGACCCTCCAGTACTAGGCTTTGGCTCAAAAGTCACTCCCACAAAATCAGAGGTGTCTTGGGGCTCAAACCCGGGACGTCTGAGTTCTAAGTCCACTACCTTCACCATTGGGTCACACAGGACCCCTATAACTCTACAGCCAACCTTGTTTTATTTTTGTGTCGTCTGGTTTCCAAAATCTTTGAAATCTGCTTGTTTTTGATGAAGAAAGATACTCAGAGTAGCAAATAGGTTATATCACAGACCAGCCGCCAATTTTCTTGGCGGCTGGCCTGAATCCAACCTGTCTGCATAAGCATGAAGTCGGTACCAGCACTATAAGGGTAAATACGGACACCAGTCGTTCTAAATGCTTCAAAGCTTTCTGAATGATTTGCACCCTGTATTAAGTTTGTCTAAGACTAGATGGCGTTTCATGTCATGAACTGTTTAAGAGTGGTCAGTCAAAACAGGTATGTCTGTTTATTGTGGGTACTTATTTAAAATCAATCAACTTGCATCAAAACAATTTTCAATCATATAGGCTGTGTATTAATAATATTTTCGCTTACCTCGCTTTATTTACATTTTCAAACTACTGTTTTCAGCACACAAAATTAAATAGGTAAAACATTTTTATCATTTTCTGATCAAAAGTATTTCAAAAGCCTTAAAAGCAGGTGCCTTTTAAAGAATCTTTCTTTTTCAAAATGAAAAAAAGTCCAGTCAAAAACTAACACAGCACTTCTAAAAATGTGTTCACATTTAACTTCTGGTCTTTGTGTCACATACTATGATCACATATGACCACTCTAACACCTGAATATCATAAATGACAACAACAACAGCAACAAAAATATAATATATATCAGTAGTTCTGGTAGGTTACGCAGGGTAGCCGACTATTAATAAGACAATTAACTCTCAAATTCTTTACCAAACCCTATGTTGGTGGCACTCTTCAGAATCATTTCACTGCCACAAACCTGATGTAAAGTTTGTTTGTTTGAATGATGTTTAACACCATATCAACAATTTTTCAGTTATGTAACAGTATTAGTGGATCCATCAGTAAAAGGCTAGGGCTCTGAAATGACTTGCCAAAGGGCTTGAACCTGTGACCCCCGCATCCTAAATTTGCAAACTTAACCACTGGGCCACACAGGATCCTGATGTACAGTTTGTATACCAACAACTAAGGGTTGGATTTATACAACAGCTAAGAGATGGAAAATAACCTAGCAGTTTATGCAATTCATCTCAGTAAACTGATTAATTCATTTCCCATGAATGGTATTTGAATTAATGATGTTTGGGTAAAAACCTGAAAGACCATTACAAATAAAGGAAATGCATATCTTTTATCTCTACCCCTTACAACACATGTCCTTCTCATGTCCCAAAATTATAAAAAGGTTTGTAGATGACATTAAAAAATTGTTAAGAAACTGGAACAAGTTCTCCTTTTAGGAGTTTAAGCTACAGAGCCTTTGTACCTTTAACTCTTAGTCAATGATATATTACTTCAATACATTTGCAGCCACAGTGACTACCCATGTGACTTTTTGTGATCAGGAGAGGTATTTTTCTGATGTCAACACTGTCGATTCACCTTTTGTCCATTTCTTTGTCAATACTAGGTGAATTTCAATGAAGTCTGTGCAAAAAGAGTCGTTTAAAAATCAAGATATTTGGGACCGCGACATTTCATTACAACGCCAACGCCCTGTATTTCATGATTTTTGTTTCTCGGAAAATGGGGTTAAATAATGTTGTTGTGATGTAAAACCAACATCAATAAATAAATACAAACTTCAATAAAGTGCTATGGACTTTAAGTGACTATAAGAGAGCTTTTCCTTTTGGTTGAAATTTTTCATTTATAAGGCATTATCCACTCTTTGTCACCAAGGTTTCCAAATACTTCTACAGCGGATGAGTAAAAGTCAGATATTAAGGAGTAAAGGGGTAACAAGATGTTGACCTATAAATGTAATTAACGGACATTACCCTATACAAAACTATGTCATGGGTTGAATTAATGGTGGCAAAACATGATTATAATGAACTACCTCAAGAAACTTACAGCTTAACAAACAACAATTCTAGGTGAAATTAAAACTTTTTACCATTCAAAACCATTTTTAATTTAATTGGAAATATGCCTCCATTGGTCACCATTGCTTGATGGTCAAGCCATTATCATATGCCAATCATTTGTCAATTTTCCACTTTCAATTTAAACAGATATAAAACTCCCATAGTTATGAGGAAATGGGTTTAATCTATTTAGTATCAAGATTTGCATAATGGCTACTGTCAAAACTAATAAAATGATAAATTGCAATCATCCACAAAGTCAATATTTCTTTCTTCTCTTTTCTCTATCAACCTTTTTTTTACCTGTATTACACCTGTATAGTAACATTGTTCCAAATTGAAAGAACACAAAAAAAGCCAAGTATAGCAAAACTGGGCAGTTTTTATCAGAAATTTTCTATTTGGAAGGTACCTTTATAAGCCTCTGTTGAATAATGCATCAACACCCTGGCTTTCTAAACATAATACTACATGTATTCCAATTATACAGAGTGCCACAGAGAAACCCCATTACAACAACTGGATTTTATTTGTCCTTGCTACGTCCCTGGTGCAGATATCGAACCTGCAACCATTCACACTAGATGCGGTCACTAATTACCTCTGCACACAGATATCTCAAGTGCTAGTATTACTAGTAAAACAACCCTAGGTAAAAATCAGAATGAAGGGAGGTAATGATATGTTAATTACAGACATTCCTTGGAACTTTCTCATACTGCCAAAATGGCTCTTGGAAGACTCATTGTGGCTTTGGAAAATGTTTGAAATATTTGAATATGAAATCAGAGCTCCAGATAAGATGGTTGGATTTATCTATCTAGTTGTTGTGTTTTACATCATAATCTCTTTTACTGTTGGTACTCAATAGAATTGTCCTGTTTTTTCCATTATTATTTCTCTTGTATCTATCTTTGCCCAAACCCATATTGGAGATCTTACAAATTCTTATTAGTCCATTCCTCTATTTGAGAATTTGTGATTTATCCAAATTCAAGGAAAAAGCTGACAAATAAAATACCAATGAAAATATAATTTTTTTTTAACATTTTTTATGTTCTATATAGTAGAAAACATTGTGACAAAAGGATAAATTGCTCATGATGAGCAATTTATCCTTTTGTCCCAGTAGTTTCTACACTACGTAAGAGTTGTGTTTCTATCATGGAGTAAGGGGTTAGTTAAAAGAGCATCATTGGAAACAGTTTTGCAGTTAAGTGGTAATCAATCCCTCATTAAACCTCTTTCAGGACCAGACCTTTGGTACAAGTAAAAGAAAAGTAATTGTGGGATCAAAAGCTTTGTCAACACTTCTTCACTTGTATTACAACCTTTCCGGGATTCACAAATATTAGGGCTAGGGTCTGAAGGGTCTATCCAAAGGAAACGAAATTTAACAGCAGAATAAAAATAAATGTGTATTTTTGCGCTTTATCTAATACCAATTCCCCTTTTGTTATGAACAATAAACAAAATCTTTTAGACGTCATCATCGCAAATGGCAATCTGAATACATTGGGTTTATCCAATGAAAACCCAGATCACAAAACTACCCGGGAAGTGTTGATTGACAACAACAGTGGTGTAAAACGTGTTCTAAGAAGTCAGACTCAATAGCGTCTTCAATTGTTAGCTAAAGCTTTAACAATAATCTAATTCTTTCACTTCTCAACCAGTTGAAGCCGTGGCTGTGCCAGTCTGGTCGCTGCCACTTTTTGTTTAGATCAATACATTTGATTTCCGCGTGAGATCAAGACCTTGCATATATATATTAAACATACACATTTTAATACGCTTTCTTGTAATTCTTATAATGTTATTGAATTTGTAAATGCATGGTCATGAAAAAGTTTAGGAACATTTATTCTTAGACCGGTCCTTATCTGAAGTTGGCCCCCCCAATGTTGACACTCCTACGCCTATGTTTCCTCAATTAAAAAAATATGATATCCCAAGCTTAATTACAGTGTATTGAAATAAAGTTGAGGATTGCTCATTTTGATATACCTGTCTAAAATTCGCTTTACCTTTGAACTTATTATCACTTATTCTTATGCTAAATGCAGACGTTCAGAGCAATTTATCCTTTTCCCACAATGTTTTCCAGAGTCGTCTGCAACAAACTGGTCAAATGTCATTATTGTGTTAAAATAATAGGAGCCTATAAAAAGCACCTTTCAATTTGGGGGAAATTTCTTTAAAAGCATGCAGTTTTTCCAAATACATGTATTCAAAATCACATCAGCTTTTTGTTTTCCCATTTCATAAATTCCAATTGCTCTTACTTTCATTAAGGATCAGGGTACTGTTTCACTAAACAACTTAAGGAAAATCTTTGGGTAAGTCAAAACTAATAAACACGGATAGTATCTTTGTTTTGAACTAAGGCAAATTTTTAGCATGAAATGTTTGGTTAAATTGTACCCAGGCACAAAATTCCATAAGAAGGGGATCAGTGTACAGTGCATTTAAACAGGTATAAATAAAGTAAAGGGCTAAGCCTGTTCTCAGGAATCACAGCTTGGCGCTTTCAAGTGGTTGCATGAAGATTTTCCGGAAGGAATAAAAAATTTGTTGGGGATTTTTGAAGAGGTATGCATCATCACCCTTCCTTAAATCTTGCGGTTTCTTAACCCTGCTTCTATTCGGAGTAAACTTGTTAGAAAAAAGACATAACAGGGCTTTTTTTCTTGATTCTGGGAAAGGCCCAGGCCTGTTGAATTTGGGAAATAATATTGCTGAAATTGCTGAATTGGGAAACCAAAAAGCTAGTCAGGCTTTGAATTTTTGGGAAAACTGCATGCATTATGAAATTTCCAAATTGGAAGGTGCCTTTATTAGGTCTCTGTTTTATAATGCAAAATAACATCCTTGGTTCTAGAGAAAGAGTGTCATCCTCTGGATAATAGGGTGTTTGGTGTGCTTCCTGTGAAAGTCAAGATCCTCCTTTCAATTTTTCCTTTGGGCAATATGGCATTAATTCTTGGTATCCAGGAAGCAGAATTGAGAGCCATTAATTAAAGCCGTAAAAACTTTTTTCACAATCAACGTTAACAAAATAATCTTATAACTAACACCATTCCTTGTCAATAGCTCTGCTTGAAAATATAACGGGAAAACAGTTCAGTAAAGGGATAAGGACAGGCAGCTGACTGCAACATCAACCTATGGTCATCCCTAGATCTATTAATCAATCAATTAATCTTGCACTGGGTATATATATCCAGAAAGCCAAATTGAGAGCTACTAATCAAAGTGGTAAGAATTTTTTTCACAATAACTTAATAAACTCTGCTTGAACATATTTCGGAAAATGGCTATGTAAAGGGTTGACAGGGAGCTGACTGCAACATCAAAGCCTGTGGTCATACCTACATCCATTAATTAATCCATTTATCTTGCACACCCCCACCAAAAACATGTCAACATGGAAGGTCAGGGGACTTGAGTCATACAACCATTTCCTTTTCCCTGTGTGATGGACGTTTAACAGTTTAACCTTCAATGTACCATATACTCCTCAAATACAATGATGCAGCCTCTAGTATGACGGTCCCGGTTTAGATCCTCGCTAGCAGCAAGGTGAAAAGTGCCTGGACAACTTACCCACAGATTGGTCTGTATCAAGGAAGCAGTCATCCTGAGTGAATTCAATAAGCTTCAAGCTTGTCACAAAATTAATGATTATGTAAAATGAAATTTTGTGACATGTCCAAATTATAAGACAACTGCAGAAAACTATCATGTATGAAAAATAACAACCTTCATTATGATCTTTCTTTTTTTTATATGGGTTTTACATCACATCAACATTATTTCAGTTATGTAGCAATGCCCGACTCTTAATGATGCAGGAAGACCCCATACTCAACTGCCCATAGGGGCTGGTCAAGGCGGGTAGAACCATCGGCATTCCGTAAGTCAGTCGGGAGATCATTATAATCTGCAGGTACCAATTGTGACAAATCTCTAAAGCAATGACATAACACAAATAAAATTCTTTCTCACATTTTTTTTTGTTTTCTTATGCAACTACTCCTCCTCAAGTCATCTGTGAATTAAGATATATATATAAATATATATTTTACTCTCAAATCATTTCTATCAAACAAACTAAGAAAGGGTTACATTGTCATTAATTGTTTGTGACACCCATGTTGTTGTATAGGGCCATTTCCTGTTTCATTCTTTACTAGAAAACAACAAACTTCAGTTCATCCCAAATTTTAAGAGCTAATTGTGAGGGTTTTGACAGGAGATGTTGTTAGCATCAGACGAGGGGAATCACATGACCAATGTTTACGATCTTTTGTCCAAACAAGATGGCTGCGCTACAGGTATTCTTGCTTTTTTTAACAACTTTTTTCACCAATGATAGCCACATTGTGAACCCCTCATGAGTTAACCAACACCTTTCCAGTTCTGGTGGTATATGATAACCCATGCTTTATAACGGCGTCATGTCTAACAATTTGTAGAGAAATAGCAGTCGACATGCTTGCATGACCAAAACAGTCCGTCTTCGACTGCGATTTCTCTGCCAAGTGTCAAACATAATGCCATTAATAAGCATGGGTTATCATATACCACATTATACTTCATTTATTCCATTAGCTGAAAACTATTGGAAAGCAGGGAAAAGTGTAATGATGCAACATGCTTAGACATTTTTATCAATTACCCAGGAGATCTGATTGAAACAGCCAGTTATTGGCAAAACATGATTCTGTTTTCAACATCAAACACTTTATTATTACCCTTGCCTAACAGATATTTTGCATGAAACCACTTTGAAAGTTGAACAACAATGATATATATGTATTATATGTACAATTAACTTTGCCATGTTTCTTTTTTTAACAAAAAAGAAACAAAGCACTGAGACAAAACAAGTAGTTTTGTCTCAGTGGTTTCAAAACTTGTCCAATACTTAGCGTCATTTAGTTCCTATTGTTGGAAATGTTAACATTAATGTTTTGATTGCACACAGTCAAACAACTTTAGCAAAGTGGCTGGTGAAAATGTGGAGAAGATATTTAGACTATCTCTCTGATAAGTAAATTCCTGTTTGACAGCCAGGCTACAATCTTCCCACTTGCTACTTTCAGACATCCTTAGTCTTTCCGCTTCTTCATGGATTCAAATTTTGAAACAATGTGAAAATAAAGTTTTCTCATGCAATCAATTTCCTGTTTTTCAAACATGTAAAATTTTCATACCAGATTGAACTATTTCAATTTTACGAAAACTTCATTTTTTACTCGCTAACACTTTATATTTGATTACTTTGATTTTCACATCTTTTCAATGACATATCAGATGTAAGTCAATGCCCAGTTTGTTATTGAAAGGGGATTACTTAACTTTACCAGCCAATAAAGGCTATGGAAAGCTCTGTAAAACCCTCATAAAAGTACAGTTCACCCAGTGCCAGGATTCGAACCGATGCCATGAGGGAAATAATGGTGTAAAGTTGATACTAGACCCGTAATATACTCAAGAAATAATACTTTTCATCTAAATCTCTAGAAAAGAGGTTTATTCCCCCCCCCCCCCAAAAAAAAAAACAAGCATCTTAAGTTCTTCTCAAAACCCTTATATGGTGGATACTCATTAAACCCATCACATGGAGACAATTAAACAAGAGTCATCAAACTGAGGTTTTTCTTATCACTTTTTAAAATAATGCACACAAAAACAGATACATATGCTTATCTGGACCATCCAGCATTGACAAAAATCCCTCCAGCTGCAACAATCTGCTACAAAGATTCCAGGTGAGCAGGTCATTAGGAGTTCAATATCCCCAGTAAAGATAAAGGGAACATTATATGGCTAATTCTATGCAAAATTTCAAATGGATAAATCCTGTTATGTGTTTATCAATTAGAAACATATTAAAGAGAAGATTCGTTTTTGCTTCCAATGACTTTTCTTGAGTGCTTATAACAGTACAGCTGTTGGACAGTTTTAAACAAATTCATCCTTAACTTCAAATATCCTCATATCTGTGAACAAGCACCTTTAAAATGAATATAAAAGAGGAAAAGAGTTTCCCATCAGGTACACAGTAAAAAGTGGTGAGCCACAAGGACAGGTGTCTTTGCTCTATACCCATGGCATGTATACAGACACATAATGATGTTTATTTCAGGCCTATAAAGTTCATAGGAAAAACTGCATCCTTCAGTCTGCTATCATTTGTATTAAGGTAGAATACCCATGATATGCCATTTTGAAACTCTTTCTTCGGTCTGATAACTTCAGCCTTTCTCGATATACATTGGTCGGAGCCCAAACCATTCGCTTTACACCTAATAGTTCTGGCACCAACCAATGTGTACTGAGAACAACCAAAGTAATCCGACAAAATAATTAGTTTCAAAGTGGAGGATTACGGGTATCCTACCTTAATGAGATTCAATAACATGTCAACAGAATATTCAGTAATATTACTATACCAGGCTTGTAGGTGATGGAGAATGGATGATTCAAATTCTTTTGTTTGCTATGATGGGTTTTAATGCGTTGTCAGCAATTCTACAGTTATATCATGATTTTCCTGAATTAACCAGTACTAGGCTAGGGCTATGAAGCATCTTGTAAGAGCCTTCATACATACAAGTGGTATGTTTGGGCTCAAACCAGGGAGCCCATTATCTAAGACTGCCATCTTAACCACTGGGCTGTTGATCTTAACCATTGGGCTACGAAGGACCCTACACATACATTACTTTACTGCGTCGACCTACTCTTGCGGCTATCAGTTTAACTGATTCCAGAATCTTGTCAAATTATGACAAGGTTTTTTTGTGTCAAATAACAGGGGCCTATAAAAGGCACTTCCCAATTGGAAATTTCTTTAAAACCATGCTGTTTTCCCTAAAATTCAGGGTCACATCAGCCTTTTGGTTTCCCAATTCAACAATTTCAATGATGAAACTTTCCAAAATTAACAGACCTAAACCCCTTCCCAGTTCAAGAAACAAAAGCTGTGTAGGATAGTGTCCTTACAACATGTGGCATTTTAAAACATTGCAATGAAAGGAGAATGTATTCATATTGATAAAGTTCCCCTTAATCTATCTATATTATGTTTATTTCTTTCCACACATGAGAGAATGAATTATCAAGGGTTCAGTGCAATACTATAGTAAGTGCTTCATCTTTATGAAACACTTACTATAGTCTTGCATCGAACCCTCGTTATGTGGTGTAAATCTTTTTTATCATCAAGGTTTTGGGTCTGCCAGACTTACTTATGGCAAACAGCTGAACTGTCCAGAACAGAAAAGAAGCCCCACTCCAGGGCGTGAAGAGATAACAACACTCCATACATGCCAAAATCTATCCCTCTTCTTATACACAAACTTTTCATATAAAACAGACTTATCAAAAAACCTTGAAACAGTTGGTATTTGAAAACGGTGTGTTTAAAAAATACTTGCAACAGCAGAAAAATATGTTATAAAAGCAATCTTCTTTTTGCGGCAATGAAATCACATGTAAACAAATAAATTAGGCACTTTTTCATTGTTTTCTCAATGATTGATTAATCCATTAATTTCCTATGGGTTTTACATTGCTTCAACATTATTTCAGTTATATTGCGATGTCTGAATCACAGTCATGGAGATATCATAGACTCCCAAACATAAGGGCTGGTCAAATCACTGGTAGAACTGTCGACATTCCATAAGTCAACCACGAAACTACCTCTAATGAAGCTCAAATGGTGTCACCAGGATTTGAACCCAGGCAGAAAGTGGCCATGTGATTTCAAGTCCTACCTCTAGCTACTAGGCCATGAAGGCCCCTAATTGATTGATACTTCGGCCATGAGACCTACAGTCAGACAGATGCCTACATAGACACACAGCAAACAGAGAGGTAGATATGTCACAAATAGACAATGAAACAGAGAGACAAACAGACAGACAAAAGGATCCACTGAAAGATTTAAGCCTTAAAGTGATTCATGCAAACAGGTTAGATCCAGGCCATTGGCCAAGTAGATTGGCAGCTGGCCTATGATCTAACCTGTTTGCTACTCTGGGTATCTTTCTTCATCAATATTAAGCAGATATTAACATTTTTGAAAAGCAGACCAAACAAAAATCTATTTTTAGAAAAAATGTCCCAGCATTATATTAGGGTTAAATCCCTACTCCATAATTCCTTACACCTGCTGCATTATTTAGATTTTAGAAAACACCATGACAAAAAGATAAATTGCTCCATAAGGAGCATTTACGCTTCTTACACAATAGTTCCCACCCAACAAAATGATATACTTTATATTTTTTGAAGTCTTCTGTTGCTTTTAATCTGGACCAGCCAGAAATTCACATGAACGACAAAAAGGGTTAAACAATTTTGCTTAGCCAAGACTTCAGTATGTAAATGCGAGTTTGATAATTATGTAAACTTTCATGATGGTATACATGATAACAATGATATGCCTTGAAGATACTGTTCAGCATGATAAAACACAGTGTGGGGGTTCAGTGCAAGACAATAGTAAGTGCTTCATTAACATGAAGCACTTACTATTGTCTTGCACCGAATCCTTTAGTTGCGCGTTTTATTACACCATTACAAGGTTAACCTGTGAATTACTTAGCCATATTACCCCTTACACAGATTTCAACCTACAACAGTGGTGCAGAGGTAGAGTGTCAATCTCTTTAACTGAGGGTTCCCTGTTCAGTTCCCATTAGAGGCGATGTGAAAACTGCCAGAACTGACTTCAAATCTGCATGAGTACACATCAAGAGTGAATTTAAATAATATTCTTCAAGCTTCTGTCAAAGTTGATGTAAAGTAGAGCATGAGATAAAAACCATAAATTTGTGCAATGGGGTACAAACCATTGTGAGAAAGGTTTCACATGCTGAGCAATTTCTTCTTTTGTCAGAACTGTTTCTTTATTGAAACAAATGCCTTATAGCAAGTGTATATGAAACAGAAGGTTAAGGATTCTCATGATGCTTGATGAAGACTTAGTTAGCAACATGATCAATCTCTATTCATCACTAATTCAGTGTATAAAACCCTACTAATTATAACAGACAAATGGTTAAAATATTAGCTATTATTTCGTATAAGTCAATCAATCTTCAAGTAACCACTTCATCACTTATTCATTGGTACATACAGAATTGAAGGACAGGTCCAAATTAAAAAGAAGATCAAGAGCAATTAACAATTAATAAATACTCATCACTTCATCACTTTATTCATTGGTATATACGGAATTGAAGGACAGGTCCAAATTAAAAAGAAGATCAAGAGCAATATAAACAATTAATAAACATGAAAAAATAAAATTTTAACCTTATTGTTATTTTTTTCTTTTCACAATGTGGATTTGTAAACCTGCTTTAGCAGTTTCATTAACATACTTGCATACGAAGGAAATGGTTAACATAATGCAGACATTTGTTGTGAGTCCAAATCTAAAATGACATGTTCTTGAAATCAGTGAGATAAATCTTGCTTTAAATCCTTTAACCCTTTCCAACACAAATTTTTGACTGTCCAAAATTGAAAGAGTTTGCAGACAACATTTAAAATGTGATGAAATTGAAGAATAATCTTCTGATAGGGCAGAAAACATTGTGGGAAAAGGAAAAATTGCTTATTATGAGCAATTTCTCCTTTTCCCACAATGTTTTCTAAAGTCGTCTGCAACAAAGTGGTCAAATGTCGTTATTGTTTTGGAAAGGGTTAAAGTCTGTCATTGTCAGTGTATCAATTCTAGCAAGTTACCAAACATGTTTTTGTCTTTCCAGACAATATCATCTGTCCATTATTAACGTTTGCCAACCAAAATCAAACAGGACATTCCTCTGATTATGATATGAGCATGTTTTCCTATTTCAAAAATAATTTTGAACTTCAAGCTTCCACATATTTCCTGGGGAAATATTGTTTATGTGTTTATGTGTCCTTACATTTACTGGGAAAAGCCATTAAGCCTGTTAAAGCCTCCTTACATTTCCAGGGAACACCTTGTTCAAGAGTCTATACATTTCCAGGGAAAAGCCTGTAAAAGCTTCCTTAATTTTCATAGGGAAAAGCCTATTAAAGCTACCATATATTTCATTGAGAAAAGCCTGTTAAAGCTTTGATACATTTCATTTCAAAAGCCTGTAAAAGCTTCCATACTTTTCATAGCGAAAAGCCTGTTAAAGCTTCCATACATTTTCTGGGGAAAGCCTGTATCATATCAATTTCACCAACACTGCGAGAAGCTGCAGATTAGGGGAGACATCACCACTGAAAGGTTAATCAACCTGGTCATTTGAGGTTAATGGCTGGCGTTAGATTATTCCCTCTGCCTGCTCCGGACAATTTCACCATAACTTCCATTCTCACTTCTTCAGGAAGGGGAATCACTGTTTACTATCCAATGTCCAAACAAGGTGGCAGCACCCATGTATTTTTGCTTTTATCACCTATTTTTGTAAATGAAAGCCATAATGTGTACCACGCATGAGTTGACCATCAACTTTCCAGTCCTGGCGGCTGGCCTGTGATCTAACCTGTTTGGTTGCTGTAAGTACATGTATCTTTCCTCAACAAAATTAAGCAGATAGTTAAGGTTTTGGAAAGCAGACAACACAATAATCCATTTTAAGGAAATTCCCGCAAATTCTAAGGGTTAAAGGAACTTAAATCAAGCTCAGTTTACTTTCGTTTATCCGGAACTTTGATTAGCTGATTACTCACACACATAGACACACAAAAAACTCTATTATTTCTTGGGTTCCCTGAAAAAAAATCTCATTTTCTAACAAAAACAAATGAACATTAACACCGCCAAACTGAAAATGCCAATGCCTAATTACGTCCCAAAGGATGGTTGTTCATTTTGAGATGCAGATTATTTTCTACTGCCCCTCTGACAAGTGGTCTTTTGAAAATGTTGTGAGGAAAAAGCACTTGATTATAGATTTCAGTTCTCTCTTTCATAAACTTGTACCAAATAACAACCCTTCCGTAAAATTATATATACCTGTTTTAACACAAATGCAGCAGATGATTAAAAGAACCTTACTTGTAAACAATGAAAAAAACACCAAAAATGTTTGATACCAAATTTCGACAAAAAAAGAGGAAAATGTTAAATCTTTTACTCTGATTGTCTTATGCTATCGGTTTCAATTTGGACCAGTCACATGATTCCAGATAAGGTTTAACTCCAAAAGGAAGAGCAAAAACTTGTTGTTTTTTATATGTATAAAACCTCTCACTGTTCATTAACTTGTAAAATGCTCTCTGAACTATAACCCATAATTGCATACTGAATTTTGAGAGCAACCCAAGAAGAGAGTACAGACAACTTTTAACAAAGGATTTGTCTAGGATTCAATACAATGCTATGGTAAGTGTTTCATAAACATGAAGTTCTTACTATAGAATTGCATTGAATCCTCAATATTATGCAGTTGGCATTAATCATTTTATATTCAAAGATTTTTTAGTGAAAGGTCCTACTCTAACAGCATCAGATACTAATGAGGGCATATTTCTTCAAAAAAATGTTTTCTTCTTTATTTTCAAATGCTTATTGCTAATTCATTAAAAAACAATAACGATACAGGGTTGATATTAAGAGCTGGCCACCGGCCAATCTGACTGCTTCAAATGACTTTTGTCATCTCAAATAACAAAAAGAAGAAGTCAAAACACCCAATTTTTGTTGGGTGTATGCCATATTGGCCTCCTCAAACCAACAGTTGGCCTCTTACTCAAAAAGTTATTGACAACCCTGCAATTCCATCACATTGATCTTTATTTGTACCTTCAAAATTCATTCTCGGTTCTATAATACGAGGGTTCAATGCAAAACCATAGTGAGTCTTTCACAAATCTTAATGACTTACTCTATGATGAAATAGCAATATTGCATTGAATCTATGTATTGTCAGATGATTCGTCTTAAATTCCATGCTGCTTTTTCTATGAACAATACAGAACTGTATTTTCTCCTACAGTACACCAGACAATGAAATTCAGTAACCCTTGGTGAGTCAACTGAGATTAAATCTCGGAAACAGGAAATTGTGGGGAATATAAGACGGAAATGATTAGCAAGAACAATATCCACCGAGATTACGTACACAATCATGATAACTCAACGGTCTAGATTAGAGGCGTAAAATACTCTTCCTCTAGCTTACTCCCTAATTGCTTAGAACTATGAACCCTGTATTGTTCATACTCTTCAGAATTGTCACAATGTGATGATTCTAATGAGTACCAACAAAACAGGTTTATTGATCTGTTTTT
Source organism: Cerastoderma edule (assembly GCA_947846245.1). Classification (NCBI taxonomy): domain Eukaryota; kingdom Metazoa; phylum Mollusca; class Bivalvia; order Cardiida; family Cardiidae; genus Cerastoderma; species Cerastoderma edule. The sequence goes on along the minus strand of OX401414.1, from coordinate 12,598,921 downwards.
TCTTTTAACCCTTTACCAAACGCCAAATATTCAACTGTCCCAAATTGAAAAAGATTGCAGACGACATTTCAGTATGTGATGAAATTGAAAAATAATCTTCTTATAGAGCAGAAAACATTGTGGGAAAAGGAGAAATAGCTCTTAGAGGGCAATTTCTTCCCTTCCCTCAATGTTTTCCAGAGTCTTCTGCAACAAACTGATAAAATGTCATTATTGTTTGTTAATGGGTTAAACACTGTGTTAAGGTAGGCCAAGATATGCCCCTGATCTAGAAACCTGATACCTTTTCAGCAATATATCTTCCTTAAAACTCATAATAACTAAAACAATATAAACCTTACCTACCTTTTTAATTGCCTTCACTTAATACTTAGTTTATCCATCAATAGACATAAAACACAAACATGAGTATAGACCACAATCTAGAAGACTAAAAATTTACTAAAGCATGAATCAATACAATGAACAACTTTTACAAACTCTAATGAAAAATCTGGGGACAAAAGCCAGAAAAAGGATCTTTCAATGGTGACAAAGGATTCTTTTAAGGCTGAAATTACATGATCCTTATAAAGGGGAAAACATGGAGACAGACAGAAAAAAAGAAAACAGTCACAAAAGACAGGAATTGATTTAAATGATAAAATGGAGTTACAACTAAAAGAAGGAAACTGAATTAATGCTAATTAATGACAAAGATGATTACACATGGAAACAACATAAAAATAGAAAAAGCAAGATGGAATTAAAAATTCTTACAAAACCCTTCCTAAAATGCTTATGCCTTTTGAGTCCTATGATATGTCCTATAATTTGGCAAACCTGACAAAACTCTACTTCTCGGGTTTTCCATGAATTCTATTTATATACCAAACAGGATGTTAATTGATAGTCCTATTTTCAATTTCAGTTGTTACTTTTATGACAGGTTGATTCCAGCAATATCTAAAGTGAAGAGTTCTAAAACAATTATGATGTACCAGTAATTACCATCTGACTTATCTTTTTTAATTGATTTGTTGGTTTATTCATCTTCATCACATCGAAAATAGTTCAGTTGTAATGTGATGACCAGCTCATTGTTAAGTAGAGAGATTCTAAGCTTAAAACTTTTAGCTTTTAGTCAGCCAGGACTTCACCTGCATAAAAATTTACATCTACCGCCACATTGATTTGAACCTATTATGAATACAGGGTTATTTTACTCTAACAGAAAGGCCCCTAATTTTATGCAAGTCCATCAAAATAATTTTATTTTGATGAGAGTTGCCTTGAGATTATTCAAATGAAGACCAACTCGTTGACAAATCATGTTAAATTTGATTACAAAAATGATGACCATGATTGTATCAAATGGAAAAGTACAGCAGACCACTAAAAGGAATACATTTTCAATGTGGTATTGGGAAGAAACCATTGTGACAGAAAGGATGAATTGCTCATCATGAGCAATTCATCCTTTTGTCACATTGGTTTCTTAAGTCCTCTGATGGCGTTGCCCCAATGTAAGGTATTATTAAGTAAAGGTTTTTATCTATTGGAAGTGTCAAATGTCGTCCTTAATTAGCCTGTGCAGACTGTGCAGGCTAATTAAGGCTGATGCTTTGACAATCCACAGAATCTCCCTAACCCTTCCAAGAGGTCCAAATTGAAACCTGCTATTGCTTTTCTCTTTTTTATATGGTGTTAAACACAGTAACAACTTTTCAGTTATGTTACAGCTTTCCTGGATCCTCCAGTACTAAACTAGGGCTCTAAAAAGACTTGCCAAAGGTCACTCTCACGAAGCCAGAGGTGTCAGTGGGACTTGAACCCAGGTGACGCAAACTTTAAGTCTGTCACCTTAATCACTTGGCCACACAGGCCTCCATTACCTTATCCTTATACAGTCAAACTTGTGTTAAGAGGCCAGCCTATGGGACAGAGTAAATTGGCTGTTTAAGACAGGTTGGCTGCTTATCACAAATTGATTTACAATATAAATCTAACAATGGGACTTTCTGTAGTGGCTGTTTAAGGCAGGTTGGCTGCTTAAAAGGTTGGCTGCTTAACACAAGTTAAGACTGTATTAGAATTTATGACAAGCCCAAATTGAAAGGGACTATCAGACTACACAATACTGCAATTTCTTAGTGAAATTGGGTGAAAACAGTTTCTCCATATCTTTAAGATGGCTTATAATGCTTGAACCGACTTCATGCTTATAAAAACAGGTTGGATCCAAGTAAATTGGCAGCTGGTCTGTGATCGAACCTGTTTGATACTATGAGTATCTTTCATCATCAAAATCAAGAAGATATTTAGGGTTAGGAAAGCAGACGACACAAAAATCTTTTTTTTGAAAATTACCCAGCATTCTAAGGGTTAAATTCTAATATATTATCCTCTGTTACCGATGAGTCAAAATGGATATAACAAGGGTCTAAAACTACAATGGGATGTATAGATAATATCACCACATTAAGAGCTTTCTATCATATCCCATAAAAAATGCAAACATTATACACTATACAACAGTTAAACCCATCACCTATGTGATGCAAACCAAATCTAACATCAACACAAAAAGATGTTTTTTTGAAAAATAAAAACAAAAACAGATATCACTCATACAGGGCGATTCACATTTAAACATCTTTTCTCCTTTTCCATTTAATGTGTTCATTGTGTTAGTACATGATCTTTCAAATATACGGAAAGAATAATTTTTAAATTTCCATAACAGAGAGATACAGGAAAGGAGTAAAGTGTGACTTTTAAGTGTCGATCAATATTTATAATGTGTCATTTTCATATTGACAATATTTATAGACTAAATAGAATGGGTCTTAACAAAATAAACCGGGCTCAACTGTCCTACATAACACCAAACACAGCTCATTTATCCCTATATTTCTGCACCGGGACCAATGTCATTAATTTTGACAAACCTATATTATCAATATATATTGATGACGTTATTTAGATCTGATCTTTTTAACATTTGCTACTCACGCAACACATTATGTGAAATAGTCCCTTATCTAATTACTAAACAATAAAGACATTTGACCAGTTTGTTGCAGACGACTTTGGAAAACATTGTTGAAAAAGGAGAAATTGCTCTTAAAGAGCAATTTCTCCTTTTCCTACAATGTTTTTTGCACTATCAGACGATTATTTTTCAATTGCATCACATCTTGAAATGTCGTCTGCAAATTCTTTCAATTCGGTAAAGGGTTAAATCGAAGAAAGATTAAATTTTTTCCAGGAACGAGGCTGCTTCCTATTATTTATAGTGTAATCTGCCCATTTGTGTTTATGATTAACTTCCTTGTACAAAGATTACTATCCTTTCTGCTTCCTGGATACATAACCAGTATTTGCAACGAATGTGGAATAATGAAGGGTCACAATGCAGATTCTGCTGCAAACGGGATTTAAACTCATGACCCTTTAGTACCAAGGCCTTCTTTCTACTCCTGGACCATTGTTCTCAACCCCATCTATGATAGTAAATGAATCTTATATAAGAGAGTACTCACTCGGCTGACTAACAGAAAGTCAATGAACATTAGGATGAACTCGGAATCACAACATAACTGAACAATTGTTGAAATAATGGAAAAACCCACAAGACATTCCCCCCCCACTCCAAGCCATGAACATGAAGAGAAAGCAGAAAATAGACCCAATAGCCTCACTGGAAGGATCCAACGTCTGACTCCTACGCATCTTCCATCAATTTCTCACATAAACCTTTTACCTCTGTTATCCCTTATCAAACAATAACGACTTTTAACCACTTTGCTGCAGACAACTCTCGAAAACATTGTAGGAAAAGGATGAATTGCTCGTTACGAGCAATTTCTCCTTTTCCCACAATGTTTTCGACTTATCAGCCTCAGCAGATTATTTCCCAAGTTCATCACATTTTGAAATGGCGTCTGCAAACTCATTCAATTTGGGACAGTCGAAAATTTGGCGTTTGGTAAAGGTTTAAGTATGTTTCAATACCTCTCATACATCCTAATTTTTATGCACCTGTTACAGCTCAAGAATCGAGCAATTTCCACAAGAGCAATTTCCATAATTACAGCTTGAGTTCCAAGTGCTTCATTCCCATGACCCCAATGAAACTGTTTTCTAAATACAATCATGTACTTAACCCTTAGAATGTAGGGTAATTTTCTAAAAATAGATTCTTGTATCGTCTGCTTTCCAAACCTTAAATATCTGCTTAATTTTGTAAGGAAAGATACTCAGAGTAGTAAGCAGGTAAGATCACAGGCCAGCTGTCAATTTACTTGGCGGCTGGCCTGGATATTACCTGTTTGAATAAGCATGAAATTTTAGCACTTAAAGGGTTAACTCCCAAGTGGTTTACTCCCAGTTCCCCCAATGAAACTGCTTTCTAAATGCATGCACTTAAGAATTATTGCCATCATTTACTTACCACTTGGCCCAGTCAAAAAGTTTCAAGAGGGAAAAGGGCTTACAAAAGGTAAAGTCTTGTGGAGGTTGCAAAATAATGTGCGTCAGCTCATTGCTTTACATCACACTTATTGGCAACCGCTGACATTTTGAAATTCCAATATCATAATTAGACAAACAGGTTAGAACAACTTTTTTACTGGTTTCCTTGTTTTCAGTAGTTGGCTGTTTCAAGCAGAGGTTCAGATGAATGGTGTATCTGCCTTTTTGCATGCAGTATCTTCAATTTGTTGTGATATTTCTTCTGTAGTTGATACTTATTCAAATTGTCTTGACAAGTTAATTCTCTTGAGTATCAGCATTATAAGGTTTATAGAAGTTGGAAAGAAGTTGGCAAGGTTAAAGAGATGGCCAAGTGGTTAGCATCTGGTACTTGAGACAGAACAACCTGACCCAGGTCCAATTCCCACAAGTGGTCTATATTTTGCTCCAAACTCTTTTGTATTGTCCTTTTATGTGCTGGTTTTAAAACAGTAACAACAATTTTTCAGTAATGTGGCTTCCTGTAATTCACCAAAGACATTCACCACTTTTCCAAATTTAGTTTTGAATTAATATTTACAAAATGAATAGCAATAATTCTGTTATTAAATCCATGGTAATTACCTCCCGTTAATTATCAATTATACATTGAAATTAAATTAACATGAATGAAAGGTGGCAAATAAAAGTTTTAATCCATAAATCACAATGCATCAAACTTATGGAGAAATAAATTTGCTCAATTTATTGCTTATAGAAACTCATAGTACTTGATGATACTGAGCCGAGCCCTAACATGCAAGTACCATCATACAATTATGGAGCATGTTTGCTTAAGTAATTAATTATGAAAGGTAAACACAGATTGTAAACACTTTCCCATATGGCCTTATGATATTCCTTTCCTTTATAAAATATACATGTGTTTAACTCATCGGCAGCAGAAGGCAATTCCTGCATGCTGAGAGATTGCTCAGGATGTGAAATTTCAAAACAGTTTCTTCACCACATAGCAAAGGATTCTTTTACTTTAACTTTTTTTTCATTGTTTTTAGCTGGCAGCAGTTTTTCAATTTGGACAAATCACAAAGTTCCATTCGAGGGTAAGGTTTTATTCTGGTTTATCTCGCCATTAAGGTAATAATAGACCTTTCATTTTTAACCCTTATACTTTTAGCTATCTATTAATGTTAAATAAGCAGAAATTCTCCATGCATAAGGAACACTTCCAATCCAAAGTTAACATGTTGCATCAGCAGGTAATTTTGTGAAAGGGCCTGATCGTTTTGCGGGGAAAAAAATATGGCAAAAATAACAATTTGAAAGTAGTCAGCCTCAGGTTTAGAAATACATGAACCAGCCTTTACAATGCCTCTTCCTTTAACCCATTACTGAACAATAACGACATTTGACATCAATGTTGAAGGGGACTCTTGAAAACATTATGGGAAAAGGAGAAATTGCTTGTGACGAGCAATTTCTTCTCTTCCCACAATGTTTTCTGCCCTATCAGAAGGTTAGTTTTCAATTTCATCAAATTTTGAAACGTCATCTGCAAACCCTTTGGATTTGGGACAGTCAAAAACTTGCCATTTGGTAAAGGGTTAAATATATCATATACCGGTATATTAAAGATCACAAAAAAAATGAAGTTTCTCACAAAGAGAATCATTTCTTTCTACACATATATATTCATATCAAGCAAGATTCAAGAAAAGTAAAGAGCATAATCAATCAACACTTCAAGGGTTCATCGCTAGACTATATTAAGTCATTAACAAATCTGAAGCACTTACAATAGACTTGCACTGAACTCCTCAGCTGACTGTCAGATGTAACTTTAACTTTGGACCTGTCACAAGCCACTAATGGGATGTGTAATATACTAAATAGTGTATCAGAAAGGACAACCATACTCTTTCTCCTCTTTTACCTTTAAAAGTATTTGTATAGGGTCAGGAGGTGACAAAATCTGATTTTGATTTACTTGTACGTAAATGCAATTCTTTTTTTTAACTTGTCCTTGTAAAGTTTATATAGATACATGTAATTTCAGTAAAAATGTCCTTGTCTGTAAGGGCTTATGAACAAGCTAGGCAAAATGGACAATTGAATTTGCCATCTCTATGCCATCTCTACGGGATGACTTAGTATATCTCAACTTTGTGCAGCAGACAAGAGGTCTAAATAAAGAAGCATACATGTTGCTTCCGAATTCCTATTCATTTCTTCTGAACCCTGCACAGTTGGTACTCATGAGAACCATATTGTCTTGTACAAATAATCATCATTATAATGTAGAAAATGTACTTACTTGTATTTGGGACAGGGTCCCAATGTTCTCAGAAAAAAGACATCATAAACAAATACAGGAGGAGAAAACGACACCTTTATGTTCCAACCAGGCACAGAATCTAAAATAGTGTTGAGCCAGGAGAAAGTCCACAATTTCCCCTATCTATTTCGTTAAGTCCAAGATTTCCCCGGGTAATAAGTTAATAACAATAATTTTGTTTTGTTTATTCTGTCTATCCGTTTCCTCCCCCACCTAAAACACGAGAGAGCGGGTCAGGTGTTTCTGAGCATAGTTTGGCTAGTGTTACACGCAAACTATTACCTGGCTGCCTAATTTAGAGGCTGACTCACTCACACTGACTGCTACATCGCAGGCAGAGAGGGGGCAAAACCCTTCATACCAACCCTGTTACTTCATGAAGTGATTTATTTCAACAATTTCCCTCACATTGGAATTCACAAATTGAAATCATTAAAAGATGCAACATAATGATTTGAATATACCAATTATTATACCCAAAGTAAAAAAAAAGCTCATTTAAGCACTTTATAGCACTTTTTCCTTGTAATATGAGTTTTTTTTTAATCAACTGCTGCTTCTGTTTTTATCACTTTGTTTAAGATATAAATATATTTATTTTTAGCTATAATGCAATGTTACTATTAGTTCCAATTTTATCTATACATAACTTTCGAGATGGTTCTCCTCCACCATTAATCAAAGCTCCATTGACAAATCTTAGTTATATCAGGAATGTAATGTCATTTCAAACTTTTTTTCAGTTATAAAACATCTTTCTTTAGATTCACAAGCACTAGTCTAATGTCCTGAAATGTTTTGCATAAAAGACATTCTTATGAAACCAGCTTCACAAGTGGGGATCAAATGCTATAAACATAGTCTTTTGGTTATTACAATGTGCCTGCAACAATTTCCCTTTTGATAAAAATTGCATCTGTAACATTGATTTCTAGGGAAAAAAGCATCACTACAGAAAATTAAAACCTTTTTAATGCTTAGGTGAGTGGAAGACAAACTCTGTGTCTATTACTTATAGGAAAACCCCAAGTACAGTAGTATAATTATATCGCAGCAGTGGTCAGTATAAGCCTCAAGGAATTCATCATATTCCTTCATAGCATCTTTCTGCTTTTCTACGAGGTGCAGTCAAAAAGTTCCCGGACTGCTTCTGCTTCAAATATATTTGACGTCCGATTGAGCTAAAATTTGCCACAATGCAGCATCTATTCAATTTCTCTGGCCATGTATAATGTTTTAATCGTACGACCATTATTTTCTTTCATTAATATATTTAAATCAATTGATAGATAAGGTTATGGAGCATGTTGGTAACATTAGAACGGCACATTTTCATTCAGTTGTGAAACACAAGAATTATTCCTAAAATGGCCTCAAATTGATACGAAACTTCACATGCCGTCATTTCCACCTAATCTCAAAATAACTTTGAAAATCAGCGATGTCACTCAGAAGAACACATTTAATCAGAGTTTTAAAGAGAAATGGATAAAATTAGTGGAGAAAAAAGGCTGACGTCATTTAAGCATACGGAGCAGCGGCCAGTCATTAAATTCTGTGTAAGGGCGGATATGACACCGACGGACACTTGGAAGTTCATGAACAAGTAGGAATGCTCGAAGAAAGTATCCAGGACTCTCATGTTTAACTGACATTTAATAAGTGTCTTAAAGAGGGTAGAGAGGATATAAACGATAATCCACGTAACAGGTGAACAAAGACAGACAGCGGGGACGGACTAGTCCATAGTGTTGTAATGAAGGATAGATGAAGGTCCATAGATGATATAAGTAACGAATACAGTGGGGCTAAGTCATGGAACTGTCCATGGACTATTATCTCAAGACCTAGGAATAAGTAATGTATTTGCATGATGGGTCCCTCGCCTATTCTCGGCAGATGATAAGACTAGGATTGAAGTATCTGAAACCTTTTTACGACGATGGAGGAAAGATGGCAACCGATTGTTAAACCTTATCATCACCACCTACAAAACTTTTATGACCGGGAAACAGTACCGTGAAGTCTATGAGAAAAATCATGTATATTTTCTTTAAGGACAGTCAAGGGATGCTCCTCCAACATGTCGTAGCCTGTATACAGACAGTGAATAAAGAGCCAGCTGAGCTACGAGGCCTCAGATTCGAATTCATAGAGGAACTTAAATTCGCTCTGAGATCAGCAGATTGCAGCTTTCAATTATGCTACAATTTATGACAGCTGGGTGAAACGCCATGAAAAGTGGATTCAATGCAATGGGGAATACTTTGAAAAACAGTAATGATCTAAATGATCAAAATTGACGTCGGATCTGTGTGTAACGTTACATTTTAACTTCAACGTGCTCCGTATGGTATAAGTTGTGCTGGTTTAAAATGTAATACATTTTCCAGTATTTTATTTACCCCGCCTCATGTTATATCATTGTAGAGGAAAATGATTTCCTAACATTGGCAAATAATTTTTAGGGCACTATCCCATACCAAATCAAAATATCAGACCCAGTCCGGGAACTTTTTGACTGCACCTCGTAAATATACACACTTGTTCAAAGGTTCCAATAACATCACCAAATACCAAAAGGATAAGTTGCCAAGCTTGTGTCAGGGCTGTTCAATATTTTGACTTTAAAGTCACAAAACTCCATAGAATAGAAAAGTTGGTCCTTTTACACTATAACAAGTCACATTATGACATCAAATCGAGGGTTCAATAAACATGAAGCACTTACTATAGTCTTGCATTGAACCCTCGAAATGCAGTCTTTAGAGACCACTGTGACAATATGATGAATTGCCTTAAATAATGAGCAATTCATCATTTACACACAATTGTTCTTATCCATTATCAAAGTGAATGAAAGAAAATGTTCAAGTAGATCCATTTTGTTATTACGTGCTGTTTTTTTTATTTAGTACCAAATTGAAAAAGCATAAAATTACCACAAGGGTAAAGTGAGTATCAATGGTAAGATAGATGCTAGGGCTGTCAAATATTCTTCAGACTTTGATAGAAGACACATTATACAGCAGTCTATGAAAATTACTCCAGATATTTTCTCCCTTCGATCCTTTTATTCATAAACACTCACTCTAACATAATTCAAGTAGGTGAAATAAGAAACTATTTGTAATAGAATTTTAAAATTTCACATAAAAAGATACATTACTTCTTAATCCATTACCGAACGCAAAGTTTGGTACTGTCCAAAATTGAAAGAGTTTACAGACCACATTTCAAAATGTGATGAAATTGGAAAGTAATCTTCTGATAGGGCAGAAATCATTTTGGGAAAATGAGAAATTGCTCGTGACGAGCAATTTCTCCTTTTCCCACAATGTTTTCCAGGATCGAGTTTACAGACCACATTTCAAAATGTGAAGCAATTTCTCCTTTCCTCACAATGCTTTCTAGCGCCGTCTGCAACAAAGTGGTCAAATGTCGTGAGTGTAGTAAAGGGTTAAAACATTGTTCCTATTTTCTCAAATCAATTTGTTTCACAAAGAAGTTGCTACCAGTATATTTTAAAACCTTTAGAATTGCTATATGCTGTTTCTGTCAACAATATCTAGTCACATAGACCAAAATGAGGGATAATCCAATATCAGAGAAAATGTTATCAATAACAATAACAGCTTTTAACTCTTAGAATACTGGATAGTTTTCTATATAGATTTTTTAGTTGTCTGCTTTCCAAAACCTTTAAAATATATGCTTAATTTTGCTAAGGAAAGATACCCAGAGTAGCAAACAGGTTAGATCACAAGCCAGCCGCCTGGATCTAACCTGTTTGCATAAGTATTAAGTCGGTTCAAACACCATAAGGGTTAACAACATTCACTTTGTATTCTTCTGCCCATCTGGTTTTACAATTGGCCTTTCTGGTAACCAACAGACAAACTTGACAGACAGTTCTCAAGGCTCATTGTATACATTTGTTCTTCATTTCATCTATTCACAATATTGTAACAGCTGGCAATAGCTTTGGTTATTCTTTCCTTTTTCTGAAAACCCCTTTTCTACTCTTCTTACAATTTCACTGTTTGAAGGAGTCTCATAATCATAATCATTTCATTTATTTTTTAAATCTTTTGACACTTTGGACATTGGAACATGCTTTGAAAGCTGCAAATTGATTGAAAAATGGAAAGGGTTAACATCCCAGAAGATCTCAAACTAATGTCACAAAAGGATAAATCACATTAAAACATTTCTTCCTATTGGCTTCTACAGAATTTCACAAAGAATATATTCTTTAACCCTTTACCAAACAATAACAACATTTGACCAGTTTGTTGCAGACGACTCTGGAAAACATTGTGGGAAAAGGAGAAATTTGGCGTGTGGTAAAGGGTTTACATGATGTAAACAGTACATTTGAATTTCAATGAGCATCTATTTTGAAACAACAAAAAAATACATATGAGGCTTCAAGTATACTTCATAACAAAAAAGTATCAAATACATAAAAGGTAGTTCCAATCATTCATCATTTCTATTTATAGACAATATAAATGCCTCTTTCATACTATTAATGGAATCCTGAAATACTTCTGAGTGACAATTACATTTTGAGTTTTGCTATTGAAATCTGATCTCATGATTAAGTTATTAATTAACCCATAAAAGAGGAATTCTGAAGTCCCCATAATTATTTCCGTAGCAGATGTCAAAATCAGATCAAGGACAGTTAATTTTCCTAGCCCATTATTCCATTATGCCTCGGGTAGACACATTTGCTTGAATAAATCCCATTGACAAAATGATCAATTAGTCATTAAAAACAATTTACCCTTTTTTCATAATGATTTTTACAAAAGATCTGAAGAAATTCTTTTTGTTCATGTTACTTTTTGTCATCTTTGTTGCCATTTATTTGGACCAGACTCAAGTTTCTATATAGGGGAAAGGCTTAAACATTACACAAGTTTTGGGGATATAGGGGTCTGTTGCAGTTGCTATCATTCAACACTGAGCAAACATTCTGAACATAGAAAATGTAACCAATAAGACATTATCACTATTAGTCAAGATGATATCTCAATGTCAATAACTAAAAGGTTGTCAAGCCATTATATATAAACAGCTTTCTAGTCTAAAATTGTGAATGGCTGAACTCATTAATTTTGTATTTATATTGTTTCACAAGTTTTTAAACAGCTGTACTCCTTCTTGTAAGCAATTCATTTGATATTTCTAGTTCAGCATCATTGTTTTCTTGGTAGCAAATCGCACCTGCTAATAAAATATAAATCTGTTTTGTCAGTGTTCTCATTAAGAACCGGCCGCAGGCCAAAATGACCGCTTCAAAATATGTTTTGGCTGGTTCAAATTCGCACTGGTGTTCAGAACCCCCTTGAACCCCTTTCCAAGTGGCCTGATCAGATTTGGTTTTGGCCCGTTCAAATAATTCTTAATGAGAACACTGTTTTGTTATTATTCCACATAACCTTTCCAGATCTGAGATCTGATATCAAACACTTTATTACTGAAATTCTTCCTGATGCTAATGATTCAAATGCATTTCCATGATTAAGAATAATGAGGAATTGAGTGAAACCTAAAACAATTTGCAAGTTTTGATACAACATCATCTGGTTAAATTGACAATCATGACTCACTTCTCTCTGTATACAAGTTTATTGTTGACGAGACCCTGATATGCAAGCACATCGAAGATTGTGCTCTGCAGGTGACTCAAAAGGCGAGCTTTAAAACACATAGTATGGTATAGAAGGTTTCACAGTCTGAACAAAATACATGTGTACTACTACTGGCTAAGTTCTGGCTCCAAGAAAATGTTTCACATGTTTAAAAAAAAAGTACATTGGTGTTGGTATCTTTGAAATGCAATCATATACATATATCATCCTAAATTGACCTTGAGTTGGCCCATTCTTGAACAAAAGCAATGTTTTTCCATATACACAAATATGAAGAGAAGAGGAAGACCAAGTCCTGGTCAGACTACATTATTTCTGACAAGAAGGATTGTTACCTCGTCAGTGTGAGTCAATTAAATAGTATCAATTGTAGATCAAATGTTGTAAATCATATCGTCAAGCTACCCACCCAAGTGACTGGGACCCTTGCAGCAAATGACAAATAAACACAGGATAAAGTAAGTAAATACACATTATTATGTCAAAGTAACTGCTCATGAAGAGAAAATTAGAGAAACAGTTCTTAAAATGAGAGTTGAATTCAGAGCTACCATGGTACCAGAGTGGACCGATTTACAGTTGTTTCCCCGAATAGTCGTTTCCCCGAAGTTAATTGAAATAGTAATCAAGGAGTCATTTCCCCGAAGTCAATATATATATATATAGTGAAAAACTTATATTATATAGTAGTTTTGATCATTTATATTGTGTGTCATTAATGTGTTTTTTTTTCTTTTTATATGTTCTTCATTGTTTGATTACATTAACGTCTTAATCAGACATCATTAACGTACATGAATGCTAAAGAGTGATTTGTTTGATGTTTGTTGATACTTCATTACCCTAGTTGTCATATTAATAACCTGTATGTTTATTTTCAACCAACTTTCACAATTTGGTCATTTTTCAAATGAAATTCTTCATTGCAAATTATGAATAACCATTAATAGATCTAATAACTCTATAATTAAACTATATATAACATCTATATATTTAAGATTGGCATATAAATAATCTTCGGGGAAACAACTACTCAATTACTATATAAGTTTTTTTTCGGGGAGACGACTATTCGGGGAAACGACCGTCACCCAGTGGACTCCAATGAAAGCTCCTGCCCTAAGCCTCAATAATGATGATGTAACAAAATTTTTAAAGGGATCTGACTGTTTTTATGCAAATAGACAAAAACCATTACATGACATAGACTAGATGTTCTTTTCAGTTTATGGGATTGATTTAATAACTGCCCATTATTGTCATATTAACCACAGTTAGTTCATGTACTGCAGGACCTTCCTACCTAAACAATGCTACCTAATGACAGTGGCACAGATCATTATGTTTCTAGAATTTCACCTAAAATTTTTGCAAGGTTTTTAACTTGACAAAGTTGACTTCATCTAATTCTTCGAAACCTACCCTCAGGAAATGCAGGTTAAACCAATTTCTAACATTACAAACCCGGAATCATGTTCTACGACGTCAAGATATTTATCAAGAGTTCCATTGAAATTTTCCCTTGTTTTGTTGAAGACATGCATAATGTAATTCTTCAAAACTGTACATTGTTAAATACTTCTCAGATCTGGAACAAAAGAATATCTACAAATAAATACTTACTGCTTGGTGAGAACGCCTCCTACTTTTGGTAAACTTCAGTATCACTTGATTTAAATCTAAATTGGAAAATGAAATCTAGAAAATTCAGAAAAACCCAGTGATGAAGACATCCAAGGAATCCAAAATACACTCTTGATCGATAGACGCTTTGTAATCATTTCAGACGATTACATATTCGAAATGAAATAATGTTGTCAACAATATTGAACAATTGGTACATTTTCTCATAGAAAAAGATTGTACAAAAATGGCAGAAGTTGAAGAGGCAAGTAAAGAAATGTTGATTAAGAAGAAGTTGTGACGTTCATATAAAAACAACAATACAAATTCAAATTCGTCACCTATTTTCGTGTTATAGTTCTCTATTCGGACATTATAGGTATTCGGATATCGGTTCATCGGCGTGTAAAAACTGACTTAGATTAGATAATTCATATTTTCAGAATAATTAGTAGTGAAATCTGTACTTTGAAATCCCTAATTTTTCTTTTCTTTTTTTTCCACAACAAACCTTTCGCCAATTTTCAATCAACAGTAATTTTCAGCATTTTCACTTATCAAATTGAAGTTAAATGCATTTTGTTTAACACTCATTTGCAAAGGTTTGCATTCCTTGACATTTAAGATTATATTTTTTATAGAGGACAGAAGAATTCCAGCTTGAGAAGGAATCAGAATTAAGATTTGAGGTGGAGTCAGGATCGGATGTTAGTTTAGAGGTATTTAGTTTTGTTTGTAATATTTCAATGCTATTAAAATTTCAATTGGCCACACTACGGTTACATTGAATACTGGATAATACCTAATAAGAAATCAGAATAGCTGGATGATAGGTCAGAACTACAGAATCCTACAGTTTGTTGACAATTAACAATAATATTGTAACAATTGTGGAATAATCATTGAATGCGTAAATAAGGGAACCTAATCCATTTTAATGGAGAACATGCAGGGTAAATGAATATACAGCACAACTGATCGGTGGACGACATTGTTTTTCACTGATTGGATGTGATTGTGTCACAGAAACAGTTTTTGAACATAATATGGTATACAGACATTTGCCCCCCCCCCCCCTGGACATTTGCCCCCTTTTTGGTATAGGGCGGACATTTGCCCCTCGCCGCAATGTAGAAGGCGGACATTTGCCCCCTCATATTATTTTTTCAACTTGCTTGACCTAATCGTATTCCGTTATGATTAAACAGGAATTTAAATGGAAATAATAATTGGATCAGACTAACATGTCAATTTTGCTCTATTACGCCGATGGCACTTGGTCAATTATGCTCATCCAACCGTGAAACGGCGGTATACGTGCATAAATTGATTTGATCTTATTTTATCATTTTCGGTTTAATTATTTGTCTCATAATCAAATGTGATGGTGATTGTCATACCGACACAAATTGGAATACCTTTTGTCTTCTTTGTTTTTTATTGTTAGCCTTGAGTGACAAATCGGTAATAAGATTAAAGATGTGATCAATATGTAAATTTAAAAAAAAATCAATTAATTAAGTTTCATGGTTTGATGAGCATGATTGGCCAAGTGCCATCGGTGTGTTCTTGGTTCGTCTTGATTTTAACACCTATAGGGGATTAGGAGGGAAGAGGTAATAGAGTAAAATTGATGAAAATATTATTTTCATTTTAATTTCTATTTAAGGGTATTTTTAAAAAAAATGGCTCCTTTTCTGTCCATAAGTAAAATATTGATAAAATTCAACTTCATTAATGAATTTTTACTTTGCAAATCACTTTATTGTATAAGTGATTGCCTTTTCCACTGTAAAAAATCTTAACCTGACCCAAATATTTTGATTTAGAAAATATTTTATACTTTTCATATGACAGGCCAGCTAAAAAGGGTCTGTCCATGATTTGAATCTGTTCGTTAGGTCAAAGATTTATGTTGGATATACAGTTACATCAAGTTGTTTTCAGCAATGATACTGTAAAACAACTTGTCTTTATTATTCTAGAAACATTAAATCACATAAAATCATTTTGAAATGGGGAGAAATAATGTGTTTTATATGTGTCCGTGATTCTTTGTCAGTCCTGTTACTGTTAAGATTTTTTAGCATCAAATCATGAATGCTTTTGAAATTTTGATACTCATAATAGTTTGATTATGACATTATTTCCTTTTTAACAAAATGGATATGTCATATTTGAAAGAGCGATATCACATCCAAGACAAGGAGTGAAAGAAGTGATTGGTAAGTAATCTTACATTTTTCGCTGTCAAAACTGTTACCTACTTTAAAGTGAATTCAAAAAACATATTCAGAACAGTTTTACATGCACTGATGTCCTTAAGTGGGGAAGTTTGCACCAACATATGATAAACTCAGTAGAGGCCAATGCGTCCTTTGTACCTTCACATATAAGTTAAAAAGTCTATCCTGTTACTGTCTTTCCTGTTACTGTAACATTTATAACAGTAAAGACATAGTAGGTAACAGGAAAGACAAATACTTTTATACATTTACATTTTTGGGGTATATTTTTTATTATTCTTGCAATTTACCCATTCAGTTATCTAAACATCAATAAGACAAATCATTTAAATGTTGTTTTAATATGTATGACACATTTTCTCCCAGTTACATAGACATTTATTAATTCAGTAACAGGAAAGACTATTTATGTAACAGGATGGACAACATCTTTAGAAAAATGGCAAATTATGTTAACATTTTCCGTATAACATAGAATATTGACTTGTGTTGTATCTAAAATAGTTTATGTAAATTGTAGTAGCATTTCTTTAAGAAAATATTCTAATTCTTTGCCACTGTAAGAGTCATAATAAATATTGTGGTAACAGGAAAGACAAACGGGTAACAGGAAAGAATATCATGGTAACAGGATTGACATACTTATTTAACTATGTCGAATGATGTAAACCTGTCTTTATTATGTCAAATGTTGATTTGTACAGTCTTCAAAACATATTTTGAACTGAAATTAATGTTTTATTTCGTAAAATGTAAAGTATTGATAAATGCATTGCTTTTAGAGTCATAAACATTTTCTGATAACAGGAAAGACACAATGGAAACAGGATTGACAGTCAGGCTAAACAGTTAATGGTTATGCTTCTTGACAAGCAGAAATAAACTAAATCTGTGGTCATGTGGGTTATTTCCTGTAACAAGAAGTGGTTTAAGCAATATTATATAGAAAAATCTTAAGCTTTGGAATGGTAAAGATGCATAGATGGCAGTAACAGGAAAGAACATGGTGGTAACAGGAATGGCACAATCACTTAAATAAATCATATGTGTAAAGTTTATTCAATATTGTCTTATTTCACATTCAAAGTATTTTTTATAAAACTTGCAGATTTATGAAGCATGAGAGATTTTTTTTTCTTAGATGGCCTTATCTGCTGCTGAAATGCAAAAGGAGGTATCGGTACCTGTGCAAAGAAGAGATGCCGATGCTGAGAGGAGGAGTAGATATTTGAAAAAGGAAAAAGAAAAGTACTAGGAAGACAAAAAAATGGGGAAAAAGAAAAGTGTAAAAGACATGAACTGCAGGGAGCAAAGAGCCCTTAAACGAAAACAGAAACTTTATCAGAAAGAAAGAACTGATTTGATGGGTGATATTCATGATGTTAATCAGGTTGCGGATAATTTGATAATGTCTATCATACGTCTGGTGATATTGATGATGCTAGTATAATGGTTGTTGATATAAACAATTCTGGTGACGTTGTTGGTGATGCATATGATGCAGGTCGGCTGTTGGCTGATATGGACGTTGCTGGTCAGGTGGTGGGTGATTTGACTGATTCTGGTCAGGCGGTTCATGATGCATATGATGCAAGGCAGCTGTTGGCTGATATGGACGATGCTGGTCAGGTGGTTGGTGTTTGACTGATTCTGGTCAGGTGGTTGATGATGCAGATGATGCAAGGCGGCTGTTGGCTGATATGCACGATGCTGGTCAGGTGGTTGGTGTTTGACTGATTCTGGTCAGGTGGTTGATGATGCAGATGATGCAAGGCGGCTGTTGGCTTATATGAACTATGGTGGTCAGTTGGTTGGAGATGTGGCTAATTCTGGCCAGGTGATTGATGATGCAGATACGACAAGGCGCCTTATGGCTGATATGAACAATATTGGACAGGTGGTGGGTGATTTGCCTGATTCAGATCAGGTGGTTGATGATGCATATGATGCAAGACGGCTGTTGGCTGATATGGACAATGATGGTGGGTGATTTGCCTGATTCTGGTCAGGTGGTTGATGATGCAGATGATGCAAGGCGGCTGTTGGCTGATATGCACGATGCCGGGCAGGTGGTGGGAAATGTGGCTAATTCTGGTCAGGTTGTTGATGATACACATGATGAAGGGTGGTAGTTGGCTGATATGGACGATGCTGGTCAGTTGGTGGGTGATGCAGATGATGCATGGCGGCTGTTGGCTGATATGCACGATGCAGGGCAGGTGGTTGGTCATGTGGCTAATTCTGGTCAGGTTGTTGATGATACACATGATGAAGGGTGGTAGTTGGCTGATATGGACGATGCTGGTCAGTTGGTGGGTGATGCAGATGATGCATGGCGGCTGTTGGCTGATATGGACGATGCTGGTCAGGTGGTTCATGATGCAGATGATGCAAGGCGGCTGTTGGCTAATATGAACAATGCTGGTCAGGTGGTTGGTCATGTGGCTAATTCTGGTCAGGTGGTTCATGATGCAGATGATGCAAGGCGACTGTTGGCTGATATGGACGATGCTGGTCAGGTGATGGGTGATGTGGCTAATTCTGGTCAGGTAGTTTGTTATGCAGATGATGCAAGGCGGCTGTTGGCTGATATGGACGATGTTGGTCAGGTGGTGGGTGATTTGGCGGATTCTGGTCAGGTGGTTTGTGATGCACATGAAACAGATAGGATGGTGGGTGATTTCAGTGCTTCCTGTCAAATGGTTGGCCAAATTTTTAAAGATGCTAGTGATCTATCTGATAACAGAAGTATAACTTTTACTAATTTCAATGATAAAGAGAACGAAATGTCTTTGTTGATAGACAAGATCGTTATTGTAGAATATGATGACAAGCCATATACTGGAAAAGTTATTGAAACTGCAAAAACTGATGTTAAGGTAGTCTGTATGAAACAGATTGGCATGAAACTGTTTTTACTGGCCTGGGAAAAATAGGCTTGATGTTTGTTGGTATGATTCAAATGCCATACTTGCAATCTTACCACCACTTGAAAAAATGCCAAGTAACGATAAACAATATGAAATGAACAACATGGTTTGGGATTATTATGTAACAAATCTTAATGATTTAATTAAAGAAATATGAATCTGGCAAATGAAAGAGCCCTATTGCAATTTACATCTACAGTCTGCATGTGCAAAATGCACTATACTTCTTCAAGATCAAACTAAAGTTTCAAAAAGACTCTCTTAGAGATTTGTGCTTTTCACGTAATAAATGTTCAAAACATGATATTCACAATTCTTGTCACTAAACCAAGGACCTATAATTTGATTAAACCCAGTTTTTTTGTAAATTATTGGAATGTTTTGCACCTGACTGTTCTTCTTTGGGAAAGCTGGTTTATAAATAAACGAGGAATAACCCCCTTTAAACGGTCTGCAAAACATGTGATTTTAACGTTCTTTATCTTTTCTGTACTGTTTTGAGCAGGGTTGGGAAGCTGTCAATAACAAAGTTCTAGTTACTTAAGAAATCTGTGCTTTTGTTTTTACAGTTGAAGACAATTTATTTTAAATAGTTAAAATCTCAATCTCTGTTTGTCAATCCTGTTACCAGTTGTCTCTCCTGTTACCGATTGTCTTTTCTGTTATCGGAACATACGTTTTAGCTTTTTACTGCTGATAGCCTGAGATATGCTCTTGTAAACTTTATCTTGGAACATTGACATTTCATAACTAATAATATACAGTGAATCAAGCTATATATTAGAGCAACATTGTCAGGTAAGGTTAAATAAAGAAAACAAAAATGTAATAAATTGTTTAGTTTGGGTTTATTTTCTTCAATGTTCAACAGATGAGCAAAGAAATAGTAATGCATGCTGTTTTTTCTTAACATACACATTTTGAGAGTTCAGTAGGCTATTTTATTTTGATATTTACCCATTTTATCATAGATAAAAATAAAAAATAGTAACAGTAACAGGAAGGACATATTTTCAATATCAAGTTTGTTAAGGGTCGTTTTATTCCTATTTCACAATAAAATTAAGCTGTACTATTGTATTTTCTGCAAAGTATATACTTTGAATATACATGTTAAGAATAAAAAGTAAAGATTTAAAGAACTTTGTTTTTTGTTTTTGTCCGACCCAAAAAGGGCCATTTTTTTGAAAAATACCCTTTAAAAATATAACGTAAAAAAACGATCAGGTCAAGCAAATTGAAAAAAAATTAATATGAGGGGGCAAATGTCCGCCTTCTACATTACGACAAGGGGGCAAATGTCCGCCCTATACCAAAAAGGTGGCAAATAAATCCGGGGTGGGTGGGGAATGTCCGGGGGGGCAATGTCCGGGATTCCATAATATTGCCTTTAAACATCATTTTCTTACAATTCGTAACTGGTCGTCCTTGATTGTATTCAAATGGTCTATATTCATTAACATTGTAAAGTGTAGACCATTTTTTTTATTTCAATTCCCTTGGATGTCTTAGTGTCATACTTCATGCATATATTTGTTCAGAATTTTAATACCTGAATTTATATAACACTAACAGTAATGTATAATGCACCTGAGCCTCATCAAACAGTAAGAAAATGTGAGCTGTTGAGAAACCTCAACATTACTATTAACCCTTTTTTGAAACCATGCTGTGATTCAAATAGCCTGCTGTAGAAGGCTAATATCGGGGAAAAAATCTCGTCTTTCTCAACATCGTTTAATTTTTAACACAACAAATGTCTAATCTTATTTTGACTTAAGATGTCATCTTCAAGCTTTTTAAATCAAACATGAACTAAGAAAAGAACTGGCTATTATTTCTTTGATTTTATTTTTCAGCTTGTGAGTGGAAAAGCAGAGATATTTGGTGCAGAGCTTGCAACTGGTAGGAAGTATGCTTTCAGTTCTGGATCGAAAGTGGCAGTGTTTACCTGGCATGAATGTCACATAAAGATATCCTTTAATTGTAACCTTTTACTTTCCATGAATTGTTTTTCACAAGCCTAATTTGAAAGATGATTAATGAAACATAAAAAAAAAGATGACTAATGAAATATGAAAAAAGAGGTTCAGTTATGAGATTCTCAGAGTTCTTTGCCTTCAGTATTTTACAACAGATGAGCTTCATTTTATGTTGTAAGTACATATAAGAATTGTCTGTCTTTTGTGTTCAAAAGGGAAAAGCTTCATATCTTGACCAGTGAATGAATATCTAAACCACAAATAGTACCTAGCATGGCATAATGTTCTATTTGAAAGGGTCTAGTCTACACACTGTATTTACCCTGTTCCAAATAGGACATTGTTGTTTAGATAGTAATTAAGTACAGATGTAAAGGAAAGAAGAAGGAATTCAAAGAACACATATACAATGTTTCAACAGAAGTGCTTAGGTGTTGAAGGTTATGAAAGCCTTGTCAAAATGTTTGAAAGGTAAATTTTTATTAAGCAACAAATGTTTGATTATACCACATTAAACGAGTTTGTAGCCTGCAAATAAAATGAAGATGAGATAGAGCAATATATTTCTTTCATTTGGCATGAAATACATCAGTCCCTGCTCTGCCAATAGCTTTCCTGAAGATATAATCTGTTGTGTCAATAGCTCGTAAAGAATGTTGTGAGTAAGTGGTGAGGAAATGCGAGGGATAGAGACCAAAACAATGTTGAAAACTGCGTAAATGTCAATGGCAACATTTTTTAAGTAATCAGCAGTATACATGCAAAAGTTTGTCAATGTATTCCTAAGAGACATATTATATTCCTTAATCATGTTTACTTGACGGGTCGGACTGAAGTGGCCTATATATCTAAGGACACTC
Source organism: Cerastoderma edule (assembly GCA_947846245.1). NCBI lineage: Eukaryota > Metazoa > Mollusca > Bivalvia > Cardiida > Cardiidae > Cerastoderma > Cerastoderma edule. The sequence continues at coordinate 12,576,827 of OX401414.1, read as the reverse complement.
CAATGATCATTTACATGAATGTACATGTGGCTCTTGAACAGATGCGGGAAAAGGCGGAGAAAGATTTAACAAGGGGGCCTCGGGTAAGCTGCATTTTCAGTGTTAAGAATTTTATTTAAATTTACCTTATTTGGGTTTTACATTTCAACAACATTTCCTCATGTTTTGTTGCACTGCATGCTTGATATTTGGCAGAGGTAGACATGAGCTTAGCTTGGTCAAGCTTGGTAGAGCAATTTGCCTTCTTCAAGTCCATGGAGAGCCTACTCCTTATAATCTTAAATAACTGGTTATGTTGTTCGAACTATGTCTTCCTGGTTGTCAAATTCTTTTAGAAAGAAACTCTAATGTGGAGAAATAGATTGTCATGAAGAAGTCAAAATTGGTCGTCCAATATGAAACAAGTGTTCATATGTCACACTCAAACAACCAATATCCCCATGTGAGAATCTTTGACTGGTGAAAATTGAAAGCAACATCAGATGACAAGAACGAATGAACACAATATTTTAGAATTCAATATTACCAAAGGAAAAATTGCTTGTTACAAGCAATTTCTTCTTTAGTTCTGATAATTTTTAAGACTTTTGCCAAACGTATGTAAAGTCACAAAAGGTTGTTTTATGGATTTAAGGGTTCAATTCAAATTCTAAATGTGGGACAATTGGATGTAAACTGTTTTTTCTTTGTACAGATTTTAATGGTTGGTCCAACAGATGGAGGAAAGTTGACACTGTGTAATACACTTGCTAACTATGGAGTAAGACATGGTAGTAAACTGTTTTTTCTTTGTACAGATTTTAATGGTTGGTCCAACAGATGTAGGGAAGTCGACACTGTGTAATACGCTCGCCAACTATGGTGTCAGACTGGGGAGAGCCCCTCTACTCGTGGATTTGGATGTTGGGCAGGTGAGTGGCACCCAAGGTTGTAGGTTTCTTGGTGTGACAAAGGCACTTTATATGCCATTGTAACACTGCATGAGATGCTGAGCCAGAGTTCTTTTTCATATGACTAGGGCCTTTTAAAAAGGAACCTTCACAAATATAAGTTTCTATAAAGTCATACAGTCTTCCCAAGTTGATTGTTGTAGCCAGGTTTAGAGGTTGTCACCTGAAAATAACAGCAGAACAGGGAAAACATTAACACTTTACTAAGTTGTAATGTGATTTCAATATTTTCCGGCTTTTCTCTTTTGATATTATTTTTGAAAATGGAGAAAAAATTCATATCAACTATCTTTTTTTCTCCGACTGAAAAGGAATAATTTTCAAATTAGATTTGATTTTGGATGTTTTCTGAAAACTTTTTGAATTTCAAGTGATAATCAACTTTTTTTTTGTTATAGTTTATTTGTGATCATTGGGTGTAATGCTGTGTCAACAATCTGTCAGCTATGTTATGGTTTACCTGGATTCACCAGTACTGTTCTTTTTTTTTGTATGTAGGTATTATACCCTTATTCTGCCATTATAAAACTAATTCTTTTTTGGAAGACTTCACTTGCTGTCAGTTTACATTGGTCTGTGCCAGAACTATTCGCTTTATGATATATATATATAGTATCGACCTATGTATACCCAAAGTAAACAGATGAAATAAATAGTTGCAAAATGGCGGATTATGGGTATTCTACCTTAAACAGTTATATCAGTGTTAGAGTACTAATGAAACATCTATCTTGTTTTTCTCCGACCAGGGTCAAGTCTCCATACCAGCGACGATAGGGAGTTATGTGATCGAGAGGGCGGCGGATATTGAGGAAGGGTTCGATCATTGTGCCCCGTGTGTGTTACACTTTGGTCACACGACTCCCGGTAAAAACCTCACACTTTACAACCTCCTCGTCTCCAGGATGGCCGACATTGTCAACATGAAATGTGACGAAAATGATAAAGGTAAGGAATAGAATTGGATTTCTTTCCTTATTGGATTTAACCCTTAGAATGCTGGGTAACTTTCTAAATAAAAGATTTTTGTGTCTTTTTGAGCTTTCAAAAACTTTGAATATCTGCTTAATCTTAATGAGGAAAGATACTCAGAGTAGCAAACAGGTAAAATCACATGCCTGCTGCCAAGTTGCTTGGCGGCTGGCCTGGATCTGACCTGTTTGCATAGGCATGCAGTAAGTTCCAGCACTATAAAGGTTGAATATTGTGCCATCAATGTTTCAGTTATATTTCGATGGTTGGCTAAAAATGTTGTTGAAACAAATCTTCGTTTAGTTCCCACAAGTCTTAAAAACTTAAAACCAACACTTATACAGAAACTATTCTTGAAAACCCAGATCCGTATGTGGTTGGACTCAAACCCTTATATAGATGGGGGCAGATTGAATTCAAGTTTGATTCTCTTGCTAATCTATTCTATTACTGAGGCGTGCCCCAGAAAGATGTTTGTAAAATGCTGATATTGATGAATGTATTAATGGTTTTAAATGGTACTTTTCCATGATCTTATTGCCTTCTGTGATAATGTTTAAAGCAGAACTGTCCTGTATTAAGAAAAAAAACATTCATAACAGTTTGATGAAACCTTGGAATTCTTTTGATGATAAATTATCTCCTGTTGTAAATTCATTTAAGTCACTTCTTAGAGAAAAATTAAAGATACGCATAAAACTATGTATTTTACCGACATGAATCTTTGATTGAAATGGTTTCTTTAGAGAGGGAGAATAGATTAGAGCATTTTGAAGTTTTATTTCATTAGATTTTATAGAAACTGTTGACAATGCAATCAACCTTCAATGAAAGAATGTATTTTTTGTTTTTCAGTGAACTTCAGTGGTGTGATTGTTAACTCTGGAGGTTGGGTTAAAGGTTCCGGGTATGAGACTCTAAAACACACTGCAGGTTCTTTTGAAGGTAAGGGGAGTTTTATGAACAGGGAAACAGCTCTGTAGTTTTCAAAGATGATCAGCATATATACATTCACTTGATTTCCATGTTTTATTGATATAGCATATTTAGAGTGTTTAATGCAAGGCAATAGCATGTCTTTCACTTTTGTGAAGGAGTTGCTATAGTCTTGCATTGAGTCCTCAATTTATCCATTCTTTCAAACTAAGTTGAGTTAATGCACTTGCTGCTGTTGATTTCAGAAACAATTTCTAGTATGAGCTGGTCTCATTTTTTTCTCAGTCCAATTTCAGTATGCATCTACAACTTAGGATTGTCCAAATAGCTTTTGTTTAACAAATGATGTTGGACATACAAATCTGCTTTCATATATATTTGTATTTAAGTAATAGTTCTTAGATTGTGGATATAAATTGTAGTTGATTAACTACCCTTAATTCTTTACTGCATATTGGCTTACATTAAATGTTCTATTGAAGAACAGCTAAGAACCACTCTGTCAAGAAAGAGAAGTTGCTCAAAGTTAGCTTTTAAATTTATTTTCATATTAGTTTTTCCTCAATCTAACACAGAAAATGAGGATTTTTTCATGCCCATTATTCGATGCCTGCTTTTGTTGCTTTAAACCCTTTACCAAAAGCCAAAAATTTTGACTGTCCCGAATTGAAAGAGTTTGCAGACAACATTTCAAAATGCGATGAAATTGAAAAATAATCTTCTGATAGGGCAGGAAACATTGTAGGAAAAGGAGGAATTGCTTATTAAGAGCAATTTCTCCTTTTCCCACAATGTTTTCCAGAGTCGCCTGCAACAAAGTGGTCCAATGTCGTTATTGTTTGGTAATTGGTTTAACAAGTCACAAAAATGTATTGTTATTTGCAGTTGATATAATAGCAGTTCTGGACCAAGAAAGACTGTACAATGAATTGAAGCGAGATTTGCCAGATTTTGTGAAGATTATACTTCTTCCAAAGTCTGGAGGGGTAAGGACATCTTTGTAGCACACAACAATGTAGTTTTAAGGTAGAATAATGGTACCCATAATGGGTCATTTTTGAATTCATTCTTTGGATTACTTTGGTCATTTTTGGTATACATCTATCTGGGAAGGAACTTATCACATTACACTGAATAATTCTGGCCCAACTGCTGTTATCTTACGAAAGAATGAATTGCAAAAATGGCTGATTATGGGTATTCTACCTTCAAGGTTTTTCACCTTTTAATGAAAAAGAATAAATTATTGTATTAGAATCTTGAACTGAACATAGATGAAATAAGACCAATTTTGATTCATTTACCTTCCATATTGTCAGCTCAGACAAAAGCTCTGTCAGTGTGTTTCTGCGTTTGCTTTTTAAAAAATATCTTATAAATGAGCATTGCAAATAATTAATAAGAGCAAAAAACACCAATTGCAATCAAAGGAAAAGATAATTTGATTTCTTTCAAGCATTTAGTTTTCATTATACTTCTGATTGCTTTCAACATTGAGTAGATGACCATTTGACTTTTGGGATTCTTATGTCAAAATGAGATAAATGTAGTGACCTTTACATTGACTATCATTTCAAGACGATAATTTAAGAAATTTCTTGGTATCATCAGCCTAATATTCAATTAAACATTTTCTATTGAAAATCATTATTGTGTTTGTTTGTAAGGAACAAGTTAAAACATTGTTTCCACTTTTATCCCCAGGTTGTAGAACGGAGCCAACAGACTCGCTCTGACGCTAGAGACGCAAAGATCAAGGAATATTTCTATGGAGCGAAAAACAATCTCTTCCCCCACACATTTGAAGTTAAATGTTCAGAGATCAAGTTATATAAAATTGGAGGTAATTTCATTTCATCTTTAAACTATCTTATTGTGATAAAGTTCATTAAACCTTTTAAATACCTGGTCAGTGCAAGTCCAATTAACAGAAATAATGTGAAATCAGGTGCTAAAGCATCTAGCCCTCCCCCAGTGACTGGGACCCCCACAGCAGATAACAAATAAATTCGCATATTAAGCAAACAAACAACAAAGACCTCCTGACAAGTCATAAGCCGTGTATAATACAACTATTTCAAAGCAATTTAAGATTAGAAGCATTGGTCATGATGAAGATTAACATAAGGGCCTTTCAAAGCAGGAAAGAGCTTCATTTTACTCTTTCTACTATTGTCACTTTAGGAGATTTTGACGTCACAATGTTTTAAACACGAAACCACAAAGACAGTTTTGAGTTTATATACATACAATTATTGGCGTCTGTTCTTCCTTTTGAATTGGACCAGTCACAAAATCCCTCTCAAAGAAGGACACCTTCCTCATATAAGGAGCTTGAAATGCTGAATGATATGCATAAATAACTATTTTGAAACTTCTAGGCCCTTGTGTACTTTGGATTATGTCTTGGTACGGTAGACATGCACTGTCATGAAAGATTCTCCCTACTCCCCTGCAGAATGCCAATAGTTGTACCTAGCTTGATCCATCATTAGGGGAAGAAAAAGCCTTTTGTTGAGGCGAAGACAAACTCTATTTGTGTCTATTTCTTGGCGAGGAAAACCCTTGTTGGCTGTCGAAAGATATAAAGATAAAAAATAAAACTAGTAATTGAACTCTTTCAGCTCCAGCCCTGCCTGATTCCTGTTTACCTCTGGGCATGAAGACACAGGACAACAAAACAAAGCTGGTACCTCTACAACCAAGTAAGTCTCTAAGTCCCTTCACGTAATGCGCATATGAAATAAAACAAGAATAATTCAATATTTTGGGAAACAGGATAATTTAATTACCATCATTCTCTGATAACTTATGTCTTGATGAATTGATAGATGTTTTTAATGTTTTCAACAGTCTTGCAGTTTTATTATAGGAGTCTGTGCAGCTATTCTTGCGCCTGGTATTATGTGGCCAGTACTGCAAAATATCCTTTAAAAGCCAATGGCTGCTTTACGAAATTTAAATACAGATGTATCATGTTGTTGTTGCCCCCTTGTGTGTTGTAGTATTGGACAGTATATGTTGCTTGACAGGGAACAGTATTTTTAGGCATATTACGGCGGTCAGCTTATTTAAATGGGTGCCTGGTTTTTCCTCAATTTCTTCACCTGTACTGGCCACTTTCCTTTCCAAGTTGCTGACTGTTTTTGCATGTAGAGTTTAATCACAAGTTTTTTGTCTACAAGAAATGTTCACTAGGGGAATATTCTCCATAAACAAAGTGTTAATTAAATTTTAAATGTACATGAGCAATTTCTTTTTTTGTCCCAATTGTTTCTCACAATGTCTGCCGCAAGTATAAGCTGTTATATAACTGAAAAATTGTTGATTAAAAACCATACAAACCAAACTTTGTAAATAGAAGTAGTTTTGATAAAAAAGATGATTAATACATTTGGATAATTTCAGGTACAAGTCTACTACACCACATCTACAGCATAAGTTGTGCCAACTCAGTTGAGGAAAACATTTTGGAGACAAATGTTCTTGGATTTGTTGTATTGTAAGTTGAGATTTAGAGCATTCATGTATTTTTAAAAGAAAAAGTTCTGCTGTGTTTTTTTTTCATCATTTGTGGAGTTTTTATGAAACTTGCACTGCCATGTGATATTCATAAATGTCACTGAGGGGTCTATTGTAGAGGACTAAATCTTCTTAAATTTGGAGTGCTGATTGCCTATAAAACAGTTTAAAAGATAGCATGCGAAAATGTATAACTGATTCACTAATCTAAACACAGTACATCAGCACAACTGGACTTGATCCAGCCTTTATGTGCAGTCAAGCTCTGGATCTTCCTTCATCAGTTATTCACCAAAAATTGAAATACTGTTGACTCAATGTTAAAACAAAATGAAACACTTAATTAAATTATTTGTGATGGATAAAACCTTTTGGAAATCTTATGATTCCCATATGAAAATATGGAATGTAATAATCTAAACTCTTCATTGCATCAAATGCAGTTAAAAAGTGTCTATTTAAACAAGATTTTTCAAGGTTTATGTAAGCATATTGAGTTATTCCTTTGTGAAAGTCTATACTTATAAACCTTAAGAAGAAAGATTGAAGATGCATTTTGATAAGACATTCCAACAAAAGGAATTTTGTGAGTGGTCTATATTGAAGCAGCATCAGCAGAGAACAAATCAATAGCACACTGGATATTACGCTATATGATATAATGTTTTTGTTGTTCAATTGTGAGTTAACATTTTAGTGCAAGTAGGACACTGTATAATTCAAGGTTCAGTTCAATACTATATCAAGTGCTTCGTAATTGTGAAGCAGTTGCCATAGTCTTGCATTGAACCTTCAATATGCAATACGAAAAAAACATTTTGTTGTAAAATTGTGAGTAATATTATCTCAGAAATTAGCTGTCAATTTTAGACATTTTACAGCTTCTTTTATATGTATTTTCAGCACCGAGTTTAACCAAGAGAAGCAGTCCTTTACAGTCCTCTCTCCATCACCCCACCCACTCCCGAAAACCATTCTTTTACAAACAGATTTGCAGTTTATGGATATACAATAACACTAATCTCTCACACTTTGGGATAGTCAGGTCTTAATGTTTTTGGACCCCCTGTATAACGATAGCTGGGCCTGCACAGAGGTAAAGGCCCCGCCCTGTGTGTGTATGGTAGAGGGTTTGATACCTGCGAGTCATCATGTGAAAGACCATTAAAACAATGAAGGGAGTAGCTTCCATTAATGGCACACCTGGTGAAGGGTCATTACATTCTGCCCCAAATGGAAAACTTTGTGACATAATACAAAGAAGTCGTATACAGGCAAAGACCATTAAACACTGTGGGAATAGTTTGTACTTGAGCAACCATTGTAAGAATGAATGTTATGTGACCAAAGTCGAAACATTGTGTCAAAAGGCAGATAAATCATATACAGGAATTACAGGATTATATAATGAAAAGGAATAGGTTAACAATCAATGCTTGTAAATAACATTATTTTGTATTAAATTCATTCATTAAAATGCTTTTTTAGTATTTCTTTGTTGATCATTATTTATTATGCCTCCTGAGAGAAGGGCTTGATGTCTCAATTTCCCTCTTGCTGTGACTTGCATCAGTTTTTTTTTTTTAACCAGCAGCCTGTCTTATAAAAGTTTACAACCATAGGTCTATGTCTACAAAATGGTTGTAACCCTTCAATCTTAAAGGTAGCTTTGCTTTTGTTATTGAAGAAATGATGTATTTAAAAGTACAAAAAATATTTTGCAGGTAGGATTCATGCTTTGTTCACCAATGATTGCTCCAAATAAGCAATCTATCATTTTGTCACAGTTGTTTCTAAGTGATACCTTATCAAGTTATGCATTTTTTTCTTTTTGCCGTTCACCCCACACACACACACACACACTTGCTTTCAATTTAGACATGTCTCAAATTCCCATTTGGGCAATGAGTTAAATAAAGTGCTGCTGGTAGTCTATTGAAATATTGTTGAGATGGTATCATTTGTATGGTGTTTAACGCCGTATCAACAAGTTTTCAGTTTTCTATAAGCTTTTCTGAATCCACCAGTACTAGGCTAAGACTCTGAAGTGAATTGCCAAAGGTCACTCCCACAAAACTAGAGGTGTTGTTGGAGCTTTATCCCAGGACCCTTGAGTTCTGATTCCGCCAGGTTAACCACTTGGTCGCAGGACCGTTGGATTAAAAAGAATCTTTAAAATAGTAAAATTGTAATATTTTTTATACCTCATATATTAACAGGCAATTTTTCCTTTTCCCACAATGTTTTCTGCCCTATCAGACTGGAATCAGTCTGCAAACTCTTTCAATTTGGGACAATGGAAAATTCGGTATTTGGTAAAGGGTTAAGGGGTTCAACAGTCTGTAATCACGTTTAGTTACTCTTTTAGACCAGCTTTTGGGGGACTTCGCAATTAAGAGCCAGGGATTTAAAAAAACAAACTGATATACTGTTGACATGATGTAAAACAAAACAATGAAATAACCACAGCTTAGCACTTATTTAACCAGGGAATGCACCTTTTGGTGCAATTTCTTTTCAGGCTTCTTCCCCAATAAATCTTGAATTTAACAACTTATAAATAAACAAAAAACTAGAGTACATTACTAAGCTTTAATGTCAGTTTTTCCGGCTGATAAAACATATCTTTTTATACAAAACAATACATAAATACAAATGTACGTCTAAGTTTAAAAACAACAGGGATCAAACTGTAACAACTTGATTAATGGTGTAAAATTTGACCCAAATGGTGATGAAGTGCTTTCACCTGTTTTGGTCATAAATGTATAATACAAACATGATGTTAGTGAGTTGCCATATTGGCCCATTCTCCAATACACATTTTGTGTTAAACTCATAGACAGCAAATGAATCTTCATAATGTCACAAAAGAAAAAGTACTTGTGACAAGCAATTTTCAATTCATCTAACTCTTAGCCATCTGTTGAGATAGCAGGGTGCTAAGACAACAATATGTGACTTGGAGGAAGGACCATCGCCAATTCCCAGTGTAGGATTTCTTAAGTGATCCAAAATGAAAACAAAAGCACATAACCAATATGATAAAACAAAGTATCCTTTAGTTGTTTTGAAGGAAACTCTTAAATAAAAGAAGAATTTGTTTGTTTGAAGCAATTTCTTTGACCCTGAATGATTCCAGCATCTTGAGGGGCAGGGTACTGTTTTGCTAAACAACTTCAGGAAAATATTTGCCTAAGTCTGAGAAACATGGATAATTTCTTTTTTAAAAGTACAATATTGCCATCTGACACATCATTGGAAGCATCTCGGAGAGATGATTCCAATGATTTGTTACTTTGCAATATTGTTTATCTCAATATTCAAATAATGGAAAAGGTTGTTTTGAACTTAAGCAAATTCTTAATGTAAAATGTTAAGCAAAACGCTACACAGGTGTAAAAATAACCAAAAGAAGTATTTATGAGATGAATGGTTATTTGTTGCTATCAGTTCTTTCATATCTTGCATGGTCACTAATTGGTTCATAAAAAACGTAATCAAAGTGAAATGCAAAAACATGGTTTGTTTCAATATCACTCAAATATCTCAATTATCACAATAAGATGAACCTGTTAAGATATAAAAACAATTTATCACATCAAGGTTTTAAAAATAAAAATAATTCACAGATCTTGCTCAAAATCAACAAACTCTTAAAAAACAGTTTACACATATGGAATGTTACAAATGGAAATAAAAAGAAGTGATGGTAATTCACTGGTTTTGTTCGTAAACATAGCTATAAGAGTTTTCTACTGACCATCAAATAATAATTGTAACAAAACCTTTAACTGAAAAGTCAAAGGAAAAAATCAAACCACATCATCATTAAACAAACACTTTTTTCTTCTGAAAGCAGGTGTTGGCTGAAACAGTCATATTTGGGCGAAAAATGAAACGGGGATAAAATCAGAAGAATGTCTGAATAGGAAACATTGCTCCTTTTTCCCCTCAATAATTCCCAAACTTTCTCTACTGTAGGCATATAAATAATCAAGTTCATTTGGTAAAACACCAATGTTTGTGGTAAAAAAGATGATTTATGAGATTCTACAATTAAATGACAAAGATGAAACAATTAATAAGTTTTCCTCAAGTTTGAAACCTCACTCTGTATTAAACCTTAAGAATGCTGGGTAATTTTCTAAAAACAGTAATTTAAATATCTGCTTACTTTTGATGGGGAAAGATACTCAGAAACAGGTTAGATCTCAGGCCAGCCGCCAATTTACTTGGCAGCTGGACTGGATCCAACCTGTTTGTTTAAGCATGAAGTCGGTTTCAGCACTATAAGGATTAATACAATCACAACATCAAATAATGCTTTCTTTGGTGAAAGACCTAAATAACAGCAAAAACCAAACATTTTAACGTAATAACATTTCCATAATAGAGGTAATAACAACAATAGACCCATCTACAAAACACCTCAAAATGATTATTCATAACCATTTAACCAATGAATGTGTCTTCAAAACTCAGAAACACAAAATTAATGCAGATATGCTTGTGAATATTGCTTTCAATGGGTCTTTTTGTGAAAATAACCCCGCCAAAAATTAGGTGGGCAGCTTTGTTGACTTGTCAATAATAACACTAACGAAGGCTTTTGTAGGTACTCACTACTCAGGGACCAAACCCTTTTTGATTCATTCACTAACTCATGCAAAGTGGCCATCCACTATCAATTGTTATTTAATACAAGCATCAGAAGATCTTATCTTTACTTGTTAATAGATACCCTTCGGCGAAGTATCCTTTAGTGATTCATTGTAGTCTCAATCAAGCCTAAGAAAGTCAGAATTAACAAGTAAAAAACATCTTTGATATTTTGATGAAAGGGCTTTTATCAATTAATCATTGTCGTAATCAAGCATAAAAAAAAATCAGACTTATGAAATAACAACATCACATAGACACTTACATAGACATTTTGATGAAAGGGCTTTAATTAATTGATTGTTATCGCAATCAAGCCTAAGAAAAGTAAATTGTTACTTTAAATACTATGAAAAGATGCTTTAATCTTTTCCCCAATATGAGGCTTTTTGACTTTCCCAAATACAAAGCTACAGCAAAGGACAAAATATATATAGTGTGAAATAATACATTTTCCTCCTGTTAATTTTATATGAACGTATGTGGCAAAAAAGGATAAAAGCTCCTTTTGGGGCATTTTTTTCCTTTTTGTCATAGTAATCTCTAAAGTCTGCTTCAGTCCAGGCTAATATTTAACATATAAAGGAGTCAAACTTGTACACTTGTCATATGTCCTTGGCACCTTGAAATCAAATCATTAATTAACAGCCCTGTCTAATTCTTCTTCCCCTGAACCTGATTGAGTTTGTAGTAAAAGCCCTGTTGGCTCATCAGCTGACTGTGGGTGCCTTCCTCTGTGACCACGCCTTTTCGAATGACGTAGATCTTGTCTGCGTTCTGAATGGTCGATAATCTGTGAGCGATCACGATACTTGTGCGACCTTCCCGCGCCTTGTCAAGGGCCTCCTGTACCACCTAAAACATAACAATAATTAATTATTTGTTTATGATAACTTATTAGCAATTTCTCCTTATCCTACAATGTTTTCTAGAATCTTCTGCAACAAACTGGTCAAATGCTGTTATTGTTTGATAAACAGTTTACGGCAATTGGAAATTTCTTTCAAAATCATGCACTTTTCAAAAAAAGTCAGTCACACCAGCTTTTTGGTTTCAAAATTCAGCAATTTCAAAGATAGAATTTCTCTAAATTAGAAGGCATGGGTCTCTTCTCAATTTAAGCAAAAAAAAACCCTAAATGCGTTTAACTGGATTGGTGCACTGACCATGGCTGAAATACTAATAAATGGACAAGTGCCAAGAGCACAGATTGCCATTAATCAACTGACGTATATGTTTATTGGGTAATATAATCACCTTTTCACTTTCTGTGTCCAAAGCCGATGTGGCCTCATCTAGGAGAAGTATTTTAGGGTTTCGCAGCAGGGCTCTAGCGATGGCCACTCTCTGTTTCTGTCCCCCACTCAACTGGGCTCCCTTCTCACCTACATTAGTCTCATAGCCCTGGAAACAAACAAATGAAACTTTCTTGTATGAATTGAGTGGTTTTATATCAAGTTAAAGGCTATTAATTGAATTTTTTTGTTTTAGTTATATCAAGGCTATCCTTGAACTGACCATTACTAGACATGTCTTTGCAAAGTTTTGCCAAAGGACAGTCCCATGTAACTGGTGGTTATGGTGGGGCTCGAATCCAGGATCCTCCAGTTACAATCTCATAAGGCTAACAACTGGGGGAAGTAGGATTTCATCAAGAATGGATAAGTATTACATACACAAATGTCCATATATGAGATTTTTGTGACTTGTCTGACTTGGAATAGACTGCAGTTAACAATGATTATATGGTTTTAAAATTGAATACTAATTTAATCTATGAGAAGTTCTAGTAAGGTTGTGTTGTAGCTGAAAAAATGATAATTTCTACACTAAAGGACATGATACAAACAGAAGCAGCAGATGATTTAAAAGACACTTTATATTACTAGGACAAACTGCTCTAAAGGAGCAATTTCTACTTTGTGTGACAGTGTCCATTACTATGTACAGTCAAACTTGTGTTAAGAGGCCAGCCTATGGGACAGAGTAAATTGGCTGTTTAAGACAGGTTGGCTGCTTATCACAAATTGATGTACACTATAAATCTAACAATGGGACTTTCTGTAGTGGTTGTTTAAGACAGGTTGGCTGCTTAAAAGGGTGGTTGCTTAACACAAGTTAGACTGCACATCTTTGGGGATCATGAGACTACAGAAAAAATGGTATTTATGAGCAATATCTCTTTTTGTCATAATGGTTTCCTAAGTCACCTCCAACAGATGTATTACAATGTGTATAAATGAAGAGAATTGTTTAGACCACAGTATAAAATCCCATTCCAAGATGTTTCTTTAATCTAAAATTCTTGCCAATTATTTTTCTGGCACTTCTTTGGGGCTTAATCCTTAATTTTGTCCCCATGGCCATTGGAATAGTATTTGAGAGAACCAACAGAAAAAGATTTTCCAAAAAGTTATTGAAATACTGTACAAAAGGGACAAATATAACCCCAACCCAAAATTACAAATTTTGGTGTATTTCAAAATCCACAGCAATTCCCTCATTTATAACTTACATCAGGCAGACTGGCAATAAACTGGTGTATATTGGCGCTCCTAGCCGCAGCAATAACCTCATCCATTGTCACGTCCCTCGAGTTGTCTCCATAGGATATATTCTCCGCTATACTCCTGTCAAACAGAATGGGTTCCTGGGATACGATACCAATCTGCGATCTCAGCCATGCCAAGTTCAGATCAGTCATCTTATGGGAGTCCATGTACTGTAATGTAAGGGGTAATATATTAGTCATTATTGTATTTTAGTGATATAAGTACAAATTCATCTTTACATCTACCAAACCATCATGACAAATTGAAATATCATTAATAGTGAACAATTAAAAATGACTAGGGCTCTGTAGTGACATACCAATGGACACTCCCACAAAGCCAGTGGGGCTCAAACCCTGGGTACCGTTTTACTAAAGGATTTACGGAAAATATTTGCGCAAGTCAAAACTGATAAACATGGATAATATCTTAAACGAAAGCACAATATTGCAATGTGACATGTTATTGGAAGCGTCTCGGAGAGACAATTCCAATGATGTGTTACTTTGCAATATTGCTTAGCCCAATATTGAAATAAGAGTGCTTGTTATTTTAGACTTGCGCAAATCTTAAGCGTAAACTGTTTAGTAAAACGGTACCCTGGTTCTTAACCACTGGGCTACATTGGGTCTAGTAATTTTCTGATTTCACTAAGAAATAATCACGATGATGAAGGAAGCAACTGCCCATAAATAACAGCTTTTCATCTTCATTTATCCCAACGTTTACAATCCTCTATAGTAAAAAAAAAAGTTTACATACCACATCCCCTTCTTCGGGATCATAAAACCTCTCTATTAGCTGTACTGTGGTACTTTTCCCACACCCTGAACTCCCGACAAGGGCCACAGTCTGTCCTGGAGACACTGTGATGTTTAAACCATTCAGCACAGTCACATCTTTCCTCGTAGGGTAGCGGAATTTAATGTTGGAGAAAGTGATAGAGCTGGTGTATGTGCCCTAGAGTAATAACATGAATTGTATTAATTAAAAATACTTCCTTCTGAAAAGCAATTAATTGCTAATATAATGTTGTGGGTTTTTTTTTAAGGGGGGGGTTTTGTAGACAATAAAGAAACTTTATTAGTGATATTTTAAAGCCGTTTTTTAAAGACGATCTGCTGCAAAAAGAGTTTTGATATTGTCCTATTTGCAGAAAGATTGCATGATATGGATTTAAAACATGGTCAAATTTATATTGTCTGACTCATGTTTATTCACACAATTGGTCTATTCAGCATTCATCATGAAAACAATGTGGCAAAAGGATTGAAATACACCCAATCATTCTGTATCAGTATCAATTAACCCTTTCCCAAACAACAAATTTTCGACTGTCCCAAATTGAAAGAGTTTGCAGACAACATTTCAAAATGTGATTAACTTGAACAATAACGTCTGCAACAAAGTGGTCAAATGTCGTTATTGTTTGGGAAAGGGTCAACACATGATTGTTAGTAAATGACAGATTGTCAGTTGAAGATTCTTATATCCACACAGGAACGGCTAAATGTATTGCAATGAACATTTGAAGAGTACTCACCTCTTGCAGCTTTTTCCCATCGGTCGAGTAAGAATCAATGGCTGGCTCCCTGTCTAGAAGTTTGAAGATCTCGATGGCCGAGGCCTGGGCTTTAGCTGCATCTGGCGCAAAGGAGCTTGCCTCGCCCACAGACATGGCACTGAACACCAATGCTGAGAATACCCTGAGGAGAAAAAAATATTTACAAGGGTGTTTGGGGGTTTAATATTGTTTTAGACTATCCTTTGGAAACATCTTGACAATAGCAAAGAGCTATTTCTCCCTTTTCCGACAATTTCTTTTGTCCTACTAGAAAATTATCTTCCAACTTGGTTTTAGATTTCAGTTGCTTTCTGCCAATTTGTGTGGGCAACAGTTGTTCAGTGGTAGAGGATCTGCCTCAGGTACCAAGAGTTCTGCGTTCAAGCCCTATTAGAGGTGAGGTTAAAATGCCGAGACTAGCCCACAAACCAGTGCAAGTCCTTGTCATAAATCCAGGAAGCAGTCAACAGGAGTGAATGTAATATGCTTCACACTTTCCTCACAATGGATGTTAAACTAACATTTTTAAACTTCTCTTCCAAATAAGGACGAATAACACTCATCACTAGGTGAAATTTATACCAGATAAGTTCTGTGGAAGAAATCTTATTAATAACCTAAATTATCACCATGCTATAGAAAGGCATGATACATGTTCTTAAACATTTAATATTCACAGATTGCATTTACAAATTTCCAAGCATACCCTTGTAAAAGGCATTTTAGCAGAATACTAAATAAGCCGTTTGGAGAAGAAATAAGAACTTTCATGGTGATTTCTAATCATAAACATTCATACTTACTTGAAGACCTCAACATAATCCAGCTCGTTCTCACTGATCAAGTAAGCACCGAAGTAGAAGCAGGCAGCGTAGGCAAAGAACATGATGGCCTGAGAGAAGGAGAAGGATATGCCCACCACATGTGCCTTCTTTATGGCACTGTTGTATGGCTCTAGAAGCTCATGGAGGAACCTCTCGATAAACTTTGGTTCCTTCGTCAGTGAAGCAACTGTTCGAATGTTTTCGATGGACTCAACCGCAACCTATATTAAAGTAATATCATGGGTCAATGAATGTTTTTTGTGTATACATATACACATATTTTTATCAACTTAAAAACACCAACTTCTAAACAGAAGTCCTAAAAGGTCTAAAGTGTCATCTAAAAGATTATTAGAACTTTGTTGATTATCATCTTTTTGAATTGAAATCAACAGAACATGACTTATCTGGCAATGTTTATTGAAGACAGAGGTCAAAACTGAATGCACATCTGCCATTATGGAATGATTACAAATTCAAGAAGGTTCTGTCAATCTACTACAAGTCACCAGATACCAACCAGTAACTTATTTGCAAAATTACAAAAAGACTGCTCTCTAAACTTAAACCTTCTGTCAAATGCTGATACATGTACTATAAATTTGATTAGTTTGATTTGGGTTTTTACCCTATTTCTTTCAACAGTATTTCAGTTATAATGTCGTTGTCAGCACACTAATCCATGGACATGGCTTTTTCTCAACAGGATTGCGTGATTCATATTCAAAGCTGCCGACTTCTCTTTCATACCAAACTATTAACCACACCCACAAGTTTTCAAGTAATTTAAGGGGGAAACCAAAAACATTTACCTTTCCCGCCGCCTCAAGTGCCTCCTTATTTTTCCCAGCAGCACCCTGTAACATGGACATCTGTATAAACCCTCCGGCCATCACAAAAGGCACAAAGCCCAATATGACCAAGGTCATCTTCCAGCTGTACACAAACGCGATGACCAGACCCGTCGTTATGCTTGCCAAGCTCATAATGGTCTGTCCGATTCGGGCACCAGCAGCCTAGAAAAACATGTAATCTTAAATTATATAGCCCCTGATAGTCAAAAATTTTATAATGCTTCTGTACATAATATGACTATAAAAACTATAAAATATAAAGCAGTGAACATGCAATGAATATATTGACACATCATTTTGTTGTGTAAGTCATTGTTATAATTATCCACTATTATGAATCGAATATGATAACCTTACCAACAAAAAATATGCAGCGCCAGTGTTAAGTTATTGTTATTGTGAAACCATATTACTTCCACTACAGGAGTTACTCCCCCTCTTCCTACATCCGCCATTTACCATGAAATGTGTAACATTTTCATCAATCAGATAAATTCCATTTTAAACAACAGTGTGTCGTGGTTTAATGGCGCAGATGATCCTTATGACTTACCCCTTGAACTTGAGCTGCATCAGTGGCTAATCTAGTGGTTAAAGCACCGACACTGTTGCTGTGGTCATCAAAGTATGAAATATCCTGTAAAGAAAAAAAAATGATAATAAACACTACTTTCAAAAGTTACTACATGACAAACTCAAAAGGAAGTAAAAGTTTCTAGCATAAGAATTTTGTTTTCATATCTAAACTTAAATTTAACTCTATCTTTATTTAGTTGTATACCGCTTTTAGATTAATAAAAGCTCATACAATTAAATTACCATATAAAACACTTGTATAACATAAAAATTGTTAAAGTGATATTCAACCCCAATTAACTTTATACATGCATCTGCAGACACACAGTTGTTACAAACAAAGGTCTTACTGTTGATTGTTCAAAGGGTTTTTCATTGTATGATGTTTAACGTCGTATCGTCAATTTTTCACTTACATTACAGCTTTTCTGGATACGCCTGTTCTAGGATAGGGCTAAAAAATAATAAAAACCAGTACAGGCTTGATAATAGTGAGTTGCTTATGGCATTCAGGAGCCCTAGCCTAGTACTGGTGGATCCAGGAAAGCTGTTAAATAACTAAAAAAATTATTGATACATTGTTCAACACCATACAGAGAGAGGAGAAAAAAAGAGTTGCCTATGGATATTTAAAACTAAAATAGGTGTCTGCAATCGAGAATTTAACTTTGATCTCAGGTCCCAGTGGATTACCACTGTTGATGCTTGCAACAATTTGAAGTGTTGAATCAAATTTTGTTTGCATTGTGGTCATACCTGTCTCAATAAAGCTTTAAAGCTGAGTGATCGCAGTCGCAATGTGAGGTGTTCTCCTGATCGACCAAACATGGATCCCTGGAATAATGAACAACATGTGTTAACCCCTTCCCAAACAATAACGACATTTGACCATGTTGTTGAAGACTTCAGAAAACATTGTGGGAAAAGGAGAAATTGATCTTAACAAGCAATTTTTCCTTTTCCCACAATGTTTTCTGTCCTATCAGAAGATTATTTTCCAATTTCATCACGTTTTGAAATGTTGTCTGCAAACTCTTTCAATTTGGGACAGTCGAAAATTTGTTGTTTCGGAAATTTTAACCCCATACTTCATTTTATCCTGTCACCAGGCCAATTTATGGACAGGTAACAGGGTGCCATATAACAGTTTGATATGTGTGCACACCTGTCAGTATTGATTTTCTGTTTTATTTCACATTTTTCGTGTTTTACTTTCATTTTTTTATATTTGAATCCATAAAGATAACAGGATAAATAAAATAGATGATTGGTGTCTTTGAATAGGAAAGGTTATCGGGGTCGGCTTTGGAATTTTATCTGATTTGCCTTCGACTCACTGGATACTGTATTATTAAAAAAAAAAAATCACAATAAAATAAATAGGTAAAAAATGAATTTACCTGTAAGAAGTAGGTACAGAAGCTGATACATCCAACAACAATGAACATAATCACCCAGAACTCAACCTTATCTTTCTGTTTTTCTGTATCTGGCTCTGAAAATACCTGTGATAACAACAGACATGCATAAGTGTCTTTTAAACACAGTTTTTCAAAAGTTTGGACAAATCCGTTTTTTTTGTCTGTACTCATTGTATTCTAATGAGCACTTACAATAAAATCCTCAGCTCATGTAGTATGCCTGTTATCCCATTACCAAACGATAAAGACATTTGACCAATTTGTTGCAGAAGACTCAATAAAACATTGTGGGAAAAGGAGAAATTGCGTAACAATGTTTTAGTAAGGACTTTTCCTATTCTTTCATTTTATGCTTACAATGTTTTCAATTGTAACAATTGAGTAGACTAGTAGATTGAGTAAGTCTTGACTTGATGACAACATCTTAAGGTCTTTTTTAGTTATGAATTGAAGAAAAACACTGTAATCGTTTTAAGCTACATACTAATTAAAAACACCCTAAAGTTATTTTATAGGCACATCAAAGGAGAGGAGTACAAATAAATTACTGAAAAAATATATGGAGTTATTTTAATATGTTCATAAAAGTCATGATAACTGATTTAGGAATGCATTGAGACCCTATTTAATAAACTCATTTAAAATAAGTTATTTTGTGCTTGAAATATAGTTGTCTCCAATTCAATCATGTTTATCAACAATCTGTTTGTTTACATATTCAAAATAACGAATTCTGATTGGTCGGTTCAAAAATGCGTGTATCAACTGTCAAGGTTGGAGGTGAAGATTCAGAAAATCTGAATTATAAAACTTGCTAATCTGGGCTATTTCTGGTTTATTTTCACATTTAAATTGTGCTGATGGTTTTTTCTGGTGATAAATTATTTGAATCTGTCCATAGGTTGACCAAATAATATAGTTTGATACAGCATTAATCTCCTTTAATTGGCCTTTAAGTCATAAATTGACAAAATGCACTGATCAGATGTATCTAGTCAAAACTAGATGAAAAACACCAAATAGTTGTTTTAAGTCATGCATTTGAAGAAAACTCAATCAAGGCATTTTAAATCATGAATTGATGAAATACAATGTATAGTCACTTTAACCCTTTACCAAACAATAACAACATTTGACCAGTTTGTTGCACTCCCCTCTGGAAAACAATGTGGGAAAAAGAGGAGTTGCTCTTAAGAGCAAATTCCCCTTTTCCCACAATGTTTTCCAGCTTGTCAGAAGATTATTTTTCAATTTCATCACATTTTGAAATGCCATCTGCAAACTCTTTCAATTGGGGACGGTAAAAAATTCCGCATTTGGAAAAAAGTTAAGTCATAAATCAGTGGGAAATACCATGAAGTCGTTTCAAACTACACATTGTATGATTGAATTTAAAATCAAAGGTAAAAGATAAAAATTATTATCAATAAAAGTTCCCTACCCCAAGCATTTCAGCGAAGATGATGGCGAAAGCAGGCATAACACCTCCGTTGATCAAGCTTCCAAAGCAACCCAGAGCAATAATGTACCATTCGGGACCGTTCATCTTCATCACACGGCCTAAACCAGCATTCTCCTCCTCTTTCTTCTTCTTCTCCTTCTCCTACATTGAATGTAAAACATAGCTAATAACCCTTTACTTCATATCGTGGGTTTAGTGCAATATTTTTGGAATGTGCTTCAGGTTTGTGAATGAATTCCTATTGTCTTGCAATGAAACCTTGATATACAGTGGAAACAAATTGAAAGAAATAAGTTATTGGATTTCAAAATATTTTTCCATGCACCATACTATTCTGTATTTTAGTATGTGCTTCAGGTTGGTAAATAACTATAGTCTTGCAAATATACAGTGAAAACAAATTGATAACAATTTAAGGAAATATATTGTTTATATATTCATTTATTCATATGGGGTTTAACATCGCGTCAACATTCTTTCAGTTATGTTGTAATGCCCAACTCTAAATGATGGAGGAAGACCCCATACACAACCGCCCTTAAGGGCTGGTTAAGCCGGGAAGAATCATCTGCATTCCGTAAGTCAGTCAGGAGACTGCCTCTCATGAATATCCTAATACCGTCATAGGGTTTGAACCCATGTGAAAAAAGGCAATGTTTCCTTATGAGCAATTCCCCTTTTCCCTCAATGTTTTCCATCAAGTCATTTGCAACAAACTGGTCATATGTCATTGTTGTTTGGTAAAGTGTTAAAAGTTGTAAATGGTCCACTTTACCTCCTCAGGGTCAACATCTGCCTTTGTAGCTGAAGTGTCCTGGACTGATACATGTTTTGATATCTGTTTCTTCATGGAGGGTTTACTTTCAGCACTGAGCTCAGCTTCCATATCTATTAAATGGTGAATGAAACTTGACAACTTAATCTATTTTATGAGTTATTTGACGCTTTTTATCACACACTATGCAAATGCATCAAAAGAAAGGGCACTGATGAGCTTTAAACTATTTCTTCATATATACACATATCTTATCTAAAAAGTACCAAATGGTTATTTAAAAAGTACCAAATGGTGCAAAAAGGCGTAAGTACACATGATAAGAAAGTGATCCTTTTGTCACAATGTTTTCTTTGCAATAACAAAAACGAAAAAAAAAAATTGTTTTTGCTTTTAAATGCCTGTCTCTTGTCTTTGCCTTTATTACAGTTTACTGATATTTTCTGGGAGTCTATGTCTAAGTACATGTATGGTAAATCATTGGAATGGATCATGCCTGTTACTTTATCCATCTATTAGAAAATCCATTACATATCTTTATTGCAAAGATATAAAGAAATCTGTCAACACTCAATAGCTGAAAATGAAGGCTTCACATGAAAGAACAGCATTTTGGACTTAAAAAGTATTAAGGATCTGATCTTAAATTTTAAACAATTACATTTCCCTTATATATGGTCTCGAGCATTTTTGTGTCTCACAGAAGACACCTTTCAAAAGCATTGTGGCAAAAGGAGAAATTGCTTGTCACAAGCAATTCCTCCTTTTGGCACAATGCTTTTTCGATCTATTCACATATCACAACAGCAGAACTGAAAGGTTTATTTTTCACATGTATACAAAGCTTTTCTAAAGTTGTCTACTTCAAGTGAATACATGTTGTCTGCAGGTGGTAAAGAGATAAAGGACAAAACTAGTGAAACTTTACCTGGGGCTACATTAGCATTGTCCATTGAAGAAAGCAGCAATAAAGTAAAGTTAACAAAATCATTAACAATAGATGTAGCTATCTATGTTAAAACATTTAGGAAGAAAGTTCTTACAACTTATACTAATAACACTCGATTCTGATTCCTGGATACATAACCAGTACTTGTGTGCCAAACATGGATTAATGAAAGGTCATAAAGTGGACCCATCTTCTCACAAGATTTGAACCCATAAATTTCCTGTTCAGAGGACAACACTGTACCCATGGTTCACTGTCCTCCACAAACAATCAATTCATATTTGATGAACTGTCTTTGTAATCAAATTACAAGGTAATCATATAGAGATTATTTGCCCAGTTTTCAAAGTTATAAAAAATATGTAACAAGTATGAGTATTGTTGGATCAAAAATCAACATTACCTGATGAAGACAAGCATTTTTTATATTATCTGAGTACAATTTTAATAATCTGTTATTCCTTTCCCAAACAACAAATTTTGGGCTGTTCCAAATTGAAAGGGTTTGCAGATGAGGTTTCAAAATGTGATGAAATTGGAAAATAATCTTCTGATAGGGCAGAAACCATTGTGGGAATAGAAAAATTGCTTGTTACGAGCAATTTCTCCTTTTCCCACAATGTTTTCTAAAGTCTTCTGCAGCAAAGTGGGCAAATGTCATTATTGTTTGGAAAAGGGTTAAATATATTTCTTTAATGTGTAAACATATAAGATAATATCAACAGTTTAAAAGTTTGTCTCCTTCAAATTAAACAGATTTGTGTTGATTAGTAATAGATTAAGAAAATTAGTAACAGAGAAAAGAAGTTGTTAAAGTATATAAAAAGGTTGTATAATTACCCTTGTCTATATAGGAAGGTGAATACATCATGGTCCAATGTGAAGAGTGCAGCGAGTAAATGAAAATCGATAAATGAGAGTATGAAACAGAGATACACAGTGCAGAACCCACACAGTAAATTGTCATATTAGTAAAACATAAACAGACACCATTTGAATGATTTGAGCAGATCTAACAGAAATGGAATGTCTTAACCCTTATAATGCTGGGTAATTTTTTTAAATAGAATTTTTGTGTCGTCTGGTTTCCAAAACCTTAGATATCTGCTTAATTTTGATGAGAAAAAGATACTCAGAGTAGCAAACAAGTTAGATCACAGGCCAGCTGCCAAATAAATTGGTGAAATTGGTGGCTGGCCTGTGATCTAACCTATTTGCATATAAACATGAAGTCAGTTACAGCACTATAAGGGTTAATATTCTGCTATATGTGTGGCATTTCTTTTTTACATATATGGGTTTTACATCAGCTTCAACATTATTTCAGTTATTTTGTGATGTCCAACTCATTATTATGGAGGAAGGCCCCATACTCAACAGCCAATAAAAGCTGATCAAGCACCATCAACATCAGCAAGACAGCCAGAAGACTACCTCTCATGAAAATCCATATGCTGACACTGGGATTTGAACTCACATCCAGAAGGGCCATGTGATTTCAAGTTCTCCCTCTGACCACTAGTCCCATATGTGTGCAAGTTATGAAAGAATAACTGCAATAATTATAGAATACACATATATGAAAAATAGATAGGTGTTCAAAGAAAATAATTTTCTACTTATATTGAAAAAGACTAATCAGGCACAAGTATTCAAAGGTATTAGTCAATAAGTATATATGGATTAGTGAGATTAGTAAGAGACCATTACATGGATAGACATATATTTGCAACCTTTTGTTGCAAAGAAAAATGAAAATAGATAAAGTAATCATCTATCCCTGCAAATCATTCTGTCACTGTTCCAAATTACAAGCACCAGCAGACAAAAATGAGCAAGTTAAGAAAGTAAACTTTTCTTTGTGATACAATGTAAATCAAGGTAGGCCATCATTGTGTAAAAGGAGAAATTGCATGTTTTGAGTAATTTCTCCTCTTGTTTTAGTGTTCTTCTGTTGCAGGTGTGTCAAAATTGTCAAAGAAATTACAATAAAGTAATGGGTTAAGGTTAATAAAGTTATGTGCAAAGGTAAAAAGTAAACTTGAATTTACATTTTACATATCACATGAGGACAATGGTTTGTTTTTTCTCTTTTTCTATTGTTAAGTAGCATAGGTTATACTGTAAAGAAACTATTGTGACAAAAGAAGAAATTACTCATCATAAGCAATTACTTCTTTTGTCACAGAAGTTCTGGAATTCATCAAAAGAGTATGTTAGAGAAAAGGGGCTAGTATGAGTATTCTTAACCCTTACCAAAACAACAAATTTTTTACTGTCCCAAATTGAAAGAGTTTGCAGATGACATTTCAAAATGTGATGAAATTGAACAATATTCTTCAGAAAGAGCAGTAAACCTTGTGGGAAAAGGAAAATTTCTCATTACGAGCAATTTCTTATTTTCCCACAATGTTTTCTAAAGTCGTCTGCAATAAAGTCGTCAAATGTCGTTATTGTTTGGGAAAGGGTTAACAAAATCCCAAGCAGCATAAATAGTATGTATGATTAGTTAATTAGTATAAGAAAAATATATATTTGAATTAAGAAAGACAGAAACATACCATCGTCTTTTGATCTGGTCTGAAAGGCAAACAAATGAACTTATCAGTGATACACATCTCTAATACTTATCACATAAAACACGTTCAAAAGTATACACAATTCGAAGGAATGGTGAAAAAAAGTAGAACCTGCCTATCACAAGTTGTTTCTTCTTATGTCACAACACTTTATCTTATAGAGGTTTATAACTCACTATGCATTAATAAAAGTTTTGTCTGAGAAATTTATATTCTGGCTCATCATGACATTTAACTCCATATACAGCCTTATATCAATCATATGTTTTTAAGTGTCAACATTAAAAAAAAAAGTTTGTAGATGTCAATTGAAATCAATTTTAAACAATAAGTGGTTTTTTTTTTAAGTAGAGCAGAAGTTAATGATGGAAAAGGAAGACATTCTCTACTGAAATATACATGATTTTATTTCTCTCTTTCCAACAAAGCCTCATAACTACTTCCTTTGCAACAGACCTGAAACCCAAGGTAGCTTTAGCCATAAGTTTCTTCATTCTTAAAAAGGCTTTGTTAACTCTTTAATTCCTCACACTGGGGCATCTGCTCCAGAAGACATTAGAAGCCATGGTGACAACGATTTTCACCAAATACCATTGTGATTTCATACTTTAGAATTATTATCTGCTTCTGCGTTTAAATTGGTCAAGTCAGAAAATTCATATGGCTATGAGGAATTTATATTACAATTATTTTGTTATGTCACAACGATTTCTATTCAATACACTATTGTTGTTTGTTGCTGCTTTTAAATTGGACAGGCACCAAATTCCATATTGGGGAGGGGAAAGTTTGTATAGTGTGTAACGCCATATTAACAATTTGTCAATCATGTAACTGCTTTGCTGGATCCACCAGTGCTAGTCTAGGGCTCTAAAGTGACTTGCCTAAAGTAACTCAAACCAAACCAGAGGTGTTGTTTGGGATTTCACCCTGGACTCCAAAGTTTTTAGTCTGCCACCTTAACCTCAGGGTCATGAAGGACCCCCTAAGGGAAAATAAACCATTGGAATTATCATTACCTGTAGTGTTACAAGTTGGTTATAGATTCCCCCTTGCTTCATAAGCTGGTCATGAGTTCCCTTTTCTACAATCACCCCTTCTTTAAACCCGGCAATAACATCAGCAGTTTTAATGGTTGACAATCTGTGGGCAATGACGATCGTTGTTCTTCCATGACTTGCCTGGTAAAATAGAAAAACAAATATATTAGTCAATTTTTTTTTATTTTTTTTTGGTTTAATTCACTGTACCATCAGTATTGTAGAAAGATTACAAAGCTCAGCTCATATTACTATTGGAAGAAAGGTCCAAACTCAGCCACACATAGGCTAAACTGGGTGGAAGTGTTGGTAGTCCAATCTGCAGACTTGAGGCTCTCATTATAACAAAACTTTAGTACAATTGGGATTCAAACTAAATGAGCTATTTCCTTTTGTCATAATGGTTCTACCATTCTACCAAATACGATGAAAAAGAAAATTGCTTTTTTAGTCCTATTGTTTGTTGTGTGCTGTTTCTTTTGACCTTGACCTGTCATAAAGTTCAACATGGGGGAAAGTATTGACCATGCTATAACTTGTGGGAATTTCAGACAAAATAAGATTATGAACTCACCTTTTCCAAGGCTTCCTGTACAATTCCCTCACTCTCTGTATCCAACGCCGATGTCGCCTCATCAAGTAACAGGATTTTTGGGTCCCTGACAAGTGCCCGGGCGATGGCAATTCTCTGTTTCTGTCCACCACTTAACTGTGCTCCTCTCTCGCCAACCATGGTCTCAAATTTCTATATGAAAAAGCATGGAATATAGCAATAATCATAGGTTCAAATCAATGTCTTTCCATGATATGCTTCTATCTTAGGGTTAAATGTTCTTTAAAATGAATTGCTAGATATGTTTTTGGGTTTACCTGAGTTCAAACCATTATTTTCTTTGAATGACATAAAACTGGCTTTTTCAGTTGAAATGCTATCCTGGTTATCCAGAGTACCAAGGAGGAAGGAAGCAATTGCCACCATTGTTATTTGGTCTTTAGCCTTGGTTTCAACAGTTTCAACACACAAGCCAAACACCAATTAACCTTCCATAAATTCAATTAAAGTTGACTTAATGCCATGGATTCTGTTGGTATGATTATTGAAAAGGGTTTATGCATAGGTATTTTTTTTCTTATTTAATCTTTACATCTGCATGCCATAGGATTAATCACTTACTCCTTGCTTTCAAGATATCATTTATTCTTTATCATGTTAAAAAACACAAAATACAGAGCAAATAGTTAGCATTTTTAAAAGCAAAACAACGGGAGAAATTGCTTCAAACACTTAATTTCTCCTTTACCTCTTTTTCTTTTTTTATAGTGAAGTGTAATTTTAAAAACCAATCTAAGATTAATTGATTAGTCATTAAATTAATTCTAAATTATCTTTATAAATCACAAACACACATCATTGATAGTAATACTTACGGTTATATTAAACATATTCCATTCAGAATTTATACAATATGTTCCCAACTTACATCTGGAAGTTCCTGTATGAAGTCATATGCATTTGACATTTTGGTAGCAGCGGTAATCATTTCGTCCGTCACGTCGTCCCCTCCAAGTCGGATGTTTTCAGCTATTGTTGTACCAAACAGTATAGGCTCCTGACTCACAATACCAATATGCTGTCTCAGCCATTTCACGTTGATGTCTCGTATATCTATCCCATCAATCAAAACCTGGAATTCAATAGAATACAATATTAAAGAATACAATACAATATAATAGAATACAATAGAATGCTATACAATAGAATACAATAGAATGCAATACAATAGAATACAATAAAATGCTATACAATATATCAACCCTTTATCAAACGCCAAATTTTTGACTGTCCCGAATTGAAAGAATTTGCAGAAGACATTCCAAATTGGATTGAAATTGAAAAACATTCTTCTGGTAGGGCAGAAATCTTTGAGGGAAAAGTTAAAATTGCTTGTTAAGAGCAATTCCTCCTTTTCCCACAATGTTTTCAAGAGTCGTCTGGAACAAACTGGTCAAATGTTGTTATTGTTTGGTAAAGGGTTAAGAGGTCTTGATAAGGAAGTTTTTTAGAGTCATAAACTCACAGCATTTCAGAAACTAATATACAATTTTATCTTCATAGTTGCTATTCAAAATCCTCATATTCGAATCTAATTGTCCAATACTAGACTCTTAAATGATGGAGAAAGATGCCAAGTATACGGGACATACACCCATTCAATCTTGAGCACTTTGGAAAGAACAATTGGCATTCAATTTGACAGAATGATGCTAGACTGTCTCTCTCGAGAAAATCCAAATATACAAGTATCAAGATTCAAATTCACATAGCGAGATGAAACCTAGTGATATCTAGTTTAGCATTATTAAACACTCAACCATGCAGGCACCCATAAATGTTGCATTTGGCCAATTGGGTACCATTTTACAAAACATTTATTGTAAAAATTTGCCAAAATTCAAAGCAATGAATCACAAAATTTCACTCTACTTTTGTTTCCTGGGTAATTCATCATGACGAGATAGTGCCTTCACAAAAGACACTTGGACACAAAACACTTAGGCGTTAATGAGAAGTGAATTAGGGTTGTCCAATCTAAAAAACCTCCATGCTAACCACTATGTGACCGCATAGAAATAAGAACCAAGAACACCCATCACTATAATCTGAGATATGTTTTTGCCCCAAAACGTGAATAGTGCATGTTTTCTGGGTAATTTACCAGAATGAGGACTGGGAAATGAGAATTAAATCATGGTTGTCCTATCTAAAAAACCTCCATGCTAACCACTATGTGACCGCGTAGAAATAAGAACCAAGAACACCCATCACTATACCTGAGATATGTTTTTGCCCCAAAACGTGTTTAGTGCATGTTTTCTGGGTAATTTACCAGAATGAGGACTGGGAAATGAGAATTAAATCACAGTTGACCTATAGAAAAAACCTCCATGCTTACCACAATACGACTGCAGAGAAATAAGAACCAAAAAAGAACAAAGAACACCCATTACCATACCTGACCAGCCTCAGTGTCATAGAATCGCTGTATAAGCTGGACAACTGTAGATTTTCCACAGCCACTTGATCCAACTAGGGCAACAGTTTGACCTCTGTCTATAGTCAGATTTACACCTTTCAGGACCTGAAATGATCAATATGTGTTGTTTGTTTTGTCATTATGTTACGGTTCATTATTTTTTGGTCATATTGCATCAATCTCCAGATACAAAGCAGGATTTGTGTGTATGGTGAATAACTCTGCATCAACAATTTTCTGTGTTGTAACTGCTTTCCTGGATCAACCAGTTCAAGGCTAGGGCTCTGAAGTGTCTTGCCAAAAGTCACTCCCATGAAACTAGAGGTGTCTGTGGGGCTCGAATCCGGGACAACAAGTTCTAAGTCAGCCAACTTAACCTCTGGGCTATGCACACACCCATCAAACCAGGACCATCCTTTGTTGGTTTCAATACAATGCCACTAAAAATTTATCATTTTAACAGATCGTTATAAGGCACATGTCTTCTGGGCTTATGTTTTCATTCATACTCTTTCTCCCATAGTATGGGTACACATTAAAATTGCCTTGTGAATAGTATTCTCATGACTACCCACATAATAGGATTCCTCACTAAGCCTTAGAAATAATGCAATAAGACTATCAAAAGAGAACACAATTGGAGGGTTCAATGCAAGACTATAGTAAGTGCTTCATAAACATTTAGTCCTGTTGTTTGGAAATCTTTTCTTACATTAAACAATACAGTACTGTAAGCTATATACTGTAAGCTATATATATTCCCAACTATCCTAGTTACTTCCCTTACTTACAAGGCCACCATTTGCAACATGTTGGACAAAAGTAAACAAACCTGCAAATTTCTCTAGGGAAAGGTAAAATAAACAAAAATGACACTGAAAAATTATGTGATGTTAATTGACTTTGCTTATAAGACGCACCCCCCACTTTGTCATCCAAATTCTATGTAAAATAATGTGACTTATAGTAGAGTATATACGGTATCATATTTCACCATACCTTAACATCCGGTCGGGATGGGTATGTGAACTCCACATTCCTCAGTTCTACAGATCCGTTAAATCTGTCAGGCTGCAGTCCTTCCTTGGAGAAACTGTCTATTGGGGGCACCTGTTAGGGCAACAATTACAGTGAGTATATTTCACAAAATAAATTTGTATGTTTTTTCCTGAGACATTTGCTGCTGATACTTTAAAAGCCATGACTACCTTTATCAATTACCAATAACCCATTACCAAACAATAAAGACATTTGACCAGTTTGTTGAAGGTGCTCTAGAAAACATTGTGGATAAAGGAGAAATTGCTCTTAAAGAGCAATTTTTTCTTTTCCCACAATGTTTCTGCCCTGACGGAAGATTACTTTTCAATATCATTTCGTTTTGAAATGTCGTTTGCACACTCTTTCAAGTGTTTGGTTAACTGTTAAGTCAAAGTAAAATTATTTATTTTGGTTTGTTTTCAAGAGGAATTGATACAAGATTTCTTCAAAAGAAACCAACAGTTACTGTACTCTTATCAAATCATATTTGCGATGCATTTGCCTTCTATACCAAAATACAATATATTGTCAAAGTGTAATAGCGCATTAATCATCCACTGTTTATGGATAGATGTCGTCTTTATCAAGATCCAAGGTAACTTTTAACCCATTACCAAACAATAACGACATTCAACCACTTTTTTGCACTCTGGAAAACATTGTGGGAAAAGAAGAAATTGCGTGTAAGGAGCGATTGGGAAAGGGTTAAACCAACTGTCATAATATAAGTTTACAATTTATTTCTCCTTAATGCAA
Source organism: Cerastoderma edule (assembly GCA_947846245.1). Taxonomy (NCBI): domain Eukaryota; kingdom Metazoa; phylum Mollusca; class Bivalvia; order Cardiida; family Cardiidae; genus Cerastoderma; species Cerastoderma edule. The sequence goes on along the minus strand of OX401414.1, from coordinate 12,546,357 downwards.
TAAAATTAAGTGTGGAAGTGTATAGATTTACCACTTAAACAAAACCATCATTATGCTTGCCTAGCCTACCTGATCAATCAATTGATATATTTTGTAGGCTGCACCCCGGGCCTTCCCAATACTCTGGATAGCCGGCGAGGCATTACCCAACGAAAAAGCAGCAATAACAACTGCAAAAAATATCTGAAAAAAATAGAAAAGGTATTAGTGTCACTTGAAATAATAATACTTATCTTATTATATAAGGAAGCAAACTATTTTGTGTCAAAAAATATTTTAAAAATCTTTCTAAGTAATTAAAATCCCTAATGTAATGTTCAAACTTCTAGATTTTATAACAGTTCTGCTAAATAGCACATAGACTTACCCAAACTTCCAGAGGTTAAGCATTGCAAAGTGGTAAAATACTTAATACAATGTTCAAACTTGTAGATTTCATAACAGCCCTGCTAAAGAGCACATAGACCAACCCAAACTTTAAGGTTAAACCAAATCCGTACTCACCAAGCTGACTCGCCCGATAGTATAGTCCTCTGGGTCTTCCCTGATCTTCTTGGCCCCATACCAGAACCCAAATCCGTAGGTTACGAAGATGATTAACCAGACGGAGCCCAGAGCAACGCCGTTAATCATCCCCTTCCGGATACCTAAATCTCGGGCGTTTGTCAGATGTTTGTCGTATCTGGAAATTGAAGGATGAAATGTTTAATGTATATGCTTTAACAAGAATGTGGGTTGATTAAACATTGCAGATCAAGAACAAGTTCAGAATATTAAAAAATAAAAATAAAGCATGAATAAAAAAACACATCTCTTTTAAATGCAGTCAATTGATAAATCTGTTGTGTCAAAATCATAGGCTGTTCATGAGCAATATTTGCCTTTGTTGCAAATGCTGTTTTTATCAAATGAAATGTTTGCAGCAAAATAATTTCCTTTAACAACATTCTTTATTGTCATTTTATTGCTCATTAAAAGATCATTAATTAGTGAAAACCCTTGTCTAAGGGTTCAATGCCTAAGGGTTCAATGCAGTACTAAATTAATTCCTTCACTTTAACCCAAAGCCTTATAAGCTTGCTTGATGATGTCAGTGTGTAAATGTCTGTTATCAATGTGGGAAAGAAATCAGCAGTTTGGAAAGAATATTGTGTAGTACCGATGAGGTGATACCAGGATCATTGATAGGTGCACTGATAGCCATCATATGACTGAAATACTGTTGAAAAATGGCATAAAACTCAAATCTATATAACCAATCTTACCCCTAACAAAGAACTTCCTATAAGCTAGCAGAAACCCAATCAAAGTTACGTTACCTTTCAGATTCCTTATACTGACCCCCAAAAGCTATAACAGTTCTAATGACCCAAACAATGTAACCAACCATCTCTCTCACAAAGGACTTACTATAGTCTGGCACAAAACCAATCAAATTTATGTTACCTTTCAGATTCCTTATGTTGACCCCCAAAAGCTACAACAGTTCTAATGATCCAAGTACTCAACCAACCATCTCTCTCACAAAGGACTTACTATAGTCTGGCACAAAACCAATCAAATTTATGTTACCTTTCAGATTCCTTATGTTGACCCCCAAAAGCCACAACAGTTCTAATGGCCCCAAGTACTTCTTCAGCAATCCCTCCTGCAGCCGCGTACGCCTTTAACTCGGCCCCTGATGCCATGGCAACCAACTGTAAATTAAAACAACATTTATGAAATTCCTGCATGTAGTCATTCAATCTTGTTATAAGTGACCATAGTAAAGGAGACAGACTTGAGGAGTATATGAGAATTACAGCTTAATACAGGGCACAAGTCATTCAGAAAGCACCTGTTAGCATTAGACTAAAATAACTTGTCAATCACTGTTTAAGAGCGATTGCTCAAATCAAGATTCGCTGTAAGCTCATCTTTATTGCACCTACAGGATAATTTACTCTTTATCCTGTCACTAGGCCAATTTTTGGACCGATAAAGGGTACCATATAACAATTTTGATATTAATCACTAGATCATGTGATTGCTGCGCGCACCTGTCATTTTTTATTTTCTTGTTTTTTTTTTTTTTCATTTTTTCCGTGCTATATTTTCATTATTTGTTTGTTTATTTGAATCCACATAGGTAACAAGCTAAATAGAAAAGATTGTTGGTGTATTTGAATATGAAAGTTTACCAGCTTGGCTTCAGATTATTATCAGATTCGACTTCAGCTCACCGTATAATATTCCCACGCCTTGCCCTAAAACATTTCGATTCACTGCACCAACCATCTATTGTCTATTTCTAAATGATGTTACCTTAGCAATACACTTAGAAATAGTTATTTTCCATGCTTTAATTCCGCAGATTTTTAGCACGTTTTTTCCCCCTCATAATGAACATTACCTTTGTTGTGATGGTTGCAGCTCCTACAAGTAGAGGACTGACAGCAATGGTGACGAGTGTTAACTCCCAGCCATAAACAAACCCAATGACAATGCCAATGATAGCCCCACTGATCCACTGACAAAAACTGCCACACTTGTCTCCTATTCCATCATGGATTGTAGAAATATCTCTGGAAATGGAAAAAAATATGTGAATTAACCCATTTCCTTCATACTCAGGGTTCAGTAAAAGACATGAGTGAAAAACTTGCTAATGTCTTGCAAAGAACGATAGACGTTTTCGCTCATCTAATTAGAAAGGCAGTTGAAAACCGAAAATTAGATTCATAAAAAGGAAAGAAAAACATTTTATTTTAAGGTGTTGGGCAGAACAATTTTTCCTGATATGAAAAAGATATAATAAAATGTCTATTTAATTTTTTTTTTCTAATACTTCACAACTTACAACATCGGTTGATCCCATTACGGAGTCATGGGTTAATAAAATACATTCCCAGTATAGTGTTAGTACTCAGAAGACATATTCTAATTAAGATGACTATGATTTGCATTTAATCTAATCTTATACTTGAACAAATGTTGCTTTACAAAGTGCTGTGATTCATAAACCCCTCCACCCCAACCCCTCCCTCATTATCTGGTCTATGGAGAAGGGTTTGTCTCTGGAAATCTTTACCATAACAGTACAAAGGTTCAGTAGAAGACTTTAGTTAGAGCTTCACATTTGTGAGACTTACTAAAGTACTGCTTCAGTCCTTTAAGCAGGGCTTTCCCAAACCCCAACCCTTATTTGAAGAGAAACCAAAGCCTGCTTTGGGGAAGAGTGATTTCTGTCATTACTAATTTCGGAAACTGAAAAGCTGTTGTTACATTAAATGTTTTTGGAAAAACTGCACGATTGTGAAAAAAAATTCAGAAGGTGCTTTAGAATCTATTTATTTATATTGGTTTTACACCACATCAACATTACGTCCGTTACGTTGCATTACCTGACTCTTAATGATGGAAAAAGACTCCTTACTCTATTGCCTGTTAGAGCTGGTCAAGCCAGATAGAACCATTGGCATTCTGTAAGTCAGTCAGGAGATTTTCTAAAAAATCTCCTTTAAATGATATGTAAGAAGTCCTCAAAAGCTTACCCTGAGATTCTTGTATTCATTTCCCCAGACTCCACTGTGTCGAACCAGCCAATATTCTGTCTGAGAACATTGGAATAGAAAAGTTTTCGAATCCTATGGGTCTGACGCTCTGATGCGATCATCCATAACATAACCTGGAGGTAGCCAACCAATAACACACCACAACCAATTGCTGAAACATGAAAAATGGGTATAAAGTTTTACTATAAACCCTTATAATGCTGGAACTGACATGATCTTTATGCAAACAGGTTAGATCCAGGTCAGCCGCCAAGTTAATTGACTGCTTGCCTGTGATCTAACCTGTTTGCTACTCTTGAATATCTTGATATTTAAGGTTTTGGAAAGCAGACGACACAAAAATCTATTTTAAAAAAATTACCCAGCATTTTAAAGCTTAAGAGATAATTTGGTGAAATATGTGCAATGCACATACAGACACTTATTGATAAAACACAAAAGATGCCTAAAAAGAAATTTTGAAAATTAACGAGTTGGATTTTCTCACACAAATATATCTTATTCTATAATAATTGTGATACACCTTTTGACTCTTTCATGTGAAAGTATACATCCAAAATTACTTAGTTTAAACTTTAGTTTATTTTACATTGATTGTGACAGTTTAAACTTTAGGTTATTTTACACTGATTGTGACAGAACCATGAATTTTTTTAAAGTATGTCTAGATGACTGCTTCCTTGATACTCAACCAGTAATCTCTCCAATTTGTGGGTTAGTCCCACCAATTTTTACGTTGCCTAACGGGGATCGAACTCTGGACCCTCGGTACCAGAGGCTGATGCTCTACAACTGCAAATGTCATCCACCAATTCTTCGTTCAAAATCTTAACCCTCGTAGTGCTGGAACCCACTTTATGCTTATGCAAACAGGTCAGACCAAGGCCAGCTGCCAAGTAAATTGGAGGCTGGCCTGTGATCTAACCTGTTTGCTTCTCTGAGTATCTTTCCTCTTCAAAATTAAGCAGATATCTAAGATTTTGGAAAGAAGACAACACAGAAATATATGTCTAGAAAATTATCCCGCATTCAAAGGGTTAATGTACGTTTTCGTTCACTTACCAATGTAATAGATTGCATATCGTTCCATCAAGTCGAGGAGGTTACTATCAATAGCTTTGTCTATAGTACCAGTGTTGACTGTGTTGTTGGACTGTGTAAGGATGGTAGGGTAGTGAGGCCTGAAACAGAGTGATCGTTGGAGTCAGTACATCAATCATCCCAAGTGAATAAAACATCAGGGAGTGATCATGTCCTGGGTGGCCAACTTGCCATATGTGGCCAACCTGCCATATGTAGCCACCCTGCCATGTGGCCAACTTTCCATATGTGGCCACCATTCCATATATGGCCACCTTGCCATATGTGGCCACCTTTCTATGTGGCCACCTTGCCATATGTGGCCAGATTGCCATATGTGGCCATCTGCTTTAATTGGCCAACCTGCTTTAATTGGTCAACCTGCTATATTTGGCAACTTACCATATGTGGCTAACTTGCAATATGTGGCCAATTTGCCATATGTAGCCAACCCGCTATATTTGGCCAACCTGCTATATTTGGCTAACTTGCCATATGTGGCAAACTTACCATATGAGGCCAACTTGCCATATGTAGCCAACCTGCTTTATTTGGCCAACCTGCAATATTTGGCCAACCTGCTATATTTGCCCAACCTACCATATGCGACCAACCTCCCATATGTGGCCAACCTGCTGTATACCGCCAGTTGTATACAGTCTGCCTGCACAATTTCGTTCAACATTTTGAGCCATGTGTTATGCAATATTATTTCGTATGCAGCCATCCACTCTCTTAAACCCAATTTACTCTTTACCAAATGCCAAATATTCAACTGTCCCAAATTGAAAGAGTTTGTAGACCACATTTCAATACATGATGAAATTGCAAAATAATCTTCTGATAGAGCAAAAAACATTTTGGGAAAAGGAGAAATTGCTCGTTAAGGGCAATTTCTGCTTTTCCCACAATGTTTTCTAGTCGTCTGCAACAAACTGGTCAAATGTCGTTATTGCTTGATAATGGTTTAAACAGAAAACAATGTGCGATTAATGTGACTTATGATCCCAGTATGTGACTATATGTGTATATAAGAAAAAAGAAATCTTTAAGCCTCAAGAGGACTGAATTGCTTATACAGTGAATCAGACAGGATCTTCATCATCTAGACCTTACACATGAAATCACAGAACTCTTTGATTGAGTACTTTTGAAACATAGGAAAGATCCTTATATTGTCATAATCTTAACAAACCCATCCTTAAAGGTTCATGTTGACAGAAGAGAAAATTTGAAAGTCAAAATAGTTATAAATAGTTTTTGAATCGTTGTTTGATATATAATTAAAAGTAGCTATTGATAGCATAATGGATTCAGGAAGCATCAATTTACCTAAGTATGTACATTTTATATGCAGTAGATCTCAATAGCAATATATCCCTTTTGGATTGAAATACATATTAATTGAATTCACTGTACACACTTTTTAAAGAAATAAAAACAATCAAATTTTGCTTCCAATGACTATTCTTCAGGACAATATCATATAACTAATGGTACAGCTGTTTTGCAAACATAAAGAGACAAATTTTCAATTTTCAAATTTCCTCACATCTGTTAACAAGTACCTTTGAACCTTTACCAAACGCCTAATTTTCTATTGCCCTAAATTGAAAGAGCTTGCAGACGAATTTTCAAAATGTGAATAAATTGAAAAATAATCTTCTAATAGATAAGAAAACATTTTGGGAAAAGGAGAAATTGCTCATTATGAGCAATTTCTCCTATTCCCACAATGTTTTCCAGAGTTGTCTGCATCAAACTGGTCAAGTGTCATTGTTGTATGATAATGTGTTAAAGTGAAGCAGTTGGTGTACCTACTTCAATAAAGAGGGCTCTTTCGTTACTTGTTCCACCGTGTAACCCAGACTCGTGAGAGTTCCAATACTCTGTAGGTAATCGACGATGCTCGAATACTCTCCGCTGATCACAAAAATGTCAATCATCTCTCCAAACACAATGATCATCAGCGGGAAAGAAGATCCATTGATGATAGCGGCAAGACTTCCAACGATCATGCACAGAATGTCTTTCTTCTCGGAAAACTTGAACTGAAAAAATATACAGAATCACTTCATGTGATTAACCCATTATCAAACAATAATTCTGGAAAACACTTGACAAGTTAAAGATTGCTTTTTAAGTACAATTCCTTTCCCTATCATGATGTTAGGGTTTACCCTTTACCAAACATCAAATTTTTTGACTGTCCCAAATTGAAAGACTTTGCAGACGACATTTCAAAATGTGAAGAAATCGGAAAAAAGTCTTCTGACAGGGAAGGAAACATCGCAGGCAAAGGAAAACTGCTTGTCACAAGCAGTTTCTCCTTTTCCCACAATGTTTTCCAGAGTCGTCTGCAACAAAGGCATTAAATGTCTTTATTGTTTTGTAATGGGTTAAACCTTACAATTCTTGTGTGTTAAAAGTACTTTATGTGATGGAATGACTGATCTACAAAAATTATCTTGAGCAAAATACCGAATCCAGGTAGTCTTAAAACTCATTCAATTATATAAACATGTATATATGCTGGTGGTAAAAAATCAGTACCCCTCGACTATTACCATATTCTCAATCCACTGTTCAATTTCAAACATGTAATACATGTTCAAATATACTTTGTCCCCACTTCAAACATTGATTTCCACCTGTTTTAAGAATCTCGTTCAATCGCCAACCTTTTCACCTCCTCTCTTATATAATTATTGATCGATATTTCTCAATTAATACATGTACTTTCAATCATCAAAGATCAATAAGTATTATATAGCCTACTAGGTACTATCTGTCAACATTGTGACAAATGGAATTAATGCTCTTGAAGATCAAATGAATAAATGAATGAATGAATGAATGAATGAATGAATGAATGAATGAATGAATGAATGAATGAATGAATGAATGAATGAATGAATGAATGAATGAATGAATGAATGGAACTTTAAGCACATCAACAGCAATGGTCATTTAGTGTGAATAGATACATGTACTAGGTAAATGACTTTTTGTGAAGGTCATCTGCTTTTCAATTCAAATGATTTCAACTGAATTTCAAACATACATTCAGAGGTTCAGTATAACAATAGGCATATTTCCCATGCTATTTATTCATTTTATCAACCCTTAAAAGCATACTAGCCCTCGAAAAACTGAAAAACTGGGTAAAATTAATTACAAATTATGATGCATAATACGAGGCATAGGGAAACACCACATTATCATGACAATATAATGCTTGCATTATTTATTATTGTTGATATCCACAGTGTTATTTTGATATTTTCACATATTGTGAAGCACACAATTTGACTTCATTGTTTACATTTGAGTAATGTCTAAAAAAAGCAATGATCGCTCGGTAGAAAGAGTGTCGGTCACCTGGTTAAAAAGGTCATGTGATACACACAAAACTACTGTCTTTAATCCAACACAATATTCAGAATTTCTCCAATTTCATTGGTCCCAGACATTTAACAACATTAACCCGGCAATTCTTAGCTCACCTAAATCTATTGCTATTTGTAAACAAACCTAATAGTCTTAACTCTTTAAAAAGCATCATATGATCAAGTTACCTTGTTAGCTACTCTTTAAAAGGGAATTACATGTATTCCTATGTAAATGGTTTTTGGTTTTACATCAAATATGCAAAATTTTAATTATATTGTGATTCTTTGATCATAATTGAGGGGGGACCCCAATCTCATCTGCTTATTTGAGCTGATCAAGTTGAGTAAAGTAGAATGTATTTCTGTCACGTTATAGCAGTCAACACACCAAGCTATGGACAGTGTACATTGTTACCATCCATAACTGCAGTGACCCATTTCGGTATGACAAAGGGTTTCATAACAATGGTCTTATAAGATAAATATATCCATCCAAGATGAAAGGTTATCAGAGGCTTTCAATTTTCATGTAAATATTTTTCTTTATATGTATGCTTTTTTAAGAAGGCAGATAAAAATAAAACTCTGACAAAAAAAAGGAATTGCTTTTCAATAAAATGATAGAAATTATCTTTTACAGAGACAGCCTATATTCCATTGTTTGTGGATTTTTGTTACTTTTTGAAAGTGAAAATTAAAGCAGATAACTATTTAAAAATCATGAAAATTATATTTCCTTTTGAATATTGGGCATAACCATGATAGTAAATGGCATAATTGGTCAATATGAGCAATTTAACATTACATCAGCATGGTTTCTTACATCCTCTGCTGGAGGTTTATTTCAAGTTTTTAAACACATAAAACAAAGTGAGCCGGGCTAACAAAGCTACCTTTATCTGAACTAAACCAAAGGTCATACGTTGCTTATCTTCAACTCAATAAATCTTGTCTCTGATTGTGGCAATATATGACTCAGTAAAATATGGATCAATGATAGAATCAATCAAGAATGTATAAAATTGACCCATGTTATGTCTTACACTTTTATTTACTTTTTATTTTATTTTTTTTTTGGGGGGGGGGGGAAGGGTTCAGGCATGGATTAGCAGTAAGAGTACAAAACTTTAAATCACATGGCTATTTTTTGTGATTTACATTTTGATACTGGTTTCTGCTGACTAAACAGAAGTGAATAGCTCTACCCAACTCAACCACCCCTTATGGGAAAATCAAGTTTGAATATTCCTCTATTAATCATGACTGAAGCATCCCAGTATGATTGAAATGCCATTGACGTGACATAATCACAAACAAACTCTATTTTTCATGCCCTATAAATGTGAGTAAGATAAGTTTGGAAATTGTTACGGGCACTAATAATTATTGTAGTACCCAAACTCCAGCAACCCAGATTTGTTCATTGATGCATGATGAAGCTTTTGTCAACACAGACCAAACAAAGGTCATCTGGATGCTTGACCTATTTAACAAACACATCAGCGGCAACTTAATGTAACCATAGAAGGAGAGTTACAAAAAATAATCAGACAAATTATGTAGGTTCAGGAATACAAATGCTCGGGCATATGACTTCAAGAAAATATCTTGAAAACTAACTTAAAAATATTTGCATATGTCAAAACTGATAAATATTAATAGTTTCTTAAATGAAAACACAAAATTGTCAAGTGGCATGCCATTGGACGTGGCGCAGAAGGAGTATTCCAATGATGCTTTACTTTGCAATATTGCTTAGCCAAGTATTGAATTATGAGGGAATGTTCTTTTGAAATTAATTAAGCAAATCTTTAGCATTAAATGTATAGTAAAACAGACAGAACCACTAAACTGACTGACTCTATGGAGAAAAGGATTAGTTTTCAGTAATCCAGCCGAGCAGTTTAATCCATTAATACCAGTTTTAATGCACCTGCACCTGTCCAAATTAGAAAACATGAGGGTCAAAAGAAAACATTGCTCCCTAGACCCTATTCCCTCCCTTGACATAATCGTTTCAACTTCTTTTCAAAATGGCCTTCTCTCAGTTCTGAGTAATTAAACAATCAACTTAGAGGGAAATCTATCCATGAAAGGTTTGGTTATTCATTTCAAAGCAATAAAATCATTATGACAAAAAGTAATGTTCCTCAGAATGTATTTATAATTTTTTCGAATGGGAAGGCATTTTATTCATATACATATATATGTACTTATTTAAACGCAGCAAGGTACCATTTTACTAAATGATATAAGGAAAATATTTGCATAAGTCAATACTGATGACATATGTACATGGTTAGTATCTCAAATAAAATTACTATATTGCTATGTGACACTTAATTTGAAGTGTTTCGAAGAAACACTTTCAATGATAAGTAACTTTGCAATATTGCTTACCTTAAAATTGAAATATTGAAAAAAGATGGGATGCTGTTTTGAACTTAATAAAACACTACCCAAAAGAACTAATAAACCACTGTGACAAAGGGAAAACTTAGAGCAAGTTCTGCTTTTGCATCAGTTGTTTCAATCCAAAACCAAAAGAAATAAAATCTATCATGAATTATGCTTAAGGTAAATATTATCTAATAGTGTTCTCAATTTAGACAGAGTGCAAATTCATGTATGGGAGGAAAATGTCAAAGTCAAATGCCAAATTCTCAAAATAAGAATTGAACCATGTTTTCTTTCATAGGCTAAAGATAATTGAATGTTAGAAAATAATTAATACTAGAGTATACTATAGTACAAAACGTTAAGTACACTTAATTAATCATTTTCTTTTGTTTTAATCAGGTTATTTTGTAGAATGAACTCATTTGGCACAGTTCTCTCACAAAAATCCCCCAATATTTATTTTTTATTAGCATAAACGTGTATTTGAATCAGTTTGAACTCTTTCTTCTATGTGTACTTATTGTTAACCCTTTCAAGTGCTTTAACCCATACCTTGACCTGGTGTTTTATGACTGGTTAAGAGACTTACAGCAATATTAGCTGAGCTGAATATATGGCAATTGTGGTTAATTGATAACTAATATATATAATCTAGGCATGAACATTATTTAAGGAATTATATCTTAACAACTTCAAACTCATTCATAGATTTTGACTGATAACTGAATGATTTGTCATGGTTGAATGGTGAAACTCTGCCTATATACAATACCATTGTTATAGTTTTAGCAAAAATGAAATTGAAAATAAATTCAAATAGTAAATGGTAAAAGAAACCAACAATATTGAGTCAATAAAAGTATTAGAAATTTAAGCCAAGGGGATAGATACACCGTTTATCACAACCTCTGTTATAAAATAAAGAACATAAACCCTTTACCAAACCGTCCATGTGGTTAAGACTGTGTCGACATGTAACAGAAGATTTTTTAAAGTATTGCAAAAAACTGTTCTTCAGACAGATTGTGAATCTTTCTATTCTATCGGACAATTTGTGTACAATATCTATTTCAAACCTGGTTGTCAAACTCTTTTAATTCTAGATGTTATTACCTGGTGATGAGGGTTCATAAAAGACAATATCTTAGACAGGTTATTGGCTGGTGATAAGGGTTCATAAAAGACAGAACCTTAGACAGGTTATTTTTGAGCACACATATTGATTAGAGTATGTCTATTTGTGATCAAGAGGGTTTATTGAAACAGCCCCTGGAAGGTATTCAAGAAATTGTTCATGAACATCATGAACGTTGTGAATGACAAATGGCCATTTGTGAACTCAAAGCTTTTCTGGAACTTGCTTATGAACTTCAAGAGCAGAATAAACAAGTGCTTGTGCATCTTTGTAGGTTAGTTCCAGTACTTTCCGCTCAATGCTAACAGCTATTCAACCCTCGGGACTCTCGGTGAAAGGGTTAACAAGTAAATCTAGTTTGAAGAGCTTCTGAAAAAACATTGACATTTTTTTTCTTTTACCATAATTTATCAACTACATCATAAATCAGCATTTTCTTTCTGTCCCAATTATTATTATCAGGGCACAAGTAATACTCAATAACCAATTAATATAACATTACATCAAGTATTTCAGCATTTACCAATACCATTAATTATTTAAGCCTTTCCCTAACAATAACGACATTTTACCACTTTGTAGCAGACGACTTTAGAAAACATTGTGGGAAAAGGAGAAATTGCTCGTAACGAGCAATTTTTCCTATTTCCACAATGTTTTCTGCCCTATCAGAAGATTATTTTCCAATTTCATCACATTTGGAAATGTCTTCTGCAAACCCTTTCAATCTGGGACAGTCGAAAATTTGTTGTTTGGGAAAGGGTTAAAGGATATCATTTGTATTTGTTGTACCTGTACCTGTATTTCTATATAAAGAAAATCCTTGCTATGAGAATATCATGATCAAAGTTGAATTACCTAGTGACCTGGTTATTTTCTAGTATAAACTCATTGGTGACAGGTATCAAATTCTTAAAAAAAAAATCCCCATTTATTGTTGCCTGCTAGACAAAAGGCTTTAATGCCATAATCATACATGAAAAGCTACCTGACAGATTTGTCATAGGTTATTTTTGAGTTCACAAATCAATTAATCTGCATATCTAAAGACTAGAATAACACAAATCAATGTAAAGCTTATCAGAGATTCAAAAGAAGGGAGAATTAGAGAGTCTTTGGCACCTCTGATTTCAAATATCAACGAGTGCTTGAAGACACAAGAGAATAATTCTTTTGTTTTATCTTTTATGCCTAAGAATGCTGGGTAATTTTCTTAAAATAGATTTGTGTGTTCTCTGCTTTCCAAAACCTTTGATATCTGCTTAACTTTGTTGAGGAAAGATACTCAGAGTAGCAAACATGTAAGCTCACAGGCCTAACTAGAAAATTTCCCAGCCTTCTAAGGGTTAAGAAATAATAGAGACAGTGGATTGAAAGTGAAGTTACTGAGAGAAAACAAAAACACTAGCAAACTTATCATGGGTTATATATAAGCCACAAAAAAACAGGTGATTTATTGCAGGAATTCACACCAACAAATCAAGCAATAATGGAGGGGAAATGTATGTGAAAAGCAAATCTTATGCTAGTTCTCCAACAATTCCGACACACAACTGGAGTTTTCACACACAGCAAAGTCTTGACATACCAACTCAAAGAATCCAACAACGTCTTCCTTGGTCTCTGCCTTTTCTTTGCTATCTGTAGATTCTGATTCAGGGTCGGTTTTTTTGGGTGGTAACGACCCCTGGGTGGGTATGTCAAACCCATTTCCCAAGCCACCATTTTTTTCTTTAATTGGCTCCTTTAATTGATAATATTTTTAAGTGTAAAAGTTGTTCTTGTTCTTTCAAAGATTTAATACAAATGTACATTCTTTTTGAAATACAGAGAGATTTCATAACCAGACATCAATTGGAATAAAAATTACTTTTAATATCATTATGTTTCTTGATTATTGCCTAATCTTTTATTTATGATAGAGATATAGTAAATATATTAAAGCTTTAACTTCCATTGATTGCATGGAAACTAAGCAAGTGTGCGTCATTATCGTTTAAGTTATAAAGCTCTTTCTTATTACATCGGAACAGAATTCTGTGAGTCTTATTATTCAAGCTGTAAAACTCATTTTCAAATAACTGAATTATTAGGTTATTTATGTTAGCTTGAACAAATTTTTTTTAATTTTTTGTTTTTGAATTCATTTTTCTCACGCAAAAAGCATATGCTTTTGGCATCATTTGACCTTCAGAGTTACGGTTGTGCACTAACCTTACAAATCATTTTCTTAGATTTATTGTCTTATTTCTTTTGCAAAATAATTAACCATTCATTACATCTATGTTTAAAGCTGTGTTAATTACCACAGTGTTATTAAAGCTGGGTGGAACAGCTTTCTTTCCATTCTTTTCAGTTTCAGTTTTCTTTTGGGTTGCTTTCTTCCCCTTTTCATCACTCTTTGCTATCTTTCCATCTTTTTGGGATTTAGTTGCATCTGGTTGATCAATTTCATCTATTTCATCTTCCAGGTGCTTTGCCATTTCAACAGATGACATCATACTGTGGGTTGTTGACTCTCTATTGCCCTTTAATTTTTTATTTCCATTATCATTATATTTTTGTTGGCTTTAAAACTCACAATCATGTTATCATTCCCTTAATCTGTTCATTCCAAATATGTATAAAACTTGTATTTGATTCTGCATCTACACATTTTTCAACAATATTTCAATTAAATTATCAGTACGTTATTATCTCAGTTAAATTGTGCGTACCCTATATCTCAATTAAATTGTGCGTACCCTATATCTCAATTAAATTTTGCGTACCCTATATCTCAATTAAATTGTGCGTACCCTATATCTCAATTAAATTGTGCGTACCCTATATCTCAATTAAATTGTGCGTACCCTATATCTCAATTAAATTGTGTGTACCCTATATCTCAGTTAAATTGTGCGTACCCTATATCTCAATTAAATTGTGCGTACCCTATATCTCAATTAAATTGTGCGTACCCTATATCATGACCTAGTACCAAGCTTTCTCTGACTTAATTAAAGCAAAGCTTGCCAGTTATGATGTTTTATTATATTCCTATCAGTGAAATACTGGGATTTCTCAATGTATTAAATTTCAATTTTGTCACAATGAATATCATCACTAGTGATGATATCAAAAAGTCATATTATCACTAGCGATGATATCAGTTTTAATGAAACTACTTTCTTTTACCATTCCTTTGCATTAAAGTCATGGCTGCCCTTTGCACACGGCACTAAAATGTTTGTATACTAAAATGTATCCAAACACGTCAATAACATCATAGGACGTAAAAATGGTGTTGTTAACTGCTATGCTCTTCCAATTTCATATTCCATTTGGTGTTTATGGAAGTATTTTGGCAAATATATTTACAATAGTAGAATAAGATAAATAGAATAATCAACTCCATTCGATTGATATAAAAAATATGTCACTTGAATGGTTTATTATCAAGTAGAAAAAACTCGTTCTTCGAACTCATTTTTCAACCTGATAAAAACCCACTCTCGTGACATATTTCTGATATCAATAGAATGGAGTTGACTTTCCTTTATATCCTTATTACCCATAGTCCAAATGATCCAGATGTAGATATTTCATTCTACGTCATTTGCATTTGATATCAAAACATGTCAGAGCAAATATCAATTATTCACGATAATCTCATTTCTTATTGGTCCACATTTTTTATTCTTTTAGTTGATTGATCCCCTCTGACCAAGAGGGGAACCATGACATATTTTTCAAGCACACAGTCCCTCAAAGCTGTAACACATTTACAGTTTGGAACATCCAAGTTACATTACCCAGAGTGCCAGAGAGAGCAGCCATTTATACTAAGAGGGTAAATTGCAAGAATTCAAAAACTGTTTTCATTTTTGAGGAGTTACTATAGTCTGTCGTATAACCCTCTACTGTGTTTATTTGGTCCTCTAAGGAAGAATGGTAAGAGTAAAATGTTGAGTGGTCAAGGATTTGAAAAATCATGAAAAAAGGGCCCCTGAATGAAAAGATGGTATCCTCAAGGATTTTTCTCATCCAGATTTTAGGAATCATAATATAAAAGACACCATCCTGAGAGTAAGCAACTTTGAATCACTTGTTTTATCAAGTCCCAAGTCACACCAGAGATAGCAAAATCTAATTTTGATTTGCTTGTCCCTAAATGCCAAATCTTTTTCTGCACTTGTCGGTATAATGGTTAAATGGTAAATTTCAGTAAAACTTCACTCATCCATGGAGACTTTTGGACAAGCTGGGCAATACAGACAATGGATTTTGCCACACCTGCACATCAGCTTTTTGC
This sequence comes from Cerastoderma edule, assembly GCA_947846245.1. Taxonomy (NCBI): domain Eukaryota; kingdom Metazoa; phylum Mollusca; class Bivalvia; order Cardiida; family Cardiidae; genus Cerastoderma; species Cerastoderma edule. Next base: position 12,530,502 of record OX401414.1, on the reverse strand, counting down.
TTATGTAATCCATTAATTTTAATTATAATACTTTCCAAAATCAAAGGACTAAGGCATCTACCCAATCAGAAGGAAAAAAAATACCTGAAATCTACAAATTAACCTATTACTCCATAATACCCCTTTTTACACATATTGTCAGTGTTAGCTCAATGAACAGAATTAATTGGAGATTTGGTATCAGAACATCAAGCCGACTGCTACCCATCCGCAGCAGATGAAAAATAAAACTGGATTATGTAAGTAAGATGATTCAGTAGCTTTTAGAAACACATTCTGACAAAAAGATTAATTGCTCCTAATTAGCAATTCATCCTTTGGTCACAATGGTTTTCTGCTCAACACTTAACAGAAAAAGTATCATTTCAATGTTTAATTTCTGACATCATGCTTCAATTTTGAGTAGTACCCATTTCCCCAATGTGGGAATGGTCAAGCCTATACTAAAGTAAAGCACTAACAGTTGTGCTTTTCCGAGCTCTCAATTTTCATTTTCTTTCATCCAAGAAGAATTGATCTGAACAGGATTATATTAAACAAATTTTGAACTTTCAAAGTAGGTCTGTTAAAAGGGTCAATAAGTGATTATGACCTGCAAATATTAGGACAACCCTTTACTCATTTTATGAAAACTTGATTCAATCCATTGTGATTATTGGATTACTCAGTCTCAGGGCTTTTTCACGTTATATAGCCTATAAAATGCTACTTCCTAATTCAAAATTTCTTTAAAATCATGCAGTTTTCCCAAAAATTCAAAGCAATACCAGCTTTTTGGCGTCCGAATTCAGCAATTTCAGCGATAAAATTTCCCAAATTCAACAAGCTTGGGCATCTTCCCAATTGGTGGGAAAAAAAGCCCTGAGTCTTATATATCAGAATGTTTTCACCTTTATTAATATCTTGCCATGTTCTGTTTGTACTTTTATCTATCATTTGTATTTCAAAAAAGGTTTACTTCAAATTTGTAAGCAACAGGGTCAGAACAGTATTTGTCCTTTTCTCTAATATATACAACTAAAAACCAAGAGAAGAATGGAAATGTATCACTTGTCCTTATTAAAAGCAACAGAAGCTACTAATTAAGAAATATGAAAAAAGTATTAATAAAGTTTTATTGTGACAAAAGGATTTTCTTCTAAGATTCCTTGCGTTCCTTGTGTTTCTTGTGTTCATCTTTCACTTACTAATCAAACAAACTGCAAGTGTTGTTCTAGCTTCATTGAAATTGGTGTGTTTAAAAGCTTTCAAATGAGACATTAACCCTTATAGTGCTGGAACAGACTTCATGCTTATGCAAATAGGTTAGATTCAACCTGTTTGCTGCTCTGAGTATCTTTCCTCATCAAAATTAAGCAGATATTCAAGGTTTTGTAAAGCAGACGACACAAAAATCAGTTTAAAGAAAATTATCCAGCATCATAAGAGTTAAGAAACAATATGACAAAAGAAGAATCTACGATAAAGGATGACAATACAAGGAAAAAAATAGTTATTTTGTGTGTGATGTCAAAACCATCAATAAGTGATGTCAAAACCATCAATAAGAGAAGGGTCAAGTGTTACACACAGTTTCAAAACATTTTAAATATACAACACCACATGACACCACATGATGCTGAAACCTGATATACCAGAGTTGGGTTAAACAGAAATAAAGCCTCAAACATTCAAATTGGCCTCGGCAAGATTTTACAAAATTCATGGGAGTAATTTGATTCAAAACCAAGAGATAATTTGCACCCGTAAAGCTAAAAATATTCAAATTGGCAATAGTAAAATTTATTTCAAAAATTTCACACAAAGCCATACCAGGAGAAGAACAATTGTATCTCATTGTCATTTTTATTGTTTAAGGCTAAATCAACAATTCTCAGTTATGTCATCAACCATTACTAGGCTAAGGCTCTAATGTGACTTGCCAAAGGTCACTTCCACAAAACCAGAGATGTTGGTGGGGCTCGAACCCGAGTTCTCAGATTGCAACCTTAACCACTGGGCCACGTAGGACCCTCATTGTCATAATCAACATTTGGACTACAATGTGAGTAGCAGAAAAATCATTTTCCCCAACAAATCCGTCCATTTTCATGCAGTCATTCTTTTATACATGTTCTAATGTATTTATCTTCACAACTCAAGCATAATTGACCTTACGACAGACTTTGATTGACAGCTGGAACTGACCAATTAGCGAACACTTCGGTTGCTATCCGCCATTTTCTCCGACACGCTGTGCGATTCCGTCAACACAAAGCACTATTGTGCTGTGGTTTTTCTTCGTCAATACTGCTTAAGATATTGTTTAAGTACTTAATATAGAGAAATTATGTATAAGGAGAGACTTGTGGGTGAAGTAGTGTTTATCCCGTTTCCAAAATCTGTCACATATATTGTTAAATGACTGAGATCTACACGCAATTAGTAAATATATGCAAACAGTTAATTTATAAAACGATGTAATGAATAGAAGTATGAACTATAATTTTCTTTCTTTTTTTCTTTCACATGTTAGTAAATTTTTTTATTTTTGTCTTTTATCTTCTTTTCGAAAATGAAAAATTGTTGTTTTTAAAAAACGGAATTGACACATAATGACAAATGTTATTAGTTGCATTTGATAATGAATCAAATGTTAACTTAAAATACAATATTGATCGATAATGTTGTGAGAGGACATGGTTTCCAGTTGGATATATACAGGTTCTTCAAATTGGATTTTAATTAATTGAATTTGTTTTTAAATGTACCCTAAGAGCACCTTAAACAATTAATTAACTTTCTTATTATAGCCCATCAATCCACCTACCTGTAATGATCGATGTATCGTATCCAAATTTAAAAGCTATTAAAACAAAACAAATCCATAGCTCCTTGTTGCAACTTTATCCGAATACCTTAAAGATTCTAATGTTGCTGTAATATGTTGTAAGACACACTCTTGGTAGACAGTGGTTGATTACAAAGACCGCCGATCGGCTACACAATAAAGCTTTTGTGACTTGACCATAAAGTGAAATTGTGTCAGACTGATGTTTATTAGCGTCGAAACCCTTTATCCTTTTTAACAATCGAGGTTTGTTAACCCTTTACCAAATAATAACTTCATTTGACTACTTTGTTACAGACAACTAGGTAAAATATTGTGGGAAAAGGAGAAATTACTCTTAACGAGCAAGTTATCCTTTTCCAACAATATGGTCTGCCCTATCAGAAAAGTATTAATTCATCATCTTCATTTAAATGACGTCTGAAAACCCTTTGAATTTTGAACAATTGAAAATATTTCGTTTGGTAAAATGACCCTTAGTTCGATATCAAGTAGCAAAACCGACAATCATCCATTGAGTAGCATACAAAAGATAATGTTCGAAAATCTTGATTATTAACTTATTTGACAACAAAATAGTGATTGTTCCTATCAGCAATTGTTTAACACCATAATCTCAACATGACCAACACTATTATTCCATTTTCAACATGACAAAATTGGCAGGTCTGCGTTTTGAATCATTCAGGATATACGCCGATTTAGTAAAATAAAAATTTAAACCGTTTAAGAATCAAATGAGATAATTTTGTTCGTAACCTGCAAATACTGCAAAATAACTGTTTTGAAGTAGTATGAAATACGGTCATTTTGAAGCTCCGGTCGAACCAGTGCCGAACGGACCAATGTCGTTCGGATCCGAGTCTGATCGGACTTTGGACGGATCGTGTTTGGTGCCGATCGGACCCCACACTGCTAGGGTAAATCACTCCCCCAACACCATAGAGATATATAACAGAGCTGTTATAAATGTCTCTGCTAAAGCTCAAAATATACCATCTTCTTTACAAATTGTCATGCTATGTACATATTATCCAGCAATAAAGGCAGCTGCTTATTTTGTAAGAATATTTCTGATTTCAAATAAGAATATCCGAAATCATCGGCAATGTCAAACAGGGATCCTAGTTTGTGCATTGACGCTATTTCGCTCAGAATGTCGGAGAAAGTTAGAGTGACCTCCCCTATTTATGGTGGGCGTGGTTAACTGCTCTGTGTCGTAAGGTCAATTGGAGGGTCCAATGCAAGACTATACCTAGTGCTTTCACAAACATAAAGCACTTTCTAAAGTAATACATTGAACCCTCAAATTATAGTATTTTCTTGTTCTCGTTTATCAATAATTTCGTTAAAGGCTTTAAACTGAGTATTTTTTTTACATTGATTGTGACAGAAGCTTGAAGCTTATTGAATTCACTCTCAATGACTGTTTCCTGGATACTGAACCAGTACTTGCACTGAAATGAGGGCTAGTCCTTGCAATTTTCACCTCACCTAAGTGGGATAAAACCAGGGACCCTCGATACTAGTGGCTGATGCTCTACCTCTGCACCAATATCGCACTTTCTAAAGGCTTTACAGTGGGTACTTCTTACAATTGTCAGGGAGATTCTCATTAGCTTCCCAAAATCATGGTAAAGTCTGAGTTTCTCACTGTTCCTTGTGACTATGGTTTGTCGTTTCATTTATTTAAGATAACAAAAAGCTGGCATGTCTCTGAAAACAGGGGATTTTTAGTTTGAATTCCTACAATCATTTCTTTATTGTCCACAATAGACTTACAGCGTAAATAAAATCCAGTGACTTTTGTGCAATATTTGATACACAAGTAATGAGTGAGCTATGCTTCTTTAATGTCTTATTTTGGCGGTTTTCTTTTCCTAACCCTATATTGTGGGTACCTATTAGAGTTGCCTCCTCCAGGTGATTCTAAGGAGTACCAAATATGTAGAATTTCCAAGAATATCAAGTGATTCTTGAATCAAGTCATAAAAAAAAAAGAATATCCAACATCTGGACTTGGGGGTTGCATTGGTTTCTGTTTTGACCAAATAGAGAGTTTGGTGCATGACTGTAGTAAGTCTTTCACAAACATGAAGCACTAACTATATTATAATCATGCAATGACCCCCTTAAAATCTCATTAACGGGTCAAAACTTTCGGTGTGAATATATGTTCAATGCAAATATTACTGTACTATTGATTGATTGGTCTTGTAAATAGTAACTTGATCCAGAACTAGTAAGTACGCTTTGAGATAGATCTAAATTATAAAAATTTTATACCAGCCTCAGCTAAAAATTAAATCATTTTTAAATGCTAGTTTTGCCTCAAATTGGGAAACAAAAGAAAAAGTTTCGGTCAAAAGTTCTTTAGTCCACCAAGACTAGAGGACTCGATGTAAAACTATATAAAACCTGTGACAGATGAAAATGTCTATCTAATAACTACAATTTTGAATAAGCAAACAATAATTATACAACTCTTCTAATGTACCCTAACAAAGCCCTACAATCAATTTCAATGCTAAATAAATGACATACCAGCTCGAAAAATCCAACAACATCTTCCTTTTCCTTCTTTTTCTCGTCACTTTCTTTGTCAAGTGAAGATCCACGACTGCTCGTCTCTCCATTGGCATAATTATTTCCATTCTTTATTGGAGGAATTTTCTCTTTTTCTGGAAATGAATGAAATTGTTCCTCTGCAGGTGAAACCTTCCCTATAAAGAAGAGTGGTTATATATGTAAGCAGATATTTATTGTGCAAGATAGACAAAACTTTGTGACTTTACCCATGCCTTCATAAATATGAAATTTCATGATTGGTCAAATTAGAATATATGTTTTTGAGGTATTTCTCACCAAATGTATCAAAATGAGTATGCAAGAAGGAAAGGGGAAAAGGCAGAAGAAAAGAGAAAAGCCCCATGGTTACCATTAATTAGTATGTAAGACCACTAATAGTTATACTGCACACATATCTTTTTGTTAGTTTTAAAGGCATTGCAAAAAAAGTGATTTACAAGGAGAAAATAGTTAAAAGGCTTAAAAATTAGTGTTAGCTTTGTAAGCATAGCTGATAATAAAGTGAGGGTGCAAGAAAAAGAGATATATTATGCTGTAAGTACTCTGTTGTAATGCAATAATATACAGAATATGATAAATTATTAACTCCTCCCACCTCACATACTTAAATAATTGCACCTGTTGCAGAAGGTATGAAAAATAATGTGGCATATTGTTATCTACTGAATATCAAAATATTTTTCATGCTTAATCATTTTCTTCACTTATTTCTTTCATTGCTAAATACATGTAGTAGCAAAAGTATGTTGCATTACATTATTATCTATTGCAGAATAAAATACAAATATTTCATGATACAGAACTATAAAAACATAAAATAATGTAAGCTGAGGAGTACATGGTGTTAAAATTGCATAATTCTGACTTGTACTTCTTTTTCAAAAGATGAGTTATAAGTCGGCTACATGTTCTGTTTATCTGCTAAGTACATGTAGATGAACTTCCCCAAAGTATTAAACGTAATAAGTGAATTAGAAGACATGAAGAAAAAAAAAGTTGTGCCGATGCCCATGTTTGGTGATATCTCTGCATGTATTCTTTTAAATCAGAAAAAAATAAGCAAATAATTATAAAATAGCACATATTTCCTACCAATCTAGAAAAGAACCAATACGGACATGACAAAATCATCTTTTATGCCCTTCCAAAAGTTGAAAAAGAACAAAGTAAAACATATGTGAACATACTAGTGTCTCATTTATGACAACAGTTACAAATAAAGTGAAAAACAAGAAAAAGCTAAACCTATCAACCAATCCCTCACATATAGGACAGTGTGAGTCATCGAATTGAAATGAACAGCAGACAACACAATATAAGGGCGACAATGGTGTAGGGGTAGAGCATTGGGCTCTTGTACTGAAAGTCCTGGGTTCGAGTCCCTGTAAGGCGGGGTGAGAATTTCCAGGACTAACCCACAAACCGGCGCAATTACAGGTTTAGTATCCAGGAAGCAGTCATCGAGAGTGGCTTTGAACAAGCTTTCGGCTTCCTTCACAATCGATGTAAAACAATTACGATATTATATAAGGTATCCAACAATTGATTTTAGTATATTCTTTGTGTATATGAAAACAAACAATTGTGACAAATAGAGATGGTGCTCATTACATATAAATCAAATTCAGTTTGCAACTTCAATTAAAGAGTTTCAACAACTCCTTCACTTTTGAAGCCTAGAGTTGATAGGTCAAGATGACACCTAAAACCCACAGATTAGTATTAATTGAATATATTCTATAATACTAAATACTTGCAGCCTCTGATACGCACCTTGATTGTTGTCTATGGATAAGGCAGCATGAATGAAAACATAAAAATGCTTAAATAACAAAGTCATATTTTAGTGTGGTTGGGTTCATCTATGACTTGGCTCTTTGTGTAAGTATTTTGATATATATATATATAATGTAACTTTTGGAAAACACTGTGACAAAACAAGGATTTGTACATGGTGATTATCATTAATTAAGCTCCTACCCCACATTCAATTATGTGTCTAGGTCACATTAAAAGCACCAGCAGATGACAAAATATATCAATTTTATATTTATAATTATTTTTTAAATGGTGTTTTTATTGCAACTTTGGAGATTAAAACCTAGTTAAAAAAAAGAGGGAAATTCCAAACAGAAACAATAACACACAATTTCCCCTTTTGTAACAAGGGTTTACTTAACCCTTCCCAAACAAACAATTTTCAACTGTCCCAAAGTAGAAAGGGTTTGCAGACGACATTTTAAAATGTGATTAACTTGGAAAATAATCTTACGATAGGGCAGAAAACATTGTGGTAAAAGGAAGAATTGCTTGTTACAAGCAATTTCTCCTTTTCCTACAATGTTTTCTGAAGTCTTCTGCAACAAAGTGGTCAAATGTTGTTATTGTTTTGGAACTCTGTGCAGGATGTAAAAAGAAAGTGTGTGTATGTAGTTATTAGTAGTAATTAGTACATATGAAAACGATAATTTAACGATCATATAAATTAGTATCAAATTGATACCAATGATGTCAAAGCTCTTAAGAGAGATTCTTTCTCATGTCAAAAACTTCCAGAACAAATCTAAGGAAAGAAGCACAGCTGAAGCTAGTGTTTACAGATAATGCAGAATTCAAAGCCTGCACAATAAGCTACACTTTAAAAGCTTGCACATAGAAGCCATAGCTAATGTCATTACGTTTATATAAAACATGCATTTCAAAGTTAAAAGACTGAGTCCAAAGCACATTCATCTAGTAGGGTTGAATGTATTGTTGCTTCCAAAGTTAGACTATAAATGGTTTAGATTGACTTGTTTTACATTACAAAAATTCCAAAATACATCAACATTACTTTATTAACAGATTGTTTGGATGAGGGTTAGCTTTAAAGTAAAACCTTTCATTTCACTTTTCATTGCTCCCTTAATCCATATCCATATAAACCCACTTTGCTACATCTGCTGAAGAAAACTTAAGAAACCATTGGGACAAAACGATAATTTCTCATAATGAGCAATTTATCCTTTTGTTAAAATGGTTTCTGACCAATATCACAAGGTGAATAAATACCTGTCATGCTTTTCTGTTGACAGCTATTGCTTTTAACTAGGATAAGTCATTTATTTCTAAAAAGGATTTTGGCTCACAAAAGATAGGGACAGGAAATTGAAACATTTACTTTATTATATCATTTTCTCTCAAAGAGGGCTGGCTGCTTCCCAATTAACAATTTCTTAGACTTTAGGGATAGAGCATAGGCGTAGGAGCTGGGGGGGCCAGGTGGGGCCGCCCCCCCTCCCCCCCAATATCCAGACCAGGGGGCCAGAGTATACTTTGGCCCCCCCATATTCACAATGGCAAATGAAGATATTCGAAAAGAAAAATGAAAGAAACGAATTTTAACAGCAGAATAAAGATAAATGTGTATTTTTGTGCTTTATCTTATACCAATTCCCCTTTTGTTACGAACAATAACCAAAATCTTTTTGACGTCATCATCGCAAATGGCAATCTGAACACATCAGGTTTATCCAATGAAAACTCAGCTGACAAAAATACCCGGGAAGTCTTGATTGACGAAAACAGTGGTGTAAAACAACTTCTAAGGAGCCGAACTCAATTTGTCTTCAATTGTTCGCTAAAACTTGAAGAATAATTCAATTCTTTGACTGCTATTACTAGATGAATCCCTGGCCGTGACAGTCTTGTCATTGTCACTTTTTGTTTAGATCAATACATTTGATTTTCGCGCGATATCGAGACCTGGCATATCCTTTTTTTTTTATTTTTTTATTAAAGATACACATTTTCAGATGCTTTCTTTTAATTCTTATAATGTTATTGAATTTGTAAATGCATGAATAGTCATGAAAAAATTAAGGAACATTTGTTTTTAGACCGGTCCTCATCTGAAGTTGCCCATGTTGAAAATGCTCCTACGCCTATGTAGAGGTAAATAATTCTGCATTAGATCTACTATCAAACATGGAAAAGACTATGAAAATGGCAATAAAAAATATAACATGTCATGTTATCAAATGAGTTATGTTTCCCTTTTTGATTAACTGATAAAAAACACCTTAGAATCTTACCTGATTTTAATTCCATGATTTATGTTTGGGTCATTCAATAGGGTATTTTTCTTTATAGCTTCATTTAGGTGATGTTATCTGTTGGGAAGAAAGAACAGGCAATGGTTACTTTATTTGTTAAATATAAGGCTTAAAAAAAAAGTTGTTTGTTTGGGGTAACCCACCCCATCTAGCCAAACCTGCCTACCCTAAAGATTTTATTTGACCATTGGAAGAAAAAAATCAATTTGTGTCAAGTCTATCCGCGCTTAAATTAGACAACTTCTGAAAATGCATTTTGATGGATGCGTGTCTGTGTCAGAAGATAGTTCTATACCGTTTAACTATTTTCTTTAAAAAGAAATATGCATGTTAAATTGAAGCTCAAAATTAAAAAAAACAACCTACCTACTGATTTTGAAGATGTTACCCTAAACACACAATTTATTTTTTTAGGCCTAATTAAAGGTAACAAGTCAAACAATATCTCTCCATACTACATCGCCACATTGATGAAATTAACAGTAACAGTGGCAGTCATCAAGAGTGACTTTGATAGGCTTAAAATAAGCTTCATTCAAAATCGATGTAAAACAAATCAAACAAACAAGTCTTATCATCAGACTAATGTTGACATTTTTGTGAACAATGAACATTATCTAGATCTATCTAGACATTGAAGAATCTTAATCCGTTGCAAGACCATATAAATTGGGTTCCATCCCTCATGCTTCATGATGTAGCAATTGTTGTCAAGTTTGAGAATACTTTTGGTGAACAAAATTTAAAATAAAGCACTGATTAAGAGCCTAGACATGTTGACAGTAACCTACCCCACCCAACCGTAAGAGTAATTTGAACAGGACTCAGAGATCTACCGTTCCGATGTACCAGTTATTATAAGTAAAATAGAAACAAAACTACAAAAATCACCAAATTATCTAAAAGTTTAAAACGACTTACCTGCAAAAACGTAAAAGCAATCAATCGTCTGCTACAACGTGTGTATAATCTCAAAATGAACTAAACAAGTGCGACTTAGGGGTATTTGTTCCGGCAAAGTTTATCGATTTCAGATTCCGTACTATATGTTCAACTTGTGTGCTAGAAGTTCACCTTGATCACGCGTCATATCTAAATGTAGCTTTACAAATTCCCCTTGATGACATAAATTTTGCTGAATTCTGTAATAAAAAAAATTAGTTTTTTTTCTTTTCTTTGACTTGTCCGAAATAAAGGGGAACGGCAGATGAATCATTTCTGTATGAAATAAAGATGTTTTTCATTAATGAAATTAGGTTAATTGAGATTTGTGTTTTTTCTCCATTTCAACAATCTTTCACATTTATTTTGATTTTCAGTAATACTGCTGTGACATTTCTTATGTTGTACTTGAGCACTGTCTAGAAATGCACACATCTATGGTAGTTGTCTCAACAGAGCATTTTTATGTAATTCTTCTTTTCATTTTTTATAAAAAAAAAATATGCATATAATAACAAAATGGTACATATTTCCTACCAATTTAGAAAAAAACAATAAGGACATGACAAATTCATCTTTAATGCCCTTCCAATTATTCAAAAAGACAAAAATATACTTAGTGAATCAAGTGTCTCATTTATTACCTCCACGAGTCTCAAGGAGTCACTTGTAGTCTTGCGATGATTCCTTGAATTGTGATCATGTGAGAGTTCATGTGAGTCACTGGCCTGGAGGAAATGTTTAAGCATTATGGTGAGGAATTGTATTTCTAAATCTATATTCAAATAGGTTTTACATTGCATCAACATTATTTCAGTTATGTTGCAATGCCTGACTCATAACGCTGGAGGAAGACTTAATACAGTGAAGCCTCGTTTATCCGAACCCCGATTATCCATATGTCTCGCAATCTGAACAAAATTGTAAGGGAACAGAATTATTTGACCAGTTTGTTACAGACAACTTTCGAAAACAAACATTGTGGGAAAAGGAGAAATTGCTTGTGACGAGCAATTTCTCCTTTTCTCACAATGTTTTCTGCCATATCAGAAGATTATTTTTGGGACGGTCGACAATTTGGCGTTTACTTAAGTGTTATAAGTATACATGTGCATACAGACCGTTTATGTCTTAATGTGTATAAGAACATGCGCTACTTCATTAGTCCGGATGAATCGGTAATCCGGACATTTTGTTGGGAACGGACGTGTTCGGATTAACAAGAATCACTGTACTCAACTGCCTATAAGGGTCACGCCAAGTAGAACCATCCACATTCCATAAGTCAGTCGTGAAACTACCTGAAATTTTAGTCCACTCGGAGAGGTGATTTCAGTTCTGTACTCTACTACTAGGCTATAGAGGAAATGTAAACTTGTAGAAATGACCATTGACAAGTGCACTGAAGAGATTGATATAAATGTGAAACAGGGGAAAATGGCTTTACCCATCCCTTTGTATGGAAATTACAACTGAGCAAATTGAAATCAATAGCAAACAACAAAAGACAGGTTGAAGACATTTTTTGGGGGGGGGCTGATGGATAGACAACGCTAAGATTTAAAGGCAAAATTGTTTGGAAGGAGCAACTTATTATTTTGCTATTACAGTTGTTTTTATAAGTCTTGTGCAATAGATGGGAAAAAGTACAGCATTATAGAGAATATGGGTTAACCAATTACCAAACAATAACAACATTTGACCAGTTTGTTGCAGACGACTCTGGAAAACATTGTGGGAAATGGAGAAATTGCTCTTAATGAGCAATTACTCCTTTTGCCACAATGCTTTCTTTTCTATCAGAAGATCATTTTCCAATTGCATCACATTTTGAAATGTTGTCTGCAAACTCTTTCAATTTGGGACAGTCGAAAATTTGGTCTTTGGGAAAGGATTAAAATCCAATCCAGAATTATTACTTCATTGCACTTTCTTACACACCCGATTCCTGCGTATCAGTATAAAATGACAATTTCAATAATTCCAGGCAAAATAAAGATTAGTTTGTTCATTTATCTACACACTTCGAAACTTCTGAATGATTTAAAAGTTGCAAATTAAATCAGTTGTATCCGCATGACACTGCTATTCCTATGGGATATTTAACAATATATTTTCATTACCAGGTAATTGAAGCTTCGCTAGAAGAGAAAATCCTCTCTGCAGTTAGGTAAGAGAGCTTTGTCAGAGATCAAGACTTGAGGCTGATTCCCCTAGCTTGCAAAAGCCTATGTTGTTGGCACTTGTACTGTGTATTTAAGACCCCAATGCCTCGGTGAAGGGTTCAAGAACTTATTCATGAACTTCATGAACATTCATGAATGTTAAATGGCCAGTCATGAACACAGAGCTGTTCCGAACTTGTTCATGAATTTCTAAAATACATTTGTGAATATCTAGAGCAGGTTCACAAATGTATTGATGAACCATAACTTGATGTTCATGAACCTTATCTTTAATTTCATGAAAAGGTTCTGTGTTCATGAATAGCACTTTAACATTCATGAATGTTCATGAAGTTCATGAATAAATTCATGATTCTTTTGATGGGTACATCCCCTTATCTAGGCAACAGTTTGTAGTCTCTTGCACTTCCATTACTTCATATTAACATATTAGCATGATGTTGGGAAGAATGCATTATGACAAAAGATAGATTTCTCATTAGGTACAAGGTAACCTTTTATCACATTGGTTTCTTAGACTTCTGCACCAGATGTAGGAAAGTAAGGAGGGTCCTGCATGGCCAAGTAGTTAAGGTGAAGGACTGAGGAGTCGGGATCCCGGGTTCAAGCCCAACCTACACCTCTAGTTTCATGGTAGTGACCTTTGGTAAGTCATTTCAGAGCCATAGACTAGTACTGGTGGATCCAGGAAAGACTTCTCATAACTGAAAAATTGTTGATATGGCGTTAAACACCATACTTGCAGGAAAGTGAGGAGGTATTTTAAAGTAAGGGGGTTAAGGGAAAATGATAATCAAAAGTTGACTATATTTACAGTATCCTTCAGGGTATGTGTTCAGCGGTTAAGTAGTCATAAAATGTCATTTTGAACCCCTCAGAACCACACTACTTCACCTAATGAAATATATGATAGTTGCTTTAAAGGTGCTTGTTCACAGAAGAAAATATTTGAAAGTCAAAATACAATGTCATTGAAACAAAACAGTTTTTGTATTGTTGTTTGATATACAATTACAAGTAGCTATTGAAAGCATGATTAATTCAGGAAGCATCAATTAATCTAAGTATTCACAGTGTTTATGTCATAGATCTCAAAAACAATGTCATGCTTTTGGACTAAAATACATGTTAATTCACTGTTTATAGGCTTTAATTTCCTTTAAAGAATAACAAAATACATCTATTTTGGCATCCAATGGCTATTCTTCCATGAATATCATATTAAAGTACAGCTGTTGTGCAATTTTTAAGAAATTAATTTTCAAATTCCAAAGGTCTGTGAATAAGCACCTTTAAAAGCAAATTATAAGCTTATTCCTCACAAAGCTATACTTGAATTTGTTCACAGACTTCAAAAATATGCTCATGAACAAGCTCAGTGTTCATGAATTGCCATTGGTGTTCATGGACATTCTTAAAGTCAATGAACAAGTTCTTGAATCCGTCAAAGGGGTGATCGCTTAATTCAAAATTGACTGTATGGTCAATATTGAGCTGTTTTTAATGGTTAGTTTTGCTTTAAGTTAAAGTTACCCATGTTTAAAGTCAATTTCTCCATTTCAGAAGAACTCAAAGTGTAAACTGTCTTGTACAGGAGCTTCAAAGTTTCCAGTTACCTATACCAATAGTTTACTAATAGTTTATTAATACCCAAATTTTGTCTGCTAGGGTTCACTGCAAGAAAATTCAAGGCTACAGTAAGTGCTTCATATTTGTGAAGCAATAAACAAAATCCCCCATTGAACCCCCATGGTCTGTTTTGATTGTTCATCTAGGATGAAGGTTTAATTAACTGTGCTAAAACTTCAACTGTGCTAAATATGGAAATGATCAACACATACAAGTAATTCTAAACTAAATTCACACGGTTTAACGCATTGCCTAATATGGGTATTTGTGACAGGTCCAAAAGCAAAGCGACCGCCAACAATGAAAATTATTTTATTCTCGATATTGTTGTGACAAATGGCAAATTCTGGCAAGCCAAATAAGTGTGGCCTGCCAACATCACCAAGGGATTCCAATTGGACAAATAGATTAATTGCTCATCATGTGCAACTCTTTAAGATAGATTGCCTTCTGCAGATTAAATGACAACATAGATTTGTAAAGTAGGCTATCTCACAGATTGCAATTTTAACTTTTTAAGATAAATTGTTTTCTGCAGATTAAATGACAACATAGATTTGTAAAGTAGGCTATCTCACAGATTGCAATTTTAACTTTTTAAGATAGATTGTCTTCTGCAGATTAAATGACAACATAGATTTGTAAAGTAGGCTATCTCACAGATTGCAATTTTAACTTTTTAAGATAGATTGTCTTCTGCAGATTAAATGACAACATAGATTTGTGAAGTAGACTATTACAAGACTAGATTATTGACAACTTTTGACTTCCATTAATAACTTGAGGGCTCAATGCAAGACTATAGCAAGTGCATCACAAACATGAAGCCTTTGCTATAGTATTGCGCTAAACCCTTGAACTGCTAAGAAAAAATATAGAACATTTATATTGCAGATGTTTTTTAAACCGTTTAACATGTTTTTTAAACCGTTTAACATGTGGTGGTTTTTTTTTTTAAAACCGTCTAACATGTGTGTGTTTTTTTAAAACCGTTTAACATGTTTTTTAAACCGTTTAACATAATTTTTTTAAACCGTTTAATATTTTATTTTTTTTTAACCGTTTAACATGTTTTTTACACCGTTTAACATGTTTTTTAAAACCGTTTAACATGTTTTTTAAACCGTTTAACATGTTTTTTTTAAACCTTATAACATGGTTTTTTTTATTCATAAACAACATACTAAACTTAGAATAAGTGGTGGTATTTTTAGATATCTTCGTCACATGAGTCTTTGTGAACGTTTAACTCCTTTTGTCACATGATGCTAGCTAGCAAGGTGTGTGTGAAAGAATTCCTGCGTCTATTTATGAATCAGCTACCTGTTTGAAGCAGGTCAGGCATGAAGGGACACTTTACACTGTTTAACAAAAACACCGGATTTCAGCAACTTAGAGGTAAGGAAATTGAAAAATGGTATTTGGTTTGGTGACAATGATTGTCAATATTTTAATCAAGTTTTAATCCTTATAACTCCCTTTAACCCTTTACCAAACGCAAAAAGAAATTGCAGACGACATTTCAAAATATGATGAAATTGAAAATAATCTTCTGATAGGGCAGAAAACATTGTGGGAAAAGGAGAAATTGCTTGTTAAGAGCAATTTCTCCTTTTAGCAAAATGTTTTGCAGTCATCTGCAACAAACTGGTCAAATGTGGTTATTGTTTGGTAATCAGTTAAGACCAAATACAAATTCCCATATAAGGAAATGTGGGCTCATGTCAATTGTTTGAGGAAAAAGGTTGAAAAGGAGCTTTCAGAATACTCTAGTCTCATTTATGACACCCGTGTCCATCATACATTTGTTAGTCTGTGTCAAGGTAAAAATTACTTTCCTTCATCATCCAAAGCTTTGTCATTGCTATTTTTAGTTTAGTATGCTTCAATGACTTCAGTATCTTAAGGGTTCAACAGAGGGCTTACCCTTAGAAAACTGGGTAATTTTCTGAAAATAGATTTTTATGTCATCTGCTTTCCAAAACCTTAAATATCTGCTTAATTTTGTTGAGAAAAGATACTCAGAGTAGCAAACAGGTTAGATCATAGGCCAGCCGCCAATATAATTGGCGGCTGGCCAGGATCTAACCTGTTTTCATAAGCATGAAGCTTCCAGCACTATAAAGGCTAGTCATGCCTAAATGAGGGGCCTCCGTGGCCTAGTGGTTAGAGTACAGAACTTGAAATCACATGGCCCCTCTCCGCGTGGGTTCAAATCCTGGGAGGGATATGGATTTTCATGAGAGGCAGTCTCCCGACTGACTTACGGAATGCCGGTGGTTCTACCCACCTTAACCAGCCCCTATGGGCAGTTGAGTATGGGGTCTTCCTCCATCATTAAGAGTCTGGCATCGCTACATAACTGAAGTAATGTTTATGTGATGTAAAACCCATATAAAAAAAAAATCATGCCTAAATGCATAAAATTCAACTACATTACTTTGGAACAATAACTGTTTTATGCCATTTTCAACACTTTTCCAGTCATATCGTTACCTATCCATGGGTCTGTAGTTTGTAATGTAATAATGTTAGTATTTCTTGAACTACTATTTGTACTATATATGGGCACATCAACAGCATTGAAAAATTAGGGTGCATTTCTATACAACCAAAAGAAAAAGGTTTGAAAAGAGCAGTCATTGGTCCATCACTGAAAGTCCAACACCTTCCAATACAGTATGCCAGCGACTTAAGTCGACAGCACAGTTGACCGCCGTCGGCAACGTTAATCGACATACGGTGGTATACTACATATAACAGTAATAAATATAGTCCAACTTGCTTTAAGCAACCACCCTTATGAGCAGCCAACCTGTCTTAGACAACCACTTCATAAAGTCCCATTGTTAGATTTATAGTGTACATCAATTTGTGTTAAACAGCAACCTGTCTTTAACAGCCAATTTCTCATTTCCATAGGCTGACCTCTTATTACAAGTTTGACTGCACAGCGTACTACTTTTTTACTAGAAAGCGCTTAATATATTTTGCGCTGAGATGGAATTTTTCCTATATATTTGGCGGGGAAAGGGTTAAAGTGATGGATTGCTGGGCTTCGAAAGATGCGATAAGTTTCATATTTCTTTAAAAAAAAAAATCTATTATATCATTTATCTGGACCTCAGTGTACATTTAAACAATCAATAAAGCCATTACCAAACAATGACAACATTTGACCAGTTTGTGGCCGACGACTTTGGAAAACAATGTGGGAAAGAGGAATTGCTCTTAACGAGCAATTCCTGCTTTTCCCACAATTTTTTCTGCCCTATCAAAAGATTATTTCTCACTTTCAAAATATTTTGAGATGTCATCTGGAAACATAGTCAATTTTGGACAGTCAAAACTTTGCTGTTTGGTAAAAAGTTTAAATATATCACTTCTCTCTTTGTTCACTGTGTGCTATTGGAGTTGTTGTAAAATGGTTGTAATTGAATTGTATCTATTGCATTATTGCCTTTTTTCCTGAATAAAGTTATGTTTTGTTATATGAATAGTGAATAAATGGGATTTAGGGCACATCGACAGCTATGATAAATTAGAGTGCATTTCTATACAAGGGAAAGAAAAGGGTTTGAAAAGAGCAGTCAACAACCCATCACTGATGTCCCACTCGAAGTGATATTTTTTCACACACATGAACTAAAAGTGACAGCTTTCTGGGCTTGAAAAGATGCGACAAGTTTCATATTTCTATAAAAAAAATATTTATTTTATCTTTACAATGTATATTTCTACTTGTATATATAAACAAAACATTTGGATTCTACACATGTAACCCAACAAAATATTATTTTTTTCTTTATACTTTTTATGCTTCATAATTGCTATCTACTGTTTCTTCCAATTTGGAATGGTCACAATACTCCTTATATCATTTTCTTTCTAAGCCGAGTTCATCTGCTTTTGCTTTGTGGTATGCAGATGTCTTTCAAAACAAATTTTATTATTCTCTAATTTTATCTCTCAAACAACTCAATTTGACAGTTGTAACCAATGAGACTAAAGGAGAACTTACTCAACATGAGATAGTTATCTTTCAGTCAATTGATTTTAATGCTTGTCAGTGATAGCTTATTTCAATTTATACTAAATATGCATTAACCCAAAACCAAAAACTAACCACATTTGACCAGTTTGTTGCAGACGACTCTGGAAAGTATTGTGCAAAAAGGAGAAATTGCTCATTAAGAGCAACTTCATTTGCCACAACATTTTCTGCCCTATCAGAAGATTGTTTTCAATTTCATCACATTTTGAAATGTCGTATGCAAACTCATTCAATTTGGGACAGTCGAAAATTTGGTGTCTGTTAAAGGGTTAACCTCCTTGACAACCATTATTATGCAGGAGGCTGCATTTTTTTTAAAAGCTGCAAGGGTAAACAAAGAAAGTCTTCAGGGCAATGTGTTATTGTGTTATGATCTCAAACTCAATAGGCATCCCATCTTTAACCCATCTTCTCATGGTTTCTTTATTCCAAATTGAAAGCAACAGCAGACAATATTCATTATGCATGTAAGTTTTACTTCATTTAAAGGTGTTTGCTTACAGATGAACATATAAACTGTTATATACTGTCCAACTTGTGTTAAGCAAACATCTTTTGAAGCAGCCAACCTGCCTTAAACAACCACCGCACATTTTTGGATCTATAGTGTACACCAATTTGTGTTAAGCAGTCAACCTGTATTAAAACAGCTTATTTTCTCAGTTCCATAGGCTGGCTCCTTAACACAAGTTTGACTGTACTGTATATATCGTAAAGACTGTATATATCATACTAAGGTAAATTGATGCTTATTGAAAAAATTATGCCTTCAATAGTTACTTTTGATTGTATAACAAACAACAATACAAACACTGTATTAATTCAAAGACATTTTGTTTTGACCTTCAAATTTTCTCTTCTGTGAACAAGCACCTTTAATGATACTGGAGTGAAACCAATGTGCCAAAAACAGTTTCTCCTGGCACAATAGTCTCTTTTTTTTATTTTCATTATATAGGTTTTACATCACATCAACATTATTTCAGTTATGTAGCGATGCCCGACTCTTAATGATGGAGGAAGACCCCATACTCAACTGCCCACAAGGGCTGGTCAAGATGGGTAGAACCATCGGCATTCCGTAAGTCAGTCGGGAGACACAATAGTCTCTTAAATATGCCCCAAGCATGTTAGAATGAAAAAATATGACAGTATGAATTAAAGAAATATCAATGTATTCACACAATTGCTTAACTCTTTACCACTTGCAGACGAACATTTTTGTACTTGAAGCAGACGATTTTAGAAAAGCTTTGTAACCATGTGAGCAATATTTCAGTTCTACTGTTGTGATATGAGAAAAGATATCAAAAAGCATTGTTGCAAAAGATGAAATTGCTTGTGACAAGCAATTTCGCCTTTTGCTACAATGCTTTTTGAAAGTCGTCGGCTGCAAGATGCAAAAATGTGGTGTTAGGTTGTAATGTGTTAAGTATCAATAACATGTACTTGGGCCAATGATTTCTCATTGTAAATATTTTGATAATTAACCTCACCATCATCTTTTTTTAAATACCTACAGTGTGACATTTTATTTCTTTGTTGGTAAAGGGTAGATGGCTCATTCATGAGATTTCTCCTATATTCATATGAACAAATTCGAGAAACATCATTCTACCTTCAAAGATGTATTTCATTTGGCGAATTCAAACTGTTTTTGTTTGGTAGAGTTATTCTGCTGATAACTGGTATGTATTTTATAGTTAACAGATTAAAAAAATATTATGGACCGGAAAATTTTTTTTATTTATTTCTTTGGTGCAGCAGACAACCTTAAAAATATGATGTAACCATATGCCAAACTTACCCTGGGGCTAATTCTGTCTTTGCTACAATGGTTTTAAATGTCTAAGTCATCAATAGTCATTTGTAGGAAATTAACAAATAACAAATCTTGTTTATGATATGATGACCAATAAAGAAGCACAGAATGCATAACAAACAATAACATTTCATATCATAAACGACAACAATTTTATCAAGAAGTACATATAAAACAAGTAAGTGATATGTCGATGCTTGAAGATTCTTATGATATTGTTAAACAACAAAAGTAACAAAGAGAAACATTTTACAAATAACAGATATGTCAATACTTTAAGATTGAAAGCAAATTGTTGAATAACAAATCGGGTAGTTGATATAAGACAATAAACAGATATGTTAATGCTTGAAGATTTGCAAGCAAATGAAATTGTTGAACAAAAAAGGTATGTCATCATGAGCAACACTGCCTTTTGTAACATTGTTTTCTAACTCCTTTACCACAGGCTCCTGTTTTATTAGACATTTTATTCTAAAAGTTCAAATCAACATTCCCTCTTATTTCAATATTGAGCCAAGAAATATTCCAAAGTAACAAATAATCGAAATCGTCTCTTCACAATGCTTCCAATGGCAAGTCACATTGCAATTATGTACTCTCATTCAAGACACCATCCATGTTCTTCAGTTTTGCAAATATGTTCCTCAAGTTGTTTAGTAAAAAGGTACCCATAGTTTTACAATGAACATTTCTGAAAGTATGGTTCAAAATGATTGTATAATGTAAATCATTAATGGTCCTTAGTCTTTGTGTGGAGAAAAAAACATGACATTTGAGAAGTTAGATTATGTTTGTTTGCTTATATTGGCTTAAAGGCCATGTCAACAATATTTCAGTTACGTTACCACTTTCCTGGATTCACATGTACTAGGCATGGGCTCTTAACCATTTCACTACCTAAAGCAGCGGTAATATCCAGCACACTTTAAGGACCTTGTATAGCATATCGGTCGTTAATAAACGGCGTAATATGGTTGTATATATAGAGGCACTAGTTACATGTTACAGTATAGAAGGTTGGTATATACTGTAAGTTTTTATCAAGTTTCTTTAAATTCAGTCTTTTTTCCACATTTTTCCTTGGTATACAAGAGAGTAACAAGGTCTGGTAGTGAAAAGTTTAAGTGTTCTGCTAAAGAACAATCCCACATAATCAGAGGTATCCACGGGGCACCAACCTACGACCCCAAATTTTTCTCAAGTCCACCACATTAACCACTGGGTCATCCGTGACCCCAGCAAGATTCATTATTTGGTTCTGGTAATATCTCCAACACAAATCTATTTTTTGCGCGCCTGTGCCATATTCAGTTTGTAATAAAAGCCTTGATGGCTCATCAGCTCGTTATGCGTCCCCTCCTCCGTAACCTCTCCATGTCGTATCACATAGATCTTGTCTGCGTTCTGGATTGTCGAGAGCCTGTGGGCGATCACTATACATGTTCGACCCGCCCGGGCTTTGTCCAGGGCTTCCTGCACAACCTGTAAAAAAATCAAAGGCCAGAATGGCCTGAACTGCGTCGCAGTATGGTCTGAGAGGTTTGTGCGTACGAATGGATTTGAAAGAAATCTAAGGGATTTTTGAAGACAAACCAACACATTTCTGTTGAATAGCAGAAATCAAAATAGAAGTCAAAAAAGACATGTCCTAGTACTCCAGTGGTACTCAAACCCAATGCTCTAATCAAATGAAAAAGTATTATTCCAGCTATCAACAAAATAGATATTGTAGACGAAAACAAGCATTTTTGTTAAGATACCAATCTACAAGGGGCCACAGTCACAAGTTATTTAAGAAACACTTCAGCACAAATACAGCTTCAGTCAGAGATCATTGAAAAGTTTTAAAAGTGCATTAAATATATATTGGGTTAAATGCCATATCAAAGGCATGCCCGAGTGTTACGAACAGAAACCGGAACACAAGAAAAGAGTAGATCAAAAGGATCGGAGAGATGTAAGTCTAAAAAATGATCTCAACAACAAAGTAAACAATCATACATTCTAATCTGGGTGATTTTTTATCTACTCAACAATACCTACATTTAGTGTTTCTTCCAGGATTTGAAACAATAGAGGTATTTCCCCAATACATTGGGCAAAAGGTGATAATAGATCTTCTTTTTCATTTTGCCATTGTAAAATGCACACGCTCACTTCATGGTCAGTAATGGTAACGAAAAACACGGTGTATTTCCCGGCTATACATCAGGCAATATTTCTTTTTCTTTCTTATAATGAAAAAATGAAAGATTTTTTGTTTAGTATGAACCGTCCTGTTCAATTACAAAATCAGCTTTCAAATAAAAGTAACGGCTTAAATATGTTAATCAATGTCGTTTTTTATTTCATAACAATATTACTGCAAAGAATCGGGAGCCGTATTTTCACTTCACTAAGCGAACTGGTTCCCAACCCTCTGGTAACCAAACAAACGAATAGGAAACCTATTACTGAAATTGGGTCATGCGTTTATGAAACAAAATGAATCGCTGATAACTGTCAGTTTTTCTTCATGAATGTTTCTAAGCCGTTTCTGGCACAAGGCCTGTCGTTAAAAGAAGTTTGCAAATCATAAAAGATAGGGACTTTGTTCTGCACTGAGTAAAAAAATACTGGGGATTCCTTTACAGATGGGGGAAATCCCACGGCCTAGATACGGGTACTGTGGGAACGTGTCAAGACGGCCCCATGTCAAAACGTCCCGGAGATCGATGAGAACGGCCATGGAATGGTCAAAACGGCCCAATTGTTGATTTTTTCAATCAGTCAAAACGGCCCAAATAAGATTTACACTGTTTTAACACTTTAAACCGAAAATTTTGCCGTTTTGACTTATTTCGGGCCGTTTTGAACATAGGACATTTTGACATCGGGCCGTTTCGACTGTTATCGGGTGCTGCTAGATACCTTCTTCTAGAAGTTTTAGGATGTTTGGAAATTAACGCGGATAGTTTGCATTACCTTTTATCACCATCCTGCACATCACAGACGCATCCAAAACAAACCATTTAACACAAGCTGCTAGACACGCAGTTATAGACAGATGACAATTCACGCAGTTATAGACAGATTACAATCAACATAGAAGTTGGAACTACTTTCTTACTCTCGGCGGTGATTAAGCCCCTATAGGTAAAGAAGGATTCCGTACGATCACTATATACGCCTTCGCGCATGCGCGCGACGCGTATAAAAATAAAAAAAAATATGATTTATCCCATTTTTTTTTTAATAAATGTATAGACACGGCATTTTAGTGCTCCTGAGAATTCTCTAGCATGAAATACATAGTTTTTGCTTTGAAAAACAATTAAACTAGAACCAGATTATGAAATAACAAAGGACTTGATAAAGCATGGATGATACATTGGATGGAGAAATAGAGAAAAGATGGTTGTCTCATAATTCCGTTATGTTATGCACCCATGTTTCATCCTGATTTTTGTCTCGTCTGCTTTCAGAAACTAACTTTTTTTAAATTTTGTAGAGGAAAGATACTGAAAGCCGCAAACAGGTTAGATCACAGGCTAGCAACCAATTTACTTGGCGGCCGGCCTGGAAATAATCTGTTTGCATAAGCATGAAGTTGGTTCCAGCGCTTTAAGGGTTAATTATTTTCTGGAGACGTACCTTCTCACTCTCTGTGTCTAGCGCTGAAGTTGCTTCGTCCAACAATAGTATTTTGGGATTTCTTACTAATGCCCTCGCGATGGCCACTCTCTGCTTTTGACCCCCACTCAGCTGGGCTCCTTTCTCACCTACATTTGTGTTGTAACCCTATAAATAAATAAATGGAAAATTCGTTATGCCCTTTGCTCTTTTTGTTTATCTATTCAGTTGTTCTTTTTCCCCATGATTGGGAAATGTCTTCATTTGTTAATTTTGGGAAAAATCATTATTTTAACTGTTGAACTGGGGAACAAAAATGGTGTAATTCTCTATTTTGGTGGAAACTGTAGGTTTTATCAAAAAGCAAATTCTCACATGAGAACATGCCTTTTGTAGGCCCAAGTCATACAGTTTTCATAGGCCCAAGTCATACAGTTTTCGTAGGCCCAAGTCATACAGTTTTTGAAGGCACAAGTCATACAGTTTTTGAAGGCGCAAGTCATACAGTTTTTGAAGGCGCAAGTCATACAGTTTTTAAAGGCGCAAGTCATACAGTTTTTGAAGGCGCAAGTCATACAGTTTTTATAGGCCCAAGTCATACAGTTTTTGTAGGCCCAAGTCATACAGTTTTTGTAGGCCCAAGTCATACAGTTTTTATAGGCCCAAGTCATACAGTTTTTGTTCATACAGAAGGCCCAAGTCATACAGTTTTTGTAGGCCCAAGTCATACAGTTTTTGTAGGCCCAAGTCATACAGTTTTTATAGGCCCAAGTCATACAGTTTTTGAAGGCGCAAGTCATACAGTTTTTATAGGCCCAACTCATACAGTTTTTGTAGGCCCAAGTCATACAGTTTTTGCAGGCCCAAGTCATACAGTTTTTGTAGGCTCAAGTCATACAGTTTTTGAAGGCGCAAGTCATACAGTTTTTATAGGACCAAGTCATACAGTTTTTGAAGGCCCAAGTCATACAGTTTTTGTAGGCCCAAGTCATACAGTTTTTATAGGCCCAAGTCATACAGTTTTTATAGGACCAAGTCATACAGTTTTTGTAGGCCCAAGTCATACAGTTTTTATAGGCCCAAGTCATACAGTTTTTGAAGGCCCAAGTCATACAGTTTTTGTAGGCCCAAGTCATACAGTTTTTGTAGGCCCAAGTCATACAGTTTTTATAGGCCCAAGTCATACAGTTTTTGAAGGCGCAAGTCATACAGTTTTTATAGGCCCAACTCATACAGTTTTTGTAGGCCCAAGTCATACAGTTTTTGCAGGCCCAAGTCATACAGTTTTTGTAGGCTCAAGTCATACAGTTTTTGAAGGCGCAAGTCATACAGTTTTTATAGGACCAAGTCATACAGTTTTTGTAGGCCCAAGTCATACAGTTTTTGTAGGTCAAAGTTTTACAGCTTTTGTAGGCCCAAGTTTTACAGCTTTTGTAGGCCCAAGTTTTACAGCTTTTGTAGGCCCAAATTATGCAGCTTATTAAAATTTTCTCCGATAGGGGAGCAAATTATTGTGACATGGGAGAATTTATTTCATTTGTCACAATGGTCTTTTTTAAGAAGTCCGATAGAGAAGTTCTTCACAAACATTCTAAATGTTCCTTTTCAACCCTTCACAAAACAATAACATCATTTGAAAATTTTGTTGCAGACGACTTTGGAAAAATTTTGAGGGTAAAGGAAAAATTGGTCACAACGAGCAATTTTTCATTTTCCCACACTGTTTTCTGCCCTTTCAGAAGATAATTTTACAATTTAATCCCATTTTAAAATGTCGTCTGCAAACTCTTTCAATTTATGACAGTCAAAAATTTAATGTTTTGTAAAGGGTTAAGCAAATATTTCTTTGATTGTCATATCGAACAATGGTCCTTTTTAAAACATTCCCTTTTAAGTATCAACTATGAATAATAAGACTCACATCAGGTAGGTTAGCAATGAAATCATGGATATTGGCTTCCCTAGCAGCCGTGATTATTTCTGCCATTGTCACATCCCTAGAGTTGTCTCCATAGGCAATGTTCTCCGCTATACTCCTGTCAAACAAAATGGGTTCCTGGGATACGATACCAATCTGCGATCTGAGCCATGCCAAGTTCAGGGAGGGGATCTGGTACTTGTCCAAGGTCTGAAAATAAAGAGGAATGCATAACATTTATCTCTTGGAAGATTCAATATAATTCTACATAAGTCTACACTAGGCTGTGTTTTTTTTATAAAAGCTTATTTGTTTTACATGGATTGTGTAGGAAGCTTGAAGATTGTTAACTTCACTCTCAATGACTGCTCCCTGGATACTAAACCAGTACTTGGGCTGATTTGTTGGTTAGTTCCGGCAATTTTAAACACGCCTAAAAGTGGTCGAACCCGGGACCCTTTGTAAAAGAGGCCAACACTCTACCTCTGCACCACTGCAATTATATACATTAATTTGCCTCCATTAAAAAACAACAACAACAACAAAAAAAACAACAGATACTAAATGATATTTATGATTTTGATATTATGTATGTAAAATGATAAATAATCAAATCTAGTTCAAAGATAACA
This sequence comes from Cerastoderma edule, assembly GCA_947846245.1. Taxonomy (NCBI): domain Eukaryota; kingdom Metazoa; phylum Mollusca; class Bivalvia; order Cardiida; family Cardiidae; genus Cerastoderma; species Cerastoderma edule. The sequence goes on along the minus strand of OX401414.1, from coordinate 12,504,191 downwards.
AAGAAGATTTCTTTATTTTCACTTGTAATTCTTTACAAAGAAGGGTTTACAGCTCTTGTGTCAAAAAGAATTTCTGTTTTACAATGATTTACCAATTTTCTTCTTATTTTCATTAATTCTTACACAATTACAGCAGATGTCGTGACACAAAAATATGTTTCAAGCGATAGTTCTCTAAATAACAGTGGTTTCTTAAGCCTTCTGCAGTACATGCCTCAAGACGGCCATCTTTTATAAAGGTATAGAGAATAGATGGTTGGTGTCTTTGCATTGGAAATGATATTGGACAAGGTGTAAAAATATAATACAGTAAGCGAAAAACGAAATGGATGATAATCCAAAGCCAAGCCCAATACCCTTTCCTATTCAAAGACACCAACCATCTATTTGATTTACCCTGTTACCTATATGACTCCAAACAGACAAACCAAAAAATTCAAATAAAACACGAATAAAAGTGAAACAAAACAGAAAATCAATTCTGACAGGTGCCCACAGCGATCACATGATCTAGTTACGGATATCAAAAATGTAATAAGGCACCAGGTAAGCAGTCCGTACTCTGCACTGGTGACAGGATAAAATGGAATTATTCAAACACCCACCACTTTCCCATCCTCAGTGTCATAAAACCTCTCTACAAGCTGTACGGTGGTACTTTTCCCGCACCCTGAACTTCCAACCAAGGCCACAGTCTGTCCAGGAGACACCGTGATGTTTAAACCATTCAGTACAGTCACATCTTTTCTCGTAGGGTAGCGGAATTTGACATCGGTGAATGTCACTGAACTTGTGTATGTGCCCTATATTCAGGAGAAACAAAACATAAGCAATCTCTCCTCATGTTAAATAGAATAAAACATTGTCATTAAATTTACTGTCCCAGCTAGTGTACTGCATTAAAATAAAAAACTATCATGAACACAACGGGTTTTAAATATCAATATTTGTTACTTAACATTTAAGTGTTATCTCTTCATTTATAACGAAAGAAAAGAATTTTCATTAATTCCAACATTACAAGATTATGTTTTGAATATAAGAAGATGTTAAATATTGAAACTTGGAGATAAAAAAATGCATTCAACAACAAATGTATTAATATTATCAATTTATGCAGATCACTTCTGACCTTGCTAGAAAACCTTAACCCCATTTCACAATATGAGACTTGCCACAGGCCCAAGTTGAGAGTAACAGCAGACAAAAAAAAAGCATCAAAAAATGTAATTTCTATGTTATATCAAGTAGATACACTTTGGGAGAAATATATCCTTCTGTCATAATGTTATCTAAACACCTATGCAGCAGGGGGTTATTGCCAATGTTGGTGATCAAAGTAACCATGCGTGTCTTCTTACCTCAGCTGGCTGTTCCCCTTCCTTAGAGTAGGCATCGATAGAAGGGACATTATCTAACAGTTTGAAAATCTGCTCTGCCGAGATCTGGGCTTTGGCAGCATCTGGCGCAAAAGAGCTTGCTTGTCCAATAGACATGGCTCCAAACACAATGGCAGAAAACACCCTGCAAAGTTGGAAATTAACAGTTATACTACAGAGCCATCACATGCTAAAAATCCTCGTTGTAAAACCAAGTGGTTTTTTTCTTCACATTAATGTACATTTTATTTCTTTAATATTGTGTTTAATGCCACATCAACGATTTCTCACTTATGTAATGGCTTTCCTTGATCCACCAGTACTGGGCTAGGGTTCTGAAGTGACTTGCCAAAGGTCACTCCCAGGAAACCAGAGGTGTAGATGGGGCTAAAACCTGGGAACGCAGGACCCCTCCATTACTGTACAACCATCACTTTTAAGCAATATAGATGATGTTCCCTGTGTAATTTACCAGTACTATGCTAAGAAATAATGATAAAATACAATGAAATAATCAGCTTCAATTGGGGATCAAACTGGGGTGGTCAGATCTGAGAGCACAAGCACACTGTATCATTCAGAAAAAGGGCATAAGATTTAATGACCGTTCAAAGTTAAAAGCAGACAACTTGTACAAAGTCTGTGCAATAACGTTTTCTTTGTGCAATCTGGAAGACTAGTCATGGCACATGAATAATTAATTGCTATTAGGTTTTCCTTTGTCACAATTATTTCTTTTTTTGTTTGCTGGTTTACATGCTAACCAATTAATATGAAGAGATATTTCTCTATCCACCAATTAAAAAGTTTTGGCTTTGGAATAAATAAAAAACATTTACAACAAGCATAGTTAGTTAAGAATGCCATCATTTATTCATTCTTAATTGAGGAAAAATCAATGTGGCCTTAAAGAAAAATTTCGTTCCTTAACATGTCATAAAATAATAAAAAAGACAGAAATATCAACTTACTTGAAAACCGCAACATAATCAATTTCTCGGTCGTCTACCAGTTTGGCACCATACCAAAACGCTGCGGCATACGCAAAGAAGATTACACCCTGGGTGAAGGAGAATGAGATTCCAATCACATGAGCCTTTTTTAGGGCCGCGTTGTATGGACCACTCAGCTCTGAGAGGAATTTCTCGTAAAATGCATCTTCTTTAGTCAGGGAGGCCACAGTGCGGATGTTTTCAATGGACTCAACGGCAACCTGTATATGTATAATACATGGGTTTTACATCTGTGTCAGTGTTAATTTAGTTATGTTGAGACCACCTACTCATAATAATGGAGGAAGATTCCAAATCTTACTTCCCATAAAGGCTGGTCAAGCCAGTAGAACCATAGGTATTGGTAATTCAATTGGGTGACTACCTTTCATGAAAAATCTAAATGCCCTTTAGCAACATGTAAAGCATGGAATGGAACTTAAATTGATTTGATCATGTTGGAATTATAGACGATTCAAATTGAACGCAACACCATATGACTACTTTCAGTATTTATATTCTCTGTGTGACATTACGAAATTAGAAAGGGGTGACAAATTCAATTGTTCATAATACCCAGCTTGTCCAAAACTCTTAATGGCAAAATCAAAAGTAATTCATCTTAGTTCTAAGAACTTTCACAATTGATATACACATAATAAGATTAAAGGTTCTCCTTATCCTACAATGTTTTCCGGAATCGTCTGCAACAAACTGGTCGAAATGCCGTTATTGTTTCGTAACGCGTTAAACTAATTGGAACACAGCTGGACAAAAACACCTAGACAAATATACCTTTCCCGCTGCCTCTAATGCCTCCTTATTTTTCCCAGCAGCCCCCTGTAACATAGTCATCTGTAAAGCGCCACCTACAATGATGAAGGGGAAAAAACAGAGGATGACCAAAGAGAGCTTCCAGCTGTAGATGAACGCGATGATGACTCCCGTCAGAAGACTGGAGACACTCAATAAAGTTGAGCCAAGCCGGATACCAGACGCCTGAAAAAAATTAAGTGAAAGCATTGTTTGAACTGGTCTGAAAATGAAATGCAAAAGCATTATTTGAACTGGTCTGAAAATGATATGCAAAAGCATTATTTGATCTGGCTTGAAAATGATAAGTGAAAGTATGATTTGATCTGGCTTAAAAATGATATGTAAAAGCATAATTTGCAATGGCCTGGAAATGGTTAGTGAAACCATTATTGGCACTATCTATAATCAGGGGTGGTAAAACCAATTGTCTGTATTGCCAAGCTTTTCAAGAAAACCTTCATGGACAAGAAAACCTTCATGGACAAGAAAACCTTCATGGACAAGTGAACCATCATTGACGTTTACTCTATAACTATTTTATGGATGAATGCAGAAAAAGATTTGGCATTAACTGACTAGTAAATAAGAATATGATTTCGCCACACCTGTTTAATCATTTCTCACATATGGTTTAGGACTGGTCCAAATTCAGAGAAACAGCAGGCAAAAAAAAACCAAACAGAACAAAACATTTTTAGGTAGAAGCCATTGTGACAAATTGCTTAATTGCGCATGTGGTCAGAAATAGTATTGTGGAGTAAGAGGTTAAATAAAATGTAGAAGATAATTTATCTAGCATATTGATGCATGCTGATTTAAATAAGCATAGTAACATGAGAAGAATTGCTCCCCTTATTATTATTTTTTTCTTTTTTATAAATGCATTGTACTTGAATCGATTATGTAATGTGCTCCTACCAGGCAAATCCATTATTTATCACATATGTGTCTACTCAATAACAAAAAGAATAGTTGGACCAATAATAAAAAATATCACTTAAGGAAATAGGTGAACCCATTTATCATTAAAACACTTTGTATCTGGTCCAAATTCAAAGGTACAGCAGATAATAAAAGTTGCATTAACAAAATATAATCTCTTTTTACAATTCTCTTTACAATTAATAGAAACCCTTGGATTTATTTTTTATTATTCAGATGGGTCAAATATCACATCAATAATTTTTTGGTTATTTTGCTCTGCCCCATTCAAAACGATGGAGGAAGATCTGATACGTAACTGCCCTTAACGGCTGTTCAAGCCTGGTAGAACCATGGGCATCCAGTAAGTCAGTCAGGAAATTGCCTTTCATGAACGATTAAACGATAAATTGATGAGTAGGAGTCTCAGTAGTCTCTAAAATATACTTTTGCAGATGCTATAAAACAAGGCATTATGGGGAAATGTGTTTAACCCTTTCGCCGCCAAATATATAGCAAAAATCTTAGCGCCAAATATATTTAGCGCTTTCTAAGAAAAAAGTAGTACGCTGTACAGTCAAACTTGTGCTAAGAGGTCAGCCTATGAAAATGAGAAATTGGCTGTTAAAGACAGGTTGGCTGCTTAACACAAATTGATGTAAACTATAAATCTAACAATGGGACTTTCTGAAATGGTTGTCTAAGACAGGTTGGCTGCTTATAAGGGTGGTTGCTTAACGCAAGTTTATGTCGACTAAAGTCACCTACGGCGGTCAATTACGCTGTCGACTTAAGTTGACTATGGTGGTGAAAGGGTTAATGCCAGCTTTACTGTCTGACTTACCCCTTGAACCTGGGAAGCATCTGTGGCAAGTCTTGTTGTCAAGGCACCGACGGTATTCTCATGATCATCAAAATAGGAGATATCCTGAAATTAACAAGAGGGCCATAATGGCCCTTTATCGCTCACCTGAGTTCTGTTTGAAAAAGAGGTATATTTAAGACAGAGTGGTTGGTATGTTTCAAACTCTTCTAAGTGCTAGTTTTTGACCTCACATGACCCGGTTTCAAACTTGGCCAAGATTTCAATTGAGACAATCATTCTGACCAACTTTCATCAAATTTGGACCATAAATGTGGCCTCTAGAGTGTTCACAAGCTTTTTAAATTATTTGACCTAGTGACCTAGTTTTTTACCCCACATGACCGAGTCTTGAACTTGGCCAAGATTTCATTGAGACAATCATTCTGACCAACTTTGATAAAAATTGGACCATAATTGTGGTCTCTAGAGTGTTCACAAGCTTTTTAAATTATATGACCTAGTGACCTAGTTATTGACCCCACATGACCCAGTTTCAAAATTGGCCAACATATTTATTGAGACAATCATTCTGACCAACTTTCATCAAAATTGGACCATAAATGTGGCCTCTAGAGTGTTCACAAGCTTTTTAAATTATTTGACCTAGTGACCTATTTTTTGACCCCACGTGAACCAGTTTCAAACTTGGCCAAGATTTCATTAAGACCATCATTCTGATGAACTTTCATCAAAATTGGAACATAAATGTGGCCTCTAGAGTGTTCACAAACTGTTTAAATTATTTGACCTAGTGACCTAGTTTTTGACCCCACATGACCCAGTTTCGAACTTGGCCAAGATTTTATTGAGACAATCATTCTGACCAAATTTGATAAAAATTGGACCATAATTGTGGTCTCTAGAGTGTTCACAAGCTTTTTAAATTATATGACCTAGTGACCTAGTTATTGACCCTACATGACCCAGTTTCAAACTTGGCCAACATTTTTATTGAGACAATCATTCTGACCAACTTTCATCAAAATTGGACCATAACTGTGGCCTCTAGAGTGTTCACAAGCTTTTTAAATTATTTGACCTAGTGACCTAGTCTTTGACCCCACATGACCCAGTTTCGAACTTGGCCAAGATTTTATTGAGACAATCATTCTGACCAACTTTCATCAAAATTGGACCAAAAATGTGGCCTCTAGAGTGTTCACAAACTTTTAAATTATTTGACCTAGTGACCTAGTTTTTGACCCCACATGGCCAAGATTTTATTGAGACAATCATTCTGACCAATTTTGATAAAAATTGGATCATAAATGTAGCCTCTAGAGTGTTCACAAGCAATTGTTGACACACGCACGGACGCACGGACGCATGGACGCAAGGACGCACGGACGACGGACATCTCGGTATCACAAAAGCTCACCTTGAGCACTACGTGCTCAGGTGAGCTAAAAACATAAAGATTTTTTAGGCTATTTCTTATTTTCCTACCATCCCAAAGGTATCAATTCCATTTTCGCAAGACATCAATGTTGTATAAGGATCATCAAAATTGGTTATGCCATGAAATAAAACCAAAACAAAGGTTTTTCTATTCATTTCTTAACTCATCTGGTCTTTTTGAATACAATTGGTTCTAAAAATTATACCCATATGATTAGGGTTTAATACTGTTTTAAACATTTAATCTGTTATAACTATATATCTTCTCCATTGATTTCTCCCTAAGCATATCTGCTGCAGCTCACCCAGGAAACAACTGTGACACATGATAATTTGCTCCTAATGAGCAATTTATTCACTTTTCATGATGGTTTCTACCCAAAAACATTATAAATATATGAATCTTTCAAGCTATTTCTTATCATCTGGTAATGATTTTTATTTGGACAGGTCAATAAAATCCCACACAGGGGGAATAGGTACATGATTGAAAAGTTTTGTTTAAAATTATCACTTTTCATGGATTGTAAAACAAGTTCTTACAACTTAGATTAATCACTCTTGATTCTGCTTCCTGGATACATAAACAGTACTCATGCCAAATGTGGATTAACAAGGAGAGGAACTTTATAAGCTTTTAGCTTCCGTTTGATCTGTTTCTCTAAATTGTTTGTAATGTATATAATGGTGTTTATTTATTGAATAAAATATGTTTAATCCTTTACCAAATGCCAAATTTTCTACTGTCCCAATTTCAAAGAGTTTGCAGAGGACATTCCAAAATGTGATGAAATTGGAAAGTAGTCTAATAATAGGGCCAAAAACATTGTGGGAAAAGGAAAGATTGCTCGTTACAAGCATTTTTTCCTTTTCCCACAATGTTTTCCATATTCATCTGCAACAAAGTTGCAGATTTATTGAATAAAATATGTTTAATCCTTTACCAAATGCCAAATTTTCTACTGTCCCAATTTCAAAGAGTTTGCAGAGGACATTCCAAAATGTGATGAAATTGGAAAGTAGTCTTCTAATAGGGCCAAAAACATTGTGGGAAAAGGAAAGATTGCTCGTTACAAGCATTTTTTTCCTTTTCCCACAATGTTTTCCATATTCATCTGCAACAAAGTTGCAGATTTATTGAATAAAATATGTTTAATCCTTTACCAAATGCCAAATTTTCTACTGTCCCAATTTCAAAGAGTTTGCAGAGGACATTCCAAAATGTGATGAAATTGGAAAGTAGTCTAATAATAGGGCCAAAAACATTGTGGGAAAAGGAAAGATTGCTCGTTACAAGCATTTTTTTTCCTTTTCCCACAATGTTTTCCATATTCATCTGCAACAAAGTGGTTAAATGTTGTTATTGTTTGGTAATGAGTTAAACTAAATGTGGATTAATGAAGGTTGCAAAGAGAATCTTGCTTATGAGGGGATTTGAACCGACAGGTTGACACTCCACCCCAGGACCACTACCCAGATTGAATAAGCTGACCCACCTGTCTCAGAATGGCCCTGAATGACATTGCTCTTAACCTCAAGGTCAAATACTCTCCTGATCTTCCAAACATGTAACCCTGAAATGATGAAAGAAAATCCATGAATGTGGGTTCTATCAAGTTAATGCCTTCCATCATGAATATACCTGTATTAGCACATCTTAACCCTTTTAGTGCTGGAACAGAATTATTGCTTATGCAAACAGGTTAGATCCAGGCCAGCCGCCAAGTAAATTGGCCACTGGCCTTATCTTACCTCATCAAAATTAAGCAGATATTCAAGGTTTTGGAAAGCATATGACACAGAAATTGATTTTCAGAAAATTACCTAGCATTCTAAGGGTAAATAAGAAAATTCAAGTAAACAATTTTGTGATTAAAAAAAACCCAAGCATCTACTTCTTTAGTCATAAAGGTATCCACTATAAATCTCAAACAAAATATTTTTTTCATACAACCCTATTGCTGTTTTCTGTGCCTTTCAATCTGGTCATCTTTTTCATATGCTTTTTACATTGCGTCAACATTGTTTCGATTATTTTGCAAGGCAAGACTCTTAATAATGTTAGAAGACCCCATATTCAACTTCCTATCAGGGCTGGTCTGTAATCGGCAATCTGTAAGTCAGCCGGGAGACTACCTCTCATGAAAATCCAAATGCCGTCGCCAGGGTTTGAGCCTACTCAGAGAGGGGGGCCACGTGATTTTAAGTTCTGTACTTAATCATTAGGCCACACAGGCTCCAGGCTCTCAAAATGGATATATTCAAGAACTTTCAATCAAATTTTAAAAATCACATCATCTTTTTCCCATCCTGCAATAAATGCAATTATCTCACCTGTGTTAGATAGGTAAAGAAACTGGCCACACCAATCAGCACAAAAGCCAGGACCCATGTATTTATTTCATCCTGCTGCTTCTCAAGGTCTGGTTCGGAAAACACCTGTAGAAACACAAACAGTCTCTTATTGGTCATATACCCTTAAATTGTGTATTATGTTTTTATTAAGAATTGTGGTTAAAAAGCGTGTCAACTGTTTTTCAATCATTCTTTAGCTTCCCTGGATTCCCCAGGACTAGGCTAGGGCTCTAAAGGGTCTTGAAAAAGGACATCCTGACAAAACCAAAGGTACTGGGTACCGTTTTACTAACTGATTAACATGGATAGTATCTTCATATAATATTGCAATGTGACACGTCATTGGAAGCGTCTCGGAGATACGATTCCAATGATGTGCTACTTTGCAATATTGCTAAGCCCAATATTGATAAAAGAGGACTTGTTGTTTTAGACTTACGCAAATCTTAAGCGTAAGCTGTTTAGTAAAACGGTACCCTGGTGCAGGGTTTTCCTTAAGAGGCGGCTGCAGGCCAATTTGACCGCCTCAAATGCTTTTCTGGCTGTCTCAAATTTACCAGATGGTCAAAAATAATTCAACGGTACCTGAAAAGAGGTAAAATTCATATTCAGCCCACTCACCTCCGGACACCCTAGCCTCCTAAACAGTTCTTCTGGCGTTCTACTCCAATTCTAAAGAAAAACCCTGCTGATGGGGTTTGAACCTGGGACCCTGAAGTTCTAAGATGTTAATGTAAAATGCAATTTTTGTGATTCATTGTCATCTGATTTACTTACTCCTAAGATCTCTGCGAAAATAACAGCAAAGGCAGGCATGGTGCCTCCATTAAGAAGACTCGCAAAACAACCAAGCATGATGCACCACCATTCCTCCGCATTGATGCCCAAAATTCTACCTAAAGAGGCTTTGGGTTTCTCCTTCTTGGCTTTTTCCTGAAACAAATCAAGAAAACTTGTAGAAGTAATTTGATTTTGGCTTTGATCCAAAAAATCATAATGGTTAAGTAACTTTGTGTTAGTTAGTTGAAATCATTTAGATAAAGGAAAACAATGATTGTGTTGGGTAATTCCTTCTTTTCTCACATATTTTATATTTGTTTCAAAGCTTGTTTGCTTGTGAAATAATGGATCAACTATTAACTCACAAAGCGTTCAGGAAAATACTGGTTTTGTTGGATTTAATCAAATTATGGTGGTACCGGACTGATTGCAAGTTGACATTTCATGAAGAAATTGGTCCCGATATGTATCGAAGGTATCCAAGGGTTTCGGAAATTTCTTGAACCCTGTCAAAATTCATCCATTGTTCAAGATGGTGAAATATAAAAGCAACCCTTTACAAACTAGCTACTTTTCATCAAACATTTTTTTTAACCTGTTACCAACAATAACGACATTCTACCACTTTGTTGCAGACGACTCTGGAAAACTTTTTGTGAAAGGAAGAAATTGCTCATCACGAGCAATTACTCCTTTTCCCACAATGTTTTCTGCTCCACCTGAAGATCATCTTCCAATATCATCACATTTTGGAGTGTCATCTGCAAACTCTTTCAAATTGGACAGTTGAAAATTTGTCTTTTGGTAAAGGGTTAAACTAAAAAACAAACCCACTCACCTCTTCCTCTGGTACCTCCTTGTTTACAGAGAGACCTCTCTTTAATGGTGTGTCTATTGTAGAAACCTGGGATTTCAGCATGGCTTTGGGGGAGGAATACATCTCTGCTTCCAAGTCTGAGAGAATATACAAGGCAAGAGCTGTAAATATTTCTGTGTTCAAAGGTTTTTTGTGTGTATAATTTGTAAAGTTTATCATCCTTTAAGGGGAGTAATATGCTTTCAATTTCATTGCAATTTCACATCTTGCCTTCAAACTCTTCCATGTTGGAGTATTTTAATAAGTTTCCTTCATTTAAATTGTAAAAGGTAGAGAAAAGAAAATATGATCAATTAATCATTATTACGCACTAAATTTCAAATCATTCATAATTCCTTTAATACCCTTTCTTGAGAGGATTTTAAAGAAACACTTTGACAACAGGAGAAATTGCTTTGCCTAACCATTTCAACTTTTATCACAACAGTTTCTATTGAGTACCCAAACCAGATTGCTATTTCCTGTGGTTAATAATTGTTATATATCAATGCTTTCCATTTGGTCTGTCACAAAATCCTTTAAGAGGGGTTGGGTTAAACATTAAACAGGGAACATATGTACACTGTGTTAAAGCTCAGGAAACACAACGAGCGACGAAAAAATGTATGTGTTGATGGCAAAACCTTTACATCGAGGGTTCAATGCAATACTATAGTAAGTGCTTCATGTTTATGAAGCACTTACTATAGTATTGCATTGAACCATCGACATGAGGTTTTGCTTAAAGGCACATGTTCACAGATGTGTGGAATTTTGAAAGTTAAAATTTAGATTCTTTCAAATTTCAAAGCAGCAGCCGTACTGTTATACAATACACACTAAAGAATAGTCATTGTAAGCAAAATGAGATGATTTTTCATTCTTTAAAATGTGAATACAGTGAAATAACATGTATTTCAATCCAAAAGTGTGACATTGCTTCTGAAATCTATAAAATATTAAAGGTACATACTTAGATAAATTGATACTTCCTGAATTAATCATGCTTTCAATAGCTACTTTTAATAGTATATCAAACAACAATACAAACACTGTATTATTTAATTAACTTAACTTGACTGTAAATTTTCTTTTCTGTGAACAAGCACCTTTTAGTTTGGGGCATCCTGCTTAGGATGATTGTGAATGTTTTGCTCATTGCAAACTTGAATAAAACAACAACTTAACATAAGCCATGGAAACATGACATGGGACATATCAATGCACCAGACATTGGATTGGGATTTCAAAATCTGATGAAATTGGAAAATAATCTTCTGATAGGGCAGAAAAAATGTGGGAAAAGGAGAAATTGCTCGTTATGAGCAATTTTTCCTTTTTCCACAATGTTTTCGAAAGCCATCTGCAACAAAGTGGTCAAATGTCGTTATTGTTTGGGCAAGGGTTAAATAAATAAACCATGTTCTAACATATACAGCTTTTTATTCCACACAGCAGATTTATCCATAAAACATCATTTATTGCAAAAGAGCATTAATTCATATTGAATGAATTTCAATTTTGTTGCAATTGTTTTAACTTCCTTTATGTTAATTATGCATCTTTTCAAGGGTATTTTGTATCGCATTCATTATCTTCATTTAACGTTGGACTGTTGAAGGCCATGAAGGAAATTAAGGAAACATGAATAACAGGACAATAATACTGTATTTGCTTTTTTTGGGCACTTTGGACATACAAGGTATTGGGAAAGGAATATCACAAATAGATTACTTTACCTCTTCCTATTAGTATCCATTAGCAGCAATGAAATTACAAAACATTGTATCAAAATAGTGTAAGATTTTTCATTAGTTTAAGCTTATTCATTATACATGTACATTGATTGTGAAAAAAGTTCCAACTTCAATTAATCCATCTTGATTCTGCTTCCTGGATTATAACCAGTACTTGGGCCAAATGTAGATCAATGAAAGGTTGCAGGGCAGAACCTGCTTCTCACGGGATTTGAACCCGCCACTCGTGTCCGGAGCTCAATGTGTAGCCTTGTCCTCAACAATGTTTTATTCATTGTCACTGTGCATTGATCACTTCATTTTTCATGGAGCATCAACATCATTTCAGATTTTTTGTGAAATCTATGGTATTCTATGGTATCCTATACCAAAGAACATCCTGAATGATCAACCCTCCAGGTTTGGTTTGAATCAGGAAAATTCATAAAGAAAAAACCCCATCAAAGTCAGCGAAGGCACTTTCCTTATGAAAAATGACGGTCTGCTTTCTGCAATGAAGTAGGTCTTTTATTGTAATTTAGTTATTCTTGATCTTTCATGATTAAAGTTTTTAGTCTATCTCTGTTAGTTTCTGTTCATGTAGTTTTTAGAAGCCCAATTAGGAATTAACGAGGCATAGGAAGAAGATGATATACACAATCCTGTAAGTGGGATGAAGATGTTTTAGTATGAAATGAGTCGAGTTAATTTCCATTTTTCAGATGATAAAACAGCTGTGATTTCACCTTGATTTGTGTGGGCAATCATGTTTTCTTTAGTTCCCCCAATACATCTTAATTACTGAATTAATGAAGACTATTGTAAAATAAAAGAACATGTGTCCATGTTTTCATCATTAAACACTTACATTGTACATGTACTTCAATTATACACTTTTTGACATACCGGTATCACCAAGAGATGAACCTCGTCACCAAATGAAAAGAGTTCGCAGACCAAATTTCAAAATGACATGAAATTGAGAAATAATCTTCTGATAGGGCAGAAAACATTGTTGGAAAAAGAGATTTGCTCCGGAAGAGCAATTTACCCTTTATCCACAATGTTTTCCAGAGTGGTCTGCAACAAACTGTTAAAATCTCGTTATTGTTTGGTAATGGGTTAAAACACACATCTATTTCAAATTTGAAGAATCATTCATGACAAAAGGGGGGAAAATGCTAACAAAGCAATTTTCTAATTCTTGTCACAGTTATTATTCTCAAAATTTGAACCATGGCGATTTCATTTTCATGTCAATGCAAAAAATTGCAGGCATCTTGAAATTTAAAATTTTGACAGTTTTATAACAAAATATTTTCAGGGTGTTATGGGTTAGGGAGTGAACATTTTATTTTGCAGGGGATATTTGAAAATGTATTACTCTACCTTCTTCTAATTCTAAAAGCAGCAATGAAAATAAAAATTCATGAAAAAAACATATATTTATTTACCAACTAGGTTAAACTACTAAACTAAGCCTTCAACTTTAATCCATAACCCCCCTTTAATTTATTTCCATTTTATTGCAAATGCATCAATTTATTCAACCCCTTTCCCCTAAATCATCCCATCAAATAGGTTAAATAAACTTAAGAAAATCAATCCAGACAAATGTGACAATACACACAATTACTTAGATATCAATATTGCCAGAGTAGTTTCCAAATTTAAACAATTGGAGGTTTAACTGTTCATCAATTAGATTACATTCTTATTGTTTACTTTACTAATATGTTGAGTGGTCAATTAACCTTTTTCTTTTCAGACAAAACTATCCTAATCATCTTATCATTTCTGACGATTAAAATTATCTTTTTTAAGGAAACAAATGAAAAATTCTGACAGGCAATAGAAAGCCATCTGATAATTGTTATATAAGCTGTCTGCCCACCAATCCCCTTAACAAACAAAATATAATAAGGAAACAACTTAAATTTGAGCAAATATGTTTGAAATAAGCAATTAAAAATGAACTAAAGCAACAGAAAATAAATTTGAAAGACACACAGGTGAAAACATATAATTCAGTATAAAACAGTGTTAACAAGACACCTGCATTAGTAAGCTATGAAACCTTAAAGATGTAAACCAATAGAAAGGGATACAGCCAGTCTTGTTTTAAGCGACTTTTCATTACCCTTAGAATGCTGGGTCATCATCTAAATATAAATCATACGTCATCTGCTTTCCAAAACCTTAAATATCTGCTTAATTTTGATGTGGAAAGATCCTCAGTGGCAAACAGGTTAGATCACAGGCCAGCTGCCAATTTATTTGGCGACTGGCCTGGATCTAACCTATTTGCATAAGTACAAAGTCGGTTCCAGCACTATAAGGGTTAAACAGTGTGTGAAAAGGTATTTAGGTGGGGGAACTATCTTAATACAGGACAGTCAATCTAAAAGCCCCTACTGGAAGGTTCTAACATGACTGGCATTCTGTATTAATCCATTTGTTGACATATATGCCACTCAATTCTGTTTCCTTTTACTGTGGTCGCTTAAAACACTATTGACTGTAAAACTAAAAGTAAATACTGACCATCCTCTGAGACTTTGGTCTGAAAGTAAAATGAAATACAAACAATTAGAGGCAATATCAAACAACTTGTTTACTACAGCATTACATAGGGCAATTTTCCCAGCAAAGTTCTGAACCATCCTTTTTTCCTTTAATTGCTATTTGATTGACATTTATTGATAGTAAGAACCTTGTATTCCCTAACCAGCATATCACAACATTCCTTCAAAACTATATACTGCTTCCCGAATGTATAACATTGATCAGCTGTGAGGGACAAAAACTCAAAAAGTAGCATTTGACATTATCTAAGGTTGAAAACAATATTTGCCAAAACAAGTCCTCAATCTCTAGGAGCCTTTGCATATAAAGTCTGTAGCTCTTTTTTTTTTACTTGGGTTTTACATCACATCAACATTATTTCAGTTATGCAGCGATGCTTGACTTTTAATGATGGAGGAAGACCCCATACTCAACTGCCCATAAGGGCTGGTTAAGGCGAGTAGAACCATTGACATTCCGCAAGTCAGTCGAAGACTGCCTCTCATGAAAATCCATATCCCTCTCAGGATTTGAACCCACACAGAGAGGGACCATGTGATTTCAAGTCCTGTTCTCTAACCATTAGGCCACGGAGGCCCCTCTGCAGTTCTAGTTTTACATTTTTGATACATTTCAATGCACAAGCAACACTTGCAACAAGACTACATAAAACTGTTGTGAGAAAGGAGAAATTTCTCATGATGAGAACCAGTAGTTTTGGCTTGTTTACTATAGGCATGAATTACCTGTAGGGTAACAAGTTGATGGTAGATGCCTCCATGGCTCATCAGTTCTTCATGGGTTCCCTGTTCCGCGATTACACCATTGGAAAAGCCGGCAATAACATCAGCTGTTTTGATGGTGGACAGCCTGTGGGCAATCACAATGGTGGTCCGGCCAGCACTAGCCTGGTAAAGAAGTGTAAATCTTTCTTATCATTCCACAAATTATAAAACCTTTTCAAAATTCTACCAATTCTAAGTGTTAAACTCTTTTTCAAAGTGTTAAGTTTTTTTTTAAAATTCTAGGAATTCAAAGTGTATTTCTTGTTGAAAAAACTCTACCAATTCTTAATGTAAAACTTTTTCAAATTCTTCCCAATTCTAAGTGAAATTTTTTTTGAAAATTCTTCCAGTTCTAACAAAACCTATTCTCAATACAAAACTTTCCTATAATTCCACAAATTCCTAGTGTAAAACTTTTTTTCAAATTCTACCAATTCTAAATGTAAAACTCTCTCATATTTCTACCAATTCTAAGTGCCTAATGGTTAAATCGTATTCAACAATTGCTTGTTACAAGCTATTTGTCCTCGTCATGAATACTTCTTTAATCTTTTGTTTAAATCAGACATTTAGTAAGAAATGGGTTAATCCTCTCCCTTTCTAGTCATAAGACCCACAAATAAGTATTCATGAAGTAATAGGTACCAACAATTATGGCACAACAATGCTTTTTACTGCAGGTATGTTAATCCATTACCAAACAAAAACCACATTTGACCAGTTTGTTGCAGACAACTCTGGAAGACATAGTGGGAAAAGGAGAAATTGCTCTTTACGACCAATTTCTCATTTTCCAACAATGTTATCTACCCTATCAGAAGATTTTTTTTTCAATTTCATCACACTTAGAAATGTTGTCTGCAAACTCTTTCAATTTGGGACAGTCGACAACTTGGCGTTTGGTAAAGGGTTAAGTAAAAGATTAATCGCTACCTTCTCTAGAGCTTCCTGTACAACTCCTTCACTCTCAGTGTCCAAGGCCGATGTAGCTTCATCTAGCAAAAGAATCTGTGGGTTTCGAACCAAGGCACGGGCAATGGCAATTCTCTGTTTCTGTCCGCCACTCAATTGAGCTCCTCTTTCACCAACGAGTGTGTCATATTTCTGGGGAAGAAAGGAATTATTGAAAGCCACATATTAAGTTACAACATTTAATTCAAGTCTTTCTCACATGAGTGTGTCATATTTCTGGAAAAGAAAGGAATTATTGAAAGCCATATAAGTTACTAAATTTAAGCCTTTCACCCACAAATAAATCATATTTCTAGAGAAGAAATGAAAAATTGAAAGCCACATATGTTAAACTACTTAACTCAAGGCAAAACTTCTTTTACCTACGCTTTTGAATGAAAAAACTTTTTCGTTTCCCCTGTATCTTTCATAAAAAGGCATTTCAATTCACCTTTTGTAGAGACTTGCTGTAGAGTTGCTCATTTTGAGAAATTATGTTTAGAGGTAAGATCCTGTACGAAATGCTGACAGCCTGATACGGCCTTCAAAGTCGACTAATATCAAGGTCTTACTTCAACAATCATAAGCCAGACATCTTGGTTAAACTGAAATACTGTTGAGCTGATATAAAACCCCACTAAAATAACAAAACAATTCATTTAAGATTGACTGTTTTAGAAATTTTTTCCATGAGTCCTCTCTCTTACATACCTTTTTTGTTTGTTTAAATGGTGTTAAAAGCCATATCAACAATTTTTTAGTTATGTAACAGCTTTCTAGAATCTCCCCGTACTAGGATAGGGCTTTTAAGTGACATGCCAAAGGTCACTCCAACGGAATGGTGGTGTTGGTGGGGCTCGAACCAAGGTGCCCCCAGTTCTAGCTCCACCACCTTAACCACTTGCCCGAACAGGACCCTTCTTGCACATCTGCTACAGGAGACATTACAAAGATCCTGTTACGAAATGATTACTAATTACTTTAAATGAGCAATTCCTTCTTTTGCTACAATGGTTTCTAAAAATCATGAGGAATATGCAATTTCTATTGTGTCATTTTTCATGCCATTTTTGTTGCTTTCAATTACAACCAGTCTCAATCTCCCTTATTGAGGAACAGACATTTCAACAAAACCTTTTTTTTTACTGGTTTGACATCACATCAACATTATTTCAGTTATATTGTGATGCCTGACTCTTTATGATGGAGGAAGACCCTATTTCTCAAACACCCATTCGGGCTGATAAAGTCAGGTAGAACCATCGGCACTCCCTAGTCAGTCGGGAGACTACCTCTCATGCAAATTCAAATGCCCTCACCGGAATTTAACCCAGCCTGAGAGGGGTCATGTGATTTCAGTCTAATGACAGGATGACTAGGCCATTGAGGCCCCCCCGAAAACTTACATCGGGAAGTTTCATGATGAAATCATGGGCATTGGCCATAATGGCTGCTGCCTGAACCTCTTCGTCTGTGACGCCATCCCGACCGTATTTGATATTCTCGGATATCGTCGTACCGAATAACACAGGTTCTTGACTCACTATGCCTATGTTTGATCGCAGCCATTTTACATTGATGGACTTGATATCTAATCCATCAATTAAAATCTGAAACAGAGAAGATGGGAGATTTGTATTCTTTCATCATATTCAATATTAACAATTCTTGTGTCCTACGCTAACTTTCCATGATGTCAATTATGTAATAAGTGCTTAATTAACATTTAATAAATTAGTGTAAAAGGCAAAACATCAGATCTTACCCAGAAATTTCTTCTTTCAGCATTAAATAATACAAGTCTCTAATTCTTGGTACTAACAACTGATTTATCACAGATGCAAAACATTTAGATCAAGCCCAAGTGATTATGTGAATGTTCATCCAATGATAAGCCAAAATAAATGAGTTGGTGCCTGTAATGAGCATGCTAAGATTTGATGCCTATTTACATAAAGCCAATACAGTCTAACTTATGTTAAGCAGCCACCCTTTTAAGCAGCCAACCTGTCTTAAACAGCCACTTCAGCAAGTCCCATTGTTAGATTTATAGTGTAAATCAATTTGTGTTAGGCAGCCAACCTGTCTTAAACAGCCAATATACTCTATCCCATAGGCTGGCCTCTAAACACAAGTTTGACTGTATTTATGATAACAAGCAAATTCCAAGTCATCTAATGACAGATTCTAATTGCATTGAGGAAACATCTCAATCAGAAAAAAGAAGAAAAAACCCAGCATTTAATCATGTTATGAATAGGTTGTATTCAAATTGTTCTTTTGTTCCGTTATGTGGGGTTTTACACCATGCCAACAATTTTTCAGTTATATTGCTGTTCTCCAGGATTCACAAGTACTAATATGTATCTTGGCAAAGGCAACCAGAGACACCGGACAGGCTCAAACCATGACCCCAAGTTCAAAGACAGCCACTTTTATGATCATTGGGCCACACAGGTTCAAGGTATACACCTGGTGGGTTCAGAATAAGCTGCTGCCTCTATCACACACCTGTGGAGGACAATGGTCCAGGGGTAGAGCGTAGGCCTCTGGATACAAGGGCGCAGGTTCGAATCCTGTGATAGAGGGATCTGCCATGCAAACTTTCATTAATCTATATGAGTACAGTGCAAGAACTGGTTATGTATCTAGGAAGCAAAGTTGAGAGTGATTAATCTAAGTTGCAAGAACTTGTTTAACCATAGATGTAAAGTAGATAAGTTTTAAATTAAATTAAATTTTTATTTAAACTCACCTGTCCCTGTTCAGCGTCATAAAACCTCTGTATGAGCTGTACTATTGTGGACTTTCCACACCCACTGGACCCCACCAATGCTACGGTCTGACCTCGAGTAATAGTGAGGTTTACACCATTCAAAACCTGCAAAATTGAGACAGTATGTCATTTTTTTTAATCATTTTTACTCAAGTGCAGCAGATGACTTTAGAAACCACTTAAGCAAATGAAGAATTTGCTTGGCACTTTCCTTACAGTTTTTTTGTCAATATCTCAAAGATTTTTTTTTTCCTCAATAGAATATTATGTTAGCTGTGGTTTCTACTCAATACCCCCAAAACACATCATCGTAATTCATTTTGTCAGTAACTATTTCTATCTTAAATCTGAAAGAAATAAAAGTTTTCATATTCTAATTTGCCATTGGTTATAGCTTTTTTAAACAAGAGGGCCATAATGGCCCTTTATCGCTCACCTGAGTTCTGTTTGAAAAAGAGGTATATTTAAGACAGAGTGGTTGGTATGCTTCAAACTCTTCTAAGTGCTAATTGCATTGAATACTCTAAGCCAATGCTCTTGCTTGTTAACATTTTTTTATGTGTATTGTATTTGTCTTCTTGAGTTAATGTTCACCAAGACAAAGAGAATTAAGATGAAGGAAATTTAGGTTTGTGAAAGCAGGGACAGTAACAATTGGTTGGGCAAATTAAAATAACAAGAGGGCCATAATGGCCCTTTATCGCTCACCTGAGTTCTGTTTGAAAAAGAGGTATATTTAAGACAGAGTGGTTGGTATGTTTCAAACTCTTCTAAGTGCTAATTGCATTGAATACTCTAAGCCAATGCTCTTGCTTGTTAACATTTTTTTATGTGTATTGTATTTGTCTTCTTGAGTTAATGTTCACCAAGACAAAGAGAATTAAGATGAAGGAAATTTAGGTTTGTGAAAGCAGGGACAGTAACAATTGGTTGGGCAAATTAAAATAATAACAATTGGAAAATGTATCTCAAAGTCGTTTATTGGTTTTCAACAGTAAATAAATTTGGAAAATTTTAAGACAGTCAAGCTTATGGTAAATAATCCAATCATTCTGGCCAACTTTCATCAAAATTGGACCATAAATGTGGCCTCTAGAGTGTTCACAAGCTTTTTAAATTATTTGACCTAGTGACCTAGTTTTTGACCCCACATGACCCACTTTCAAACATGGCCAAGATTTCATTTTGGCAATCCTTCTGACCAACTTTCATCAAAATTGGACCATAAATATAGCTGAAAGAGTGTTCACAAGGGTTTTCAAATATTTGACCTAGTGACCTAGTTTTTGGCCTCACATGACCCGGTTTCAAACTTGGCCAAGATTTCAATTGAGACAATCATTCTGACCAACTTTCATCAAATTTGGACCATAAATGTGGCCTCTAGAGTGTTCACAAGCTTTTTAAATTATTTGACCTAGTGACCTAGTTTTTTACCCCACATGACCGAGTCTTGAACTTGGCCAAGATTTCATTGAGACAATCATTCTGACCAACTTTGATAAAAATTGGACCATAATTGTGGTCTCTAGAGTGTTCACAAGCTTTTTAAATTATATGACCTAGTGACCTAGTTATTGACCCCACATGACCCAGTTTCAAACTTGGCCAACATTTTTATTGAGACAATCATTCTGACCAACTTTCATCAAAATTGGACCATAAATGTGGCCTCTAGAGTGTTCACAAGCTTTTTAAATTATTTGACCTAGTGACCTAGTTTTTGACCCCACGTGAACCAGTTTCAAACTTGGCCAATATTTCATTAAGACCATCATTCTGATGAACTTTCATCAAAATTGGAACATAAATGTGGCCTCTAGAGTGTTCACAAACTTTTTAAATTATTTGACCTAGTGACCTAGTTTTTGACCCCACATGACCCAGTTTCGAACTTGGCCAAGATTTTATTGAGACAATCATTCTGACCAATTTTGATAAAAATTGGACCATAATTGTGGTCTCTAGAGTGTTCACAAGCTTTTTAAATTATTTGACCTAGTGACCTAGTTATTGACCCCACATGACCCAGTTTCGAACTTGGCCAAGATTTTATTGAGACAATCATTCTGACCAACTTTCATCAAAATTGGACCATAAATGTGGCCTCTAGAGTGTTCACAAACTTCTTAAATTATTTGACCTAGTGACCTAGTTTTTGACCCCAAATGACCCAGTTTCGAACTTGGCCAAGATTTTATTGAGACAATCATTCTGACCAACTTTCATCAAAATTGGACCAAAAATGTGGCCTCTAGAGTGTTCACAAACTTTTTAAATTATTTGACCTAGTGACCTAGTTTTTGACCCCACATGACCCAGTTTCGAACTTGGCCAAGATTTTATTGAGACAATCATTCTGACCAATTTTGATAAAAATTGGATCATAAATGTAGCCTCTAGAGTGTTCACAAGCAATTGTTGACACACGCACGGACGACACGCACGCACGGACGACGGACATCTCGGTATCACAAAAGCTCACCTTGAGCACTACGTGCTCAGGTGAGCTAAAAAAAAACACAATGAAAAGTGACATTTGATTGGGAAACTGAATAAATTAAAAAGTTTAGTGTATTTTTCTTTTATTCATTACCTTGATGTTGTTTGTTTTGACAATGATCTCTACAGATAGTACAGGCAAGAGGCAACTGGATGACAAAAAGAGTCTGAACCAAACCAATGCCTTATTGATAAGTTCTAATTGTAGACTCAAGGTAAACATCAGCTTAAGAAGTATCAGGACCAACCAACCAAGATTTAAACCTTTACCAAACGCCAAATTTTCTACCGTCCCAAATTGAAAGAGTTTGCAGGCGAAATTTCAAAATGTGATGAAATTGGATGAAAATAATCTTCTGATAGGATAGAAAACATTGTAGGAAAAGGAGAAATTGCTCGTCACGAGCAATTTCTTCCTTTCCCACAATGTTTTCCAGAGTCGTCTGCAACAAACTGGTGAAATGCCGTAATGGTTAAAGTCGGAAATCCCGCTCAGTCCGGAAAAATATCAGGCCTGGGTAATTTACGGCTAGTACAGATACCTTAACATCCGGTCTTGATGGGTATTTAAAGTGGACGTCCCTTAACTTTATATTTCCTTTAAAACTCGATGGTGTCTTGCCCTCTTCTGAATAGATGTCTATTGGGGGAACCTGTAAAAATGTTTATCATATTCTTAGTATGTGTTAACTGATTGTTTTATTGAGATACAGTGAACCCTCGTTTATCCGGACCCCGATTATCCGGATGTCTCGCAATCCGAACAAAATTGTAAGGGAACGGAATTATTGGACCAGTTTATTGCAGACGACTATTGAAAACATTGTGGGTAAAGGAGAAATTGCTCGTAACGAGCAATTTCTCCTTTTCCCACAATGTTTTTTGCCATATTAGAAGATTATCTTTGAATTTCATCACATTTTGATGTCTTCTGCAAACTCTTTCAATTTGGGACTGTCGACAATTTGGCGTTTGCTAAAGGATTATAACTATACACCGCTCATACAGACCGTTTATGTCTTAATGTGAATAAGAACATGCTCTGCTTCATTAGTCCGGATTATTCGGTAAACCGGACATTTTGTTGGGAACGGACGTGTCCGGATAAACGAGGGTTCACTGTATATGAAGGATTGAAGAATCTAATGGCACTTATGTTTATCATATGAAACTCATCAAATAATTTGGATTCTAAAAAAGATTTAAGAACAAACATGTTTGATTTTTACAAATCTATTTTGCTTTAAGCAGTTAAACTCGTTAATCCAATATCTTACTTAATTTTACCTCATTTTTACTGCATCAGGCCCATAACCCTTTACCAAACGCCCAATTTTTTGACCGTCCCAAATTGGAAGAGTTTGAAAACGACATTTCAGAATGTGAATAAATTGAAAAATAATCTTCTGATAGGGCTGAAAACATTTGTGGGAGAGGGCCTTTTTCCCACAATGTTTTCCAGAATCGTCTGCAACAAACTGGTCAAATGTTGTTATTGTTTGGTAAAGGGTTAACTAATTTAATCCAATACTTTACTTAATAGTACCTCATCTTACTACATCAGCAAAACAGGTTCTTAAAAGCCTATTTGGCAAAAAGTTAAGTTAAGAACTGCATATAAAAACTTATTAGACCAGAGTAGACCAAACACTTACGAGAGCGATCAGTTCCCAGATGGTGTAGGCTGCTCCCCTGGCAATGGCTAAACTCTGTATACCTGGTGATGCATTGCCCAATGAGAACGCTGCAATAACTACGGAGAAAAATACCTGTAACACACAATATTTGTGATTAAAACAAATATCAAAAGAAAAATACAGTTTGAATGAATGATTGCAATCAGGTTAGATCACAGGCCAGCTGCCAATTTCCTTGGCAGCTGGCATGGATACAACCTGTTTGCATAAGCATGAAGTCTGTTCCAGCACTATAAGGGTTAAAAATATCATATAATTCAAACATTGTACTTTCTACTTTAATACAATTAAGATTAACCATTGATTTTGAGCTCACCTAAATGTTGTTTCAAGTGATGTGATCAATGCTTCAAAAAGTGATGTCAAGAATACACTCCATTTATCTTTCTTGGCTGAGTATGATGACCATACTAAAGTACAAGAAGGATCCTACATGGCTTTGCGGGTAAGGTGGGGGTCTTAAAATTTAGAACTAATGGGTTTTTGATTTAAGCCTCAAATGTAACTTTGGTTTCTTTGAAGGGTTCTTGAGCAAGACAATTAACAGCCTTGCCCTAGTACAGGAGTGAGGAACATAACTGAAAAATTGGAGACATAAAGTTTAACCCACATAAACAAACAAACAGACAATTGATACTTTTGGCAAAACATTTTGAAGCCCTACCCTTATAGAAGTGAATCTAGGAAAACCATTATATTACTGAAAAATGAAGATATAATAATAAACCCATATTAATAAAGAAACAAACATACAATTGATGCTTTTTGCAAAAAATATTTTGAAGCCCTACCCTTATAGAAGTGAATCTAGGAAAACCATTAAATTACCGAAAAATTGAAGATATAATATTAAACCCATATTAACAACGAAACAAACATACAATTGATGCTTTTTGCAAAAAAACATTTTGAAGCCCTACCCTTATAGAAGTGAATCTAGAAAAACCACTATATTACTGAAAAATTGAAGATATAATATTAAACCCATATTAACAACGAAACAAACAGACAATTGATGCTTTTTGCAAAAAACATTTTGAAATACCATAGTACTAGTGAATCTAGGAAAGCCATAAAATAACTGAAAAATCGATGACATGATGTTTAACCCATATAAATAAACAAACAAACAGAAAATTGATACTTTTGGCAAAACATTTTGAAGCCCTACCATAGTACTAGTGAATCTAGGAAAACTATAAAATAACTGTAAAATCGATGACATGATGTTTAACCCATATAAATAAACAAACAAACAGAAAATTGATACTTTTGCCAAAACATTTTGAAGCCCTACCCTTATAGAAGTGAATCCAGGAAAGCCATAATTTAACAGAACAATTAATTACATGAAGTTTAACCCACATTAATTTACAAACATACAGACAATTGATACTCACAATCATCACATTACCAATGGTGTATATGTCCGGCTCATCTCGGGTTAGTTTGGCCCCATACCAGAACCCAAGGGCATATACAGCAAATATGATAAGCCATGTCACGCCCAGGGTGAGTCCGTTGAAGAATCCTTTCCTTATCCCGATGTCTCGGGCATCTGTGAGATTCCTGTTGTACCTGAATGAATGAATGAATGAATGAGAGAATGAATAAATGAAAGAATGAATAAATAAATTAATGAATGAATAAATGAATAAATAAATAAATGAATGAATGAAAGAATGAATGAATGGTGTTTTAAAGAGCATCGATGTGGATAAATGTATATTGAAATATTTAGAGGCTAAAATGTATTTGGCTTAACAAAAATAATGAAGAATTTGCAATGAATGAATGATTGATAATAAATAGAAAATTTGTAATGAGTTAATGATAGTAAATAGACGTTGGACCTGAAATGATTGAACACTTGTTAGTCATATACACTACATTATTGTAATAGGAAATAGGAATTATAATGAAATGATCATGAATAATTTCTCAATGTTGGTCGAAGATCTTCATGTTGATACACTAATCAATTAAATTAATCTACAGTGAATTTCTAATTGTCCTTAATTGAAGTGAACAATTTTAAGACAAAACTCCTGAT
This sequence comes from Cerastoderma edule, assembly GCA_947846245.1. Taxonomy (NCBI): domain Eukaryota; kingdom Metazoa; phylum Mollusca; class Bivalvia; order Cardiida; family Cardiidae; genus Cerastoderma; species Cerastoderma edule. Next base: position 12,478,764 of record OX401414.1, on the reverse strand, counting down.
TAAAATAAAAGTTGTTTAATGCACTTCTGATAAAAAGATCATAAAATTCATGAGAAAACTGCTCCTTTTCACATGTTCAATTCAAGAGTTGTGTAATACAGACCTAAGAATTTGTTGCAAACTATTAAGTTATTAGTTTTCTAAAGTATTCTGGATCTGGAGAAAAAAGAGAACTATTTCGGTTATAATTGGAACCATTTTCCCTCTATCATTCTATCTACATGTATATAAAAGGCGTTAACATTTCAAAGATAACTTTCAACAATGCTGGAACAACACTCCTCTTTCTGTTATAGGGTGCCTGTTATTGTCCCAATCATTCCCCCATCATTCTATCTATATAAGAGGCAGGGATCAGGAAAATGCCAGTTTTGTCCGTTTTGGACTGATTTCATTTGTACTGGACCTTTTACAAGTTGAGATTTGATGAAAAATTCCGTCCAGATAATAGACGGATATGAAGACATATGAAGGGTTTTCGGCCGATTCTCGGACTGAATGGGATTCGGAGATTTCCTGATTCCTGATAAGAGGCGCCAACATTTCAAAGATAACTTTCAATGTGATGTAACAAGCCACATCTCTCTGTTATTGGGTGCTTACCTCTCACATTCCTTATCTTGTCCTCCGAAAGCAAATACAGTCCGTATAGCACCAAACACCTCTTCCGCGACTGACCCTGCTGCGGCGTATGCCTTCAATTCTTGTGTTGAGGCCATGCCAACAAGCTAAAGACAAAAAGCATAACAAATATGTACATTCACTGCTTTTTTAGATTTCTTTTATTTTGACACTATATGTACTACAGCTTTTTTTGTGCCTCAAAAGTGATTGAAGGAGACCCTAAGCTTAACAAAACTGAGTATTTTATAAATCAGCCTGTATGTGTCTCTCATGAAAACCCAATTCCAACACAGAAAGGTCTTAGTATTTCAAGTTCTCTAATCACTGGTTGTTTACATATGTTTATATTGGTTTTATGCTACCTCAACACCATTTAAGGCGTTGCGATGCCCAACTCTCAATGTTGGAGGAAGACCTTATATTCAACTGCTCATACGGGCTGGTTGAGCCAGGTAGAATCATCAGCACTCCGTATGTTGGTTGGAAAACTACCTCTCACGAAAGTCCAAATGTTTTCACCGGGATTTTATCCCATGTAGAGAGAGGCCTAGTGATTTCAAGTTCAGGGTACCGTTTTACTAAACAGTTTATGCTTAAGATTTGCGTAAGTCTAAAACAACAATTCCTCTTATTTCAATATTGGACGAAGCAATATTCCAAAGTGACACATCATTGGAATCGTCTCTCCCAGACGCTTCCAATGAAGTGCCACATTGCAACATTGTACTTTCATTGAAGATACTATCCATGTTTATCAATTATGACTTACGCAAACATTTTCCGTAAGTTGTTTAGTAAAACGGGCCCCTGCATTCTAACTACTAGGCCACAGAGACACCTCTCTCTCTCTAATCAAACAAAGGAGGCTTTAAAAGTGCTTTTAACAGATTGTTCACAGATGTGAGAAAACTTACAAATTCATTTCTTTAAAACTGCACAACAACTTAACTGTTATTTGATACACACTGAAGAATAGTCAGTGTAGCAAAACTAGATCATTTTTAATTCTTTAAAGCACAAAAACTGTATTGTTTCAACAATACTCCAATACAGTTTTCCTTAACAGTTTTCCTTAACCATTTACCAAACGCCAATATTCTTTACTATCCCAAATTGGAAGAGTTTGCAGACCACATTTCAAAATGTGATGCAATTGAAAAATAATCTTCTGGATGCAATTGAAAAATAATCTTCTGATAGGGCAGATAAACATTGTGGGAAAAGGAGAAATTGCTTGTTAAGAGTAATTTCTCCTTTTCCTACAATGTTTTCCAGAGTCTGATTAAATGCCGTTAGTGTTTGGTAATGGGTTAAAGCATCAATGAAAAGAAGAAAATCATTATGTTTGACTTCCTGAATTTTTAAGGAAAAAATCTTACCTTTGTAACAAGAGTAGCTGCAATAACCAGGAGGGGCGCGACAGCTAGAATGACAAGGGTCAACTTCCATCCATAAACGAAGCCAATTATAATACCAATTAGCGCTCCACAGAGCCATTGTACAGTACCAGCAAGCTTGTCTCCTATACCATCATGGACACTTGATATATCACTGAAGAAAACACAACATAAGTATGCACTCATCAATTTACAGCTCTGCCTCATATATAGGGTTCAATTTTAAGACTATAATATTGTTTATATGGGGTTTTACTTTGCATCAACAAAATTGCAGTGATGTTGCGATGCCCTACTCTAAACCATTGAGGAAGAGCCCATACTTAACTGCCCATAAGGGCTGGTCTAGCCAGGTAGAACCATCTACATTCTGTAAGTCAGTCGAGAGACTACCTCTCATGATAATCTAAATGCGGTCACCAGCCTTTGAACCCATGCAGAGAGGAACCATCAGATTTCAAGTACTGGGTACCGTTTTACTAAACAGTTTACGCTTAAGATTTGCGTAAGTCTAAAACAACAATTCCTCTTATTTCAATATTGGACGAAGCAATATTGCAAAGTGACACATCATTGGAATCGTCTCTCCGAGACGCTTCCAATGAAGTGCCACATTGCAACATTGTACTTTCATTGATGATACTATCCATGTTTATCAATTATGACTTACGCAAACATTTTCCGTAAGTTGTTTAGTAAAACGGGCCCCTGTACTCTAAGCACAAGGTCACAGAGGTGTTTATAAAACACTGTTTCTCTGATTATACTTAGTACATCCCAACTTCTATCATTATACAAGGCACCAAGCGGAAACAGGTGTATCAGAGTCTTTGAAGTCCAGAAAATCAATTCTTATAGATCACATCCTATATTGTGGGTACTCAACAGCATCATCTCAGACTATTCTTTGAGTAATCACCATATTGGGTTTGAAGAAGAAACAAAAAGTTTGCATGTAAAATACACATCTACTCTGGAAATACAAAGATAAATGGGCCGCGTCACGCGAAAAGGGGCACTCGGACATAAATAAAAATCACTGACACAGCTCTTTCTTAGCGCTATTATTCCAGCATCTAGTCACGACAGTTATCATTTGTATTAATTCAAAGGTAGAACTTGATGTCCTCTAAGATGGCAAACAGTGTAACCCCGGACCAGCCGCCACGTCAGTGACGTGGCGGCTGGTCTGGGGCTACACTGTTTGCTATGTCCGAGTGCCCCTTTTCCCGTGACATGGCCCAAATTATACTCACTTTGAAAGGCGAGTGTTCAACTCCCCAGACTCATGTGTATCAAACCATCCGATATCTTGGCGAAGAATGTTCTTGTAGAACGCCAGCCGCATACGGTGAGTCTGTCTCTCCGAGGACAACATCCATAACCCCACCTGGAGGTACCCAAGGATAATCGAGCCAACTCCAATTGCTGAAACGTAACATAAAACCAATCAACTAAACGTACTCTAGGAAAATCGAGCCGACTCCAATTGCTGAAATGGTAACATAAAACCAATCAACTAAAGGTACCCAAGGATAATAAAGCCACCTCTTAAAGCTTCTTCTATTTGTTCGCTCTACACAATCAAGCCAGTTTCCCCGATGAATTTGGTGGTCTTCTTCAGGTCCTCTGTGTCTCCGTATAGCTTGCGGTTTAGTGGGACAGCTGTTGGCCACGTTGCAGTTCTCTCCTGGTTGTATCTCATGCATTGTTGGAGGACATGCTCTGTAGCCATTTTCACCACATATTGCTGTTTCAACAATTTTTTAGTTATGTAATGCCTCTCCTGGATCCATCAGTACTAGGCTAGGGTGCTGAAGTGACTCGCCAAAGGTCACTCCCACTCCCACGAAACCAGAGATGTTAGTTGGGCTCGATCCTGGGACCTCTGAGTTTTAAGTCCCCATCCTTAACCACTGTGCCACTCAGGACAAAAACATAAACTTTGTTGGAGGACAGTGGTCCAGGGGTTATTAATAAATCTCTGGACTTGAAGGTTGTTGGTTTGAATCCCTTGAGAAGCAGGGTCAATCTTGTGACCTTTCCAAATTTGGGGAAAGTACCGGTTCTGTATCAAGGAAGCAGAATCAAGAGTGATTAAATGAATGAATGAATGAATATTTTATTATAGTGACATGTGTTTAGTATAAACAGTAAAGTAGATATATAATAATACAAAACCGGCCATGTGGGCCTTTAGGTCACTTTTTCCAACAATTAAATTAATAAATAAGTATAAATGACAGAATATACAAAGAAAGTGATTAAGATAAGTTGAAGGACCTTGCTTCACAAGAAGGCAGAGGCAGACCAGAACTTATGCTCACAGATTGGCTGTTGTTCAGTTGTGCTCCTTCAGATTCAAATGCAACTGAAATACCCTACAGAATATAAAACCTAAATAACAGAAAAAGAACTTACCTATATAATAGATGGCATATGTTTGCATCAGTTCCAATAAATCGTCTTCGAGTGCCCGGTTTAAAAAGTCAATATTAACTTTTCCGTCAGTGAGGTTCACAATTTCTTCTTGATATTGGCTATTGGAATAAAAGACAACTAATTTGAAGATTCTGGTTTCAAAGACCATAATGATGGCAAAAAGAAAATCAATACAAACTAGAGTTTCCTTATGAAAACAGTCATGCAACACACCTCCTTCTTTGGGATAGTCAAAGTCAAGTCAAAATTATCTTATTGGAGAATAATGGGGTTTAAAGTCATGTGAACAGTTTTTCGGTTATCTTACAGCTTTCATGGATTTCTCTCCTGACAACCAAATTAAATATTCTGGTTACAAAGACCAAAAGGAGGGCAAGAAATAAAAATGAAGACAAACTAGAGTTTCCTTATGAAAAAAACTAATTTCGCTCACCTGCCTCTCTAAGGTAAATTGTTTGTTTATGATACGAAATGCTTTCTGATTTTCTAAAGATATGTTTGCATGTTTATTTAATGGGATTTAACCATTTACCAAACGCCAAAGTTTTCGACTGTCCGCATTTCAAAGAGTTTGCAGACTACATTTCAAAATGTGATGAAATTGAAAAATAAGATTCAGATAGGACAGAAAACATTGCGGGAAAAGGAGAAATTGCTCATCACTGGCAATTTCTCCTTTTCCAATAATGTTTTCCAGAGTTGTCTGCAACAAAGTATTGAAATGCCGTTATTGTTTGGTACTGGATTAATGCTGTGTCAGCAGCTTTGTCACTACTTTTCAGTTAACTTACAGCTTTCAAGGATTCCGCAGCTCTAGCCCTTTTAGTGCTGGAAAAACTTCATGCTTATACAAACAAGTTTGATCCAGGCAAGCCACCAAGTAAATTGGCTCATTAAAATTAAGCACATTTACAAGGTTTGGGAAAGCAGACGACACAAAAATGTATTTTTGAAAAAAATACCCAGCCTTCTCAGTTCTGGGCTAGGGCTCTTAATGTATTGCACTGCATCTGAAGACAAACTCTTCCAAATTACATTGATTTTTTTCTCACTCATACCTCAATTTCGAAATGTCGTCTGCAAACTCTTTCAATTTTGGACAGTCGAAATCTTTGCATTGGTAAAGAGTTAAAACAAACTTCTTTTCTTACCTCAATATATCCCTATCTGCCATCACCTGGTCCATGGTTATATTAAGAGAAGTAAAGACATTATAAGTGACCATGTTTTGTAGGGCAAGGATGAATCTGTCGTCGTTGACAAACAAGTCGATCATGTCCCCGAATACCAACATCAATAGTGGATATGTTGCTCCGTTACACATCGCTGCAATGGAGCCAATGATCATGAAAAAGACGTCGAGTTTCGTGGCAAACCGGAACTGAAATAAAAATGAGGAGGATGAAATGGGATTTAATTGGATTTTTAAACTTATGTTTAACAGTTACATCTTCGAGAGACTAATTCGACACAAAAAGGATAAATTTTAGTTTAAACTTATTTAAGCACTATAAGCACAATAAAGGTTAAGCTTGCTACAAATGAATTCAAAATCATCATATTTGAAACAATCCTTCCAGTCCTAAAATGGATTACATAACAACAGAAAAGGTTGTTCCATGAACAATATCATAAAGATAAATACTGGTTTTGGATCCAGAAAATAACTTAATGCAAATGATCTTTTTTAACCAAGTATCAGGAGTTTCATTAATATTTGTAGTAGAAGGGCGATTTGTATTAGGCGGGCTATTAGGGAACCTCATCAGTAGCTTTGTCATAAAACTGAGCAAAGTAGCTGGGGTTTCTTGTCAAAGTAGCTGGGGTTTCTTGTCAAAGTAGCTGGGGTTTCTGGTCAAAGTAGCTGGGGTTTCTGGTCGAAGTAGCTGGGGTTTCTTGTCAAAGTAGCTGGGGTTTCTTGTCAAAGTAGCAAGAGTTTCTTGTCAAAGTAGCTGGGGTTTCTTGTCAAAGTAGCAAGGGTTTCTTGTCAAAGTAGCTGGGGTTTCTGGTCAAAGTAGCTGGGGTTTCTGGTCAAAGTAGCTGGGGTTTCTGGTCAAAGTAGCTGGGGTTTCTTGTCAAAGTAGCTGGGGTTTCTTGTCAAAGTAGCTGGGGTTCTTGTCAAAGTAGCAAGGGTTTCTTGTCAAAGTAGCTGGGGTTTCTTGTCAAAGTAGCTGGGGTTTCTTGTCAAAGTAGCTGGGGTTCTTGTCAAAGTAGCAAGGGTTTCTTGTCAAAGTAGCTGGGGTTTCTTGTCAAAGTAGCTAGGGTTTCTTGTCAAAGTAGCTTGGGTTTCTTGTCAAAGTAGCTGGGGTTTCTTGTCAAAGTAGCTGGGGTTTCTTGTCAAAGTAGCTGGGGTTTCTGGTCAAAGAATCAAGGGTTTCTTGTCAAAGTAGCTGGGGTTTCTGGTCAAAGTAGCTGGGGTTTCTGGTCAAAGTAGCTGGGGTTTCTGGTCAAAGTAGCTGGGGTTTCTGGTCAAAGTAGCTGGGGTTTCTGGTCAAAGTAGCCATAGGAAATCTCCAACACCTTGTTCCTTATTGAAACCTCTTCAGTATTGAACTATAGGAAGAATCAAGTGTGACATACCAATTCAAAGAATCCAACCATGGGTTTGGGTTCTTCTTTCTTCTTGTCTGAGCTGCTGGCCTCGCTGCCATCACCATCCCCTTTGCCTGCTTTACTTGGCGTCACGCCATTATCCGTGCCATAGGCACTGTTGTTCTTACTGGTTCCCACATCAAGATGCCGGTCCCCTGATTGGTTAAGGCCTGTAAGTAAATGTGGGACACAAGATTCAAAGAACTGATGCAATACAATGTAAATGTGCAGATGCAGGATTATATCTGGTAAACCTATTGTCTCTTTTGGAATTGTGTGATGCTTATAAGTATGTACTGTCTTGTTTTACCCATTACATGTACCAAACAATTAAGACATTAAACCACTTTGTTGCAGACAACTCCACAAAACATTGTGGATAAAAGAGAAATGACTCTTTATCAGCAATTTCTCCTTTTCCCACAATGTTTTCTGCCTTGTCAGAAGTTTATTTTCAATTGAAATGTTGTCTGCTAACTTTTTCAATTTGAGACAGGCGAAAATTTGGCGTTTGGTAAAGGGTTAAGCAATCACTCTTGAGGTCATTCAGTTTGAGCTGACCTTGATACAGAAAGCAAGTCATTCAGAAAGCTCCCACTGCAGCACTCTGAATGACTGGCCTCTGTATTAAGCCATACGTTGTCTCAAATGCTACAATACTGTCTCTAGCTTTTACAATGTCCGTTTATAACAAGGTTGGCTCTGACAACAAACTATATGTCTGGAAGAAACCATAATTACAAGTAATTTCTTCCTTTGCCTGCTACAGGTGTGTAAAAAAGTGTATATTTGAGGGAAAGGTTTTAGGTCTATAAGTAAACAGCACATCAGAATCAAACAATTGACCGTACTGGTAATGGTTGAACTTTTAAACAGTTAGATCACTTTAAATATTACTGTTGAAAAAGTTGAAATTATCATCTGCTACTGCTTTTAATTTGGACACAATTTTCTTTTTTTTCTTTTAAAGCATTTATCTGTTTAACCCTTTACCAAACACCAAATTTTCGACTGTCCCAAATTGAAAGAGTTTGCAGACGACATTTCAAAAGTTGATGGAATTGACAAATAATCTTCTGAAAGGGCAGAAAACATTGTGGGAAAAGGAGAAAGTGCTCATTCAGAGCAATTTCTCCTTTTCCCACATTGTTTTCTAAAGTCGTCTGCAACAGAGTGGTCAAATGTCAATATTGTTTGGGAAAGAATTAAAAGAGATTATCTGTTTAAATTGACAATTTTCACTAGTGCTTGGAGAGGCAATAAAGTAGTTAGCAAGGGTAAATACCCCTCTTATCAGGACCTCTACATTGCGGATTATTGATTCCCATTTTTGCCCTTCTCTGATTTTCTTACAGCCTGTTTTACTACTAAAATCAAACAAGTTAAATTCCTATCTTGATAACTTATTACACCTTTGGTGAATCTATAGAATATATATATCTATATATCTATAGAAATATTGATGTTATCCTTCCTTGTGTCGAAATCCTGTGCTTTTATAAATATGAAGCAACAGCAAATGCCAAATATATAATAAGAAAACTTCACTTCATCTCAAAGCTTGTGGAAGAAACAATTGTACCAAAGCAAAAAGAAGAAAATTCTCAAATTTCTTTTCGTCTTAATTTTTTCTTGACTTGTTGCCCCTGCGACCAAAGATTCGAGAACTTATTCATGAACTTCATGAATTGTCACAAACATTTTAAATGGCCATTCATGAACATGAAGCTGTTCTTAACATGTTCATGAATTTCAAGAACATGTAAATAAACATCAATAACAGGTTCATTAATGTATTCATGAAACCTGTACTTGATGTTCATGAACGTTCATGAATAAGTTCTTAAATCTTTTGCAGAGATGGTTAAAGGGGCCTAAATGTGTACATAAGCGGGAATGCGTTAATCTTTTTCCTATAGTTGGCTTACAAGCAAAGATTTGAAAATGAAACATAAACACATCTGTATAAAGGATAGATAACATATGTTTAATCATTCCCTATTCCCGCCAATAGAAGAGGTTTTAGAGATTGTTCCAAATCAAAACCAAGTGGGCCACATTTATGCAGTGGTGGAGCATTGACCTCTTGGACCAAGGGCCCTGGGTTTGATCCCCATTGGGCAAGATGGAAATTGCCGAGAATAACTGAAAAAATCGGTGCGAGTACTGTTTAAGTATACAGGAAGCAGTCATCGAGAGTGAATTTAATAAGCTAAAAGCTTTTGTCACAATCAATGTAAATAAAATACATTTAAACTAACTGCAGACAAATGATTCAGAGGATGAAAATTTCTAAACACTAACTTTTCCTTACACTAGTTTTTTTGTCTTTCATAGCACTTATTACTGAAGTATTCTACAGGCGTATTTAAAATCCAGTTTAAATGAAGGAAAGGATTAGTAACCATGGATATCCCCCACTCAATTACCATGGTTACTAGTAATGATGTGTTATACAAGACATGCCCCCCCCATCAATATGTCTTTCATCAATCTTTTCTGGAATATGATATTAATTCCTTAGCCCTTTCTATTATACATTTATTGGTACATCATCATTTTTTGTAAAATTTTCAAAAAGCCTGAAACCTCTAGTTCTAAGTCCTGACAAGGTAGTTTTGCTATATAATAACATAAAGTGACAAAAAACCTCAAAATCCTAAAACTAAGGAATAATCCTGAACAATTTTACTCATACGGATTTCAACACATAAAAAGAAATCAAAGAAACTAACGTGATTAAAGGAACTACTGATCAAACTCACCATTTTCTCCTTTTGTCACAATGGTTTGTACTAAATTTCCAATAGAAATATTTTGTTATTCATACTAAATACTTGTTTGCTCTTGCATTTTTATTTTAACCATTACAAAAATCAATACAAGCTAATGTTTGAAAACATGCATTGAAACTGACCATTATTTTCTAAATAAGTCCTAAAATAGTAAATGCCATTCAAAATACAATCAAATGTCTTTGTTTGTCACGTCTATCTATTCTATTTTTAACAGAAGATACATTTCTAGTGAAGTTTTTGTTAACAAAGAATTAACATTTTAAATGGACACTGAAAAACAGATACTACTGCAGAGGATAGTTATCAGTTTAGTTAAAAAAAAACTAAAATATTCTGCATCAGCATTTTCATTTCTTTTACCAAAAAAAAAAAAAAATTCAAATCCATGAATTCCTCCTTAAAAAATATAATTTTTCATATCTTTTAAGTATTCCAACAATTTCAAAAGATAAAAAAAATAAAAAAAGCAATATGTTTGATAAATTTACATAAATACCAGCATCAGAAACCTTCATTTTCAGCGTCAGTCCATGCAGCCTCTTTACAGGTCATTTAAACCGGTAACCACAGTAAATCCACTTCCTCAACAACTCAAAATTCTCCAGTATGAACAGTATGAGCAGAATGAGCGCAATGCTGCAAACACATCCATCTATTAATGGTAACTTGTACAGGGTCTGTGAGAAATTGTAGATAGTGGTTTTGGTGACACTGTAATGTAATGTGGGCAGGAAATCTAACCCACCCCCCTCTATGGGGATATTGCTTCCAGTGAGTCCAAATTGAAAGGAATAGCAGACGATAAAAAAAAAATTAAGATTGAAAATAATGCAATTTAATTTCCTAATGATCATCAATTTATCCTTTTTTGTCATTTCTAAAGCCTTTCACAGTAGATGTGTCAAAGCAGGGTAGAAAGTGGTCTACAGGATTAATGCTAAATAATCTATGAAAGCATCCCTCCCTGGTTCAGCTTGTCAACCAGTCACTTTATATTTGTTTAAAATGCAAAACAACCAACAACCCCAATGTAATTTCACTGGTAACATTCCTACAGGATACCATTGCCCTTTCTTTTATTTCTAGAGGTTCAAACCCTGAACAGTTTTTCAGCTATTTCAATGATTTCTCTCATCTCTCAAGTAGTGGGCAAGGGCTCTGACTGCCACTGGTGAGGATTGCACCCGGGACCCCTTGTGTTGTTAGTCCTACATTTTAACCACTGGGCCACACTGGACCCAATTCCTTCATCTGTTTTTTTTTTTACTTTATGCATCAAACACGGAACACAAAGGTTTAAATCCAGAGTCATTAATCCAAATTTAGCGCATCTACCTGTATGCAGGTAGCAGAATAGATATAAAAAATCTCATTAATAAAAACTTAGTTTCACAATCACTGAAAAACATTTATAGTAATGCTATCCTAAGTGATCCAAATGAGGTTAGTTAGAAGGGTCTTTTATACTCAGCATTTCAAAAATCTACCTGCAATTTCTTATATAGGGTTTGGAGAATAACTAAAGAAATGAGAGGGAAACGGCTGCAATTAGTCAAAATAGTTTCAAGGGAAGTAAGCCTTCTATTTTCAAATGGGGAAATCTAACGGAAAATATTCCAAATCCAAAATATCTCAATATTTCATCTTAACCCATAACCAAACAATAATGACATTTGACCAGTTTGGTGTAGACAACTATGGAAAACATTGTGGGAAAAGAAGTATTTGCTCTTACCAAGAAGATTGTTTTTTAAAATTTCATCCCATTTTGAAATGTCGTCTGCAAACTCTTTCAATTTGGGACTTTCGAAAATTTGTTGTTTGGTAAAGGGTTAAATTAGTCTGACTATGCCTATAATCTGAACCTCTGTTTTCCTAATGCTGAGTGCACCATGGAACTTAAATGGCAGCCATAACTATAGATACTCAAAACACATGTAACATGATTTTCATCATGCAATCAGAAAATATAAACATTTCATAATGGTAATCAATCACAATCTTATGGATGACAGAGGTAAGGCATGGTCGTCTTGTACCGAGGGTCCTGGGCTAAATTCCCGTTAAGCGAGGTGAAGATTGCTGTGATTAGCCCACAAATTGTCTCGAGCACTAGTTTAGTATCCAGGAAGCAGTAATCGAGAGTGAATGAAATCAGGTTCATTTTAGCTTCACCCACGATCAATGTAAATAATAACTTTTGGCTAATTATACAGTGTCGAGTGGTTTGTTCAATTTGGAATTGGTGCTAAGTGTAGTTAGGGAAATGTGTAATATTGCCTTACAGTTGGGTGAATAATATTGTCATGGATACCAGATGAGGCAAATACCAGGTTCAATTGGATAGACGTATTATATACACTTTATGTTAAATAGATAACTTTAAAAACATCTCGAGTGATCAGCGCATTACTATAGTAAGTGCTTCATGTTTATGAAGCATTTACTTTAGTCTTGCACTGAACCCTTGATCTGTGTCAAACTTTATTTGAAAATCTTAAGATAAGTCACAAAGGGAAGAAATGTTTTTCATCAGTAAACCCAGGTGTTGTCAACATTTATCTTAGTGTTCAGTGACACTTACCCTCATATGGCAGTTTCTGTGACAGGTTGTAAAGCCAAAGTATATTAAATACTTTATAGTAAAATTGTGTAAGAACTAGAATAATTGACAATTAACATAAACATACTTCAAATTCCTTTTAAAGAGTAACTGTTCATATGACCAGTCCTGCTATTGTTATAGAATGCTCAAGCCTGAAAGTCATTACTTGTAGCCTAAAATAAAACATCTTCAACATGAACATAGAAGTAGAATTGCCTGAAAACGGGACCAGACCTGGAAATTTACAGGCCTGTATGATGCTTTCAAAAATGCTTTGGCTAAAAGGTTTGTTTACAGTAAGCAATAAAATGATGTCAGCCCAGAATCACCAGACGAATTTAAAATCAACGGGGAACAATGAAATTTGAGGAATTTTATATTGCGTTGTTGTTGCTGAATAAATGAACATTTTTATGTGTATCACATGACTGTCCTAACCATGTGTCTGCCCTGCATTTTTCTGAGCGCTCATTGCTATTTTAAGACATGACTTGAATGTAAACAATGAAGTCAAATTATGTGCTACACAGTTTGTGCATAAAAAGGCAAAATGATGACTGCCTAGCTATAGGTATCACAAAAGTTATTATTGAGCATCTCCTGGTGGGCGACAGTGGTGCAGTGGTAGAGCACCGGCCTCTTGTACTAAGGGTCCCAGTTCGAATCCAGGAAGCAGTCATCAAAAGTGAATTAAATAAGCTTAAAGCTTCCGTCACAATCAATGTAAAATAAATAAGTTTTAATTAATATCTCCTGTAAAAGGACATAATTATTTAATTCCAATGATTGATGATGGAGAAAAGAAATCCTTCAATTTCTCAATTATTTTGTTTTACTACTGATGATAAGATATCTAAAACATTACCGCTACTTTGGCTTTACAACCAGCCACAGAAACATTAAAGAATGTTATTGTTATAAAATAGGTCGGGAGGGGTTAAGGTTTTATAAGCTTTTCCTTATTTCATACCATATCTTGCAGATTAGATATTGAAATAAGATGAAGGACACACATTAAGGTGGTATAACCATAATTCACCATTTTGAAACTCAATCTTTTGTTGGATTCTTCAGTCGTTCTCAGTAAACAATGGTCTGAACCAGAACTACTGGCATTCAGTTGATGCAAAAAGCTTGGGCCAAGACCGATGTTCAAAGCAAGCAGTTCTGGCCTAGACCAATATATACCGAGAACAACCAAAGTAATCCAACAAAAGAGTTTCAAAACGGGGGATTATGAATATTCTGCCTTATTTCAACACATTGAGTCACACAAGTTAGATGGCTGTTCTGGATCAAACATTGAAAATGGCAAAGCTCAGTTTATAAATACAATGTACATGTAGTTCATATCTTGTATCAAATCAAATTGCGAACTTGTTTTTGTACTAAAACATAGGGAAGTCATACCATAGGACAGTTCTTTTTGTAAATAGCTTGTAATAATATTGGGAACTCATACTTTAGCAAAGTACACTTTGTAAAAAGCTTACAAGGTAAAAGTTTTGTTTATTATCAGGTCATCCCTAGTAAAAGGGCCAGCCAGTTTGGCTTATGTGACAAATTTCACTGATTACACCAAGTACCTCCCAACAGTGACTTCACGATGCCTGGTGCCAAGTGGATAGAAGTCAAAAACCATTAACTTAACTAATTTCTGAACAAGTCTTAGGTGAAACATTTTCCGGACAAACACCTCCCGTGGGGCTTGAGTCTTCTACCTCCCCTTCCCAGGGCGGACGCCTTAACCACTAGGCCATGGTGATGGGTCTTTGTATTATGATTGTCTATGAAAACTCATACTGTAGTACAGAACAGTTTGTAAATAGTTTTGTATTGACTCTGGAGATTGCTTATGAAAATGGTCCAGACTGGTAATGTAGCAAAGTAGATTGTGATGGTAATGTAGCAAAGTAGATTGTGATGGTAATGTAGCAAAGTAGATTGTGATGGTAATGTAGCAAAGTAGATTGTGATGGTAATGTAGCAAAGTAGATTGTGATGATAATGTAGCAAAGTAGATTGTGATGGTAATGTAGCAAAGTAAATTGTGATGGTAATGTAGCAAACTTTTATTTAAATTGTGCATAAACATTTGAAACTCAAACTATGCTGAAACATAACGGTCCTGGGGCCCGTTTTACTAAACAACTTACGGAAAATATTTGCGTAAGTCAAAACTGATAAACGAGGATAGTACCTTCAATAAAAGTACAATATTGCAATGTGACACGTAATTGGAAGCGTCTCGGAGAGACCATTCCAATGATGTGTCACTTTGCAATATTGCTTCATCCAATATCGAAATTAGAGGAATTGTTGTTTTAGACTTGCGCAAATCTTAAGCGTAAACTGTTTAGTAAAACGGTACCCTGCTTTACTAAACATTTTATTAAAAAGTTTACATGGGTCAAAACAACACTCCCTCTTATTACAATATTGGCCTTATTGCAAAGTGACACATCATTGGAATCGTCTCTTTGAGACCCTTCTAATGACATGTCACATTGCAATATTGTTATTTTATTAAAGATACTTTCCTTGTTTATCAGTTTAGACTTACAAAAATCTTTTCCTTAAATTGCTAAGTAAAACAGTACCTAAATCATCCACACAAGTTGGTAGTTCTCTATGAGACAAAACAAACACAGATTATCTTAACAAATGGTTACCTACCTTTGGGTTCTATATCCTGCGAAACTGCAGAATACTTGGTTAACTCCATTTTGTAATAGTTTTTAGAATAGCTGTTTGACTATGGCAATTCGAAGTTATCAATCTGTCTGTCCAAGAAAGTTTTTTTTAACCTACCAGCAGCAAAGTCTTCAATGTATCACCATGACAAAAAAAAAATACTTGCTTAAAACGAGCAGTATCTCCTTAAGTTAAAATGTTTGCTTACCAATATCTTAAACAATGAATGCTCTGTTTTCCATACTAACTTGTACTGTGCTCTTGGCTGTTATTCTCAATTCAGACCATTATCAAGATGAAGGAACAAATCCAGTAGGCACTTAATGTGATCCTGCAAACCAATGTTTATCTTTACCAAGAGTTTTACACAAAATTCCTTTTCAAACCTCTAGTTCTGTAGAAAGTCAGAGACATACAGATTCCTTTCCTCTCATACAAGAACTTTTCAATAAGATAAAGAGTCTAGTTATAGTTAAGAAAACATCACCTGAACTAAGACGTTAACCAGAAAGGTAGATTAAATGATAATGAAGGCCCAACACTGCAAAAACCTTGCAACCTTAAGAGAATTTGCTCACTGAACACAACAACACAGCAATTTCAGAACCATCCCTGTCTAATGGCAACAGAAAGTCTTCTAAATTTGCGAAAGTATTTCATTTAGCACATGTATTAGCAGTAACCCATTTTCTTACCAATCCTTTCCTACATGAAAACAATTAGCACATGTTGCTCACATCCTGTTGATTTTAACGGAAAACACTTTACAACAATCAGTTTCATATGATCTTCATTCTCATAATAAAACCCACAAAATCAATTGTTAATGTGCACATTAGATTATATCGTAGGAAGACACTGAACCAATTTCTTTTCTCCTCTCAAACACCACTCGATCATTTACATGTACTGCAGTAGCATGCATATTTTATTAATGAACAAGTTTGCCTAATTGGGGAGAGTGGTAATTAAATATATTCATATATGTAAATGTCAGCGTTGGGTCAATGGTTGTCATGACATTTACTACAGGGGCCATACCGCACTGTAGAGGTGTGGCCAATGCTAAAAAAATGACTTTGACACTAACTCCATTAAAACCTTACTTAACCCATTACCAAACAATAAGGACATTCAACCATTCTGTTGCAGACAACTCTGGAAAACAATATGGGAAAAGGAGAAATTGCTCATGATGTTTGGTAAAGGGTTAACCCCTATGGTGTGGATACCCATTGGAATCGATTCAACAAGAAACACTTATCAATACCCCAAAATAGAATTTGGCACACATTTTTCAACATACTGCATGTGAAAGACAATGGTACATTCCCTTATTAAGACCTTTGAAATATTTAGTATTTTACTCACATTTCATCATTCGAATTTCATTTCCCGCCCCCTTAGGCAGGAAAAATTGATAAAAAAAAAAAATGTAACAAAATCGATAAGACAAATGATAGAGGCGTGTTGCCCCTTAATCTTAATTATTTGTCATTATTTCAAAATATCAACAGATGACAGTTTAGAAGTTGATCTTTTTTCAAATTTGAGTTTGATTGTGACGAAAAGAAAGATTGGAGTTATGAGCCATTGGTTCTTTGACCTCCACAATGTCTTATGATCTGCAGTCTGCCCTGCCTTGTACTTGTGAAATCCAGGAAAGCCATAAGATAAGTGGTAAACAACTGACATAGTGAAATACCCATTTAACCCATTACCAAACAATAATGACATTTAACCCCATTATGGCAGACGACTCTGGAAAACTTTGTGGGAAAAGGAAAAATTGCTCGTAACAAGCAATTTTTCCTTTTCCCACAATGTTTTCTGCTCTACCAGAAGATGGCTTTCAAATTTCATTACACTTAGAAATGTCGTCTGAAAACTCTTTCAATTTGGGTCAGTCAGAAATCTTGCTTTTGGTAAAGGGTTGAACAAACCTTCAGGAACAGCTTTGCTCAGTTGTGGAAAAGAGCCATCAATGGTTTGCATATGATGTGAGAACCATGAGAAAATAAATGTAATATCTTGCATGGCTAGACGAACAGACAACTGTGACTTAAATGAAATATTGTTGAAAGTAAAGCAAAATAAAAGTCCATCTTGACCATGATTCTCCAACTTAATTAAGCTTACAACGAGTTAGACCCATTCCAAACCAATTCCTGATATGGATTTGTGTGATTGGTTAAATGATGACAGCAGCAGATGACCACTTTAAAATAAAAAGAGAGAGAAAAAAAAACCCATCTGATCAAATTTTTAGTAACAATTCTCAATGAAAGCCAATACTACTCCTTTTGTCAAAATGTTTCAGAAATTTTGTGCTTCATATAAAAAGAAGGAATTAATACAGGTAACGTCTTTTATAATAACACCAAGAATTTTGCTCTGATTTTCATGGCAGCCGTTTGATTGATCAATTGCTCATTTCGTGCCTTGCCCGCGAAACGGTTCTATCTGTTTTTTCTAAATTTTACAGGAGAGCTAAAAAACCTTCTCATTTACTTAATATTGCTTGATTTTCTTTTAAATTTTGTATATATGTGTTAAACAAAACTTTGATAAAACAAATCATATTAGATTTTAGCATTCATTTTGAAAAAGATGGATTTGTTGAATTATGTTACCTAGAACTGTTTCGCAGTAAACTTTTTTCTAAATCGCAAAATTTATTTACCGCGAAACAGTTCCATCTGATAAAACCAATTTGAAATATTGCTTGTAACTTCTCAGAAACATTATTGTAATTCCCCATCTGCATTGTGGGGAAACTGAACTATTTCAAATGCCCCAAAAGCATGCTTTTCAGGCATATAATCATCAAATTGTTTGGCAAATACCGGTAGTTTTTCTGTGCTTGTTACATTTGTCAGGACTGTGTATTTTATTTAGGAAAGCAAGTCAAATTCAGCACATAAATACACCTTTGGGCTTTTCGGTATGAGCTACAGCCAATATTGTTTTAAACAACCACTTTATTAAGCAGTCAACCTTCCTATTTAAGACTAACACAGATAATTCACAATATTTGTTTTATAGTGTATTTCAATTTGCACTAAAAGTACCAGGGGACCTCTGTGGCCGAGTGGTTTTCAACTACCGGTAAAATCAATCAAACATGAATATTTTCATAAAGATTTTAAGCATGCTTGTCTCTTTAGATTTTCATTTTTTGTACAGGGTTCAAAGTATCTTCAGACACAACTCAAAAATATGTTAAACCATTAAATTTAACTAGCTTGTGGCTAATGAGCCGGCTATTTCGGAACAAGTCCCATGAGAACCATTGTCCGGACCACCGCCTCCTGCGGGGTATGAACCTTCAACCTTCCCATTCTGTGGCAGACGCCTTAACCACGGTGACAGTATATATACTTATATTATTCTGTTATATAACATACAGAACAAAATACATGTAGCATGAAGATTCATGTGGTGCATACACAGGTTACTAATCAAAAATGGGATAGTTGTTAACCCATTCCCTCACAGAAAAACGCTTTAAGGGGTCAGAAAATAATCAAAGGTAAATTATCTAGTATCTACTGATTAACTTAAACATTTATATACACAAATTAAAAGTTGCAGTAAGTTATAGAGGTGATAAAGCAAACTTAGCAGCAGGACTTCCCTATTGCACAGAAATAAGAAACGGGTCCTCCATATAGAATACTATTACATCATAGCAATTCTAATTATGTCAGCACTTTATGTTGTTTTTGAATGAGCAGCAGATAATTTGAACCAAAAATCAGACTGTGCTTTCTGTGCAGTTTGATCTTTAGTATTCATGTAAATATCCCATTATGACCATTAGTCCTTTTGAAGGAGTCCAAAGTTGATAAAAGGGAAAACTACTATTCTGTAAGAGATAAAGATACTATTGAAAGCTATGTCATGTTTATTTAAGAACATGTTGGTTAATATCAGACAAAAGGGCACTTCAGTCAGTCACACTTTATTATTAAAATCTTAATAGTTTTAATTAGTATTATTACATGAAACAACTTTCAAAAGGTAATTATATTAAGTATCATAATTTTATGCAATGAAGTATTTACAGTTATGTTTACATCAAGTTTTCCTGTAGTAATAAACAGGGGTGTGGAATTATAGAATTTTTCAACTTGTCCATGGACAAGTTAGACCCAATTATCTAGTTGTCCGAATCTAAGGTTCCCTTGTCTAATGAAAAGAGTGTGAATACCGTATACATGTAATGGTTAATCATTGTTTTATTGAATCTGTCATTATCAGTAGCATAACTAGTGCATGTTTAGAGGATCCTATACAGACGATTCTAAGTGAGAGTGTCTTTCCTTTGTAACGCATCAATTTGCCTTTGCTACGAATAATGCCGTAATGTTGTATCGGAGCTTAGGGTACTTTGGATAAATACAACAGAAGAGTTCAGATTGGTCACCTTAATGCAGCCAGATCCCGTTGTAACTTTGTTTTGCGCTTTTCTGATTCATTGAACTACCTGATCGAATAACAAATTTGTTCATTTTGAGATTAAATAGTGAACACTGTTTACTAGAGTGTCAGGAGGTTGCATTGATACTTTTAACTTATCAAAGAACTTGTTTCGGCTCTCCAACTACGCAGAATGTTTACTTGTTCTTTCCAATAGCAATTTAACTGCTTCCACTGAGAGACATCACTCTTGGTAAGTAGTTTGTGAATCAAGGGACTTTTAGTGGTAGGAACATGGGTTATATTTTATTTCAAAGACATGAAAGATCAACTTTGAAATAAGAATTGAAAATGGGCTTTCAGCAAAATCCACTTGTCCTGGGACAAGTGGAGCTGGAAAACCTCCTTGTCCAGTGGCAAAAAGTCCCGGGTCGGACAAGTCGGGCAAAGTAATTCCACACCCCTGATAAAGCATATATATATGATATAGAAAATATGATGTGCCTTTGGTATAATTCCTGACACACAAAGAAACATCAGGTCATTGTATTTGTCAGCATTAATCAGAATAAGATCTTTTCAAGGCTGAACAAGTTTTATACTGTTTGGACTTGAAATTGAATCCCAAGATTGTCTTACACAAATGAGGAGATTCAATTTGCTGTAGCGTCACCGCAATGGTCATATTTAAAGCAATACTTATTATTTGGGTCATAAGAGTGTATGCAAAAACTTTTTATTCCAGATATATGTATTCTATATCTCTCATCATTGAATTACCCAGGTTGAAATGGTAAAGTTGTATGTGGTTAGTCATCTTTTATAATACAAAGAAGACCAAAATGACTTAGGTGTAAGTAATATCTCTTCAAGTTAAAACAAGCTAATATAAGGTCTTCATGGGTTTTGGCTAATGTTTTATCCAGTTCTTTCAATTTCTGAGAGCATTTTTTGCTTTGCAAATCTTTATTGTATTCAGGTAACAAACTTGTTTATCTTGTTCTCATGCATTACTAAATGTACAACAGGAATAACACTATAATCTTTACTCAGCTGATGATATCCAATATTGAATTCCGATTTGAAAATATTTCTGTAAATATTTTACTGATACTTTTGCTAAATTGTTTTTGTCACAATACTCACAGTATAAAGAGCACAGTATAAAAAGTACATCTTAGTTACACTTAAACCAGGTTCTTAATATTCTTTACCCTTTCCTGCAATAATTTGATCCAATTGCACTGGAAAGGAAGTATTATGATCGCTAACCATAGAGGATTCTAAGTAAATAACTAGAGTTAGAACCGTTTCGCAGGAAATATTATTGCCATTTGGAGATAGAACTAAAGGACAAATCATTAATAACTTTTTTATTTATCAATATATCACCTTGAATTTTTGTCAGTAAATGTGTCAGAGGTTTAAGAACATAATTCCATCAAAAAGTGATTTTGTGAAAAAATGTTAGTTAGAACCGTTTCGCAGGCAAGGCACGATTTATAGTCATTTAACAGGAATAATGTTCACAATGTTCATGCAATCATGATTCACAAAATACTGAAAACACAAAGTAAATTCAATGCATGGTCTGGAATTTGATCAAGAAAATAACATAATCCGAAAATTAAACACTGCTGCTAAACCTCTACAGTCCAGACTGAATTCCTGATATTCTTGTAACCCTTTAACAAATTATGTCTGCTTTGGAATGCATTCTAAGCAGACAATCAATTAATCATTCACACTGATTAAATGCTAAGTTGAATCGTCAGATTGTTTCTTATGTTATAAAACATTCAGCATCTTTTTAGAACAAAAAGAAAATAGTGAAACAGATAACTTGGTTTAAATGTCATCTGTTTTATGTTCCTGTAAACATGTAAAGGTTGAAAAATCCCATAATGCCGGGTTACATGCCAAAAGGTCAACCCTTTCCCTAATCCTTTAAATGCCGTTTTCTTGGAACTTTTGTGTAATTAAACGATAATTTCTTGCATATGAGATGACATACTTCCTCATACAAAGTTTAAGAAGAGTGGAAAATGAAAGCAACAGCAGACAAAAATCTTTAAGAAAAAAAAAAAAGAATGTTTTGTTACATTTGCAAGAAACAAAAGTGTTAAAAGGAGAAGCTAATTCCTTTTCATTTTTTTTTAAATAATTCTTAAAAATCGTTTCCTGTTGATGGATCAAAATAAGAAGCCATAGTATAAAGAAAGGAAAAATTTAAGCTCTAATGCTTTTCCAAAGACTCAGTGGAATTAACCCTTTACCAAATGCCGAATTTTTGACCGTCCCAAATTGAAAGAGTTTGCAGACGACATTTCAAAATGTGATGAAATTGAAAAGCAATCTTCCGGTAGTGCAGAAAACATTGTGGGAAAAGGAGAAATTGCTCGTCACTAGCAATTTCTCCTTTTCCCACAATGTTTTCCAGACTTGTCTGCAACAAATTGGTCAAATGACATTATTGTTTGGTAACGGGTTAAGCAGCAAGTCCCTACGCAATGTCAAGGACATGTTAAAGTACTTCAACAGTCAGGCCTCCGGGCCCCATCAATAAGCCTGGATTAGTCTCTCAGACATTACAACATTGACCTTTCCAGTTTTCCTGTAAATTTTCATTGGCCATGATGCCAGACATGTTATTTCACCTGCATAGCATCGTCCCTTATCCTGAAAAAGTTCACCCCATTGGCAGCCATAAAAAGATTTAAAAAGACATAATGACATAATGAGAATTTGCTCACATGAGCAAATTCTCATTTTGTCACAATGTTTTCTATCCTAGCATAGTCCACTATACAATCTTTGATGGAAATCTTCATGGAAAACCCTGTGTATAATTAGATCAATGATGGCAGCAGGAAACTATACATGTAAGGTACAGGTGAAATCTGCAGCCAAAGTATTGAATTATGTGTTTCCCCTGATAAGAAGATAATCATTATATTGATTTAGGATGCAATCTGGACACTTTAACAGCAATTGATATAATCTCAGAGGTCAAGATAATATAAATACAATATCAATGGCATATTCTCTGATTTCTTTCAATAGCCCTACACTGTGGGTACATATTAGACTTATTAAACCAAGATGTTTTAATTAAGAGTATCCATAAAATAGAGGGTCCAATGCAATACTACAGTAAGTCTATTAGTTTTATGATATCTTGGACCTTAGTATTGAAATATGAGTTCCCAGGGTAAGAATATAATCATATTATTGGTTCATGATGCACTTTTAAAAGCAACCTTTACAATCCCAGAGGTTACGATAATATATGCAATAGCATATGGCAAATTCACTGATTTAATCTGATTTATTCACACAACCTTATAAATTGGGTACTTATTACCAGAATTGTTATGCCAAGATGTTTTAATGAGTACCCCTAAAAATAGAGGCTTCAAAGCAGTACTAATAGTAAGTCCTTTAGTTTTATGACATCTGGCACCTCAGTATTGAAATATGAGTTCCCCAGGTAAGGAGATAATCATAATATCGATTTAGGATGCAATCTGGACACTTTCTCAGCAACTTTTATAAACTCAGAGGTCAATATAATATGTGTCATATGATATTGTATAGCAAATTCTCGATTTATTCACTCAATCTTAAATATCGATGGTTCAATGCAAGACTATGGTAAGTGCTTCATAAACATGAAGCACTTACTATAGTATTGCACTTAACCCTCGATATTTGGTACCTATGGGAATTGTTATGCCAAGATGTTCCAGTGAGTACCCATAAAATAGAGTGTTCAATGCAATATTATAGTAAGTCTTATAGATTTATGAAGGACTTAAATATATTTTGGCTTATTTTAGTCTTTCCCTTTAACCCTTTACTCTTAGAATGCTGGGTAATTTTCTTGAAATAAATTTCTGTGTCATCTGCTTTCCAAAACCTTTATCTGCTTAACTTTGGTGAGGAAAGATACTCAGAGTAGCAAACAGGATAGATCACAGGCCAGCAGCCAATTCACTTGGCGGCTGACCTGGATCAAACCTGTTAACGTAAGTATGAAGTCTATTCAAGCACTATAAGGGTTAAAATAGTAGTATGGTGTTATGTTGTCTTGAGTTTATTTCTGATAAAAGTTATATAAATAAATCATACCCAAGCTCAAAAGCATCAGAAAGTGTTAAAGAATTCAAAACTAATCATATTTTCAAAAGTCTACAATTTGAAACATCTCAAAAACCATTTAACCCTTTCCTAAACAACAAATTTTCGACTGTCCCAAATTGAAAGAGTTTGCAGACGACATTTCAAAAGGTGATGAAATTGGAAAATAATCTTCTGATAGGGCAGAAAACATTGAGGGAAAAGGAAAAATTGCTCGTTACGAGCAATTTCTCTTTTTCCCACAATGTTCTCTAAAGTCGTCTGCAACAAAGTGTTCAAATGTCGTTACTGTTTGGGAAAGGGTAAACTACCTATACCTGCTTGACTTTTGATAACTTTGATATTAAACTTCAGAATCCATTTGATACAAATGAATAGTATCACCAGTACCAGTAGTTGATCCCATTCCCAGCCTTGTTTGTACTTTAATCGTACTCTAATGAATTGGCCTACTTGTTTGTACTTTAATCGTACTCTAATGAATTGGCCTACTTGTTTGTACTTTAATCGTACTCTAAAGAATTGGCCTACTTGTTTGTACTTTAATCGTACTCTAATGAATTGGACTTCTTGTTTGTACTTTAATCGTACTCTAATGAATTGGCCTACTTGTTTGTAATTTAATCGTGCTCTAATGAATTGGCCTACTTGTTTGGTCTGATAGTGTATGTAACTATTCAACTGGAAGTTATTTCAACATCACTCCATCATCATTTCATGCTCAAGTTGTCACAAAGTAATTAAAAGCATTTGTTAAATGAGAGGGTTAAAACTAGTCCAGCTGTGCAGTGTTTTAGGTAGAATACCCATAATCCACCAGTTTGAAACTCATTCTTTCATTGGAATACTTATGTTGTTCTCAGTATACATCGGTCGGGGCCGGAACTCATGGCATCAAACCGAATTCTTCCAGCCCCAATCTATGTATCCCGAGAAAAATCAAAGTACTCAGACGAAACAATAAATTCCAAAATGGCTGATTATGGGCGTCCTAACTTAAAATGACTGATTAAATGGTAGAAGAAAGCATTCAACATTTTAAAAGATGAAATTGATGGATCATTCATCACATGCCTTATCAAATCTTTCCCAAACAACAAATTTTCGAATGTCACAAATTGAAAGAGTTTGCAGATGACATTTGAAAATGTGATGAAAATGGAAAGTAATCCTCTGATGGGGCAGAAAACATTATGGGAAAAGGAAAAATTGCTTGTTACAAGCAATTTCTCCTTTTACAAGCAATTTCTCCTTTTCCCACAATGTTTTCTAAAGTCGTCTGCAACAAAGTCGTCAAATGTTATTATTGTTTGGGAAAGGGTTAAATCTTTTTAAAGTTGCTTATTCAAAGAAGATAAAATTTGAAAGTCATAATAAAATGTCTTTGAAACAATACATTTTTTGTATTGTTTTTTGATATATAATAAAAAGTAGCCAATGAAATCATAATCTATTCAAGTAATCTCAAGCTATCCAAGTATTTACAATTTATGTGTGGTAGATCTCAAAACCAATGTCAAGCTTTTGGGTTGAAATTCATGTAATTTCACTGTACATACACATTAAAGAAACGTAAATGATTTTATTTTCCTTCTAATGGTTATTCTTCAGAGAGCTGGGTACCGTTTTACTAAACAGTTTACGCTTAAGATTTGCGCAAGTCTAAAACAACAAGTCCTTTTATTTCAATATTTGGCAAAGCAATATTGCAAAGTAACACATCATTGGAATCGTCTCTCCGAGACGCTTCCAATGACGTGTCACATTGCAATATTGTACTTTCATTGAAGATATTATCAATATTAATCAATTTTGACTTACGCAAACATTTTCCGTAAGTTGTTTAGTAAAACGGGCCCCTGCTGTACAGTTTTAAAGAAATAAATCTCTAACTTCCAAATGTTTTTAGATCTGTAAACAAGCACCTTTTATATAAGGAAATGGTGCAGGGGTCTGTTTCATCAAACGTCTTAAGTGCACTTAGCTAAGAGCAATTAAAATCACACTTACCACGTTTCTTGTGTGCGTTTCATCAAACAATCGCAACTGCTCATGACGATCATAAGTTAGGAGCGAAATCAAAACGCTCGCAACTATCTCATATTTACCGAAATGGCCGGTATAACGTAAACTTTACAGCATTGTACCAGAATTTAGGCATATCATAACCATCCTTTTAAATAGTTTAAACCTTGATTCAAAAATATTTGTCATTTAATGTATTATATTAACGGGCTATCATAAAAATAAGGCATACAAAGGAACAAAAAACATAGAAACAAATTTGGCTGCATGATGATTTTCCAACATCGACCTGGCTACACATTCAATGCGTGATAATGTTATACCGTGACTGACTTGACATTTCTTCAGACCCTCGCTTCGCATATTTACAACTTGTTTAGAGGTAAACGAGTACATATTGTCGCGCGTCTCACTGTTTAAAATCGATAATGTACATGTGCGAATGGAACAATCCATGTTGTGTAATTCTAGATCATTTATAAACAGTATACCTATCTTGTTCTGAATGAAATAAAAAAGAAATCAAAATCTTAGAAAAATGGCCGCCATTCTGTGACGTAATCGCACTTAAGAGAGCCCCGTACCTCCTTTAGAGTTAAGAGCATTTTTCGGTCGTCACTTCTAAGAGCGAAAAAATTGGTAAAACGCCTCTGAGAGAGAAAATCTGACTTCAGAGCGAATACACACTTTAGATCATTAATGAAACGGGCCCCAGGACTATAGCAAATTTTTTAAAACCTTGAGGGTCCAATTCAAGGCTACAACAACTTGCTCACAAAAGTGAAGGACTTGCTCACAAAAGTGAAGGACTTGCTATAGTCTAGTATTCAACCCTTGGCCTGTAAAAAACCTTACTGGGCTCTTGCACCAAGTATTTTAAGTTCTACATTGGTACTGCGTGGCTAGGTGGTAAAAGTGGTAAACTTTGGACTCAGTGATCCTGTGTTTGAGTCCCACCTCCGGTTTAGTGGAAGTTGCCTTTGGCCCCAGCCTAGCACTGGTTCCAGGAAAACTGTAGGATTCACAGTCTTAGACCTTTATCCTGATCTTAACAATAAACAGTATCTACCGTTACCAAACAAAAACGAAAAAATTTGACAAGTTTGTTGCAGACAACTCTGGAAAACATTGCTTTACAAGCAACTTCTCCTTTCACCACAATATTTGCTCTCCTATCAGACTATTTCTTTTTTTCAATTTCATCACATTTGAAATGTCGTCTGCAAACTCTTTCAATTTGGGACAGTTGGAAATTTAAAGTTTGGTAATGGGTTAAGACACTACAAAGTGTCAATAGTGTCCATTTTATGGGATGTAGCCTTATTTTCAAATACAAATGTTCACAACCTAGGAGAAAACGAATGTAAAGAAACACGAAAAAATTCAAGTTATTTCACCATACCATATATCTATCTAATTTTAGTACATGTTATCTGTCATAGGTTAGTGAAGAGCTATCCTTGAAATCAACAAATGGATTGCATTAGAAAGGTCTGTCATATCTATTTATAGAAATTACACCATAAAGGGGATTGACGAAACATATCTCCAACTTTTCGTCAACGATTTACTCAACTTAATTGTTAAGTAACTGAACAATAAAGAAATCATCGTGACAAAAGAATGAATGCTCCTGCATAGCAATTCCTTCCTTTTGTCAGAATGGATTCCATCCAAATTCACCAATATGGAATTCCGATTTTGATTTACGTGTCCATCAATGCCCAATCTTTTTCTGCCCTTGTCTGTATAATGGGTATAATAGTATATTTCAGTTTATAAACATTCCCTGGTTCTTTAACCCATTACCAAACATGTACATTTGACCACTTTGTTGCAGACGACTTTAGAAAACATTGTGGGAGGAAGAGAAATTGCTCATAACCAGCAATTTTTCCTTTTCCCACAATGTTTTCTGCCCCATCAGAAGATTGTTATCCAATTTCATCACCTTTTGACATGTCGTCTGCAAACTCTTTAAATTTGGGAGTTGAAAATTTGGCTTTTGGGAAAGGGTTAAAGCTTCTGGACAAGCAGGGCAATATGCAATGAGTTTTTTCTAAATTAAATCAATGGGTTCTTTTTACCAAAACTTAAAAATCAATGGGTTTTTTTACCAAAACTTAAAAATCAATGGTTTTTTTTTTAACAAAACTTAAAAATCAATGGGTTTCTTTTTTACCAAAACTTAAAAATCAATGGGTTTTTTTTTACCAAAACTTAAAAATCAATGGTTTTTTTTTTACCAAAACTTAAAAATAAATGGGTTTTTCTATAAAAAAAAATGATTAAAATGAATGAAAGTAATGAGTTTTGAGGAAATTCTATGAGATTTTTGAGGCCAAAAATTATCACTGAATATGGACAATTGATTCTGCCACCCCTGTGCAGTAATGGCTTCTCTCAATGACACTCATGATCATTGGCATGTTAATATGGCAGCAAAATTATATTAACATTTGTGTCTTGGTATGAGCTTATCGCTATGTCAACAATGTTTCAGTTATGTCACAGCTTTCCTGTATTTACAGGGTTTTCCCCTTGACCCCTTGATTACTGCTTATTTTGGTGACTTTTGATCCCACATATACATAATTGTGAATGGAAAATGATATTTAGGGGCCATATCCAGAAATTTTGGGTCATTTACTATACAGGTTTGGAGTCAAGAAAAACATTGATTTACCAGTACCAGGCAATAGGTCTGAAGTGTTTTGCCAAAGGACACTCCGATGAAACGACAGGTACTGGTGGGGCTTGAACCCATGATTGTGCACCATCTTAACCACTGGGCTATATAGGACCCCTTGATTGAATATTCATAACGGTTTAACAAATGAACAGTTTTAAAACAAAACCTCAAAGATGCACATGCATGTGGGATTTGCTTCCAATAGCTGCTATTTCAATTCACCTCCACACATAGGACTCTGGGATTGACTGTTATTGGTTTGAAAAGCATGAAGACTGGTCAACCCGTACTAAGTTAGCACTGATTGTGATCCAGAAAAAAAAACCAACACATTATCCACTCTGTTGTCCAAACATACATGCTCATTTCACTGAAAAACTGTTGAAAAGAAATTTAACCTAAACATGCAAAGGTTAAGAACTGACAGGGTTGGCAGAATCAATTGTCCCTATTGCCCAACTTGTCCAAACGCTTAATTGCCCAATTGGTCTAAAAGCTTAAATGGTAAGTTTATTTTTACTGAAATTAATTACAGTGAAGCCCCGTTTATCCGGACCCAGATTATCCGGATGTCTCGCAATCCGAACGAAATTGTAAGGGAACGGAATTATTCGACCAGTTTGTTGCAGATGACTTTTGAAAACATTGTGGGTAAAGGAGAAATTGCTCGTGACGAGCAATTTCTCCTTTTCCCACAATGTTTTCTGCCATATCAGAAGATTATTTTTCAATTTCATCACGTTCTGAAATGTCGTCTGCAAACTCTTTCAATTTGGGACGGTTAACAATTTGGCGTTTGCTAAAGGGTTATAAGTATACATGTGCATACAGACTGTTTATGACTTAATGTGTATAAGACCATGCTCTCCTTCATTAGTCCGGATGATTCGGTAATCCGGACATTTTGTTGGGCACGGACGTGTTCGGATTAACAAGACATTACTGTTTATACATGTAACTGTTACTGATGAACAGACAAGTCCAGAAAAAGATTTGGCATTTACAGACAATTAAAACATCAGATTTCCCCACCCCTAATTGGAAGCAAAATTCTCTGGTAAGTGAGGGGTTGATAGATATTATCGCTGCCAGTCAAACAACAATCATGAAATAGACTATATAATATATTTAGGTTGGTTATCCTGATAGTATCGGTACCCATGATAAATGGATGAGTCCATCATTGAGTGGAAGTAGGTATGTATTGGTAGTGTTTTGTAGGTAAAATAAACTGTTGCTCATTGCTGTCTATGCATGCATTAAAATATGAGTATTATTTCTGTAATAGCTTCAAGTATGCTTTAACCCTTTAACAAATTTTCGACAGTCCCAAATTGAAAGAGTTTGCAGATGACATTTCAAAATGTGATGGAATTGGATAGTAAATTTTCTGATAGGCCAGAAAACATTGTGGGAAAAGGAGAAATTGCTCGTCAGGGGCAATTTCTCCTTTTCACACAATGTTTTCTAAAGTCGTCTGCAACAAAGTGGTCGAATGTCGTTATTGTTTGGGAAAGGGTTAACCCATTAGCAAACAATAAAGACATTTGACCAGTTTGTTGCAGACGACTCAGGAAAACATGGTGGGAAAAAGAGATATTGCTCTTAACAAGCAATTTCTCATTTTCCCACAATGTTTTCTGCCCTACTAGAAGATCATTTTTCAAATTCATCGCAATTTGAAATGTCGTCTGCAAACTCTTTCAATTTGGAATTAGGTAAGGGTAGGTGAGTTTTAGGTAACAAAAATGAGCAACTATTTTTAGACCAAATCATTCTGATGTAATAGTATTTACATAACATTATATAGCTTTTATTAACAGTGGTCTCTACTTGTAAGGGGAATTTGTCCTTATAAGGTAATAATCGTATACTGCTACGAGAGTTTGTCCTCTTAAGGTTATAATTGTGAATAGGCAAATATTTTACAGTGGTAGGCCCAGATAAAACTTTACATGTATCTTATCCTTTTCACTCAATAGGGGTTGTGTAACTTATTCATTTAACCCTTTACCAAACGCAAAGTTTTCGACTGTCCCAAATTGTAATTTTTTATGCGACACTGAACGTACAAGTGCAGAAAATGATTAGGCATTTATGGACAGGTAAACAAAAGTCACATTTTGCCACCCCTTTATGGGCGGTCAAATCAAAGGGTCCTTTACCAAAGGTAAATCATTTACGACAGTCTCATACTGACCACTGTAAATCTTAACCCTTAACTGCCTTCATGCTTATGCAAAAAGGTTAACTCTAAATTTTAACCTTTATAGTGCTGAATCTGATATCATGCTTATGCAAACAGGTTAAATCAAAGGCCAGCCACCAAGTAATTTTTGTGGATGGCCTGTGGTCTAAGCTGTTTGCTACTCAGAGCATCTTTCCTCATCAATATCAAGCAGATATTTAAGGTTTGGGAAAGCAGACAACACTAAAATCTATTTTAAGGAAATGACCCAACATTCTAAGGGTAAACTTATATACTTTACAAATCGTACTGATAAGGGTACAAGAACATCGTCAGGTTACAAAACCTCATTTCCATACATAACTTTGCATGCTTGAATACCTTTTTAAGGATATGTTGACATATTTATATGACTTTCCGCTGAACTAGAAAATAACCTAATCTTTCTTTATTTAACATAGATGAAAGTTACCCAAGTACAACACTCCGATGTTCTATAAAGTTAAACCAACCTTTAAATGGCGAGATTTTTTAGAAAGATCAAATTTAAAATGCGACAGCAGATGACAATCAATAAATTTGCAAAAAACATTTCAAAATGTGATAATGAGCAAAAAGGATTGTGATCAAATGAAGAATTGCTCGTCATTAGCATTTTCGTCTAATTTTACTATGGTTGCTTGACATGCTTGCACCGTCTGCTGTAATGTATATTTAACCCTTTCCCAAACAATAATGACATTTGACCACTTTGTTGCAGACGACTTTAGGAAACATTGTGGGAAAAGGAGAAATAATTATTGCTCTTTTCCCACAATTTTTTTTTTGCCCTATCAGAAGATTATTTCCAAATTTCATCAAATTTCTAATGTTGTCTGCAAACTCGTTCAATTTGGGTCAGACGAAAATTTGGTGTTTGGTAAAGGGTTAAATGTCTATGTGTGAAGGACACTAAGACAACTATCATGCAAACGTGACTGTGCATATCATCTAAAATTCTTTTTAACAAAAAAAAAGGTAAATTGGTTTCTTATGTCTTTAAACATCTTGCTTGTATACCTTCTTTATTCTAATTTTGATAGATCAACAACAAAAAAAGAATATAACTTTAAAACATCAGCTTTGGTCGCTTGTAAAGTTTTAAAAAAAAAAAAAACCGATGTATAAAAAGAGGGTTGTTCTGTAACTTCTGTGTCATTCTATACCCATACACCAAAAAGATAGATAGAGATAATACAGTAGCATTAATCACCCCCCTCCCCCCTTTGAAATATTGAAACTGATCCTATTTGATAGCATTAGTAGGTGACAAAGAAATGTAAAAATCATGAAAAGATCAAATTTAACTGGCCATCTGCGGTAAAAACAATTCTGATAAAAGAAGAAATTGCTCATTGATGGAACTAGCCATAATCCTTTTGGCACAGCTGTTTCTCAAAATGCTTACAACTTGTTGACTGATACAAGCATAAGTGAAGAATAAGTGAAGAAAGATAATACCATACTTTGTAAAGGGATCATTTTCATAACGTCCCTAAAAAGGTAATAAATCATGTTCAGTGGTATAGCCTAATGCCCATAACCGCCTCAATGATAAAACATACATAAATATTAGCCTGATACTTGAATCACAAAAGCAGTTTCTTTTAACCCTTATAGTGCTGTCACCAACTTCATGCTTATGCAAACAGGTTTGATCACAGGCCAGCTGCCAAGTAAAATGGCAGCTGGCCTGTGATCTAACCAGTTTGCTACTTTGAGTATCTTACCTAATCAGAATTAAGCAGATATTTAAGGTTTTGGAAAGCAGACGACACAAAAAACTAACGTTGTAAAATTTAGGAGCAATTTAACCTTTTGCCAATGCGGTACTGATTGACTAAGAAGATGCAATCAACCACAAGAGAGTATAATAAATATAGAAGAAAGAAGAAATGACAAGTGATGAGTATGCAAAAAAAAAGGTGTGACAGAAGAAGAAACTGTACATAAGCCCACTAGCAAGGTCATTTTGACAAGAGAATATAATGAATATAGAAGAAAGAAGAAATGACAAGTGATAAGCATGCAAAAACAGTGTAACAGAAGAAACTGTACATAAGCCCACAAGCAATGTCATTTTACATCACATTGGTTACTATAGTCTTCTGCCTTTAGTGTATGAGTACATCAATGATAATTATCTAATTTATCATAATCAATTAGTTTCTTTTATTAAACTTTAATATCAAGTGAAGACTTTTTCGGTAATATTGCGGTGCTGAAGCTTTTCTTGGATGGGGGAAGACCCTTAACCCTTTACCAATCAATAACGACATTTGACCAGTTTGTTGCAGATGACTCTGGAAAACATTGTGGGAAAGAAAGAAATTAGCAATTTCTCCTTTTCCCACAATGTTTTCTACCCTATCAGAAGATTATTTTTCCAATTTCATCACATTTTGGAATGTCATCTGCAAACTCTTTCAATTTGGGGCAGTAAAAAATTTGGCGTTTGGTAAAGGTTTAATCAACTGCCCACAAGGGCTAGTCAAGATGGCTGGCATCATTGGCATTCTCAAAGTTTAGCTGTGAAGACTCATGAATAATATCATTTATTGCAACAGTAAGTTAAAGGAAGAAGGTCACTTAGAAAATTAAAATGTTATTGAAACAATACAGTTTTTGCATTGTTGTTCAATTTACAAACAAAAGCAGCTATTGAAAGCATTGCTAATTCAGGAAGCATCAATTCATCTACAGTCAAACTTGTGTTAAGAGGCCAGCCTATGGAATTGAGAAAATTGGCTGTTAAAGACAGGTCGGCTGCTTAACACAAGTTGATGTACACTATAATTCCAACAATGGGACTTTCTTTAGTGGTTGTTTAAGGCAGGTTGGCTGCCTAAAAGGATGGTTGCTTAACACAAGTTGGACTGTACGTATGTACAGTATATACAGGGCTTTTTTTTCCATGAACTGGGAAGAGGCCCAAGCCTGTTGAACTTGCTGAATTTGGAAGCCAAAAAACTGGTATGACTTTGAATCTTTAGGAAAACTGCATGATTTTAAAAAATAATCCAATTGGGAAGTAGCCTTTTATAGGCCCCTGTTATACAACATGAAAAAGTCCTGATATATGTGGTAGATCTCAAAAGCAAACTCACACTTTTGGATTTATAAGGTACAAGTTAATTCACTGCATACAGTCATGCTTTAAAAAATAAAAAATGAAATAATTTTTCTTCCAATGACTTTACCCCAGTTATTTTTACTTTCGAATTTTCTCATCTGTAAACAAACACCATCAAAAACCGACATAAAATGATTTTAATTTGAACACTTAAAAAAATAAAGAAATGATTTTTTTAAAAAAAAGAAAGGCTTTTTGAAATCTTATACTCTATATGATATACAGTTTATCGATAATAAAAAATAAATAAAAAAGGATTTATATCTTTACCATACCTCCCTTTTCCAACGCAACCTTTTCTGTTCGTTCTGAACATCTCTACCTCACTCATCTAATCATATTATTCAAAAGGAAGAAAATACTCCTTTATACACACATTCAGGAATCTATTAAAGAAACCACTATAAAGAAAAGATTAACTGCCCATTACAAATATTTCAAATTCTATAGTAGAGGTTTCTTCTATGATATTGACTTTGAACATTTTTTTTTATTTTTTCAATTATATCACTGCTCTAATCCAATAATTAGCAAGGGCTCTGAAGTGTCTTGCCAAAGGACACTTCCATGAAGCAGGAATAGTTCATGTTATAGTTACATACAGGGGCTTACTAAAGGCACCTTCCCTATTGGAAATCTTTTCTTAAAATCATGCAGTTTTCTTTAAATACAAATATCACACCAGCCTTTTGGTTTTCTCATTCAGCGATTTCTGCAATATAAAATTAGCAGACCTAAGCCTCTACCCAATTCAAGGGGAAAAAAGCCCTGAGGAAACACTTACTTATGTCATAGAACTCTCCATTTTCTTCCTTTTTTGGTTTGTAGGACTGCAGTGACGCCATATTTGACCATGCACCCACAGTGGATTAAACCTGCAACAGACAAATCCTATATTTACAGTTACAGCAGCAAATCAGAACAGTCCAAATTCAAAGAAACAGCGGACGTTTTTCATAAATGAAAGTATTATTTTAATTTTAAATTGTTGGGGAACTGTTTAAACATAATCTGAGGATATACTCAGAGAAGCAAATAGGTTAAATCACAGGCTAGCCACCAATTTACTTTACAAAATAAGCGTATGTATATAATGAAAAGGCTTACCAAAACAGGTTCTTTTATCTTTTCTATCAACAGGACAGTAATATTATTCTCATCATAAGTGAATGATTATCTAATAGTGTAGTTTCAAGGCATAACTAATATGACTAATATAACAGGAAATATTTTGATGTGTTTGTCACAAGAAATATCTCCCCTTTACACATCAGAAATCTTAAAAGCATTTTCTACATCACATCATTTAGATAACCACAAACAGTAGTTTCCAAGTCAGAGAAACTGACTGTGGGTAGTTATGACAACTACTTTCTTTTGAATTATGCAAGCAGAATCTGTGTTATAAACCCTTCCCTGATTCTTTCAGCAACAAATTCCTGGTGTAAATTGAATTCATTAGCAAAATTTTAAGTTTAAACTTCAATCAAGAGAATGAAACAAACAGTTTTGTACTGAATATTGAAGGATAAAAATGTACAGTCTTTACAATCTCCTAGTCTCAATAATGAGTCGTGGATGAAGCTTTTTTCAACATTTGGACATTAATCTTGCTTCGTTATGTTGAAGGCGTCAGTCAATATAGCAATTTAACCTTCGAGACCAGAAATCTGGACTGGTTCTCCTCCTATCATAATACAATACAAACCATATATGCTCATAAAAAGTATATCCTTAATAATTGCTAAAAATAAATAAAAACAAAAAATAGCAAGTTGAAACAAAATTGTAGTTCAAATGCTAAATTGCAAGAAGCTTTAAACAGCTTTATGGAAGCATCATTGTTGTGTAAAGCTTGAACGATATCCTTTGATCTAATGCTGAATGACTTTAAAGCCAATTTATCCAGCCTCCAAATCCATATGCAATTCAATTGTGTATGAAGCGATGGCTGAACCAACCTGAAGGCTGAAGCAGACGATTTTGGGTCCGGACAATTTAAGCCTTGTGTAATAAAACACGAAGAAAATAAGAGCAAACAGCGCTTAAATACTCATGGTAATGAGTTAACCGAACACGAATGACCCGCCTAAGTGCCAATTGGGCGTTACAGTTTTATATCATTGACTTGTAAACAATAAACTAATACAGTAATCGCGGTATTTTTAACACACGATTTGGTGCTCTCTCATTTCGTCTAACACGGACACACAATTCATTGTCTCCTTAAATTGAATGCGTTTCAAGAAAATGTCTAAATTACAAACCTTATTATCCCTGTATAAGATATGCCAATCTCACCAAATCCCTGTGTTTAGCTACTTTATTTACATAAAAATGTGTTCAATGAGACACTTCAGTACACACACACCCGATTGGAAGTATACGTTAAAAATCGGGTACCAACCAATTTATAGTCTGTTTCTAGATTCTTTCCGCGGTTTGAGGAAATTATGTATACATATTTTTATAGAAAAAAAGGATATATCTTCTTAACGATTGCGTTATCCGACTGGAGCGATTTTTATAAAAGTGATCAAATGTGCGGTTGATTTCTTTTTATAAAGACTGATCATTTGGCGAAAGCTTCATTCACCTATTTCATGCTCCAATGCAACGCGGATGTGTACTAGAAAATGAACTGACTAAATCAAAGCACTGAGAGTATCGATTACAATTTGTTAACGCTTTATTTCATTGAAAGCATTTTCTCGCCCTCGCCAATACATTTCCATGAAATAAAGCAGTCAGTGGCTTGGAAATAGTACCATGTTGAACTGGTGAGGTAATACGAGGAGCATGGATGGTGTGATGACGGCCGAAATATGGCTAAATACTGTTGAAAACGGTGTTTAACCCTTATCAAACGAAGGACACAGATCTCGGTGATCGATAATAAGTTTAAGCTATTTATTTAAAAAGTAAAATGTAAATTTAATACAATATCCATCTAATAGGGTTTAATGATTGGTCCCAGCCGAAGGCAATAGCTAAAGCAATAAAGAACACATGGGAGAAGAGGAAAAAACAACGGTTTCATCGTGGTATTTGATAGAAATCATTGAGACCAAAGGATATACTGCTCTTATGAGCAACTCGTATAATGTCACAACAGTGTCCATAGAAACCTTTTGTGGCTATGTCGTGGCACAAGACCCAAATAAGGAAGGGGTTTTAGAATAACCACATGCAATCATTTGGTTGTGAAATGAATCATTTAGTGGGATCGACTATCGTTCCCTTAACCCATGTGATACTTATATGTTGTGGCGTCGTTTTCTAATTACAGTATTTTAATTTTGATATGTCACACTTTTCTATTTGGGGGAAAAGATTGTCTCGTTGAACATATGCTAACCATTTTAATATGTACCCGCAGTGCCACGAGTATTTGGACAATTAATTCTCGTTTTGTCACAATCATTTCTAATGTCAATTGATCTCCACCAGTGGCTCTCGGGTGACATGGACATCGCTTTTAACTTGAGACGGTCATTAAAAGCCCCTATAAATATAAGCCTGTTCTAAATCCAATGCAATAACCCCTACAGGTCTGGAACCGGCTATTTGCTTATGCAAACTGGTTAGATCCAGGCCAGCCACCAAGTAAATTGGTGACTGGCCTGTGGACTAACCTGTCTGCTACTTGAGTATCTTTCGTCCATACAAATAGATATTTAAGATTTTGGAAAGCAGTCGGCACAAAAAATATACTCTGTGGGCTAACAGGCGATAAAACATGAATAAAGAAATTGTATTCATGATGCTGGATAGAGACCTATACCGTTATCACAAACTAATTCGGACAATGTGTTTACATTTGTTTCAAGAGCCATTTGTAACAGACATTTGTCAAGTGAGTAAGTTATTTTGGGGTAAGGGGTAATGTATTGCACGATGATAACGCAACCCTACCACGGGACAATTCACACCAGTGACGCGGTAAAGTCATTCGGAACACCTCGGCCATTTCTTAAAATAACCTCGGAGGTAATGGGGAGCCATTTTTGCAAGTAGGTCAGCAACGAAGGGCCAATCGTATCTACTCGGTAATCCCCGTAACAAGCCGGGGATTGCCGAAAAGAGCCGATTGACAAAATATGAAACAAAGATGTGTTGATATGATCATCTTTGATGAAAAGGGTAAAAAACCCATTCAATTGTGATATATAACCAATTTGTGTGTATTCAATAACATATTTAGTGCCTGTGTGCTTTTTGCGTTATCCGCCGGAAATAAGGCGAATTACCCCAGGATTTCTGGTGTATTCATGTACTGCCTACGAGGCAATCGGAACTACTCGGGTATTTCCGTGAGCTGTGAAATACACCTCGGATATAAGTGTAGGGTTACAATTTTTCGGGTAAATCGGCATCCGCCGTTTAACACCTTTTCTAAGCGTGCATGTTAAGTAGTGCATTGTGTATGGAAGTGTTGGACATCCTTTTTAATCACTTTTGATCAGTAACTCATACCAAATGGCGAACTTGTTGTTGTGACATGTATACTTGTTTCCTCAATCAAATTTAACGACTTTTTGGATTTTACATTCAAGATCTATTTTTAGAAACGAAAGAAAGTGACGTCATTCACGCGGGAAACAATGTGGCGTCATCCCTATTATTTCAGAGGTGTTTTCTATTGGATAAACCCGATGTGTTCAGATTGCCTACGAGGTATATCTACCGACTTGTTACGGGGATTGCCGAGTAGATACGATTGGCGGTAAAGTGAAATGATGAATGAATTACATATACGAGGGTTGTTCGGAAAGTTCGTAGAATTGTTATAAAAAAGCGTATAAGCGTTTTTATATCAAACAAAATAGATCACCATAGAATGATGTTTTTTTTTTTCGTTTAGAATATGTTAAAAACAGGTGAATGCATGCATGTATAAAATTCCAAGAGTATCGAACGATGTTACATGGAGATATTCTAAACAAAATTCTACGAACTTTCCGAACAATCCTCGTACATAGTTATGTACGACATTCAGGACTACGATCACTTTACTCAACATGGGAATATGTGCGTTGTCAACATCCAGTTCAATAAAACAGAAAAGACGCCAAAAATGCGCATTTGAGTATTGGGGATATGCCTTTTTCGTCAACAGTAGTTCTACATTTTTTTCTGATGCAGGTGTTCATCTGAATAATTAATGTTTAATATACAAGCAAATAGTAAATACATGAAGCACATTTTATTATTAAATTAACATCGTGTTACGTTCATACAATTTCACATGAACATCATTTACAAACATAAACTCGTCGAACAGATGGATAAATGATTTATTAACATTGAATGATATCTTTTATTTCAGGTTAAATTTAATTGAGAGTTGTTGCCTCATCTGGTCGCAGTTGTCTATGGCGGTTGGCGGCCCTCACTAGGTTTGCAGGTTTGGGTAAATTGACGTCGCTTGGTAAAACCATCTCGTTCATGACACGTTCTACTATAGCGGCTGCGGGTTCGAACCTGTGGCTCTTCGATTCGCTCTTTACCTACAAGAAATAAAACGCAATATTAATTACATGAAATTTAGGAAGCGTCAATTGTATATAATAAATTGATATATTTTAGTAATAAGACTTTATTTAACGAGGAACCCTATTTACAGTTTATATACACTAGATCTCAAAAGCGATGCCACACTTTTGCATTAAACTTAATTCATCGTAAGCACAAAACGATCTTTCATTGTATCCAATGGTTTTTCTTCAATATGTACCTCATAACACCATATATGTTGTGCATTTTGCAGGACTGAGTTTTTAACCTCCAAATAAGCCCATGGTC
The DNA here is from genome assembly GCA_947846245.1 of Cerastoderma edule. Taxonomy (NCBI): domain Eukaryota; kingdom Metazoa; phylum Mollusca; class Bivalvia; order Cardiida; family Cardiidae; genus Cerastoderma; species Cerastoderma edule. The sequence goes on along the minus strand of OX401414.1, from coordinate 12,439,168 downwards.
AAGAACAAAACAAGCTGCTTTTGTAATTAATTAATCAATAGTTAATGAATAGTTCACTTACTCGTTTCGTTATTTTCACATCTTTCGGTGCCCCTAGGTCTGCTGGATGAATATGCCCACCAAGTCCAGGAATGAAACAGCCCATAAATTCTTTTATAGATGCTGGGCAGTTCATCTTTTTGTTTCTTATCGAACAACGCCAGTATCGTCTCTCACCACATTTGACCTGAAAATAATGAAAATAAATAAATTGATATAATGTTACCAATAGTATTTCCTTTAATTAAAAATCAATTTGAATTTAATGATATTATTCATACCACTATGATTGTGTTTTGTATCATCTTCATGAAATCTAATGCAAAATTATAATGACCGAAGAAATTTTGAATACGTGTGATATTAACTCTTATATAGTGCTGGAACCGTCTTCATGCTTATGCAAACAGGTTAGATCCGGGCCAGCCGCCAAGTAAATCTAACCTGTAAGCTACTCTGAGTATCTGTCTCATCATCAAGCAAAAGTTTATGGTTTTGGAAATCAGACGACACAATTTTTTTTTTAGAAAATTACCCAGCATTCTTGGGGTTAAGTAGTAGCTTAACATATACATGTACATACCCCTCTGGTGTATGTATATCCATTACTGGATACAAGTTTCGGCGCGCCCCTTTGGGTTCCACTGTCAACTATTTCGTATGTTACAGCAGTCGGTTCTGGTACATCTTCAGTAAGCTGATATTCTGGTGCTGACACTTCAAGAAGCGGATCGGAATGTACGAATTGTCTCCCTGGTATATCGAATGAGACATCGGGTATAGGTTCATCAATTCTGGAACCGGTCTCTATAGTTTTCAATGGAGACAGGGGAACGTCGTCTAATTTTGGGATTTTGTCGTGAAGTGAGATTGAGTTTTCCTTTGTCGCGTAAACCGGTAACACACAGTCCCGACATCTCCAGTGTATGGAGACATGACCTCTGCGCATGGAAAAATACTGTTGGTGGGAGATATTTGTCCCACACTTTCGGTGATTCCATTTCCCACACTCGAAACAAGCAACGGCATGCGAGCGAGATGTTAGCGTAACTTGGCACTGAATACAAGGATGTTGTTTAGCCATTGTTCTGATCAATAGTGATTGCTACTGCATATGTGCTTTGCCCTTTTTATACGCCAACCCGCAATCAAGACTGCTTATGAAGCACAACCCGCTAATTGCTGAGGTCATGACCCCAATCAAAAAATTGTATTAATTAATGATGATAAATTAATAATCAAAGATTTGATTAAGGTAAACAATGTTCAATGCATTTAACACTTTCTGTGAATTTAATCAATTAGTGATGCATTTAAAAGTGGGTTGCAAACTAATTAACAAAAGAATCCGTATGATTATCAGTTTATGATTTATCCAAACAATTAAATTAAGGGGAACCGTTCAATTCACGATATGATTGGTGTGGTTCCCAAAAATCTTAAATATATGTGTTTTTTTAAAAAGGCAAAATTCGCATCCAGAAATAATATATAATAAGAAACCAAAATACAACATCATTTTACTTTGCAAAATGGTTTGCAATAAAAAAAATATTTCCAGTTATGTTAACATGCTAAGGACTATACTAAACCAATTTATCAAAACCTCTCAAAATATTAGCATGATTTACGACTTTATCGAACTTGTTATTTACCTGTTGATTTTTTTTCTGCAAATCTTGGCTTAAAGAGACACATGCTATCTATTTATGTATTTAAAAAAAACTGACCCGGAGTTTCATCAGCTTACAAGATAATATATTCTAAAATATTGAAAGAACAATTGATCTACAGCATTGTGTGGAGTGTTACACGTTTTCTCAAATGTGATTATGAGACAAGATAAAAAAGAATCAAGAAATTAACTATTAACCCTTTAAGGTATAGAGATAAGGCTTATCAGTGACACTATAGGTATAAACCATCCGATTATCGAAGACCATTAACGCATACATAACTAGTCACCCTGGGTACCTATTTGCACAGGATTATCTCCGATAATTGTTATTGATTGGGGTACTGTTAATCAAACCTAAATTAATGCATTTTACATTCATCTAATAGATTTTTTCAAAGAATAAAAGACGACGAGAACAAAATTTCCTTTAAGTTGATGTTTTTTTTCTTTATTTAGTGATACATTCATATCAGGATTAAGTTGTAGAAAATTAAACAAACAATGAAAATGTATATTACGGTGTGAATTATACAAAATCAAAATTAATAATATGACTTATGTGTTCTCCCTGAGAGATCCGTAATTTGTTTTCCGTTTGTCATCAATTGCAGGGAATTTTGTTGCCAAAAAATACCGTTCATGACTCGAGATACATACTTTGTCTTTGCATATTTCTCAACAAAGCTGAATCGTTTTACTTCAATTCCCATTCAAACCGTTTCCAAAATATATTGCTTTGTAAAGGAGTTAAACCTAGTCCTTCTTATAAATGTAAAACAGTAAAAATCAACTCATTTTGGCAACGAAACATGCTTATATTTCCGTAAAATACGTGTCCATGGGTGATGAATTTACTAAAAGCTCGTAGTTGTAGTCAAAGTCGGAGGAATGATCTAATTTGCTTGTCCGTGAATTGGTAATATTTATCAACATTTCATCATCTTCAGGCTTAATAAAAACGATCAAATTACTGCTCTGAATCTACATTGATGTCCGACTTGCGATCGGAAACACCAAATTGGCTAAATATTTTAAAAAGGCCGTCTTTATAACGTCAATTATTTGACGGCTCGATTTTCAATCGCCTTTAAACTTTGAACAATAGCTCCGTGTCATAAACATCCTTTACAGGTCGCGTGCCGTATGCTCTGGTTTTAATTGGATAGTATTTTTAGAAATGTGTTAAGTTACTAAAGAATTGCATGAAATCCTTATCGAGTCTTTACAAATCGGCAGTGTTTTGATCTTTTATGACCGGAAGACTTCTCATTAAATAGTCTACGGGTCGCGTGCCCTATGTTCTTTTTAATTGGATAATATTTTTAGAAAAGTGTTAGTTTGTAAAGAATTGCAGGAAATCCTTATCAAGTCTTTACAAATCGGCATTGTTTTGATCTTTATGACAGGATATCGAAGGCCGCTTTCAGTTTTATTGGGGGTGGGTATTTCATTTCCCTTCATCTCAATCCCATAGCGTCTCTTTTAGAAGTGTGCCGCGTGACCACTATCAAAAGATTCGCTCTAGAGCAAAAGTTTAAACTTTGACCCCATGATTTTATCATCGTATATGAAAGAAAACATATTTGTTTAATAGGAAAATAAACTTTGGAGAAAATGACGTGTGTGTTTATTTGTGTAATTAAGGGTTGAAGTTGAATCAATTTTTCAGCTGTCAAAAAGCGTTCTATGCTGTAATCGATAGCCCGTCAAAATAGGTTTTATACGGTAATAGGTATACCGGCGAAAAGCGTTTTATGCGGTAATCGATAAGGCGGCGAACGGCGCTATATACCGTAAAGGGTTAAAAAGGTAGTCACGATTGTATGGTACAAGGGAAACAACCTCTATAGACTTTACAATTTAATATTTGACGAGTTATTTCCCTTTGACGAATTTTTGGTCCGGATTTTCCCTAACGAAAACAGATTTAAACTTCAGTTTCAAGATTCGATTATTGATTAAATTTATACCCATCGTCCAATTTCTATATTGATCAGTAGTTAAAGGTCAAATCTTTGGATATTTGCAAATAAGACACATTGTTTGTGTTATTTCCATTGCTTTTAGTTAACAACGTAAAAAAGCAAGTCCGCCTTAAAACAACTTGTCAAACTGAAGAAAATAGTCTCACTATAGAATCTGTTTCTGAAATTAAAGGGAAATACGCAGTTTTATAATACATAATTTTATGCATTCATCAAATATTCATGTTTCAAGATATTTTCGCTGTTCGCACTCAGTTGAGTATCACTGGTACTTTGATTATCATTCTTCCGAACCGATTTCGACCATTCGAAGAAAAGAAGACACTTTGAAAAAAAAAGACATACATATTTCGATCAAATGTTTTACTCATAATTGGTTTATTTCAAAATTATGTATATGTATTTATCGAAAGAATTACATTTTGGTTCAACAGGGCAAAGGCTAATCCAACAATTTGAGTTTGAAATGAGAAGAACGTAGGGGCTCTTAATCGAAAAAGCTTTTTAGCAGGGGAGGTAACTTTATATGAAAAAAGGATTGCGGCTATGGAATCTTAAATAACATCCACGTCGTGAAAGGAAAGATCAACGGCACCGATTAGCAAGTAAGCATGGTAAACGATTGCAAAAATAATCATAATGATTAGATAAATCACGCTCTATGAAGGAATGATTGATTTAAGAAGTAAAAATCAAGTTTCAACATATCCTTGACGCGTTGGGAGCAGACAGCTTTGGTTTGAAATAAAAAGCGTTCTACTTTACAAGCGTACCACGTCGATTTTGCTTTTTATTCAGTACAATCTCTTTTCGATTGTTTGAAATTTCAACAGTTTTAGAAAAATTTCTAATACATTGAAATATCACTAGTATTTTGTTTGATTGTTTTCCAATTTAGCAACTTTATGATGGGACACCCCAAAAACTTACCGGCCTACAGTAGGCCTCTTCCAAATTCAAGAAAAAAAATCCATGAAGTGCTTAAAAATGATAATGACATTCACAAACAACAATCCAAAGGGAGCTTCAGCATTTGAAATTCCTTTTTAATAGTAAGTGGGTCGGTAACAAGGCCAACATATTGCTTTTGGAAGTCTATAAACGATGATATTTGTTTAGAATTAACAATAAAGAGGATGTCAGTTGAGAATTGTGCGGGGAAATTTCTTTGAACTTTGATGACCAATGATATTGAATGTCAAGGATTCACTCTGAGTTGTTGTTGTAGCTGCATAGTATGAGTATAAAGCATATGCCTTTCAAACAGGTGCCCCAGTTCATTTCTTATGATCAGTTTAGGTAATTTTCGATATACATGTAGCTAGCTTCCTTTGAAACAAAGTCATTAAATTGTTGGCCCAAGTTTGTGAAAATAGGACTATAAGTCATGATCATATAGTGTTCTGCTATGTCTTGACATTTAGTTTTGTTACTTGTATGCATGTAACCCAATTCACACAGTTTAAAAAAAAAATGGGGCGGCATTCTGCTCTATGAATTTTTGCATTGCTATAGATTTTCACATAGAAACTTGTTTTATTTGTCTTCATTCTCTCCTCGGCATATTTGTTTTATAGATCACTGAGATCAGAGAAAAGTTTATCTAGAATAAAGCAAGAATTTTATCTTGATGTAAAAGAGTATGCTTTGAATTTGGAAAATGACAAAAACCAATGTCTGATTCAGTTGTAGCCCTTATAGTGCTGGAACCGACTTCATGCTTATGCAAACAGGTAAAATCCAGGCCAGCCACTAAGAAATTAGGGGCTGGCCTGTATTCTAACCTGTTTGCTACCCTGAGTATCTTTTCTCAACAAAAATAAGCAGATATTTAAGGTTTTGGAAAGCAGACAACACAAAAATAGATTTTTAGAAAATTACTCAACATTCTATGGGTAAAAAATCCTTAATGTTACAATGTTATCTTAATTTGTTAAAGTTTGAAAGAAATATGGTTAAGAATTACCACTGTCATCATATTTTCTGTGCTGATAGTTTTCTAGCAACTCAGTTATGTCAGTGCTTAGTGACTGTGTATTGTGCAGGTTGTGTGATTTATGAACCTTTTACCCATTCTCCATACATGTATATGATTTTGTGACTTCTCAAAATTCAAAGAAACAGATGACAAAAGTGTATGATATTGGGTAGAACCCATTTTGACAAAGGGAGAAAAATTATCCTTTTATCACAGTAGTCTAAAGATTGAATGCAAAATATACCTTAACCCTTTCCCAAACAACACATTTTTGACTGTCCCAAATTGAAAGAGTTTGCAGACGACATTTCAAAATGTAATGAAATTGGAAAACAATCTTATGATAGGCCAGAAAACATTGTGGGAAAAGGAGAAATTGCTCCTGACAAGCAATTTCTCCTTTTCCCTCAATGCTTTCTAAAGTCGTCTGCAACAAAGTAGTCAAATGTCGTTATTGTTTGGGAAAGGGTTAACAAGCAGTTTTCACTAACTTACCTGGGAAGTGTTTGCCCTTTGTTGTCTGTCAGCTTTAAATTTTGGATGTTTACAGATTGATGGCAATGTCCTTCTGTATGCAGACTGCAGACAGCTTTGGAGTAGATAGGGGCATAAAGCCTTTTTATGTTTTCTGTTCAATTTCGAAATTTCAAAATGGCACCTTTATTTTTATCTTACAAATATTTGTCATAATTTATGTTGCTACATTAAATTTGTAACAGCTAGATGTTACAAACTTCCAAATACAGGATCAATCCTTTTCCTTTAAAATCTGTGATGGACAAAAATAATTAACAATGAAAAAAAATAATAATTCATTTAAAAATGATATTGATGACATTGCAACAAAGTAAAACTTGCTTCATATGAGCTCATCTTTCTTTTATCACCATTGGTTCTTGAGATTTCTGCTGTGGATGCTTTAAAATGTGTCTATATGGGGGAGGTGGTAAACACATTTCTTATCTTATTCAAACTGTTATGCAGTGTATTGCCTTAAACGGAACATTAAATGAACCCTCTGTTTGGAGATACTAAATACAGCTTTGGTATGTTCCTAACACTCTATTGATGCTTAGGAAAAAGGAGGAAATTAATATAATAATCATAATATGTGTTGACATTACCAGAACTTTGTCATAATTTCCTTTCCAAATAACAGAAATTCTGTTAAATCCATAATAGTAAATTTACACCAATTATGAATACTATTCTTATTGGTGAAATTTTTCAATAATGGACAATATTTCCATTCTTATGGCAAGATCTTGCTTCTGTGTCTTATTGAAGCATATTTATGAAAAGTGATTGGGAAAACTGTAAGATTATTTTATATTGTATGTTATAGCGCATGTTTTTATTTTCTATTCATAAACAAAAAAAAGGTAAGAACCTTTTTTTGTGCCATGAATGGGCAATCCTGATAATTTTTTTGCTGACATTTTTATATAAAAAGGAAATGCAGTATTTGTTATCATCACCTTTAAAAAGTATGTTGTTATTTTACAAGTAAATTTTGAAACATTATTACAAGAGACAACATTCTTTTCACTGAATTCATGAAAATAACTACTGCTGTCTGTTGGTGTTTAATTTGAAGATTTTTTCCTTTAATATGTTAGTTTCTCCCTTCATAGAGAGGGGAGGATGGGGTTCTGCATGGCCCAGTAGTTAAGGTGAGACTTAGAACTCTGGGGTCCTAGGTTCAAGCCGCATTAACACCTCTGGTTTGGTTGCAGTGGCTTTTAGTAAGTCACTTCAGAGCCCTTGTCTAGTACTGGTGGATCCAGGAAAGCCGTTACATAACTGATATGTTGTTGGTATGGCGTTAAACTCCATACAAATAAATAAAGAGGGCGGTTGAGAATGATAAGATGTGAAGGATTTTTGTATGAATCATTTCAAGGAGTCTAAGCTAAATCTTATGTTGTGGGTACCATTCAGAATTGACGCATGTGAATTAATACCAATGACGTTGTATATAAAGTGAATTTCAAGAAGTTAAGCAAGTGACATAAGCCTTTTTTCTTAAACTTTACATATCTACCTTTCTTTTAACAATTTTTATAAATCTCTTGTAAAAAACGCCTTAATGTGCCTAGCAAAGATATTAGACAATAAACCTAACCTTTACCTTTTTTACCTTTATCTCTGTGTTGTGTGACTTCAATAATTTTAAATCCATACAGTCCATTAGAAGAATGATTACCTTAGTATCTTTGGACTGTTAAGACTATTCTTAATAGAAGAAATGGATCCTTTATGTTTTCAGATTGGGACCTTAAGCTTTTTGACCAGATTTGGTGATACAAACAACAACAACAACCATGTACGGCTGGCAGAAGTTACTACACTCTGTTGCGGGATGGAATCCGGAGCTAGACTTCATCCCAACGGTCCTAGCAGCCTTCATATATTATATGTCCATCTATATCATCGGACAGATTCTACGGCATCTAGTCAAGTCCATGGCCCCAGCAGTGATACAAGGGTACCTGTTTGATTTCGTGAAAACGTTGACATTCTGTGCCTACCCTTTTGGACACGGAATAGTGAGAAAATTTTACGGGGAGCCTGGGTATTTTATCGCCATGGTTCCCCTCGTGACATTGACCCTATTTACCTTCCCTGAAGGAAATGGGAATCCAATAGGCGTGTGGCTGAATTTTTATCGAAAGAGAATTCCATTAGTAAAAGCACTTGCAATTAATCTGGTCCAAATAGCTGCAGGTCTTACAGCCTACAGATTGGGGATGCTTGTCTTTGCGCTAGAACTACACCCGATGTATGTGGCAAAGTTAAACAACTATTACAACAACGTCTGCTCATCGGATCTAAGAGTTCCTGTCTATGCAGGATTTGTCATTGAGCTTCTTGCAATGACGTACGAGACGTGGTTTGCCAGCCAGACGTTTTCTAAGAATGTGTTTGTGGATACAGTCCTCAAGATCACAAATGCTGGGATCTTGGTGTCTTTTGGTAAGTGATATCCTAGGATCTTATCTCAAAGATATTAGTTTGGGCCAAGGTCTTAAATTGCAAGAATACAGTAAGTGCTTCTGCTGCTTCATGTCTTTGAAGCACTTACTGTAGTCTTGCGTTGAACTCTTGTTTTGTTAAGTGATATTTTAGGATTATATCTTAAATGTTGTTTTATTATTTTTGGACTAAAGGTGCATCAGTACTAATTAAACATCCGCCTTCACTGTGCGGACTGATACCTTCTTGGAACTAGGAATAGAGTTCGGATTTACTCTCTTTGTTTTGCTCTACATTAGTATTACTGTTGCCTCATGGGAAATCGTAGAGTGTCCAGATATTAGAAAAATAGACTATCGTTCAGTCTCTGTTCACAGAAATAATTATAGTAACGGTGGTAAAAGGAGCAGCTATTTTCCTCGAGATGTTGCCCAAAGAAATTTTCAAATGTATCCTCAATCATCTTGCTTTAAACGCACCTTAGTCAGGACTTTAGTGCTGTCAGCGCCAACGCTTTGATTCCATTGGTTCTTATTCCAAGAGAATTGGTTTTATGCATCTGCAGAAGATGATTTTTTGTTATCCAGTGTGACAAAAGAGGCAACTGCTTATTACATGCAAAATTCATATTTTGACAAATACGTTACAATAAATGCTCAGGTAAATAAATGATGAGATAAGAGAGTTCATTGAATGATTGATACTGAAAAATAACCATAGAAATGAAATTAAAACTTGGTGCCTGTCACAAGCTTTTAAAGGTGCCTGTTCACAGAATAGAAAATTTGGAAATCAAAGTTGAAACAATATAGTTTTTGTACTGTTTGATATATACAATTAATAGTAGGTATTTAATGCATGATTTAATTAAGGAAGTGTCAATTTATCCAAGTATATACTGTACAGTTTAAATGCAGTAGATCTTAAAAGGAATGCTATGTACACATTTGGACTGAAGTACAGGTAAGTCCATTGTATACACACTTTAAAGAATTGAAAATGTTCTTATTATGCTTCTAATGACTAGTCTTGATTTTTAACTTCCAAATTTCCTCACATCTGTGAACAAACACCTTTAATTTATTATCAAATCAAATCTTTTCCAAATTGCCAGCAAAGACACACAAAATAAAGTGTTTAATTTTGTATACAATAAGTTTCATAGTAGCAAAAAGTGAGTTTTTGCATGAATACAATTTTATTTTGTTACAGCCAGGGTTCAAACCCTTTTCTGGGAAAATGATTCATTTTAGAAAAAAAGCTTGGAAGGATACTTTAGAAAGAGAATTTGTTATCAGCAGATTGATTTGGATAAAAAAGAGCTCTTATACAAATGTGCATGTACTTGAATTTTGTAGTTCAAAACCAGATAAGGAGACAGGATAAACAGGGGTTTCCCAAATAATGTTTATGGAGTCTTTAATTCATACTTTAAATTATCATTTGCTTTCTGTTTGGACAAGTATTAAGATGAAAAAAGATCAATCAATAGACGAGGGTTGTCAAAAGCAATTGTCCATGTTTCCCAGCTTGTCGAAAAGCCCTAATGGAGAAGAGAATTTTTACTGAACTTTACTATACAACTTGAACCATTATACGGACAAGTTCTTAAAAAGATATGGCATTTATGGACAAGTTAATCAAAATCAGATTTCACCACCCCCTGTAGACGTCACCCATTCCATCACATGGCATTGTATACCTCGACCTATTTCAGAGCAACTGCAGATTAATTAATATAGTGAAGAAAATTATATTTCACATCAGATCTCAAAGAAACATTTGTGCTAAATAAGCAATATATCTTCATGAACAATTTCTTCTTTGCCCACTTTGGTTTCTTAAATCATCTGCTACATAGTTATTTTAGTGTTCATGAAAAGGCAAGGGTTACAATGGTCTAGATGTTCTGTAGTTAGAGAGAAGACTATGTGACACATTTCAATATCTTTCTTAACTCTTTCATCAATGGATACAGATCATATACACATCAAAACACTGCAGACAACTCAAGTAAGATAATTTGCTTGATACAAGCAAAGACTTGCCTGATAAAAGTGAGGACTTGCCTAATACAAGCAAAGACTTGCCTGATACAAGTAAAGACCTAACGTTAGCAGATGACCCAAGAATTGATTCTGAGAAAAGATTTGATACAATTATTCAAAATGACATATATCTCATTAGGAGCTGGCAAAATCAATGGTCTGTATTGCCCAGATTGTCCAAAAGCCTTCATGAACAAGTGGATACTTACTTAAATTTACTATAATCATAATCGTTATCTGACAAGTGCAGAAAAACATTTAGCATGTACAGGGATTTTTACGTTATATAACAGGGGCCTATTAAAGGCACCTTCCCAATTGGAAATTTCTTTAAAATTATGCAGTTTTCCCCAAAATTCCTAGTCATACCAGCTTTTTGGCTTCCCAATTCAGCAATTCCAGCGATTAAATTTCCCAAATTCAACAGGCTTGGGCCTGATCCCAATTCAAGGAAAATTAGCTCTGATGTATGGACAAGTAGATCAAAATCAGTCTTGGCCACCTCTGTTATCCATTCAAGAAGTTATTATGTTTCTTCCTTTTTAATGGCCTTCTGCTTTGTAACAGCCAAACTTACAGGAATATGTAGTTGTAAAAGAGGATGAAACGCTGTAATTGTGACTTCAAGTAGAAGTCATCATCTCTTTGATTATCTGCTGCAGGTGTGAGTTTAAATTCTCTTCTTCTTCAAGTTTATACTTATTTATCTTATATCAACTGTGACGGAAGCTTGAACCTTATTAAATTCACTCTCAATGACTGCTTCCTGGATACTTCACCAGTACTCACCGGATTCGTGGGTTAGTCTGAGCAATTTTCACCTCGCCTAGCCGGGATTCAAACCCAGGACCCTTGGTACAAGAGTCCAACGCTCTACCAATGCACCACTGTAACAGTTGCCCGCTAAATGAGTTTATGATGGAGGAAATTTATTAACCCATATCTATTTCGCCAATTGCAGGTGTTTCCCTGACAGGCATGTTCATGCACCCAGCCATGGCGACGGGTCTTACATTCGGGTGTGGGGACACTTACAGGACGGCCCACATCTTTGTTTATTGGCTGGGCCCATTGATTGGTGCATGGTTCTCGGTCCAGCTCCAAAAATCCTACAGTATCAATTGGTACGGTGACAAGAAAGCAGGGAAACAGGCTGGCAAGAAGAACAGGATGCAGGAAGGAAGCAGGAATCCAGCTGCGGCGGGGGATATTTGGGTTGGGAATGAGAACGGGCTCAAGAAAAGGAAATCCAATAAAAAGAAGTATTATTGATGTGTTCTTTTATTAAAAGCAATATATTGAGTGTTCAATGCAATACTATAGTAAGTGCTTCATAAACATGAAGCACTTACTATAGTATTGCATTGAATCCTCGATATATTAAGTGTTCAATGCAAGACTATAGTAAGTGCCATGTAAACATGAATCACTTACTGTAGTATTGTATTAAATCCTCGATATATTAAGTGTTCAATGCAAGACTAAAGTAAGTGCATCACATTATTATGTGAAGCACTTACTATGTATTGCACTGAACTAATGATAATTTGATGTGTTGATTTTAAGTCATATTTATTCTAGTATGTATGATTATTCCAGAGGTTATCGGGTATTTTGAATGTTCATTGCCATGTTGGTTTGTTGGTTGTTAATTCCTTTTAAAACTTGTTTTTATTGATCTTGATTGATCTTTGTTTTGTCAAAATCTACTGTTTATGGTTCTTAGAAGGAGTATTGTTGTCTGATTTATTGTCGGTTTTATTTTATGTACTTTCAAATTCTTAAAAACAATGAAGTAGGAAAATAGTTTTTAGTAACGCTCAAAAGTTACTACATTTTGTTGTTTTTATTACATGAACCAATTTTGAATGTTGTATTAAGTCACACAATCTTTTCATTCATGCTATGTCTCTTTCAAATGCAATGGTGCTGAGTACTTTTAGTTAGAATTGTGATAGCTATATTGGTTTGTTTTCTTCCTTCTCAATGTAAGAATATCATACCTCTCATAGCTTGTTATGATGAGTTAATGTCAATTAATGTCACAGGTTTAGCCTTTGCAAACTTTAGGGACTAATATGGAAAATAACTTTTTGACCTTTACCTGGCCAAGCGTTTGTCAGATGTCATACTTGGAGACATTTTCATCAAGATGACTTATTTTACTGCTTCTCTTAAATATGATTTGTCATACTAGAATCATCTTGTCAAGACAATTCCAGAGTTCTCACAGAATAAGGCTTTTGCAAATGGATTTGAATGAAAGTTTTTAATGGATGCATGTAAAAGTCTCTTGTATTTCTCTAATCCAGACTGCTTTATTTAGATTGACTGAAATGAATTAATCTACAGTCTTATAACACATTTGAGCTGAATGTAATGTTATTAATTATTAGATTTTGTTCTTTATACCAAGGCATGTTTACATAGAGATAGAGTTCTAGATCTGGCGCATATCAGAGTCTTTTACACAGTATTTCAAAAACTGTTGGACAAAATCATTACATGATTGCTCTTTAAAATCATCTTGAGGAGACAAATCTACTAAGTACCAATAATGTAGGATTTAGAGAAGCAATATATCAGTTAGCCAGGTATGTAGGCCTCTTATCTTTACATCAGGAATTAGAAAGAAGCCGGATGCTTGGAAAAATAGTTTGTGATATAAGTAAGAATCACCAGGATTCTTGGATTCTTTTAGTTGTTAAAAATTTCATTTTTATTGCGTCTTTGGATGTAATGTAATTATTTTGCATTGAGATGTTCTTGAAACTATTTTCTTCCCCCTAGTCATAAGTTTTAGAATACATTGTAATGTGCTTGTTTTGATAATTCAATATTTCTTCTTCTGACATTAAAGGTAAGCTTTTATCTATAGATTTTTAGCAGAAATATTTGCGGAATAAGGAGAGCTCTACTCATCTTCGGAAATTAGCCTGTCAGTTTGGTTAGTTTCTTGCATGCAAGATAATGGATTGCAACTCCACTCATGTACTAAATAAGCAGTTTAACGTTGGCTTTCATTGTTAGGAAATAATGTCTCTTTATGTACTTAGTAATTCCTGTTAAAGTTAAGCCTGAAAGTTGGTATCTTATAAGCAACCTATTGAAATGAATTGAGATTGCATACATGTACTTACACAAATTAAGGTTTGGAGTGTGTGAATTATGCCTTTTACATAATTTAAGCAATTTGATAAAAGTTTTACCTTCAACATCATATCTTGGAAACAAATGATTCATCACTGTTTTAGTAACAACACTCTTGCATAGATTTTTGAAGTTTTTAACATAATTCTGACTGTAGTCATTGTTCTTTCTATTTAAACATATACAGGCTAATATGATTTTATATGTAGTAAAGTTTTATTAAGTACACTGTTTCTGAAAAAGAGGTCCACATCTATATATTTTTTATGCATTTTTAAGATCTCAACAATTTAACTTCAAGTCCAATGCATGTTATGTATATATATAAGACATGGGCTTTTTGATTTGTATGTATGTGTTATTGGTCATGGTTACTTTTGGCATCTTATTCCATTGTCCATTCTCATTTCCCAAAGGGCTGACAAGTTATGCGTATACTGATGGCCTTAACGCGTTACCAAATGCCAAATTTTCAACTGTCCCAAATTTAAAGAGTTTGCTAACGACATTTCAAAATGTAATGAAATTGAAAAATAATCTTCTGATTGGACAGAAAGCATTGTTGGAAAGGGAGAAATTGCTCGTTATGAACATTTTCTCCTTTTCCCACAATGTTTTCCAGAGTCGTCTACAACAAAGTGTTTAAATGTCATTATTGTTTGGTAACGGAATAAACATGGGTTTTGTGCAAGACTTAAGTAAGTCCTTTCCAATAAGAGTGCAGGAATCCCTATGGTCTTGCATTGAACCTCTAGCCTCAAATAAAAATATGTAAACACAATCTATAAACTTACATAAAAAGAGCTAAAAAAAAAAAACATAAAAAGAGAAAGATGCCTTTTTTAAAGCAGTACATTTGCAAGATATGGCTCTATATTCATTAAGTATTGTATAGCTAAAATCCAATTATTTTAAGAGGTAATATGAATACATAATATTTATATATTAGAATATAAATAACAGCATTTAATTGATTTGTTTTTAGACATATTGTTTTATTGGTATGCTCAGATTTTTTCAATTTCAATATCAAACATGTTTGCTTGTATGCACATCTATAGCTTTTTTTGAAACAGACAACCTGAAATATCTTTGCTATATGGAATATGTTTTATAATGACCAAATTCTGAGTTTTACAGTTTTCACTTTTCCAGAAGTTGTTCAGCAATATGGGCTTATAAGTATCTTTTTAAACAATCTTTTTTTGTTTTAAAAAGCATTCTTGTGAATCATTTGAAGATTATTTAAGTCACTCTGAAACTGTTATGAGGAACTTATTGGGTTTTTTTTCTTTAAAAAGAAAGTTCTTTTTATTTTTATTGATACCTTATTCATGATACAATAGATCACCAAGGTTGGTAATATGCTGAATATTTATGATTAAGAAATCCTTTTATTTACATATCTTTGTGTTCATTCAAATGGCTTTGTTATGAACATACAATTCCATTTTTTAAGTTGATAAATGTAAATCCTTGTATAATGTGTATGATGTTAACAACTCGAAACACCCATTTTTGTAGAAAAAATCTGAAATTATTGTGACAAAATGGAGATTTTGCTCATCACAAACATAGTCTCCTTTTTGTTACAGTAATATCAATGCTTTTGATAAGACATTAATATTATTCATATTAATAAACTTGCCAGTCTTTGTCTTTAGGTTGTTATTAATACTGTCTGCCAACATTTGCCCAGAACAGTAAAAGACATAAATATTCATTGAATTCTATGTTTACCATATCCCTTTACTTCAAACTAAATTCTAAGTTTAGTGCACATAGGTTAGATTACTTAAATGATTCTGTTTTATCCTCACATTTGTATACATGATTATGTGAATCCAATGCTTGTGTTTTTTAGTATATCTTCATAAAAACATGAGTTTCTAGAAACTTCTTTTACATTTTTAATATTTCCAAATTGAAAGACTGTGGAAAAAGAAGGCCATAGTTTTAAGATGATCCTCAAGTATCACATATTATCCTGTCACTAGTGCCACTTTGGGACTGATAACAAGGTGCCGTATAACATTTGTGATATCCGGCACTAACCATATAACACATCCACGTGACAAATCATGATGTCATAAGAACGCAATGACACATGACGTCATATTTACATCATTCTCTGCTTTTTTTCACATATTTTGTTTTCATTTTGTTTGTTTAAACGTATACAAAAGGGTTACAAGATAAATAGAATAGATGATTGGTGCCTTTTAATAGGAAACGTTATCGGGCTCGGCATCAGAATATTATCCGTTTCGCCTTCGGCTCACTGGATAAAATTCCTACGCCTTGCCCGATAACATTTCCGATTCACGACACCAACCATCTATTCTCTATTTATTTTCATAAAGTGCCATATGTGAAATTCTTCTTTTTCTTGCAGTTAATCCAAAACTTTTGTGGCCTTTCATTTGATATAATGTTTTGGCCTGAATTGACTTATTTCAAGTATTTATATCCAAATTTCCACCACGTATTTTCAATATTGATATTGTTAGTTTTCCTATTGAATGTGTTGGAACATGAATACCATTTCCATTCATTTGTAAATGAACATGTTAAATGTTTTCATTTTTTTTTTCAGCTCAAATGTGTTTACCATTCTTTTTAACTTAACCAGAAATCCTGAGATATTAATTTACGCTTTAGTTGCAGAAATGTTTTGAAATCATATTTGCTCATTTGAGAACTGTGTTATGGTAAAAGTATCTTATATTGTCTTTGAACCAATGAATAATGAGCTAGTCTAAGCTAGACATAAACATTAGCCTATGTTATTAAGCAAATGACCAATGTGTAGTCACAAGTTTAAAGGGTTCTATGCAAGACTATAGTAAGTCCTTCACATTTGTGAACGACTTACTATAGTCTTGCTTTGAACTCCTTTTTAAATCTTGTCTTTTAGAGGAAAAACACCTTTTCCATGTAAATTTTA
Source organism: Cerastoderma edule (assembly GCA_947846245.1). Lineage (NCBI taxonomy): Eukaryota > Metazoa > Mollusca > Bivalvia > Cardiida > Cardiidae > Cerastoderma > Cerastoderma edule. The sequence goes on along the minus strand of OX401414.1, from coordinate 12,422,367 downwards.
AAAGATCATCTTATTGTAAACTTTGGTCATGAATTTGTAACCACTATAAAAGCAGACATTTGCTCATTTATATAATAGGGCGTCTTTGCCCAATGTTCCTTTAATAGCCCACCAATATTACCCATTTATCATGAAGTATAAAGAAACTCTTTGACAAAATGAGAAATTGATTGAACTAATCAATTTCTCATTTTATTTTAATTGTTTCTTCCCAAAATGTTCAAGAAATATCATCTTTAACTCATCTTTTTTTATCGGGACCAAGTAACATCCGCTTTTAGTGCATTTGGCTTTTGACTTTTAGACCTTTTTCAATTAGACATACATGGTTAAATCCTACAACGGTCAAATTTCATTGATGTCATTAAGTAGATGTCCCTTCCTTTTTAAATGAAATATGAAGATCTCTTTCATAAGAAGTGACTTGATTTTATTAAAAACGACAGCTTTCATTTAATACATTGACATTTATTTTTATCTATTTTATCCATTCCTAGTCAACAAAGAATAAATGTTAAATTGCCTTTACATTGCTTACTTGTACAATGTATATGTATATTTGATTATCCATCATACTACTTAATGATTGAAAGAATTATTAAAGAAAAATTTGTTGTTATTTGTTTATTGACATTTTCTTTCAAACTTTTTTTTTTACAAATAATCTCTTTCTCTAATGAGATTATGTTGTTGTTTTGTTAACAGTTTTCTTCACAATATTCATTTGAGCACATATTCTACAGAAAGAACAAGCAACAATTATCACAAAATGTAAAACTAGTCACAGCAAGTCATGTTGTTTTTCAAATTTAATGATAGCATTTGCTTTTGCTTTAAATTTGACCAGTCAAAACATGTCCCTATATATGGGGTGTTTTGACTGGTCTTAATTAAAAGCATTAGCAGACGATGATACTAAAGCAATCTTTGTCTTGTTTGTAAGGTATTTCACGCAGAATCAACAATTTTCAGTTATGTAACAACTCTCCTGGATCTACCAGTACTAGCGTAGGGCTCAGAAGTGACTTGCCAAAGGTCATTCCAACAAAACAATATGGTGGTTGTGACTCTAACCCGGACCTCTGAGTTCTTAGTGCTTCCTTAACAACTGGGCCATGCAGGTAAGCTAACCAAACTGGTTAGAGTTCACCTTATTCATTCTATATCCCAAAATGCAACTAAATAACTCAGTTCCTGTTGAAAATATTCACCTCTTCACTTCTTATAAGTAATAAATTTCATAAAGCTTAACCTTGTTTATACGATCAGGTGCAGGACGCCTAAGTGTTTTACGCACGGACTGACAGTTCCATAAGCGTAAATGATATGAAAAAGCATATGTAAGGAAGGTCAAATATCAGCAATCGATGAAGAAATACCAGCAGCGGAAATGGAAGACATGGGATCTTCTCTATCAAGCTAAATTGGATGATCCAAGCTGTAGATGTATTATGAAATATCTTTATCTGGACCATTCGGACGATGTGTCAGCTTGAAATAGGCGATTTCAGACAGAGGGGACTACCTCTGCAGGCCAACCACAGGAGGAAGGGAGAGAACTGCGATTGGCAGCTAAACCAAATCTGTCCAATTTGAGCACATTGGCCATGTTCTAGTGTCCCTGCAGCATGTACGTACGGACCCAAGGGTAACGATTTACTAAAGAGTTTAAGGAAAATATTTGCGTAAAGCAAAACGTATTAACAGGAATTGTATCTAGTAGTTAAGTACAATATTGCAATGTGACACGTCTGGTGCAATGTGACACGTCTGGGAGAGACGATTTCAATGATGTGTTGCTCTGCAATATTGCTTTATCCAACAATGGAATAAGAGGGGATGTCCTTTTGAACTTAGGCAAATATTGTATAAAACGTTTAGTAAAACGGTCCCAGTGCAACTCTGAATAGTGAATACTGTAGAAAATGCCTAATTGTAAACGAGTCATGAATCTGCTGATGGGATCAGAGTACAGTCTAACTTGTGTTAAGCAGCCACCCTTTTAAGCAGCCAACCTGCCTTAAACAGCCACTACAGAAAGTCCCATTGTTAGATTTATTGTGTACATCAATTTGTGTTAAGCAGCCAACCTGTCTTAAACAGCCAATTTGCTCTGTCTCATAGGCTGGCCTCTTACCGCAAGTTTGACTGTAGTTGATTTTCCTTGTGGTTTACGTGATTATATCATTTGTTTAGTAAAACGTTTTCCAGGTGCGTAGACACTTGTACATGTATATAAAATAAGCGTTGAAAGCTACATCACATACATTTATATCTATTCAAAGCAGACCAAATTGGCTGATAAATTGTAGAACATCACTGTAAAACCCATTTCATAATATGTAAATGTGATACCGGTGTTGTTTGAAAACAGCAGCAGGCGACAAAAAAATGATAAGAGAAAAAACGTTTTCATTGAATATTCTTAATAATTTGTATCCTTATTGGGAAATCGGTTAACTACTTTCGTTTTATATGAATCAAAATGGAATTACCAAACGATATATTGTCTGTCGCCACAGCATGGCAGTTAACAGTATGACTCACTGATGAACCTAATTGAAAAAAAAAGTGAAAATTAAGACTAGGTCAGTGTGGGTTTAATAGCCCTTGTAGTGTCGTCAATTTTACATGCTTGGGGCTACAGAAAAGTTAAAATTCAGACGGATGACCTCAAACCACTTGCTCCATAATATAAACTAGTTTTCAAAACAACCTTAGCGGAAAATATTGGAAATCGCTGTAATAGCAGATGAAACTATTTGCCATAATGGTGCATACACACATGTTAAAAAAATATAATTATTGTTTTTTTTTCTCTCCATGTTTTATAATTGTCGCTCATTGTCGGTTTTGTTTTGAACGAATCACAGAATTCTTAAGTATCTTTGCTTTTTTACATGCATTACACAACTGTCATTGTCTTTCGTAGTGTGGTGTTTGTTTCTAGTTTTTGCCATCTTCCAGCATCAATCTCTCGTCTATGCGAAGAAATATGGAAACGCCATAATGCTTTTCTGAACTTTCCAATGATTATGCAATTTAGATATGGCTAGAATGCAAAATTACAAACAGTTTTATAAGTGATTTTTTTAAATATTTATCTTTAGTTCTTTGTTCAAATGAATGCAAAAATAAAGATTTAATATTCAAGATACTTTATTGACTTAAACTATAAACAGTTTATCATCAAGTCAGTAAAAAAAATTTACATTTTGAAATAAAAGTTAACCATGTGATAACATATCATTCTAACGTTTTGCAATAATATATATCCAGTGTGATTGTTTGCTTTAAAAGATTATGAAAGTAAAGTAACATATTCTACTCCTTGATTGAACCAAACATGATAAAAACCAGTAGTACCCAATAGCCCTTTCACTGATTTAACCCATGATTGCTTTGGTGGATATCCAACTAAATCAATAACATCATATCATAAATACACTTTATGGATATATTTCTCACTGGTTCTTGTAACAGCTTTCAACCAGTACTCAATGCCTTTTGATAATCTTTTTATTTTCAATGGATATCTTGCTTATACCTTTCCAACGCGTCACAAACGATTGTCGAAAAAGAAAAGTCTGACCAATGTCAAAAATGGCCGGTACATGTTTTGATCCTAGGACCATGTGGGCAATCTAGCAGATGGAAATACAACGATTCCAAACAGGAGTTTGAGGGGTGTTAATCATATATGTATGGTTAGGTAAATTCTTCAGCTGGTTTTTTTTCTTCTTGATTTAAGGGTAAAGCGTTCGTACATTATGGCCGTTATGAACTTTATATTGGGACTTTCTCTTTTGGCTGAGAATTGATCATTTTCATCGAGCTGTGTAGGCTGGACTCCGATCAGTCTGTGCATTTAACAAATACTGATCAGAAGGCGGTATTTCTGAACCGGAGGTATTCTCCACTTGTAAGTTGACTGTCTAATCTAGAAGAAGATTCATCGCTTTTCAAAGGGCATTTCACAGCGATGTACAAAATCATAAAGTGATCATGCTGAGGTTGTTTGGTTTTTCGTCATTGGCCTTGGAGTAGTTTTCGACTCTCTCTTTTCTCAAAGGGCGTTCACAAATGTTAATATCACATGTTATAAGATAAAATTCGACCTTAATTAGTGTATTGGTGGGCTTGGATGACCAATTGACCATAGGATATCTATTATATTGAAATAAGCAGGTAGGCTTGTTGTCTTTTTCAACATTTACTGTTTGCAGACGACAATTTTTACTTGAAGCAGACGACATTAGAAAGGCTAAGTAAACATGTGAAAAAATATTTCAGTTCTGTTGCTGTGATATGTAAATAGATTGAAAACATTGTGGCAAAAGGAGAAATTAGATATGCAATTTCAAATGTTGTATGAGAACTGTTTCAATTTGAGTTGATAGAGATGTATCTTTTATCAAATGGAAAAATCCACATGTAGAAAGCAAAAGAACGTAAATTTAACACGGATGCTGGTCTATAATAGGAGAAGTTCCATTAATATTCTTTAAGGAAACATCTTGATCTTGAACAGATAATCTTGGAAGATGTTGTGTATTTAGATAATGTCAATCAGTGTGTTAGACCCCCCACTTGCTATGCGATGCATATCAATCAATACCACTAGCCACTAAATGTATAGATAGGGCTCACCCTGTTTGTTTACCCAAACAAATCAGGAGACATCGTGGCAGTATAAAGACATTGACAAAACCAATTAAATGCTGCAGTTTTATGATACGTTTTAGTTAGAGTTACACATTAATGCGAGCTCAGCCATTAAGAAGACCTTCGTTGGAATACCCTTGGCAAAGAATTTCAGAACCATAACTTAGTACTGGTGAATCACAGGATTGCAGTGACATAATTTAAACGATGTTGAAACAACATTTAACCATACAAACGTGAATGGTTTGTTCCCATATACAGATAACTTGTAGAATGACAGATGGAGAGCGCATCGTGCCATTGGGGGAACTTCAATCGTTCATAATCCGTTGTATGGGAAAAGTCGGCGTGCCAGAGGATCATGCTCGCGACCTCGCCGACGTGCTAGTAGCTGCAGACTATCGCGGACATTATACCCACGGTCTTAATCGGCTTCGTAAGTTTGACAATTTTCTTTGCGAAATGATACGCACAGTTTTTAAACCTTAGAATGCTGGGTAATTTTCTAAAAACAGATTTGTGTCGTCTGTTTTCCAAAATCCTAAATATCTGCTTAATTTTGTCGAGGAAAGATACTCAGAGTAGCAAACATGTTAGATTGCAGGTCATCAGCCATTTCATTCGGCGGCTAGCCTGGATCTTACCCGTTAGCATAAGCATAAAGTCGGTCCTGTCCCTATAATGACAGAATCGAACTTCATTTGCATGTTTTGTTCTTAATGAATATTGATGTTTCTCTTAACGTCCGTGGTAGGAGAAAAGGGTCGTCTTCCATTGCCTGCTGCAAACGGGACACAAAGAGGCCAATGCGTGATGTCCAATGTGACTTGTTACGAATGAATCAACATACACACCTTGTAAGTTAAAACAAAGGAATAGACTGCAATGTCGCGTATGCATGAAAATGCGGAACGATATTCCAGTTTACCATGGGTTAGAAAAGTGGTCCAGGAGTAGAGCGTCGGCCTCTGGACACGAAGGCTAGGTTCGAATCCCGCGAGTAGCGGAATCTGCCTTGTGACCGTTCATTAATCCACTTTCGGCACGAGAAGATCTACTGGTTATGAACCCAACAAGCAGAACCGACAGTGAATAACTTGTTTTACAATCGATGTAAAATAAATAAGTTTAAACTTAAAAACGCATATAAATCAAGTGCCATAAACCTGTGTAAAACATTTTTTTATACATGTGGTGACGTTGAACCATGGCAGATAAATATGGCATATGTCCCCTCCAGGCATACTGTCCAATACACAGGGACTCGTAGTTAGGACTCTTTGGTGGTAATGCCATACAAATTTTTTAAGCTTTTATCATTCAGATGCATACTTGGCTCACGTTAAATCGGGATATATCACTACTTCTGGAAGTCCCGATGTTGTCAAGGAAACCGTTGCTACGGCGTTGGTTGATGGGAAGGGTTTACTTGGTAAGCAGTAAATGTTTTGTTTAGTCTAAGCGTGTTCCGATTTGAATATTGATCTTACATTTCCTAAACAGGTGCAGAGTAACGTCATTTCAGTCTAAGCCATCTTCGAGAAACATCGTTCCTTTCGTCATTGCACACGTTTGGCACAACAAAATATAAAAGAAGACTGTACGTGTTCAAAGTCATTTATGAATACATATCCAAGAAATGCAAACTCTTCCCTCTTAGAATAGAATGTAAGAACCAATGGTAAATGAAGTGAAGTTCACTTCTTTAGGTCTGTTGAGGAAAGCTCTCGACTGACTGAAAAACAGATGTATATTTATTAGATGGGGGTTCTTTAATTTATGAACATTAACCTGAAATCTCAAATTATCTGAAATATTGTTTTCGTGATGTAGACTCGGATGAAACTATGACCGGGAATTTCGACAGTCTTTATGGACGAGATGATGTACGTTAAGATAAGCTGTCAAATTCTGATAAGGATATGCAAAGTATAAAGATCTCTTGAAGACCGTATTGACACTGTAAATTCTAAATGAACCCGCCTCCTCAATAATAATATCATCATAATTTTGTTTTACTTTTTAGCTTGTGTGTCTCAATTTACAGTTTGGGTTGTTGCACCCTGCATCCAATATTTTTTAATAGATTCATTCACTGTATGTTATTTTACCATATTTCATTCTGATTAAGGTCCTGTTGTTGGGAAGTTCTGTATGGATCTAGCCATAGAAAAAGCTAGGGCGACAGGCATTGGCTGGGTATCGGTTAAAGGTAGGTCATTGATATATCTCATGTACACTATTTATAAAATACTTATACCAAGATACGTCAGCCATTCAGCTATTCCAAAAAAGGCGCAACACATCTTAATGTGTCTCCAGAATAGCACGTTTCGAAAGAACGAGAAACTTGGGTCGTGATTAATTTTAGATGGTTTAAGTAGCGAGGAATCAATTTATATTAACATTAACTGTAAATTTAACAGAACAGATGGTGTTTAACAACCGCTTCAATGTTTCACATTCATTTCCAAATAACAGTCAATTTATATGTACAATGTGCATTGGAAAGCAGTTCTCTATAAGCGGAAGATTACGAAGGTGACTTACTTACTGCATGTTATGCCCATTGGCACGTAGGGCAGCAACAAAGCAGTTCCACTCCTGTCTGTCTTTTGCCTTTCTTTTAATTGTTCCCCAAGTTTGGTTGAAACTTTTCAATTCTCCTTCAACAGTCCTTCTCCACGTATTCTTTGGTTTGCCTCGTTTTCTTTTTCCATCTGGTGTCCGGCCAGTGAAGAGCTGTTTTGGTGATAGAGCTGTATTCTTGTCTTAGAACATGGCCAATCCTTTTCCAGCGTTTTCTAAGAAGTATTGCAGCCATTTCTTCTTGGTTGCACTGGTTCAAGAAGTTGAGGTAAACCTATTGTTTTCTATTACAGAATCGAATCATTTCGGGATAGCCGGCTGGTATGGGATCCAGGCAGTTAAACAGGGAATGGTGGTAAGACGGGTTTATTATTAAGTCGAGTAGGATCATCAAATCAACTCCTAGGTAGATCCTTGTTGTAATCGATTTAAATGCTTTAAAAATATTTTTTATAAAAATGAAACATATCTTAAGCAAGTTCTCCTTTTTAAACAATGTTTTGAGAAGAATATCAATTTAAGACAACGATTTCAGAAGTCTGTCACATTTTTATAATTATACTTTGTATGAGGGTTTTCGCGAACTCTCATTTATGAGAGCTGGTGTATACATTATCATGACTGAATGAAAAGAAATGTCAATACCCTTATGTTTTTGGTACTTAACAAAAATATGAACATGCCTCCTTAATTCACTATTTTGTAAATCAAGATAGTTCGGTGTGCTTAAAAATACACATGTGAAAAATACGTTTGTATAAACACGAATGATAAACATAAATACATAAATGCAAAACACATAATGACTCGTAAACACCTGTATATCTGATTTGTTTAGGGCCTAGTTTTCACCAATGGAGCACCAGATCTAGTCCCAACGAGAGCTAAACAGGTAGGTGATGGCAAACCAGTTAGTACTCTAACCTTTGACCTCATGAGGGATTGTGTTGTGACTTGTCCAAATTGAAAGAGTTGGCAAACAATACAGGACAATGTATGAAGAAAATTAAGAAGGTTTGGCTGATGTCACGTTTTTTACACGCAACTTATTGTTATTGAAGGTGGATTATTTGAACTATATCTACACCACAATTTAATGATACTCCATGGGAATTAACATACAGTGAACCCTCGTTTATCCGGACCCCGATTATCCGGATGTCTCGCAATCCGAACGAAATTGTAAGGGAACGAACGGAATTATTGGACCAGTTTATTGCAGACGACTTTTGAAAACATTGTGGGTAAAGGAGAAATTGCTCGTGACGAGCAATTTCTCCTTTACCCACAATGTTTTCTGCCATATCAGAAGATTATCTTTGAATTTCATCACGTTTTGATATGTCTTCTGCAAACTCTTTCAATTTGGGACGGACGACAATTTGGCGTTTGGTAAAGGGTTATAACTATACACCGCTCATACAGACCGTTTATGTCTTAATGTGTATAAGAACATGCTCTGCTTCATTAGTCCGGATTATTCGGTAAACCGGACATTTTGTTGGGAACGGACGTGTTCGGATAAACGAGGGTTCACTGTATATAAATGTTGAATGTAGTTGATCCCATTGCAATTGGAATTGAATTTCGATGGTAAAATAACCATGCCTATTCATCAGGTCAACTATATTATAATTTGGTCCTTAATTTTGACTATTAGTAATTAGATATCGTACGTCATATGTTAGATTGAAGACGATTTATCTATTCTTGTGGTTATCAACCTATGAGTGACGAAAAAGACGTCTTTTAAATTATTGTTGGTACATATATTCGCAGGCTATGCTGGGAACCAATCCACTATGTTGTGCTGCGCCGGGACGCGGTGAAGACAACTTCGTCTTAGACATGGCCACCACGGTCTCTGCGTTTGGGAAGGTAGTATCCAGGCCGAAAAGGGCTATGTCATTTGTGGGCTGCATAGAGATTATGTGATGTTTTAACAACTTATATGTGATATAGCACTTAATGCGAAAAATCTTCCATTTTGAGTTTTGCTTTCGTCTCAATTCAAGGGTTAAGGCGTCCCAGCTAAATCATTGAACGCCTATTGTTCTACCCACCGTAACCATCACATAGGGACAATTGATCACAGAGTGTTCTCTTTTGGTTATAAGGGGATTTCAATAACACTCACAATAGAATGTTACCACGTTATTAAAACACAACAAAATCAACACAACCAAGAACAATCACTCAGAATGACGACGACCGCAAACAGGGGATTAACCAGAAACGACAAGCTTGGTTACGAATTTCAAGCTTCGAGACAAGCTTAAAATAATTTGAAACGTTGCTCCATACATGAAAGTACTTGATTCTTGGACAAAAGTTGTGCCAATTAGTAATTATAACATGCAATCTCTACAGTTTTCATTACAGTCTAGTTTCTTCTCATTTAGAATACATGTACAAACGTTTTCAATAAACTCTTCTATCATGATTGTATTTTCGTTTGTTTGACTCACAATGACATTTCGTTGTTGTTTAATACATGTACATGGTTTTTACTTCGAACAGTGGTATTACAGGGTCATAAGGTAGCGGATTCAGTCTGCATATTTTGCTCTTATTTAAGAAGATGCTTTCTCTCTAGTATTTCATCAACCTGGACTTTCTAGACAATATGAAAGATCGAGTATCTTAAACATATGTACTTCAAAAAATCTGTTTTATTTGCAATAATTCAGACCTCTGACAAAATTAATTAATTAGATCCTTCGTATTTGTACGTGTTATTTGAATTGTAGCTCTTTTGACAGTTTAAAGGGCATATATCACGTCTGAATGAATATGCCCTGCTAAAATGAACAACGTCATAAGGACAACTAAAATGGTTTCAACGTCTGAACTAACGTAAAACGTGTTTCCAACTTCCTGTATAGGTGGAGATTGCGCAGAGGAAGGGTGAGAAGATACCAGAAGGTCTTGGAATGGACGCTGATGGACGGCAAACAACAGACCCATCAAAGGTCGCAACGCTTTATCCGTTAGGGGGCACTGAAGTGACTGGTAAACTTTTACGTACATGACTTTATCAGTGTTGGATCAAGTGCATCACGCATTTGTAGCAAAGTGACTGGGAAATTGTTCAATGAGAGTTCATATTTCTGTTTTTTTAGGTAGCAATTGTTAAAAAAAAAAAGATAGAGAACGAAAAGCAATTCTAAAGAAAATAGTTGAATGATTGATTGATTAATTAATTGAATAATTGAATGAATTAATAAGCGATTGAATGAATGAATGAATAATTGATTTATTGATTGATTGATTTTTGTGGACTGTCGTCCGTCAGACGTTGTTTTGCTGTTTGTCAATCCGTCAGGCGTTGTCCCGGCAGTGTGTCGTCTGTCACATAGCCTCATCATGTTTATTTCAGCCGGGTACAAAGGGTACGGCCTGGCGATGATGGTGGAGATGTTTTGTGGTATCCTCAGTGGTTCTGTGTTCGGGCCCGGTGTCAAGAGGATCGGCAAGAGGGATGGGAATGGAGGGACCGTAAGTACACGAGGAAGTGTAAATCAAAGTTAAGATATTATCACATCTTATCCCAGGACATAGCCTGAACCCTTTACCAAACTCCAAATTTTCGACTGTCCAAAATTGAAAGAGTTTGCATGACGACATTTTAAAACGTGATGAAATTGAAAAATGATGGGGCAGAAAACATTGTGGGGAAAGGAGAAATTGCTTGAAAAGAGCAATTTCTCCTTTCCCCACAATTTTTCCAGAGTTGTCTGCAACAAACTGGTCAAGTGTCGTTATTGTTTGGTAATGGGTTAAAATATATGAATACATGTATTTTAAAGACAAAAAATAAACAAATCACTATGAGCCAATAAAGTACTGCCAGACTAGAGGTTATTCAAACAACTTTTAAATGTGTTCTATGCTTTAACTTATTAATAAATATTTCGATGTGTTTGGTTCCATTATTGTTCTTTTAAACTGCAGAGTCAATTTTCTTAAAGGAAATGTATCTTTTCGAGAACTAGGTCATACAAGGGTGATGTGATTAATATTTTACAGCGTCATCTTCATCTTGTTATAACTTTTTACAAACCGTAAAAATCTGTCTAGATAGTAAAAGTTTGCAGATAGGAACTGAAATCAAAATAATTTGGCGAGATAAAAGTCAAATTATTCGTATTGAACTTAAATGATTTAAGTAACTGTTTTAAAGGTGAAATGGCTAAGTCGAGTAGAGAATTGCCATCTAATGCTGACATTTGTAATCTGTTTTGTAGAGTCATAGTTTTGTAGCCATCAATCCGGATGTATTTGCGAATGGTTTCCCGGAGAGGATGAGTGAACTCATGGATAGCTGTCGAACTTTAGAACCGGTCAGTTGGAACTATTTTCTCGTTACTTTCGTCTATTATTCATCCGCCACTCGGGACTGTTTGATTCGTCTAAACAGTTGGCAACAGGAGCCGAATACTGAAAAGTGAGAAGTAAAATGCGTTCAAAATATCACCAACAAATGTGGCCTGGGGTCCTGGCCCATGCGTATACCCCTAATGAGGCTATACATGGACCAGGACCCCAGGCTACAACAGAGGGAGCATTTGCGCCTTTCAGAACCATTGTTTCTCTTTTCTTGCATCGGGAATTTAAATGCTTTGATGTCTTGTTCAAATTGAAGAGCCTTATCATTTTCGCATCTGCTTTCTCAGCCCAGGCGAGTTGGTATTAATTATTTATGAATCTACGTGGTCTTTTAAACTGTATGAATAGTTTTGCTCGAGTTAGACCAAAGAAGCTATAGAACTTGTCACAAGGCAATCACTCGGTACTGATGTTTCTAGAGAATATAATAATACTCTTAAACAAGCCTTCGTTATATCCGTTTTGTCATGCAGATTTTTAATATATAATTATGATTAGGCATCCAATAGTGTCAGTATTTGTAAAGCTATGGTTCAAAATTGCTCCGTGCTCTTCCTTTTTCAGGCCGGCGATGAAAAGGGAATCCCCGAAAAGACCATTTCTAATAAGCAAATATCCCTTTGTCACTGGACTCTTCTGTAGTCAAATGCTAATAAATCGCAGCGAGTTAATACAAAACATTGATTCAACGTTACCGCGTACCTAACTGGATGATCCAAGCTGTAACTGTGTGTTATAATGAAATATCTACATCTGGGTGATTCGGACTACCACGTACCTTTCCCTTTTCAGGCCGAAGGTGAAACGGAAGTGCTCGTACCGGGTGATCCATCCAGGAACAACATGAAGAAATGTAACGATCGGGGAGGGATACTCTATCACCCAAACCAGATCAAATACGCTGTAAGTGGACTACTTTGGCTTTAACTTTGTTTTCAGCAATAATACAGTTATTTCGCGGCGGTAGTGATCAGCAGTTTTCTTTATAATAAATCAAAACAATTTTCAAGCATGTGATAATAAATGATGATCTATTTCTGGACTGGACTGGCGTTGAATTCATATGCCAGTTGTTGTTTGTATGTTTTATGCCCTTTTCAATAATGTCCATTTGTATGGTGGTTTTTACTAGATCCAAACTGGCGACATGAATCGAGAAAGAAAAGAAAGAAGAATAAAGAATAAAAAAAAAAGGAATTGAGAATTGAGAAAAAAAAGAAATTAGCATTGATATGTATTAATATCATATTAGTTAACTTTTGGAAGACAATCAGACGGGAACGTTGCGTATTAGATTATATGTAAAAATAAGTCAACCTTCATTTGATTTCAGAACGAAATCGCAACATCTCTGGATGTCGAGCCGATGAAGAGCCTTTGATATTTACTCCTGATAGCAGAAACGTAGATGGCACTTGATTAAAGCGAGAGAAATGAGAATTTAAAAAAGAGCATGACAGAAATTGGCATAACTAAAATGCTATACCATGACAATCCCGTTTACTGTAGTCTTAGTTTATACAGTTTTACTTGACAATATACTTTTCTAACCGATTCCCTCATATGTGTTTTGTAACAGTCCAGATTTAAAACGATGGAGAAAAGATAGTGAATGAAAGTTTGTCAGCTAATTGGATTACTTGTAAAAACTTTTTGGATATACTTGAGAAGTTGCTCGTCGAGAGCAGTTTATCCTTTTTCCACAGAAGTTTTTAAGTCTTCTTTTCTAGTTTCTTCAAATTGCGGCATTGAAAAGAAAGTATCAAGTTTGAAACTATCCCTAGTATCATGCATTTAATGGTTCGTACTATGTTGTTTCGTAGTACCAAACATAGTTCATTTATTTGTTAAGAGGCGACAATAATGTCATGGAAAAAAAGCAAACTTGTCTCCTATTTGATTTTCATTTTATCTGTGCATAGACAGTTACCTTTCCCAGTTGCAACATCTTGGTCTGCAATTAGGCGTTCAGATGCTATAATATATTTGCAACATTTCTTTTTTGAAATGAGGGAAGAATAAAACAACCAGTGGACTTCCATCATTCTATCATCTTACTTTGGGTGCATTTTTGATAAAACAAAATTGGGCTATGGAACGCAACCATTCCAACCAACCTTTGTACCTTGTCGTTGAGGACAATGGGTCATAGTTAGAGCGTCGGCCTCCGGACACGAGGGTCTTGGATTCGAATCCAATGAGAAGGGGGTTCAGCCGTGCGATCTTCCATTAATCCACATCCGGCGCGAGTACTGGTTATGACTTAGGAAGCAGAATCGAGAGTGATTTATCTAGGTTGTAAAACCTTGTTGCATTGCACAATCGATGTAATATAAATAAGTTTGAACAAATTGCACTATGGCTGCATAGGCCTTGAACGGTGAATTTCCCGTCTTTGAATATGGAGTATACTACTTTTTTATCATTGCTTTGTCACACAGACTTTATTAGACGTTATACACACATCTGTTAAGAGAAAAACACTGTCAGGACACAATGTCCGAAAGTTACGTAAAATAGTTTTTTGTTACAACGTGCTTGGTCCACAGATGTAATAGATGTTTTAAAATGGCTATATTGGCCAAATTGACCATTTCTAATGCTTCTACGATATGGTTTAACTCATTACCAAATAACATTTGAACAGTTAAACGACATTTTACCAGTTTGTTGCAGACGGCTCTTAAAAACATTGTTGGAAAAGGGAATAATGCACTTAACAAGCAATGTCTTCTTTTCACCACAATGTTTCCTGTCCTATCAGAATATTATTTTCACTTTCATCACATTTTGAAATCTCGTCTGCAAACTCTTTCAATTTGGAAGAGTCGAACATTTTGTGTTTGGCAAAGGGTTAAGACGCCCTTGGTCGTCTCCACAGAAAAATTGCAAGATGAGAAAGAAGGCACGAGAGGTGAACAAGAAGGACTATTTTTGAATCCTGCGATCCATTTTCTGCATAAACTGAAGACAGTTACCGTCGTCGATGAATTGGTTAAAGGTGTTTATTCGCACATGAGACAATTTGCTTGTTGAAATAACATATCGTTTAATCTGTTTGTATTGCCGTATACTATTTAATGCAGAATGTATAGCTACTAAACGTAAAACTCGTCCATACTATGTCAGTATATCTAGACGGTATGCAATGGATTTCAAACCCATTGCAGCGCTTTTTGGGTCTGAATACATACTTCTTCATTGTATTTATGAGGCTCTTAATACACAAATGTCTTCACAATCGATGAAAAATGAATAAAAATAAATAAATAGATTAACACTTAAATAAATAAATAAATAAATAAATAGATAAATACTTCAATGAATGAATGAATGAATGAATGAATGAATGAATGAATGAATGAATGAATGAATGAATGAATGAATGAATGAATGAATGAATGAATGAATGAATGAATGAATGAATGAATGAATGAATGAATGAATGAATGAATGAATGAATGAATGAATGAATGAAAAAACGAATTAATTAATTAATTAGTTAATAGATTCATAAATAGATAAATACATAAATACATAAATAAGAATACAAAAAATAATCAATTAATCAATTAATTAATCAATCAATCAATCAATCAATCAATCGAACAAACACACAAACAAACAGATTACAACAAATGTTCAAAACCACCAATGATACATAACCTCGAAAGAAAAGCTACTTGTTTACTTTATTGCACGATTTTCAAAGTCATCTTCAAAATTTACTTTCAACATCAGACATTGTTTGACAAAGCGAGACGCGTCAATAAACAAATGGTACGTGTAAGAAAACAGAACGGGACGAAATGTATCATAATGTAAACTGTGATTCATTTAGTTTATATTATTACCATGACGACCACCCGGTGACCTCAAAACCTTTCGTATCGACCAATCATATCGTCGTATCGGCAATTATTCAAAGGGTACCTGTACACTTCCGGGTCAATTACATTGTGTACGTTCGTGCAAGTCAAAACTATTTTGAGAAGTAAATGACCCAGGACAGCTAAAACTTCATTGCAGATCGTAAACAAATGGACTGTACTGTGAATAAGATTTAGAAACAGTCCAGGGAAATCAGCAACTTGTGACACAAACCATGAATGATATAGAAGAGTACATATTCGATGATGAAGGAAACCCGGTTCTGAGTTCGAGTTTCGGACATCACCAGAACTCGATGTTCGCCGATGAAGAAGACACGAAGGACATTTTCCATATAAAAGGGGACGGCTACGATGTTAACCTGTCTCTCGCGAAAGGAATCTTATCATGGAAAAATGTCAACCCATCAGGTTTGCTGACTTTTAATTCATTATCATATTTGAGTTTGACATTTGATTTCACCCCTTTAATTGAATTGTGTGAGCTGCATTAATTTATTTCAAGATCCGGCAGGAGTGTTGCTGCTGTAATCAATTTGTCCAGCTGCATTAATTTATTTCAAGATCTTGCACGAGTGCTGCTGCTGTAATCAATTTGGACAAATTGATTACAGCAGCATCACTCGTGCCGGATCTTGAAATAAATTAATGCAGTCTGTGTTCCTATAAATATGTCCTGCGACAGTGAGAAGAAGATTATGTACAATTAAAATGGTTTTTTTTTGCTTTTCTTAATTCAAATCCTTCAGAGTATTAGGTACAATAAAACCCTTTGGTTATTGCCTTTGGTTTAATTCATATTAAGCCTGGATCATAATCGGTTCTCATGCCAAATGTGGATTATAAAAGGTTGCAAGCCGCTTCTCACAGGAATCGAACCCTCGGCCCTCATATCGGGGGGAAGTCAAAATAATTTGACGTGAAAAAAGCTTTTTTTATGATGGGGCAATCTAACTGGAGATATTGCCTGATGCAAAAATTCCGCAATATTTCAAGATGGCATCAGATTAGTTTGACTATCCCGGCCCATAACCAGTACTTATGGTTAATGTAGAATAATGAACGATTGCAAGGCATAAACCACTTTTCATTGGATTCGAGTCAACGACCCTCTTGTCCAGTGCCTCATGTGCTCTACCTCTGAACCCCTGTCCTCCTTTGGTTCTTGCAATAGCCTCAGTCATTAGTCAAAATAATTTGACATGAAGATTGCCTTTTACTTTCTGATGGGGCAATCTAGATAACACAGATTTTGCCAAATACAAAAATATCTCAATATTTCCAATAACTAGTTTGACTACCTCAGTCGTCATTAACACTGACACCGAATCTTTAAATGTATTGTTGCAGTCTGTAACCTATATATCTATAGACAATAAATTGTAATTTAAAATTTGGCTCCAGCAGTCATTTTTCAAATGAAATTATTAGCATAAACTTGATAGGAAAAGTGCACCAAGTAGGGAGCTTTCACCCACAACCACACCTGAAGGCTATGTCTGCAGCGCTCTTCAAATTGAGTTAACTAGTATGCTTGTCTTTCCCTTTGACACTATTTTTTCTCTCTTTTGAGAGCTTCCAGGTGATCTAGTTGTTTTCTTCTAACACCATTTGGGTAAACAAAACATTAACTATTAGCCCCAGTGAAGAGATCAATCATACCAATAACCATTTCAGCAATAAGGCAGGGCTTTTCCAACTTGGCTAACCAGGTTTATGTGCTTGCCCAGAGCCATTGCACTAAGATGTTACATTTTACCAAACATTGAATTGTGTGACTAGTCCAATTTGAAAGAGACAAGCTTTGTTTGCGATGTAGGAATTTGTGTTTGACTTGAAATACATGGGTCTTTTGAGATCCTCATGAATAATTTCCAATGTTTAATGAAGAAAATGACACACTATTCATCACTTATCATTGATCCATTATATTTGTATTTTTATAAGAGAAAGCAGCCTGCCCCTTTAAAAGGTTAAAATGCAGTATACTTGGTAAGGAAATACAAGGAGCATGGATAGGTGCACTTACTGCGGTAATATGGTTGAAATAATTTTTTAGAGCCCTAGCCTAGTGCAGGTGGGAGAACAGGTGGGTCAAGATAAGCCATTAAATGACTAAAAAATGGTTGATACATTGTTAAACACCATACAAATAAATAAATGAAAACTCCAAATTAACCAACCATTTCTCCTTGTTTCTCAATGACTTCTTCCCCAAATCACAGAGAAAACATCATTTATACTATTCTTGTATTGAAGCCTGGTGTTACTTTAAATAAGGAAAAGTGAAAACCAACAAAAATGATGGGGGGGGGGGTAAAACCAAACCAAAACAAACTTCCGAATGAAAAGGGTTCAGACATACGCTTCATTAATTATGTACCTAGTCAGCTTTTTTTCCCAGAAGCCTCCTACGCAGTTCCCTCTGCCAGAATCAATTCTTGGTCTTTTATAGTCATTCTTTTATGGACATCTCATTCCTTAAACCAATTCTGTTGTATAGGAATTTGGATCTGATCCAAAATGAAAGCAATACCGGATGGCAAAACGAAACATGCAAAGAAAGAAAAAAAACTTCGCTTAACTTCAGGATTGGGATACAATACATCACTTTATAGCATCTGCTGAAGGAGTTTTAGGAAACCAGTGTGACAGAAGGATAAATTGATTGTTTTGTCACATTTATTTCCACCCATAAACATATGGAAATTATATACCTTTAAATGCTATTTCTTTTCATCAACTGTAGCTTGGAATTTCAAGCTGTCACAAAATCCGATATCTGGGTAATAAATTAACAGCTTGTTATTTTCAAGAGATATTCAGATCTTCTGATGACTTGTTCATCTAGTGATACTCCATGAATTGAATGATGTTCGTGTAATGTTTTTTATACAGGTAAGAAGAAGGGGATGTTCAAAGGGAAGAAACAGTCAGAAAACCAGACTGTCATGTTGAAAGAAATATTTGGTGTCAAATTGAAGCGGAAGAAAACCACATCCTCGGATGATGACGGCGTTTGTATAGGTAAGATTAGTTTCAATTCTTTAAGTACAAAAAGAGAATATAGAGATATTGTCATCACCTGAGCATCTTAAGATCGTGAGCATGTTTGTATGGGTATAATTGCTTTCAACTAATTTTCATACTTCCTTAGTTTAATAATGACTATATTGTTAAATTGCCATCACCTGAGCATCTTCAGTGTCAAATTAAGTAAATTTGCAATTGTTCACTTTTCTTGTAAATTGTCAAAATTATTGCTTTCAGACTTTAAAACATACTAACACTAATATTGGATCTGTGTAATCCAAGTTACATGACTGTGGATTGAAATTGACAGAAATAATTATTTTTGCATAAAAGTCCCTTTTCCCTTTTGAATACAGATTAGAATTATGAGGACATTAAAGGAGTAAAGTTAGTTGCAAAATTAGATTACAGCCAAATATGATTATATGGATCTTTGTAGCGAACTCATCAATTTTTTCACATTGGTATGATTCTTAGAGGTACCAACTACATCCATGTTATGCCTTAGGTCTTTGAAAACTGCATTCAAAAGACTGCTATATGCCAAGTATTTAGAGCGCTAATGAATGTATAATTTTCTTTTGTTTAACAGGCTTCTCGATTCATTTACCTGAAATGGTCGGTGTTCAGATGCTGGCAGAGAAGGTTGTGGTTTTTGAACATCCAAGTGAAGCCCTTAATGCAATGTACGTCAGAAAGATCACATCTTACATGGAAGGTAAGTTTGCCATTTTTGTGTTCTTTTTCAAGCGAAAATTGATATTGACAAGATAATCGAATTCGGAACCCTCTGTACAAGAGGCAGACGCTCTAACATTGCACCACTGTCGCCCACTGGTATTGATAGGTTAAATGCTTGGGCCTCTTCATTCACAACTTCACATTATTGAAAGGAAGCTTTTCAATTTCGTTATGCTAGCACAGTTGATAGAATTTCACTTTTCTTAGGAGTTTGGTTATATGTATGTTTGTTTTAATGTAGGTATGTATGAGTCTATATGCAGGTTTTTCATTCAGGTTGAGATCAAACTGAATTAGCCTGAAAAAACTTTTTTACTGATCAGACTTTATGACTGGGCATGAAGTAACCAATTCACAAGGGATTTTAACTGATGGTTTGCATTGGCAAATGATTCTTAATGAAAGCCCTGCATATGTATATCAGTTTTGTTTTAATGTTCTTGTAGATACATTAATTATGTTCTCATATTCAAATGAACTGTTATGGCCAAAAGCATGTTTGCTCTGATTTTGCAGGGTAAATAATTGAATTGAAATGTTATCTTATTGCTACCATTTTCTGCGTGACCTCTCTGTGGCCTAGTGGTTTGCTTACTGCCCTTCAAATCACAAAGTGCCTCTCAGTTTGTGTTCAAATCACGGTAGAAGACAACTTTAATCTCCATGAGAGGTAAACCCATTATCTTTTTTAGACCTGCTCCATGCCTATAAAATCCAGATGGTAGAATGGTCATGTATATGTATTTCTCTATATCTCTATATATGTAATTTCTTGTTCATTTAACAGAGGTGCGTGGGCGACCAAAGTACATCAAGCTTTTCCTACAAACACATGCGGGTAACAAGAACGGTAGCTCTATCTATAAAGCGAAAGTTTTACCGTTACTTCAGACTGCAGGAATAAATGTGGATTGTGTTGGTGAGTGATACATATTATGTATATATATATGCTTGTTCGGATTGTTTGTGGTTGAATATTGCTTTCAACAATACTTCATTTATGTCACAACAATCCCAGTATACAAGCCATTGTTACATTATATCAAGATTAGTCATTACTAGAACCAAAGTGTATTGTATAAGTGTGACTGAGAAGTGCATATATTGTCTTTTGATTTGAATATAATGAATTAAGATGTTTTGGTAGCTTGACTAATCATTTTGTTATCATGATTAAAAAAGGAAGAATAACAAATATAAAGGAAAAAAGGAAATATAGTTTTGTCACAAGAAGTCTCTCCATTCATCATAAATTTACCCACATAAACTTCTTTCTTAGTTTATCACAAAAATGTTCACATTTCCTTTTTCAGAAATTATGTTACAGAGAACAGCAATAATTTCTCATTTATGAAAGTAACTCCCATTATCTTTATATGCTATCAAATTGATATATACAAAGTCATCCATCACATTCATTATTTTATCTTAACCTATTTTTACAGAGGTGCAGCATAATGAACATATCAAACAGGAAATGGTGCATATAAATCTGGATGATTTCGATTGGTTAGTATAAAATTTTGAATAATAATTGCCGACCATTTGTGAAAAGGAAATTCAATTTAGATTGAACCAAGTAATCATTCTTTTCAGATTAGAATTATACGCTTAAGCCTTTCCCAAACGCCAAATTTTAGGCTTTCCCAATTCGAAAGTGTTTGCAGATGACAATTCAAAATGTGATGACTTTGAAAAACAATCTTCTGAAGGGTCAGAAACATTGTGGGAAAAGGAAAAATTGCTCGCCACCAGCAATTTCTCCTTTTCCCACAAAGTGGTTAAATGCCAATATTGTTAGGTAAAGAGTTGAAAAAAAAATGGAATCATGTAGTTTTAGGACTCGACTGAACATAACCTCTTTTTAGATTGTTGTAGGATATAGAAAAAAATCACATGATAGCTTGCTACCACCTTTCTATAGAGACAAAGCAAAATTGGTAAAAATACGAGAGATTTATAGATAAAAAGATTGCTGGAAAAGATGGAAATTTAATTATTCATTATGCTTGTTTTGATTTTTGATTTTGATTTTCCATCACATTTAAAGTTTTAACATGATTGTGTTGTGCCAGATCACAATTAGTTGAGCTCAACCACAAGGGCTTGAATCAATTCATACCTCCCAAACCCCTCTATATATACTATATAAGAAAATAATATATAGAGGGATTTGGGAGGTATGCATTGATTCAAGCCCCTGTACCCTCAACTGCTTAGAAATGCTTCAGCAAGCATGAGAAAAACATGGTCAATGCATTTTCTTTCAATTATTAACCCTTAGAATGCTGAGTAATTTTCAAGAAATAGATTTTTGTGTCAAATACTTTTCAAAACCTTTTATATCTGCTTAATTTTGTTGAGGAAAGATACTCAGAGAAGCAAACAGGTTAGATCACAGGCCAGCCGCCAATTTACTTGGCGGCTGACTTGTGATCTAACCTGTTTGCATAAGCATGAAGTCGGTTCCAGCAGTTTAAGGGTTAGAAAAACAAAAGATAAGTAGTGATTTCTTGGCGGGTAACCTGGATCTTACCTGTTTGCATAAGCATAAA
Organism: Cerastoderma edule; assembly: GCA_947846245.1. NCBI lineage: Eukaryota > Metazoa > Mollusca > Bivalvia > Cardiida > Cardiidae > Cerastoderma > Cerastoderma edule. Next base: position 12,400,505 of record OX401414.1, on the reverse strand, counting down.
GACGGTTCCAGCACTTCAAGGGTTGAACTTGATAAAATATTTTCAGTGTTGTTGCAATGGGAGGGGACGGGACAGCCAATAAAGTAGCGGATGGACTTCTCTCGGCGTCGCAGAAACATCGAGACATAGAGCAGAAGACGGGATTCACGCCTACTCGTGCAAGGATACCTCTTGGTATTATTCCAGTGGGTGAGTTTATATTTGTTTTCAAAATCTTTTTTTTATTTTTTTTTAGATTAGAGTCATTAACTGACACAGGTCCCATATGGGTCCTCTTCGCTGTGCTGTACCTACATTTTTCAGTTCTTAAACGGCTTTCCTGGATGCACCAGTACTAGGCTAGGGCTCTGAAGTGACTTGCCAAAGGCCACTCCCATGAAACCAGAGGGCTCGGTGGGGCTTGAACCTGGCATCCCTGTGTTCTGAGTCCACCACCGTAACTACTGTGCCACGCAGGACAACCGTCTTGTTTACATTCAATTTTGTTTTTTAATAACCTCTTACTCCACAGTACCTGCAGCAGAGGACTCAAGAAATTATTGGGATGAAAGGAGACATTTCCTTTGATAAGCAATTTCTCTCTGCGGCATATTGGTTGCTACTATTATTACAAAGAAGATATGCGCTTTTCATACTTCATTATTTTTGTCTGCTGTTGCTTTTAAATTGGACAAATTTCTATTTGCGATATGGGGGGAGGGGGGGGGGAATGGGTAAAACCAATTTGTTACAGACATTAATTGTTATTAAAAGTATTTTGGTTGTTTTACAATAGACTTGAGGCATCAATAACAATTAAAAATGCCTATTATTCACAAATTGTCTTTTAACAAACTTTTTTTTAGGATTTTTCCGCTGCTGTATTGAGCAAGTGACCAAAAAGGTTGAATTGTTGAAACAGCTTTAATTACAACACACAAAATGGTTTTCATTGCATTGTTTTCGATATACACCATATCAATGATCTAAAAACTAGTACCTCCCTTATATGAAATACATGTACTTATCAGTCTTCAGTACCTTTTATCTTTTGCAAGGTTCAACCAATGACATAGTTCGATCCATCATTGGTACGGAAGATGTCATCACGGCAATGCTTCACATCATCATGGGAGAGAAGATTCCGGTGGATATTTGTTCGCTCTACACAGATGACAAATTCACACAGTGGTGTTTCAACTGTCAGTATGGGTTTGCTGGTAATGTTCTTGCCCTTAGAAAGAGATACAAAGCTCTTGGACGTCGTGGCCTGGAGGCGGCATTTGTCAAAGCGTTGACGAAATCAAAGCTCAGGTTAACTTATTAACTTAACTTATTTGTCTTACATCTATTGTGAATGAAGCTTGAATTTTATACAAATCACTCTCAAAGACTGCACCCTGGATACTTAACCTGTACTCGCGCCAATATGTGGATTAGTCCTGACAATTTTCACCACACCTAACAGGGATCAAACCTGGAACCCTCAGTACAAGAGGCAACATGTCACCCACCTTATTTTTGGTTGTGGTAAAACAACAAAGATTTACTTCATTTACACTATCGTGAAGGACAGTGGTCTAGGCGTAGAGCATCAACCTAAGGATATGAGGGTCCTGGGTTTGAATCCCCTGAGTAGCAGGATATATCTTGTGACCTTTAATTAATCCACATTCAGTGGGAGTACTGGATGTGTGCAGGACGCAGGATCAAGAGTGATTAATTTAAGTTGTACGAACTTGTTTCACAATTGATTTAGATTGAAAAAGTTTAAACTAAATTAAATTTTAAACCATTGTTTTATATTAACAATTTTCACATTGATTCACCATCATCAAGAGAAGAACTAGTAATTTGCTATGACAAGTAATCTCTCCTTTTGTTTAAGTGCATAGATGATTCTAACTTGTAACTGCTAAAAACAATATTGTGCACCTGTTTTAAAAGATTGTATGGATAGAACTCTGACACTCCATCTATATGTCAGGGTTGGCAAAAAATAATTTTCTGTATTGCCCAGCTTGTCCAAACCCTTAAGTGACAAATTAGCTTTTACTTATTTTTTTATAAAACTATTTAAACAAACAATTGCAGAAAAAGATTTGGCATTTAGGGACAAGTTAATCAAAATCAGATTTTGCCACTCCTATGTATACCATTGTTTACACCCTTGTTACGTAACAGTAGGTCTACATTGTCTCTCATCTTTCTTGCAGACCCTATAAATGTGACATAGAGTATATTCCAGCTGAGAGACCGGCCTCGGCTAAACGCAAGACGCCTTGCTGGCAAGGGTAAGTATTGACTTGATAAATAACATAACCATTCTTTATATTCATAGCTAAGTTAGATTAGAAAGAGAAACAGCTTCTTGAGCAGTTTTCACTTGATCCCTTTTATTTATGCTATTTGGGGGATTTTGACCTCTTATGTATGGAATTATGAGTGAAAAATAATTATGTTTAGGGGTCATATCCAGGACGTTGGGGTGAATGAAAATGCTGCTTGAGCATGCGATATCTAAACAGATTTTCATAAAGAAAATCCTTTTTCATGTCTTTTCATTAGAACTATTCAATTAATGTTAGCATACAGAGATTTATTACCAATTTTAAGAATTGTTCAGTTTATAATGGGGGGAATTCATTTTATCACTCTATATTTGTTAACCTTCAAAGCCTATGAATATTAGACTATGACAAAGCTCCTTGCCAAATGAAATGATTTGCATAAATCGGAAGTCATGCCTGTGGTGCCTACATTTAACTGGAATGGAACAGAATTTTATACTATTTGCAACAGTATTTCATTCCTCTCCAAGGGCATGCACAATCTATGCTCATGGTATTTCCTAACCAGTGCTGTACTCTCAACTTTCTAAGCTGCTGACTTTTTTCCAACTGGAACATCAGTTATGAGAAACAAAGAATGTTGATATGGTGTGATGTCAAACTCAGAAAAAGAAAGGCCTAGTCTAGAAGCCCCTTCCCTTTCACGATTATTATATTATTTTACTCTACAGTTGTGACATACATTTTTCATGACATAGTTTTGACATATCTTTGTTATTATTCTCCACAGTTTTGACATATCTTATTTATTATTCTCCACAGTTGTGACATATTTTCATTATTATTCTCCACAGTTGTGACATATCTTCATTATTATTCTCCACCACAGTTGTTACTTATCTTCATTATTATTCTCCACCACAGTTGTGACATATCTTCATTATTATTCTCCACCACAGTTGTGACATATCTTCATTATTATTCTCCACAATTGTGACATATCTTCATTATTACTCTCCACAGTTGTGACATATCTTCATTATTACTCTCCACAGTTATGACATATCTTCATTATTATTCTCCACCACAGTTGTTACATATCTTCATTATTATTCTCCACCACAGTTGTGACATATCTTCATTATTATTCTCCACAGTTGTGACATATCTTCATTATTACTCTCCACAGTTGTGACATATCTTCATTATTATTCTCCACCACAGTTGTTACATATCTTCATTATTATTCTCCACCACAGTTGTGACATATCTTCATTATTATTCTCCACCACAGTTGTGACATATCTTCATTATTATTCTCCACAGTTGTGACATATCTTCATTATTATTCTCCACAATTGTGACATATCTTCATTATTACTCTCCACAGTTGTGACATATCTTCATTATTACTCTCCACAGTTGTGACATATGTTGGAATGCTGAGACACCGGATGATAATGAAGTTACGCAGGATCTTGTGCAGGCATTTGATCCACTGGCAGAATCAAATGACAGTGACACATTTGTTGGTGAGTTTTTATCCTCTAGCACAGAATTCGCAGGAAGGTTCTTCGTGGCCAAGTCTTTTAGGTGGCAGTCTGATAATTTGAGAATTTCAGATCCGAGCCCAGTCAGTGCCTCTGGTTTTATGGGAGTCTCCTTTGGCATGTGTCAGAGCCCTAGTCTTGTACTGGTTAATCCAAGTAAGCCGAAACATAACCGAAAAATGGTTGACATGTAGTTAAATGCCACATTTAAACAGTTTTCACTACTGTTGGATGTCATTCTATAATGACTCAGAGGTACTTTTATTGTGCAACATTTCATCATTGAAATGGAGCTGTTGATGAGCCTTAGAGCCCAATTCTTTAAATCAGGTCTGCTGCTGAGAAAAGGCCAAGATAAAATCTTGTTACATGCAAGTTTTTTCTCAACAACTATTGTATGTCATTATTTTGTGCATCCTCATACTTTAGAAACAAATAGCATGTCACTGACCTGTACCCCTCTCCGACATTATCAAATAGTTGAGTATGCTGTTTTATGGACAGCTCTTGTTTCCCTAAAAGCTGCTGTTTTGAACTTTGCATTTTTTTATTCCAGAACTTGCTGACCATGAGTCCCCATGGAGAACAATCAAGGGTGACTTTATGAATGTCGGGTTTTTAACCATACCCGGGCGCTCTGAGATGGCACCCCGGGGCCTCAGTAAGAACACCCACCTTAATGATGGGACGATTGAAATCGCTCTTGTAAAGGAGACGGACAGGAAGGAGTTTATGCGACTCGTAAAGCGTTTAGGGAACAATAAAGATCAGGTATATATATATCAAGGGATGAGTGGTTGGCTGTGATAGAGTTGTTGTAGTCATTGAAATCATAACCAATCGTTTATGGCCATGTGATGTCCTGAGTGATAAGATTGTTACTGGCATTGAAATCACACTCGAGGTCAGTGATCACATGGTCACAAATAGATAGATAGGACCATATCACTGTGCAAGTAGTACTTATAAAACCTCACACTGAAACGACGTCGACAGACAAATATAACTAAGAAACAAAATGGCTAACAGATGTGTACTTGCTCTTCTCGTTTTCGGGTGCGTGGTGATTAGTGCAGCTAATTAAGTGATTGCGGAAAATTAAAGATCAGGTATACTTATAGGTGTGTGAGAACTGGGGTAATGAATCTCCACTTATGTGTTTCATTTGATAAATGAAAAAAACAACAACACTAAATGAGTCCTCTTTGGCTTAATGGTTAGGGTGAAGGATTTGTAACTGGGGAGGTGGGAGGTCCTGGGTCCAATTCCTGTCAATGCCACTTGCTTTGTGGAAGTGTCCTTTGCAGTTCAATGCATAAGTCCTAATCTTAACCACAGGTGTCTATACTTATCCTCGGGTCAATGCTATGTAATAAAGTATAGTATATTACATAGCACTGACCCATGATAACCATAGACCCCTGTGGTCTTAACCAGTTCTTCATACATGTACATGTATTCAGATATGGCTTACTAGATAACTACAGTAAGCATGCATACCTTTACCTTTTATAGGTTGTATTTGTTTCTTTTGCCATATATCCTTTTATCAACTTTTTTGACGGTATCATCGTAAGATTTAAAGAAGATTAGCATTCGTTTTTAAAAGTATGTATATTTGTCATACATGTGAAATATGTGAGAGTACCAGTATATTAACTGCAATTTAAAGATACACTCCCCTAAAAAAGAGGAAGAAATTATTTTTATGAGACTGAAGCAGAATCTTTGGATAAGAAACCATGTGATCAATTTTTGCAGTATCAATGTATAATTACAAGTACAGTCTAACTTGTGTTAAGCAGCCACCCTTTTAAGCAGCCAACCTGCAGCCACTACAGAAAGTCCCATTGTTAGATTTATAGTGTACATCAATTTGTGTTAAGCAGCCAACCTGTCTTAAACAGTCAATTTACTCTGTCCCATAGGCTGGCCTCTTAACACAAGTTTGACTGTACATGTATAGATTTTTACTCAAAACATTTAAACTGTCTATTTACAAAATTTTCAGTTTGACTTTCCATTTGCGGAAGTATTGAAAGCCACAGAGATTCGATTCAGACTTCGTCTTCCAACCGGATTTAACTACAAAGATCATACATTCAGTGAGCTTGATTACGAGCTGGAGAGACGCAAACGTCAGAACGAACAATCACTTTCCCGCTCCGTAGAAATTTTAGAAATTGACGATATAAGTGAAGATGATGACGATGATAACAGTGCCGGATCTACGCCAAAGTCAACTAAAACGCAACCCAAGTCAAAACCACCAGTGTTACGCAAAGGAAGTTTACAACAAATAAAACCGCCCAAAAAGCTCTTAAAGCGGGCAAACACTGAAGTTGTGATGGTAGTGGATAGTTTAGATTCCGATAGTGAGGATGAAGATAGTGATTCAGAGGGTGAAGATGAAAATGCAGTAGTGGTGAGTTTCTGCTAAGTTAGCATTTTTCTGCTCCTCCATAAAAGATTTGGTAATAGGTCTGATTTTGAAAAGCATCAGGAGACAACAATATATACGAAAAAACCTTATTCAACTTTTAGTGCTGGAACCAAATTCATGCTTATTCAAACAGGTTGGATCCTGTCTAGCTGCCAAGTAAGTTGACAGCTGACCTGTGATCTTACCTGTTTGCTACTCTGAGTATCTTTCCTCAACAAGATTAAGCAGATATTTAAGGTTTTGGAATGCAGAAGAGACAAAAATGTATTTTCAGAAAATTACCCAGCATTCAAAGGGTTGATGAAAATTTATGGTAGTATCCTATGATACTTCATGAAAACACAGCACAGTATCCCTGTAAGATATTTGAATAGAAAGTAGTGCACATTCTTAAGATAATTTCCATAGTGGCTATAAGCTAGTTTAAAGACAACCTACCATTCCCATAAAAAGTTTGAAAACAGTAAAGATATCCATTAGATAGTTATATAAAAGGTTAGCTCAGCTTCACAATAAGAGAGTTTGACGAAAAGTCATCACTACAGACACATAAGATGGAATGCTAAAAGTTTTCAGTTTTCCAAAATGATGGTTTGATTAAATTTCAGCACAACTTACATATATGGTACATGTAGTTTGATAAAAAAGAAAGGGCAGCAAACCTTGCCCATAAGATGGTTCAAGTTGGATTTTTTTCACAACTAGAATATAAGTTCAAGTTTAAAAAAAGGTAGTACACATACTGCTTTGTATATCGGTGACAGAAAACTTTTATGAGAATGAAATGTGTTGGTTTTAGTTGGCTTTACCAGCCCTAATAGCCCTAATGGGCCGTACAGTTTGGTGACTTTCATGAAAGGTAGTCTCCTGGAGACGTCATGGAATGGGACAGTCTAGTTTAGTGTCTTTCTATATCATTATGAGCTAGGGTTCTGTTGACATGATGCAAAACCTATATAGTGGTTAGTGGCCTAGTGGTTAGAGTACAGAACTTGAAATCACATGGCCCCTCTCCGCGTGGGTTCAAATCCTGATTGGGATATGGATTTTCATGAGAGGCAGTCTCCCGACTGACTTACGGAATGCCGATGGTTCTACCCGCCTTGACCAGCCCTTGTGGGCAGTTGAGTATGGGGTCTTCCTCCATCATTAAGAGTCGGGCATCGCTACATAACTGAAATAATGTTGATGTGATGTAAAACCCATATAAAAAAAAAAAAAGTAATAACTAGTTTGTATGTATACAAGGATTGCCACAATATAACTGAATTTTGTTAAAAACGACATTGAACCACAAACAAAATCATACAGGACTTTAAATATTTATTTGTTTCGCAGTCAGTAGACGTAAATGGTGTTCGAACAGTTCGATCCGCAAATGCTGAGCCACAAAGACTTGTAGGTCCGGCCTATAGAATGACCTTCGCTGAGAAAGATCGAGCAAAAAGGAAAAAGAAATTGATAAAGAAAGAAAACAAGAAAAAGACAAAGGAGGAGCAGAAGGCCAAGACAGTGTGGAATGTTGACAATGAGATTCTTAATGCAGATGTGTTACATTTAAGGTAATCCATCCATTAGTCTGTTGTCTAAATAAGGGGTGCTTTAGGGTCTTTCCAATGCATTATTCTTAAAAGTTAAAACAAAAAAGCAAACACAATATTCTGATATTGTTGGTATTTTTTTTTTAATGGTTTCATTGAATCAAGATTTTTATGAGTTCACAAGCTATTTTTTATCTCTGCAAAAATGATTGGATAATTCCTACATTGTTGGAACTCATTAGATTTTTAAGTATTCAAGGTGAGACTTGGACTCGAACCGGGTACCTCTGCAAACCATGTGAATGCTCTTCCAACTGAGCTATCTGTACCCTACTTCATACTCCCCCACTAAAATTTCCTAGGAACAGCATTCGTTTTGGGACTGAATGTGGAATATCTATCACTCTAGCTAGCATGTGTCATTTACATTTGGCGCCAATATAACAAAGGTGAGAAAAACATACAGCCAGACTGGGACTCTATCCTGAGACCTCCTCAAACCGTGTAATTGCACTACCGGCTGGCCCCTTATATATTTGATACTACCCTCTAAATCATTCCCCTTCTACACAAAATATAATTATTATGGTGTTTTATGTTCCATTTGGTGTGCAGGATACATGGTTCTGTAGGCTTTGGTGATAGAAGGCTAGTTGACCTTGCTTTTTAACAAATCAGACTTAATTTTTTTGAAAACAATGGTCAAGACTTATTGTCCTTATGATTCCGTGTTTAATCCTCTAATCATTTGCTTTCCTTGAAATTGTTTCATGAACTTACAAACAATTTTTTGATTATGGGAGTATCTTCTTGAAATAAACGCAAACAAAGAAGTAATCGCTCAAGGCATTTCTCTTTTTCATCAGAGATTTCTAAGCCATCATGAAAATATCATTCTAGTCTTATTTGATTTAAAGGTTTACAAAATTATATATTCTTTTTTCAGAGTCCACCATGGGTTATTGAAGATATACGGATTGGGAATTCACCCAGACTGCGTCAAGTCAGACACCACCATGCTCTGTATACCTAGGCTGTAACCATTGAAACAACAGTGGATCCTAACTTTGTGTTTCTAGCATGTATCCATGGAAACGATAGATCCTTACTTTGTGTGCCCAGCTTGTAACCATGGAAACATCACATCTTTAGTTTGTGTGCCCAGGTGTAACTAACCACATTAGTAATGGATCCTAACTTTTTTTTAACAGGTTGTAACTATGGAATCAATGCATTCTTAATTTGTGTTTCCATGTTCTAACCTTAAGAGGCAATGTAACCTCCATTTGTCTACTCAAGCTGTAACTGAGGAAACAGCATACCTGTGCTGTAACCATGGAAACTGGGGATCCTTACTTTGTGTTCCTGGCTGAAACCGTGGAAACAGTAGATCCACACTTTTTCTACCTGGGCTGTAACCATGGAAACACAATGGATCCTTACTTTGTGTCCCTAGGCTGTAACCATGGAAACAGTAGATAGTTACATGAATAAGAGCTGTTACCATTGAAAAACAGTAGACCTTTACTTTTTATACCTGGCTGAAACCATGGAAACTCAGTGGATCATGCATCTGCATACACCAGTTGTAACCATGGAAAGATTGAATCCTTACTTTGTGTTTCAATGTTTTAACAACACTTACATAAGTTTTGAAATCCATTCAAAAAAGCTTTACATGAAAAAAAAAAAATACCTAGGTTTTTTCAAACTAACCTCATAATGTTCTTCTTTTGTATGTACCTGCATCAAGTAACCCAAGAAAACTTAGTGACAAACAAAGAACTTGAAAAACATTTTTCAAAAAGCGAGTATAGTATTTGCTCTCAATTTGAAACAGTTAAAAAGTTCCTTCTGAAAGAATTTGTTGAAAGTTTTAGCTGAAAAAAATTATGGAAAATATAAAATGGTATAAGATTATATGATGTATACATTGATGATTCTTTTTTATTTTTTATAATTCCGTCCATATAGATATAGTTTTTGTAACTGTTGTGAAATCCATGATTTATATGATCTCCATATGATAATCAAAATTATTTGTCTGCCTCTGGGAGAAAGAACTATTAATTAAACACTGGACTAATTATTTTATTAGGTTGTTACATGGCTGCAAGTATAATTTTCATTCAAATAGTTATTCTTCCATCCAAAAGGAATGTCTTCAACATTCATATTTTTCTTATTGCGGTTTTACAACATTAAAAGCAGTTTTAAATTAAATATCACTTCCTGAGGAATTTACTGCTACACTGCTAGGAAATAGTGTCTGGCTCAAGGTCACTACATAGTAAAACAATTGATTACTGTCCGATATCAAACCAGGGTTAAAGTGTATTCTGAAATCCCTAACCCTCAACTATCACATCTTCGATCCATTAAATTTTTCTCCTGATGCCTTTTGTTTGAAAACTCTTATCAATTTGGAAGGATGAGGCAGAAGCCATTTTGGGAGTCCTGTTTTGTCCAGTGGTTAAGGTGGTGGACTTATTACTCATGGGTCTCCAGTTCGAGCCCTACCGACACCTCTGGTTTGGAATGTCTCTGAATGTCCTTTGGCAAGTAACTTCAGAGCCCTAGCTGGTGGATCCGGGAAAGCCTTAACATAACTAAAAAATTGTTGAAACAGCGTTAAACACCATACAAAGAAGCTATTTGGTTAAAACATATAAGAGTACGTTTCTTAGTTGTTATGCTTTATTTTAGTACTTTAATTTCATGTACATTAATTGTGATATGTGAATCCGTCCATTTATTCCAACTTGTTATTGTTATAGTATTAAATTAATTTTATATGCATTTGACAATTATTAACCATACTGCAATCATTCTGAATAATCTGGTTTTTTACTACATCCTTTCTTATTTAGGCCATTATTGTCATTTGGCTTGTTTCTTTATATCATAGTGGAAATATTAGTCTTGGTTGCAAAGGTTTGCTCAATGAGTTCAAAAATAATCTTCTGATGGGGCTGAAATCATTGGGAATAAGAGAAATTGCTTGTTAAGAGAAATTTCCCTTTTTTCCACAGTGTTTTCCAGAATCGTCTGCAACAAACTGGTCAAATGTCCTCATTGTTTGGCAATTGGTTAAATGGAAAAAATGCTCCATATTACTCATAATAATGACATTCCATTTGTCAACAATATCGTCAACTCAACATGGAGTAAACCCCCTGACAGTGACCAGGAAATAACCAGATTGCTTCTGCTTTGATATCAATGTTTGTAAAGTCTTTGTTTGTGAAGACTTCCTAGTTCGTATTTGTGTTATCAAGTTCAAAAAAAGACTTGGTCCTTCAGAACTCTTCTTTTGACCCAAAATACCCATAAGAGTACCTGGATTTATTCCATGTTTTTTTTTTCAACTCCAATAACAGTCTCTTGAATAACACATTTTTATGTCACTGAAACAGTGTTATTAACCCTAATAGTGCTGGAGCCGACTTCATGCTTATACAAACAATTAGATCAAGGCCAGCCGCAAGTAAAAATGTATCTTGCCGAGATTCAGCATATATTTAAGGCTTTGGAAAAGCAGACAACACAAAAATCTCTTTTTAGACAACTACCCAGCACTTTTAAGGGTTAAGTCTGTATGTTTCTAATAAGAAATCAATTTACATCTGTTCTTTCTTCCAACTTGGACCATTTCTATGCAGCAGGCTGACCATATTTTATTGATTCAGATAATTAGTTGTGTATAATTCCTTTTCCTGATTTTGGCTCAATACTTAATTCTAATTAAGTCATAATCAACATATACATTATTTCATCACCATGTTTTTTTATATGTGTCTTTTACAGTTTTATGATATAACAAATTGTTAATTGTCATTCCAGCAAATTTATTGTGATTAAATATAAAGGAAAATGGATTCTAGTTGATTTTATTTAGCCCAATCCCTTACTAGTGATACATGGGGTACGATTTAAAGTTGCAAAGGTTTATATGATTTTTGGAAAATGGATTTATATGCTTTTTGGTGTGTATGATATATGGGTTTAAAAGATTAATCAAGAAATGGGTTTATATTATTTATGAAGAAATAGGTTTATTTGATTAAAAAAAGAAAAAGTTTATATTGTTTCTGTTTATTCATGAGTCAATAAGTTTTTAAGATCTTTATAAAAATGTTTTTATCTACTTTATGGAAAAAAGTGTTAAGATATTTTTTTTTTTTATATGGGTTTTACATCACAACAACATTATTTCAGTTATGTAGCGATGCCCGACTCTTAATGATGGGGGAAGACCCCATACTCAACTGCCCATAAGGGCTGGTCAAGGCAGGTCGAACCATCGGCATTCCGTAAGTCAGCCGGGAGACTGCCTCTCATGAAAATCCATATCCCTCTCAGGATTTGAACCCACGCGGAGAGGGGCCATGTGATTTCAAGTTCTGTACTCTAACCACAGAGGCCCCTGTTAAGACATATACAAATAAATAAATGGGTATATATGCTTTACGGATAAAAAGTTTCTATGTTTTATGGAGAAATGGTTATATATGGTTAACAGAGAAAAGGGGTTTACATGCTGTATAGGTTAATTGCTTTATATGATTAACAGAGAAAAGGGTTTATATGCTTTACATATTAATGGGTTTATATGATTTATGTAGAAATGGGTTAAGATTTACAGATAAATGAATATTTATGATTGATTAATTAATGGGTTTATATGATTCATGTTGAAATGGGTTAAGATTTACAGATAAATGAATATTTATGATTGATTAATTAATGGGTTTATATGATTTGTCGATAAATGATATTTTTTTTATGATTAATGGAGAAATGGGTTTATCAGATTTGTGGAGAAATTGGTTATGGTTTATAGATAAATGTAATTTTATGATGTATATAGATTGAATGAGTCAATATGATTTATGGAGAAATCGGTAATGATTTATAGATGCACGAGTTGATGTGATTTATGGATGAATGGGGTTATTTGGTTTATTGATATTTTAGGCCTCAATGACATAGTGGTTAGACTACGAACTTGAAATAACATAGTCATTCTCCGCTTGGGTTTAAATCCTGGTGATGGCTTTTGGATTGTAATGAGAGATAGTCTTTCTAATGACTTTGGGAATGCCGATTGTTCTACCCAACTTGGCCAGCTTATGAGAGATAGTCTTTCTAATGACTGGGAATGCCGATTGTTCTACCCAACTTGGCCAGCCCTTATGAGAGATCGTCTTTCTAATGACTTTGGGAATGCCGATTGTTCTACCCAACTTGGCCAGCCCTTATGAGAGATCGTCTTTCTAATGACTTTGGGAATGCCGATTGTTCTACCCAACTTGGCCAGCTTATGAGAGATCGTCTTTCTAATGACTTTGGGAATGCCGATTGTTCTCTTACCCAACTTGGCCAGCTTATGAGAGATCGTCTTTCTAATGACTTTGGGAATGCCGATTGTTCTACCCAACTTGGCCAGCTTATGAGAGATCGTCTTTCTAATGACTTTGGGAATGCCGATTGTTCTACCCAACTTGGCCAGCTTATGAGAGATCGTCTTTCTAATGACTTTGGGAATGCCGATTGTTCTACCCAACTTGGCCAGCTTATGAGAGATCGTCTTTCTAATGACTTTGGGAATGCCGATTGTTCTACCCAACTTGGCCAGCTTATGAGAGATCGTCTTTCTAATGACTTTGGGAATGCCGATTGTTCTACCCAACTTGGCCAGACAACAGAGTATGTAGCCTCTTCCATCATTAAGAGGCGGGCATCGCAACATAACTGATATAATATTGACATGTCGCAAAATTGACAAAATCCCCCGACGATTCATGGATAGACGAGTTTATATGATTTCTCGAAAAATAAAGGTTTGTATGATTTATGGAGAAAAGGGTGTAAAGTATGCCAATGCGCGTATAGGAAATGGGCACTTTCGCCTCTGTAGGGTCAATAATAAGTATCTGTTTGTCTTTAAATACCAACATCTTCCAAATGCACTATTTAGTGAATTATTATTGCTTAACCTTTTCCCAAACGCCAAATTTTCAACTGTCCCAAATTGAAAGAGTTTGCAGACAACTTTTTAAAAACGTGATGAAATTGAAAAATAATCTTCTGATAGGACAGAAAACATTGTAGGAAAAGGAGAAATTGCTTGTTAAGAGCGATTTTTCCTTTTCCCACAATGTTTTCAAGAGTGGTCTGCAACAAACTAGTCAAATGTCGTTATTGTTTGGTAATGGGTTAACAGCGTTTCAACAGTTTTCAATTATTTACCTGTTTGAACTTCTAGCACAAGCCTATGCAATAGTGCCTTACTGACTCAGACATAAGAACATATAGAACATCTGAAACAAAACTTGGGTCATCCAGTTCGAATCCAAAACGCTCACCAATCGTCACAAAAGAGCCAATGCTATTCTGTAAACGAAAACGCTAGACTCATTCGTTGGAAGAATATATTACTAACATGGGCAAATACAGATTACTTTATGCATCCTCACTTTGGCGACACCCCTTAATGTCATGAAGGGTAGACTCCCAACTAAATCACGTAATGCCTATGCTAGATGGTTCTACCCAATCTCTACCAGAGTAAATTGGTTCCCGCTACGCTCCCACACGTAGTAGTATCCGGGGGACGATAACTCTGCATAGGAGATTGGGTTCTACCTTGCTTGACTAACCTATGGAATAACGTTTTGGACCTTCCTCTATCGTTAATGAGGCCGGTATTGTAAATGAGATGGAATACTGTTGATGCAGTGTAAATCACCAACGAACAAGCAAACGAACAACGTTCATTCGGTTCGTTTTAAAAACATGGAGCCCCGAGTTAGTCTAATCCCCATTCAAAAAGAAAAAAAATAGCTTTGCTAAAAACACATTTTGCTTTGTTAAAAAAAACCTAGATCTACATGTATTTCGCTTTGTAAAATACCAATTTCGCTTTGAAAGACAAAGGTTGATAGGGCATGTTTATTCATTACATACTAACAAAAACTAAGTAGGCAAAGTATACGCTTTTCATCGTGGTTTGGAAAGAAAATTGCACAGGATTGTGGTGTTGGGGGATAGTTAAAGAAAGTAAACACATAGGGCTCGACATGGGTTGCACGGTTTCTGTAAAGTGCAAGCACATGTACATGTACCCATAACTTTTCCCGACCCAGGCTACTCTGACATAGACGATCCAGTGCGGTATCACTGAAAGTCTTTGAAAAATAAGATACAAGACTTAGTAAGTACTTCATATTCGTGAAACACTAAAATGGTATTGCACCAAATCGTCGATATGTTAAGTGCGTACCACACTAAATACGAGTACTATGTCAAGTCCTCCATACATACATGTACATACATGTACCATTCAGGCTATACATGTAAAATACTTATCTCAATTCATTTCTCGTCCAGTCGTTGTACGAACACAGGATCCTGTTGGTTAACCCTTTACCAATCGTCAAATTTTTGACCGTCTCAAATTGAAAGAGTTTGCAGACGACATTTCGTTGAGAGCAATTTCTCCTTTTTCCTCAATGTTTTCAGAGTCGTCTGCAACAAATTGGTCAAATGCCGTTATCGTTTGGTAATGGTTAACTTATTCCCCATATCGAATACTGTGGCAGATCAAACTGAAAGCGTCCACAGTAGAGCTGCTAATCCGTTTGACTGTATGAGTTAACTGCTTGTTTTGATGACCAACTCGATTGAGGATGGACCTTAATTAACCAATGATAGTGTATGGTCCATGTTAAAAACAAAAGTAGGCGACAACATTAGAAAAAAGAAAATGGTGTGACTTTGGTTAGAATTCTTCGTGCCTTAACCCTGAGAATGCTGGGTAATTTAAAAAAAAATAAAGGTTTTTGTAGTCTACTTTCCAAAAGCTTAAATTTCTGCTAATTTTTTTGCAGAACAATTTACAATTATCTTGGCGGCTGGCCTGGATCTAACGTGTTTGCATAAGCCCGAAGCCATGAATTCATGAACGTAAACTAAAAGGAGTTCAGCAAAGAGGATCTTAACAGAACCTGCGCTGGAAAACAGCTATAAGCATCTATAAGCAAGGAGTCGGTTCAAGCACTATAAGCGTTGAAGGAGAAAATTATAATCTCAAGATTTATCTCCATTTGTTATAATGGATTCATAAGGCTTCTACAGTTGATGTGTTTAATGAGATACAGTGTTTTGGGGTAAAGGCTCAAACATATCATAAGGGTCGAGTCAAGGACTGCGGCACATCTCTCGACATTCCGCAAATCAGTCGGAGATTGCCTCTCGTGAAAGTACGAGTGAGTTTGCATAGTGAATCGAACCAAATCGTAGGGGACCCGGTGATTTCGAGTCTGGCAATTTATCACTTTCACGGTCGATCGCGACTATAGTCGAATTATATGTTGAAGCGAAAAGGAGAAATTTCATATTTTATCCAAAATTCCAAGATGGCCGCAAAGATGGCCGCAAAGATGGCCGCCATGGTAATGTGCTTTTCATAAAAAAAAGTTTAGAAATTTGCTTTGCTATCATGTATGTTTCATAAAGATCCACTGATAAATAAGTCCACATCATACATTCCTGTGATGAAAAATCATTTCCAAGAAAATTTCCTCGAAATTTTCCAAGAAAGGCCTGGGACTATGCAGAAATGTATCTAAAGAGTGTCTGGCAGTGAAAGTGTTTACCACCAGACGGTCAAGAGGCACTTCAGATATTCTAGGAATCCCTTATCACACCTGATAATTTCTTCGAGTCTTCGATATTGTAACGAAGCGGGTAAATAAACAGACCTCCTAAAGACACTGTCGCCCACTGATGGAGTGTGTTGTCTATTTACATACTCAGATGTCCTCTATAACAATGCATACTGTTATAATTTGGATAAACGTTCTGTGAACGTTTTAATACATTGACCTCTCTCTATGGTATTTTTGGTCCTAGGGAAAGCATTGTGATCGAAAAAGAAAAGAAAGAACAATGTTCTAAATGATGGCTTGCAGCAGACAAAATAAACGACAAAGTGTTCTCCTCGAACAGGGTGTGCTGTAATGTAGCCAACAACACTAAGTCCTCCTTTTCTAACGTTTCTACTCGACCAGGGTATGTTCAACACGACGCCAACAACACTATGTGCTGCTTTTCTGATGAACCATTTCAGTACAGTGAACTATTAAAAATATATTGCTTGCTGTTCAGTCACGTCGGTTGTTGTTCATATGACGGATGCATTTATGAAGTGCGAGCTGGAAAGTACAGCTTTGATTTAACCCCCAGTAAAGACGGGATTGTCGAAAAGGCGCACACGTAAGATGATAATTTGAAGAGTTTTTTTTTGCATTATTGATTTACTGAATTTTGGTATCGTAATTTTGTTTTGTAGCACGTTGACAGTTGGTCAATAAGTTACCAAATGATGTTATATCACGATCTCCGACTAAAAGAAGTTTTCATTTTCACATTTTTGTTCAGCGTGTATTCTTTGGCATCATAGAACACATGCCCATGCTAAGCTCCTAGTACTAGGTTATGAATTATTTATTTCCTAAGGGCACTCCGCGATTTAATAAATGGTGGGATATTGTTTAGTTTTTGCTGCAACGCTTATGGTTGATAAATAACAAAAACACACAATGTAGGCTATCTATTCACATATAGGCTGTTTATATTGTTAGCCAAAATGCATAGATTTTAGCATTTATCCGAAAGTCAGCTGGGATGTAGTTCGAAAATTCCAGACGTAGATACTCCTTTCTGCAATTACGGCATTGATCTTCCGAGTAACCCGGGATACTTTTTAGCACGAATCTAAAAGTATTGGTATCTGGACTTACACCAGAGCATAAACGGGTCTTGTGCTTTCAACAACAAACGTCAGGCCACTTAGACAAGTATTCGAAGAATAGCTATGATGCTCGCTCTCTTTGACCAGTACGGAAGCTTTCAATGCTGGATATAACTTATCGGATTGGACTGTTGATGAGACTATGGCTTTTAAGGGGGCACGTGTGAGAATATGTGAAAAAGAAGTATTTGCTATTAACATAACTGTGAATGTGTTAAGGAAGCTTTTAGGTTTCTTTCCATTTAAGTAACCTTAAGATGAACGAAAATACTCATAGTCATGGTCTACTCGCTAGAAAGCATAGCGACCAGATTCAACTTTTAGGGACTATTACTGCGCCGCCTTACACGTGTTTGTTCAGCAGACTTCATCAAAACTTATCACACACATCAAAATATAACGTATACTCGAAGACCTAATAAACTCATATAATTAGGTCTTTACGTATACTACACTGTTTAATCGGCAAACGGACGTAAATACATTATCGTGAAAACAGCAGAATTTGCTCAAGATGAACGAATTCCACCTTTGACACGATTCGCTCAAATATCGTCTGCTTCAATTGCACTTAAAACCAAATCGGGGAAGATACCATGAATATAATGTTAGTAATAGACATACATGTATCTTTTTCTCTATGGTGAATGATGCATTCGACTATTTCTGCAGGCGTTCAAACGACAAGTCTTCTTTAACCCAGACAGGTCAAAATGGAGACGATGTTCGACCTCGAAGCAGCCTTCTTATTTTATCTTTTTCTCTATGGTGAATAATGCGTACGAATATTTCTGTAGGCTTTCAAACGACAAGTCATCTTCAACCCAGGCAGGTCAAAATGGAGACGATGTTCGACCTCGAAGCAGCCTTCTTATCTTATCTTTTTCTTTATGGTGAATAATGAGTTCCAATATTTCTGAAGGCTTTCAAACGACAAGTCTTCTTTAACCCAGACAGGTCAAAATGGAGACGATGTTCGACCTCGAAGCAGCCTTCTTATCTTATCTTTTTCTTTATGGTGAATAATGCGTTCGAATATTTCTGAAGGCTTTCAAACGACAAGTCTTCTTTAACCCAGACAGGTCAAAATGGAGACGATGTTCGACCTCGAAGCAGCCTTCTTATCTTATCTTTTTCTTTATGGTGAATAATGAGTTCGAATATTTCTGAAGGCTTTCAAACGACAAGTCTTCTTTAACCCAGACAGGTCAAAATGGAGACGATGTTCGACCTCGAAGCAGCCTTCTTATCTTATCTTTTTCTCGATGGTGAATAATGCGTTCGAATATTTCTGTAGGCGTCCAAACGACAAGTCATCTTCAACCCAGACAGGTCAAAATGGAGACGATGTTCGACCTCGAAGCAGCCTTCTTATTTTATCTTTTTCTCTATGGTGAATAATGTGTTCGAATATTTCTGTAGGCGTTCAAACGACAAGTCATCTTTAATCCAGGCAGGTCAAAATGGAGGCGATGTTCGACCTCGAAGCAGCCTTCTTATCTTATCTTTTTCTTTATGGTGAATAATGAGTTCGAATATTTCTGTAGGCGTTCAAACGACAAGTCATCTTTAATCCAGGCAGGTCAAAATGGAGACGATGTTCGACCTCGAAGCAGCCTTCTTATTTTATCTTTTTCTCTATGGTGAGTAAAGTGTTCGAATATTTCTGTAGGCGTTCAAACGACAAGTCATCTTTAACCCAGACAGGTCAAAATGGAGACGATGTTCGACCTCGAAGCAGCCTTCTTATCTTATCTTTTTCTTTATGGTGAATAATGAGTTCGAATATTTCTGAAGGCTTTCAAACGACAAGTCTTCTTTAACCCAGACAGGTCAAAATGGAGACGATGTTCGACCTCGAAGCAGCCTTCTTATCTTATCTTTTTCTCGATGGCGAATAATGCGTTCGAATATTTCTGTAGGCGTCCAAACCATAGGCGTAGGAGCAGGGGGGGGCCAGGGGGGGCCCGGCCCCCCCCAATATCCAGACTGGGGGGGCCAGAGTATACTTTGGCCCCCCCCAATATTCACAGTGGCAAATGAAGTTATTTGTATAGAAAAAAAAAAGAAATGAAATTTAACAGCAGAATAAAAATAAATGTGCATTTTTGTGCTCTATGTAATACCAAATCGCCTTTTGTTACGAACAATAACCATAATTATTTTGACGTCATCATCGCAAATGGCAATCTGAACACATCGGTTTTATCCAATGAAAACTTAACTCGGATGATCCAAGCTGTAACTGCGTGACAGCTTGGAGGCGCCCTGCGATAAAAACGCGTCAGCATTCCCCCTCTGTGTGTGAGGGGTCCAATCGGTGTCGAGGAAAAATATGGGCACCAATCAAAAAGAAGGTGGGATTGACCAATAAGATTGCTTATTGCTTCCATTTCCGGTGATTTACAGAAAAAACAAAAACCTGAACGATTGTTAACATTTGATCGACGGAAAATATGAATTCATTTTTAAACCAAAGCAGAGTCATTTGATGAAATCCATTGTCGAAGGAAAAGACACTTTAGATTCAATTTTGATAAAGCATCCCTTATATAAAATAGGTAAACTCAACATTCATTCGGACTGTTTGTCAACTCCATATCACGATGCCAAAAATTGAACATCAACGCCTCCCTGATTAAATTGATAAAAACAAAATCAACATTTTTGGTTTGAAGCGATTTGCTTCGCCACACTTATTTCAAAAAACAATCCTTTGTGAATATTTGTGTTATATTCCCATTCTCTTCTTCTTCGTCTACTCAACTCCTTCTTAGTGCTTTTTTAGACTTGAGAACAAATTTGATTATGTCAAATGCCAATTTTAGAAAACACTATACTGTATATATATATTTATATGATGTAAATGTTATTGTAATTTAATTTGAATAAATGGGTTGTTGTATATGACAATTCAAAGGAAAAAAACAAAACAAAATTTTACGGACGTATATCTTTCACGATGACTGTAAAGGTGTCCGAATAGAATCCGAATAGAATTACAGTCATCGTGAAAGATATACAGGTACGTCCGAAGTATTTCGGAACCATTTAATGTGTGATACCTTAAGATTTCTAATTGTGTTGAAAGTAAATTCATCATTGGTTCACGTAGATTTCTTTATATACTGAGAGAAACAACCCGAAAATTGTGATACATTTGAATAACGCATCAAGGCTACAAAGAAGTAGACAAAACTAGGCCGTTTGGGTCATCGTTTTGTCAAGAAGTCTTTCTCCAGTCTATTTCCTTGAATCTAATTCTTAGCTACTTGAAACCGTAATTGTTCACTGAAATGTCACTATAAATGTTGTTGAACTTGGATAGCCACTTAAACGTTTTTAATTAAAATTCATTTATTTTCCGCACATATTTCAAGATTTGAAGAGGGACAGGGAAGCTTGTTCTTGGTTTGATCAATACGAATGTCCTAATATTTTCCGTCTGATCAATACGAATGTCCTAATATTTTCCGTCATAAACACAATTCATAAGTGGCAAATTGAAAATTTAAGTAGGTTTAAAAGTGACGAAACATTCATAACATTTATGAGTACCTACACTTGAATCAGTTGTGATATGGCACCCAAAACGGTCTCAATTTGAACGCGTATAGTCTTATGTTCATATCTATACTTATGAAATGATACATTGGGTTATGGTTGTAGTGCATATTTTGAATTTTTTTTTTTATCTTTTTTTGTAAATGTTTTACTGGTCCAATTTAACAAACAAATAGTTCATTAACCAATCTATTCATAATCAAAATAAAATCGGTTTGTCCGACTCATTCCATGCATGAAAGCATTGGGCAATACCTTTTCTCGTACCATTTTAATTTTCAAAAAATATTGAATCCAAAGGTAAGGTATCAAGCTGCAATTACGACCGATCTAACATCATCAGTTTTGTAAGCTTTCAACATTTAGTTACCCTTCAGTTTCCCAGACAAGGTCGTTACCATTCTAAAATTCAAACTGCAATTAAACACACAAACTTATCGATTAGGTAAAATACAAACTATTAACTATATCAAGAAAGTAATCAATATTGTATTGGTAAAAAAGGATTTGGTTTTGACGACTACCATTTCGCTGCAAACATAGATGATATTCAGAAGAAACTTGCTCTTAAATCCGTAAATTTGATTAATATCAATGTACTTTAGAAATAAAAATCTACGTCAAATGCGTATTCTTTGAGGACAAAACTATGATGCTATTAACAGGATAAAGGGTAAGGCACGTGTTGTGTGATGTACGGCGGTCTCTGGAATAGTGTCTCTGTGTTACGCGCGTCGCTCCCGTCTGGGGTAATAAAACTTGGCGTTTCATATATAGTAGACCAACAACCCGAAAGATGTAATATTCGATACTCCCCCTTTATAACATGCCCAAAGCTGTTTATATAGCTTATTTAAGTTTTTTGAATACTTCGTTTAAAAGACATAGCTGTTATCTATGTCTCTGATTTGTTTCCATTCGCGCTCGCCCAACCTGCAAACAGTATACTTTGAAATAGTTTCAAGATTTATATCTCAGATTAGACCCATACTGCAGATTTCTATAATTCAAGAAAATATCAAATTGAGAGTCCATTTTCCCATAGAATCGGCCATCAGAAATGATAAGCTAAAGGGTTTTTGTGTGGCTAAAGTTTCCATAAAAAAATTCTCTGATGGTTTAAGTGTTTTCTAGATTCTCGCAATAGAGTCACAAATATCTTTACTCAATGAATGAATATCTACGTATTCAATTGAAATCAACTGTTGCAATACTTTGGCAATTGACAAAATTCATATGAGGGAAAGGGCATCTCGGATTTAATGTAAATAGATATACATGTATATATATTCTACCAAACGAAAAGGAGCCGATATTATATTCCAGCCAGACTTTACATGTAATTTTAACTCCGCCCCTTTCTACAGATTTCCCGACATGCACTACCTCGAAAAATCGATATCCGCTTGACGCGCTTTTATATCGAACGCATCCAGACGTAGAGTGAAATATCTACGTCTGGATCATTCGGACTAATGAAAACTCAGCTCACTAAAATACCCGGGTAGTTTTGATCTACGAAAACAGTGGTGTAAAACATGTTCTTTAAAAGGTGTCGTTAGCTAAAGCTTAAAGAATAATATAATTGTTTGACTATTTCATATAGTTGTATCCGTGGCTGTGACAGCCTGGTCGCTGCCACTATTTGTTTAATTCAATACAATTGATTTCCGCATGAGATCGAGACCTGGTATATTCTTTTTTTTTTTTATTAAAGATACATGTTTTCATACGCTTTCTTTTAATTCTTATAATGTTATTGACTTTGTACATGCATGAATCGTCATGAAAAAGTTTAGGAACATTTATTCTTAGACCGGTCCTCATCTGAAGTTGGCCCCCCCCAATGTTGAAAACGCTCCTACGCCTATGCAAACGACAAGTCATCTTCAACCCAGACAGGTCAAAATGGAGACGATGTTTGACCTCGAAGCAGCCTTCTTATCTTATCTTTTTCTCTATGGTGAATGATGCGTTCGAAAATTTCTGTAGGCGTTCAAACGACAAGTCATCTTTAATCCAGGCAGGTCAAAATGGAGACGATGTTTGACCTCGAAGCAGCCTTCTTATCTTATCTTTTTCTCTATGGTGAATGATGCGTTCGAATATTTCTGTAGGCGTTCAAACGACAAGTCATCTTTAACCCAGACAGGTCAAAATGGAGACGATGTTTGACCTCGAAGCAGCCTTCGTCACCATGATGATCGTAACGAGCTTCTTTTCTCGCGATGTTTCCGGATTTAATGTTGATACAACCCGTGTGTACCGTAGTTACCAGGGGGTCCAAGACAGCTATTTCGGCTATTCCCTCGCATTCATCGATAAGAGCCGGTAAGCATTGATCGATGGTTTGATAGATAGATTGATTGATATATCAATTAATAATTTTTTGTTTATCATCCTAATAATCATGATCATATACTGGTGAATGAACATATCTAGAAACAGCGCTAACCCTTTACCAAAACGCCAAATTTTCGACTGTCCGAAATTGAAAGAGTTTGAAGACGACATTTCAAAATGTGGTGAAATTGAAAAATAATCTTCTGATAGGGCAGAAAACATTGTGAGAAAAGGTAAACTTGCTCGTAATGTTTTCCAGGGTCGTCTGCAACAAACAGGTCAAAATCGTTATTGAATGGTAATGGGTTAAACAAAATTAACAACAAAGGAAGATACCATTTCCTTTTAAAACTCATACAATGTACGCGCTATTCAATATTTGATACAAATCAAATTGTATCTGTTTTCCTTGTTATGCCAAAACGGCACGGGTTCTTTCCTTTAACGCACATAACGTATATATTCAACATATCTATTCTTTTTTCCCATGTTTTGTTCATCTTGCACATGGTTCAACCTCTTGTAAAAGAACGAGAAGAAGAAAAAACACACACAAAGAAAAAAAGGCAATCGCATCACTTTGGCTGTTATACGATTTTAAAGGTTCGGTGTTGTGAGTTGAAACACTTTTGTTGTAAACACTTTTGTTGTGAGTTGAAACGCTTATACTACCGGGGAACTTAGCATATGTAGGTACGGAAATTGAGTGCGAATATTTCCTGTTACCGATTTATACTGGGAGATATTGTAAGTCATAGCTGGTCTCTTCACTTCACAACGTAATATTTTTTGTCAGTGAAAAGGAAAAAGAATAGCGATATCCTTTTTACGAAAATTCACCAATCTTAAAGGCTAATAAAAGGAACTAATGCTCTATCAAGACAAACTATATCATTTGGTAAACTTTTGGTCAGATTCAAATAGTTATCACCAAAAGAAAACCTATCAGAACAACTTAAATGTGAAAGCCAACAAGAAATAACCCAGTTAGCCAGTTTGATAATTCAGGTTGCCTAATTCTACACATCTGACCTGGCCACAAGATACACACATTGTTTAACCGACAAATCAGAATTTGTTATTTTATACATGTTAACAAACATATTGTTGATAAACACAAATTGAATCGAAGACAACTATATTTCAAGCACAACATAACTTATGTTAAAGGAGTTTATTAAATAGGGCCTATAAACATTCATATATTATTTTTCATGACTTTGATGAACATAGTGTTTTATTTTCTTTCTTAAAAGAGCCACGATTAAACATTTTCAGTCAATAAAACCTGCTGATATTGATTAATCTAATTGGAATTTTACCACAAAGCAGTGATGAAGTGATCGTTATGTTTTATCCAGATTAATGATTGGTGCCCCGCGTGACAATGATCCATTCTTACAGAATGTAGAGGAACCAGGCAGACTCTTCATCTGTGACGTCACGAAAAACAGGCTATGCGAACCTTATTCCGTGGAGAGTAGGTAGCCCTTATATCTGATTAAGTGAACAGATAGATAGATGTTATGGGTAAATAAATAAAAACGAATCAAATCTAAAGCGCTTACGAATTAAGTCAAATAGTACAATCATTTGAATATGTTGAAATGGGTGTCTACTGCTTTCAAATAACAAAACACCATCATGTCTGGAAACCAAAACTTTCTATTAGTTTCAAGATAAAACAGTTAGACCATGGGTCATTTCTTTACCCATTGCTTTCCAGAAGTAATGTCGTTGTTTTTTTCGATTAGTATAAACAATATAACAGACAAAAAATTACATGTATTCTTATTTGAACATTGGTTATTGATAAAAAAATAGTACCTGTTGTCCATTTTACAAAGCGCATTCCAAACAAATCAAAGGTACCGTGGTATATCAATATTGTTTTACTTAATTTCAGACAAGACAGGTGATGATTCATTCTGGAACACCTACTTCACCCATGGACGTAACAACGCTTGGCTTGGGGCCACGATTGAAGTCCCGTTGAGTGATAGCAACCTGGGGATTGTGGTGCGGTTTGTTGGTCTTAGTTTTAACTTATTTACTTTACGACAAATGCGGGACAAGTTCTAACCCTAAGAAACTGGATACTTTTCTAAGAATATATTTTTTTGTCATGTGCTTTCAAAATTCTTATTTATCCACTTAATTTTGGTGAGGAAAGGTAGTCAGAGTAGCAAACAGGTTTGACCACAGGCCTAATTCGATGCACAATGCTTTCAAGACATATCAGTTATTGACATTATTGGTCAAGTGTTTCCAGATAACATGTATGGGAACCAATGTTAATTAATATCAAGGTAAACAGTTTTAAAACCGTGGGCCATTTCTTACAAAGATTTGTCCAGAAGTAATATTGTTGGCATTTTTATGTGGTGTGTTCCAGAGAAATATGGCATTTGACCAAAAATGGTTCATAAACGTTAATGTATTACACGTACAAATCTGAACCCCTTACCAAACGAAAATTTTGCGACAGTCCCAAATCAAAAGAGTTCGCAGACGAAATTTCAAAATGTTATGAAATTTGAAAATAATCTTCTGATAGGGTAGAAAACATTGTCTTTTCCTTCAATGTTTTCCAGAGTCGTCTGCAACAAACTGGTCAAATGTCGTTATTGTTAGGGAAAAGGTTAAGCGGCAATGTGACCAATTTTTATGTGACCAATAAAATTCCAGGTTTGCGCACCCCGTTGGTATAACCGGAAGCATGCGGGAGATTACTTCATGAACGGGCTTTGTTACGTCATTCCTTTCGACTTGAATCCCGTAAACATAGCAAAGTTCCCGATTCTCGTTCCACTAAGCAAGCAGACGAAGAAATTGCCGGACAAGACAGTCATTATATACGCCATGGCCGCAATGGGGATGTCTCTCCATTACACAGACTTGGTAGGTAGACATAATTTGTAAATATTCATTGTGTATGTTTCATAGATTATTTAGATATTAAGAAACTATTACACATAAGAAATTGCCGGACAAGACCTTTATTATATACGCCATGACCGCCATGGCAATGTTCCTTCATTACACAGACTCGGTAGGTAGACATATTTCATATTCAGTAGGCATACCTGTTTCATAGATTATTTTTAATATTTTGTAGATATTACGTATATACGTTAACTTATATTAGATACAGAATATTACTTTTAAGGTACAATAACTATCACATATGATTTGGTTGATAGACAATTTCTGTAGAGATATATTCTATAGATTATTCAACTATTTTGTAACTACTCAACAAATATATGGAAATTAATTGGTATCTATAACAACCCATTGGCATGTCGCTTGATTACACAGACTCTGTAGGTAGACATATTTTCTAAATATTCAGTAACTGTCTGGCTGGTTATTTTACTTTTTGTTCATTATTACAAATATACATAAACTTAAAGGTACTCAGTAACTCACAAATAATTCGGTTGGTAGACAGTTTCTGTAGAGATATATTCTATAGATTATCAACTATTGGGTAACCACACTCCACACATATACCGAACATAAACAGTAACCATAATAAATCAGGCATATCGTTCAATCACACATACTCGGTAGGTTCTTTTCATCTCATTTCGTTTTCTAATTTCAGAACAGAGATTTATTGATTGGTGCCCCCGGTTTGGTCGACTGGACAGGTATGTAAGTGTTATCGTCAAAAGATGTATTGCAACTGATCAAATTTGAAAGCGACACCGGACGGCATTTCTAATGGATAAAAAACAAATTCCTTGAATTAGAAACGGCTTTCCAGTTTTATGCATTACCCCGTGATCACGGTGCAAATAAAGAAATGTGTAATTATGTTTATGCTTTTGTGTTTGATGTAAGGGTGCTCGACGCATTTCACGTAGCAGTATTGTCTGAATAATATTGGGTAAACTCAGAATGTAGGAAAAGCATGGTTGTGTGGTAAAATTCATAGACAATGGATAGGAAGACAAATAGAATTAGACCAAATCAACCGATTTATAAATATAACGCTGAATAAATGAATAGAAAAATACATCAATTAATCAAAAGGTGAATGATTGATAAATAAATAAATTGATAAAAATATGAATGATAAGAAAGATTTACATCTACAACTCTGATTGTGTCTTTTAGTTTGGTGCAAGATTGCCGAATGGCGTTGCATTATGACCCGCATAACATTGGGGAAACACAGGATGTGGGAATATGGTTGTTTGACGCAATTTATAGACAATAAATGAGAAGACAGACACATAAATTAAATGAATGAATGCATACTGAATAAATAGATAAGTAAATAAACAAATAAACGAATGGATAAATAGATAAGTAAATAAACAACTAAACAATGATGACTAGATAAATGCATACATGACTAATTAGAAACTAAATAAATATAAAGACGGAGAAAATAAATGCATAAATAAACAGTACATGTACTAAGAAATTGATAAAACAAACAAGTAACTCATCAAACAAACGAATAAATGATAAAATGTTTACGGACAGGTGGTTTTGTACGAAAGATGCCTGGTCAGAACTTTGTTGTCATGGACGATTATGCGGCTGTGAGGGAAACAAACAACCAATATATTGGTAAGTTATTTATCTTATGATAAATGTATATACATCATTTATACATGTCATGTATAAAACTTTTAACAATACAATTCTTCGATTTAACGTACTTATTGTGTTTATACCTTAGGCATTTGAAAAAGGCATGTTGGAACATACGAGCAATTTGCTATCATGGTATTCTTTTCTATTCACTCACGTTTAAAAATCCCCATCTCTCTGCGCATTCCTCTGTTATTTTCGCTGCTCTTTCAACTCTTCCCTAAATATTTCTCCTCTTACTCTACCTCTCAATGCAAGTTAACGTCAGTTGATGTTGTTAGCTCTATTTCAGGATACTCAATAACCAGCGGAAGGTATTTTACTGACAGATTGGAATATTATGTGATGGGAGCTCCAAGAGCGGATCTCATTGGAAAGGTAAGCAATAGTGGTATCATTGAAAATCAATTGATTAAAAGTTACCAAACGACAACTCTGTTGTCCTTTCTGCTATGCTTTGATAGAAAACAAAGTTGATTCCTTCGTTTCCTTTGCTTTCTGATAAATGTTCTCCTCGTCAACTTTTGAGCCAAATCATGGTGATATTCAAAGGATCAAAATAAGGAATATGCCCACCATTTCTTTCCTGGTTTGGTTTTTAATGCGTTCTATCACCGTGACATCATGCCTTTCATTTATCAATATTTTGTAATTGGTTTTACTCTGCTGAGTATCAAAACAGTCAATTATTGAAATGAATGACAGCTATAAAAGAATTATCGGTCATAGGAGACACCAGATTTAGGTTTATTTAAAAAAAAAATAGTAGTAGTTTAGTAATGGAAGTGAATTTGGTAAAAGACAAACTAACCATGTCAATTTTGATTTTTTTCTTTATCTATTTTCAGGTCTACATTTTCCCAGGAGGCCAAGACGATTATGTTTTGAATAGCGACAGTTTCGAATTAACGACTGGTGTAAATAAGGTACATGTTCTAGGGCCTACCCGAATTTAATACAACACTCTTACGCACGGCTCTTAGGTAGTAACCGTTCAATTTGAGTCTTCAGTATTTCGAGTGTATTATTCGCTCATAAAAGTTCATGGAGGGCTAAAATCATTCAGGCACCCAAGTATGTGATCGATTATGCGTACGAAATCAAGCGGACTTTTTACGCAGGTTCTGCTTCTATATATTTTCGTATGGAATCACAGAATGTGGGACAATAAACATACTTGATCGAAAAATCGGGAACTTGTTTTGGTATGACGTCTCAAACACCGACTCATTAAACCATGTGTCTTGATTCTTTGGTTTTGCTGTCTTCTTTGTGCGTTTGTTATTTACTTTGTATATACAGGTGCCAAGTTTCTTAGGTAAATTGACGAATTCAGGTGTAAACATTAATACTTCTAATAGAACAATATTGTCAATCAGATTCATGACTTACGACCTATGCATACCGAGAGAGACCGAAGTAATCCGACGAAGGAATGGGTTTCAAAATCGCGGATTATGGGTATTCTACCTGAAGTTGAAGTGCTTCGCATAAGAGCTGAAACAGTCACCTAAGCAAAACCATTAACCTTCCAAAACCTTCGAAAGCCTAAACAAAAGGTCATCACCACGATTATATCCATATTCCAAGCGGTGGAATCAGATGACCAAAGTTTATGGTCTTATGTCCGAACAAGATGGCCGCACCAAAGGTATTTTAGCTCTTTTCACCTACTTTTGCCAATGATGGCAACATTGTGTACTCGCATGAGTTGGGCATCAATTTTCAAAATCTGATGGTATATGATAACCCATGCTTTATAACGGCGAAACGTCTAACACTTGGCAGATTGATTTATATGTCGAGTGTAAGATATCACTGTGAAAAAAAACAAAATACCGCGTCTGCCTTATGTTCGGACATATCGTTGTAAACTTTGGTCACGTGATCCCCCGCCTGTGTTCTGTCCTTACCAATTATCAAATTGTTTACAGGTATTACCAATGAACTCGTATTTTGGCGGGTCTCTATGCACGGTCGATGTTAATGGAGACGAATACGATGATCTGCTGGTGGGTGCGCCGTTATACGGAAACGTATCGTTTTCGGACGAGGAGCATACAGCCAATACCGTGGATGTTGGACGGGTCTTCATGTTCCTTGGCAAAAGGAGGAAGGTTTGTTCTACATTTGTTTTACGCCATTTTAGCGATAGCTTCCCAGTTTTTATTTACTCTTTCATTCATTATAAAGACCCATTTTTAATTCCATACATAATTTTGATTGTGGTTATTTCAAGATTCCAGGTAGGCAGGCGTATCAACGTTACCACATCTTACGAAATCCTTTTCAATTTTGTTACATCCTGTTTTGTTGGTATTTATTGTTTATCATTAGAATCGTCTTGCATTGTATTGTACTATAATTAGTTTTGTGTATATTGACATTGCAAAACAAGAAAATGTCCCCGACCAGTGGGCGAAAAACCATGTAAATGTTATTTTTTCATGTCATTAAACATGCACTTCAGGAGGAATTCTCCGATCACGTGACTGAGTTTTATGGTGACTCGGTGGCGGGTGGTCGATTTGGTTCAGCCATTACTAGTTTGGGCGACATTAACAAGGATGGTTTCAACGGTATGTCTTATATCGATATGTATTTCTGCAATAAAGTGAAATGATGTTACAGGGATCTTAATAAGTTGGGCAAATTGTGGCTCTTTTAAATGCAACATTTCTAAAACTGTTGAACAAATTGTGTTTTGTGTACAAGTGTCAGATTCGCATCGTCGTGTAAATTCTAAAATCCCCCTTCTCCAATATAGGATTCAGAGAAGTGATGCAGAAATTAGCAAATGAAATTATTATTCTTTTCTGGACTTCTATCATTACTGGTTTTACCCAGCAATGGGAGCTAACTTTATCAGTACACCTGATGCACTTTGTTGCCTTTAGTTGTTTGGTGTTGTACAACGTTTGAACGAACACCATCGGACAGTTACAGTGTTCCTTGAATACGAATCCATTGTATCCTCGTTTGATTTCGAAGAATCGCGTTATAATTAGATAAACAGTTCTCATCAATCAATTTTTCGAAAAGCAACAGAAATAAAATGGAAAAAATACGACAAAATTTGAGCTTAATACACCACACTGTCCCTCCTTTTGGAGAGTTTCTTCGCATAACACAATTTATCCATTTCCATTTGACAATGTTATACTGGTTTATATTTAAAGTAACCTGCAGACAATAGCTTTGTAGCGTAAACAACAACAACAACAACATTTTCTGCGCCATTGCGGCAAAATGAAACACTTCAAACGGTTAGATATTTGTTAATCCCACCTCTTTTTTTTACTCTTCGCAGATGTTGCGATTGGCGCTCCGTACGAAGACGAGATGCGCGGCGCGGTGTATGTATACAATGGGTACAGGAACGGGTTGTGGCCTGCGTACTCACAGAAAATCGTCGCAAGGAAAATAGACCCAGGTTTACGGGCCTTCGGACACGCCATATCAAAGCCGATGGACATTAATTTTGATGCTATCAATGGTTTGGATGTTTCGCTTGCGGGTTTTTTTTCTTCACAAGAATGCTGTCTTTTAAAAAATATAACCTCAAATTTCAATGTATCCAATATTTTCCATATCACAATGAAGCACTATAAGGAAAGAGTGTCACTTTTACAACATAAAAGTCATATCCCAAAAGCGTTATCAAAATCAAAACATGCTTGAGATGTAGAACATCAGATTTCAAAATAAGACTCGACATATACTTTTCGCACAATCTTAAGCGGAGTCCATAATAATTTCAAAATTACTTTTTTTTTTAAAAATCCCCCAACACTAAAAAAGTTCAATTGGAAAGAAAACAGTTAAGTAACATGGCAAGTATACATGCCCAATGGTTGAGGGATAGTATATTTCGAGAAACGGCTTCAATGATCACATGTGCCAAAGACCTGATAATGTTTACATAAGGACTTTGCATATGCTAACCTTGGTCTGTATGTAGCAGAGAAAGAACCCACAAAAGCACAAAAACTCCGAATGCATTGGTTTGACATCGTCAGGTAGTCTACATGTCTATGCAAAAACGCTACTTTTTTACTTCCAGATGTCGCCATCGGCTCGTACATGTCCGGTCATGTAACAGTCCTTCTTGGACAGCCTGTGATAAACGTGAAGGCAACGATGAAGGTTGCTGATGTCTCTAATGCCGACCTTAGCGTTATCGATAAAAATAGTAACACGACCTACGTACAAGTGTGTTTTAGATACGGGAACAGACAATGCACGCAAGTCAGTAAGTGTTCATGCATTTATTTGTTTCCTTGGCTTTTAACACTTCTGAGATGCGAGACTAATGATATATTGATGGGGAATAAACTGATCATTTTGCGTATTGGCTTCGAATCCCGAGTATCGCGATCTGCCTTGCAGTTGCAACCTTTCATTAATCCACATTCGGCGTGAGTATTGGTTATGTATCCAGGAAGAAGAAACAAGAATGATCATTTATCTTAGTTGTAAGAACTTGTTTCACAGTTCACGTGAAAACAATTAAACTTAAAGAAACGGTTTTAGTATTTGGGTAGAATCAACGACCTTCCACATGACAGCTGGGATACCGTCTTTTATGATTATTAACATACTACCTTGACTTTACAAAAGTAGTTGAACACGATCTGTTGCCAATTGATGAGTGTTAGAAAGACTCTAATGGATTAATAAAATAAACTTTTTGGGGTTTGCCATAAATATAATCAATGCTTCAATCATCTGACCAGTTATATAGAATGCTTAGTCAAAGAAAAGAACCGAATTGTCAACAGACAGGATTGACAAACACTTGCAGATACAGAGGAAAAGGCAAAACAAATATCATTGAAATCAGAGAAGTAATGGATCATTATTCTCATGATAAAGGTATTACTCTTCGGTTACAATAGTTAAGACATTTTTTTTTATACAAATGCGTTTAAACTGGTTTGTATATTAAGGGGAAAACATGTAATTAACGTGTTCCGAAATAATCCGAATCATATCTTTTATCATGATAAATGAACCATTCAAGGCGTGATATGACGTCATATTCATTTTGTTTCAGATTTGAATGTGAGTATCACGTTGGATACCCAGAAAGAGGAAAGGTCGCGTGTTCTCTTCAGTGAAACCAAGAGCCGTTCATTGACATTTACACTCAAAATATTTTCGGGGGACAACACATGTTCGCCTGCGAATAGCAAGCTATACGTACAGGTTAGTTTGTAATTCTTCTTTGTTTTTATATTTCTCCAGTAAATGTAGAGCTAATTCATGATGTTCGACTCATAACTGATGGGGAAAGATCCCAAGTGTAACTTCCCTAAATATCTGAATCAATCTTTGATAAACCATTGGCGTTCGTTTAGTCCGCCATCAGACTACCTTTAAGTCCACCATCAGACTACCTTTTTTATAAATGAAATCCATGCTTTGTTGTTACATGTAGGTATTTCTATTCCCTATTGTGTTAATGATGGTCAGGCAATCTTTTTTATTCTATGCTCGATAACATACGAATGGGGCAAAAAATTCTACTATCAAGTATAGGACTACAAATGAGTGCGTTGCTAGTGGAGATACCAGTTTGCCTTTGTGCCTTATTCATTTCACATCTTTGCTAGGCATGAATATTAGAGTTACATGTATATGAGTATTTACCTAAAATGCATGAAAAGAGGATTCTCACATAAGATAACTAGCCGTAATGATAAGCGGTTCTGGAAACAAAAATAATGTCTTATTTTGGGGCATCGCAATATCGCAGTATTCATGACGCACTATCAAGTTCAAGACAAGGACATGTTCCATTTTTAAGATTCACATATTTGTCTTATTTCATTATATATAAACAGCCTATAAAGGGATAATCATTTTGTTCGCTTTGTTAAAACCATTTGCATTAAAGTTTGGTCTAAGATATATGGGAACAAATTGTCTTTGAAGCAATTATGGTATTTTTCGTGATTAATTAAATTTTATAGGTTACATCATCTGTAGAAATTACAACTAAATAAAATTTCATTTCAGTGCGTTTCATTTCGTCTGTCAGACGTCGACACTGTATAAACTATTAAGATGTTAAAATGTATTTTTAGACAAATCATTCAGTTTATCTTACTTTGAATTCTTGATTTCACAGCCGACTTTCGATCTCGTCAGCCCAATAGAAATTCTCGCCCAATACGAGATGATTAGTAATTCGTGCCCGTTTGATAGTAATCCAACGATTGGAAAGTTTAATGGAAACAGCCCTGGAGACCCACTTCTTGCCATGCGAAAACAGGTAAAGTACCATGACAACTGAATACTTCAACGTTGGTGCAAACACAGCTTATATATCATTTAGATATCAGATAAAGAAAAAAACCCGTATATATACCCCAGCCAACAGTAACAATTCATTTTCATTTATGTACAATACCCAAGCATTAGCATTTAACAAAGCCCTACTACTTTGATATAAACGTCATCAGTGTTAAGGACGAGAATAACCTTCAAAGGTATACATAATGTCAATATGAATGGTCTAGAGAAGCGATATATTCACATGAACCTAAACCTTGCATGTCCCAAGCATGCTCCTTAAGTATCATATTATCACTGGCATGCATTTGTCTAAAAATGATCTAAAAGATACATGTTGCAAATGGCTATCTACTTTTTATTACAGCTACAAATAAAAAATGAATGCCCAGACAACAACTGCACAACTGACCTTCACCTTCTAACCACAGCGGCGTACGAAAATATAAACGGATTTTTTTTGGCCGGTACTCCAAGTTTGTCCCTTGACATTAACATTACAAAGTCCGGCGATCCTTCGTATGGTTCACTTTTCAAGTTAGCATTTCCGAATACTCTCCGGTATAGAAAACAGGAACAGTTAGATGGTGTTGAATTGGTCACGTGTTCTCTAGAAACCGGAAGTGACGATTTAAATTCTGAATTTGAGAAATACGACAACGAATCTATGCTGGAGTGCTCGTTTGGAAACCCATTGATGGATAATTCCGGAGTTATGTTTAAGCTGCATTTTGGAGTACCCGAAACGATTAACAATAATTA
The DNA here is from genome assembly GCA_947846245.1 of Cerastoderma edule. Classification (NCBI taxonomy): domain Eukaryota; kingdom Metazoa; phylum Mollusca; class Bivalvia; order Cardiida; family Cardiidae; genus Cerastoderma; species Cerastoderma edule. The sequence continues at coordinate 12,365,307 of OX401414.1, read as the reverse complement.
CATCGAATTTCGGTCGGAAGTTACAACGCTGAGTACCGAGCCCAACCCAGATGATAACTCCAATCGTTTGAAGATTATGATGAAAAGTCACGTTACATCTTTGTTATCAGGGTAAGTGCTATATATTTCATCACTCATCTTACACATTTTAATACTCTTCTTATTCACAGGAGAGTCCATATCCCTCTTTTATGGTCCACCCATATTCAGCAATATGTTCCATCGAAAGAGGTCATAAAAAATACATGACATTCATTCCTATCTTTTTGAAAGCTTTGGCTTTGAAAATTTACTTCGTTATAATGCTAGTCGTCTAAACACTCTTATGGAACCACTAAAATGGAGTTTCAAACACAGGGCGGTTATTTGACTTTGATCAAGTTAAAGCAATGTATTTCTTCACAAACTAGAACACATGTGTTGTTAAATGCCTAGTCTTTGGAATGTCTGGTATCTTATCTCCAAGTGGGCACCCTACAGGGCAACAGTACAGTTCCACAGCATGATGCAAGTTTCCTGTATATTACTTGATATTTACCCGAGCCGCTTTCAAGATGAAAGGTGCTGGTGTTTCTTGAACAATTGTAAGCTATTTTTAATTCAAATCGAAGACATTGGATATACGAATTCAAATGAAATATTATGAAGGGCATATTTTCCTTCGATACTTTCTATGTTTTATTCTGTCATCAAAAATGTCGTTTTCAACATGGTGTACAAGTAAATTCATCTTTGTTATTTTACACAAAGGGTGTCGAATCCAGGCACGGTTCTGATACAGAAACAAACGGAGAGCTATGGACTGACTCACGTCTATGAAGTTTGGAATGATGGACCTAGCACACTTCCCTCTGCTAGTATCACGATAGCTTACCCTCAGATACAAACAGAGAGAGGTGCATCGTTATTCCTAAATAGAACGAAGGTACGCGATTGGTCTCTTTTAATCGTCTAAAGCTCATTTGCACAAAGCGTTCAAACAAGACGTGATATCTAGATCAAGAAGATGGCACATTTTGGTTTGAATATGACGCTGTGTACACATTAAACCCAAAAGCTAATACACATTGTTGTAAAGATTATATTCAATAAGAAAAACCTGGTTATTCTAATTCAGATGTTTATATTCGGTTTTACTTGACAGGTAATTTAATTAACAGGATTCATTTTTTTAAATAAAGAAACTGATTTCCCAATGAACACTGAATAATTTACTGGTGTCAAATAGCACATATAAAAAAATATATAAGCAATATATTTGGTAAAGTGAGCAGTGATTTTAAAACTAATTTGGTCAATGCAGAATGACTATATATTCAACAAGTTTATTGAAATCCAAACAGTCAGTCGCTTTCGATTCTTTTTACGCGTACTGGCAAAGACACACCTGGTTCTGCGCTATGAGCCTTTAACATAAATTCTGTTTAAAATGGCGTTGAATTACATCATCACATTGTCATTGTAGATAAGTTGCGGAAGACCGTGCGAGATGATGTGTTCCTTGCAGGAGGAATTGAACCTACCACGTGTTTGGACAGAAAATAATGGACGGAACTACTATGTCAATCATGACCCCATGTCCTCTGGTCTGACGCCATTACGTTATTTGGTAAACAAAGCGTTAATTGACAATAATGGTTAATTTGGTTCGCTAGTCTGTAAGTTGAATACGTGCAATGTATATCATCGAAAAAATACTATTTTCAACTTTGAACTAACACTATGCGAAATGTGTTTGTAACATACTTATTATGACACTATTTAAAGTTCAATTGTCTCTTTGACATTGCTTATGTGCAACAAAATGTTAAGTTTCTTTGTTTGATCTCGCTTGGTGAAACTATTTGTTTTCTTTAGAGGTAAAAGTCTAGACATATTATTGGCAGTATACATAATACTGTGTCTAAGGTTACGGTAGTATTTTACTGCCAACTTATTTTAACGGGCATTTTGTCAAACATCAGAATATCTTCGACGAAAATAAGAACAGTAGACTTTTTGATATTTTCAATTCACAAAGCGATTTCAAAATGATTCCAGAATTGTGATGAAAGCAACTGTTTGAAGTATAAGTGCAATCTGACAGAACTTTCTCCTCAACAAAGTGTGTCCATATCCCTGGATTTCGTAGTCTTCAACAACGTGGAGGACATTCTGAAGGTACTAGTTCATTTGTTCATTTTTAATCAAACCAGTAGTTTCCAAAAACATCCATATATATCTGTGATTTTACTTTATGATACTAAGGTCATCTAAGCAAGTTATCACTCTATTTAACCTAAACTACATCATGTCAATCTATAATTAAAACTTGCAACACAAAATATATTTGAGAATACTAATTTTCCATACGTATTATCAAAATTTGAAAAACGAAAAGCGTTAATTTTTACCATAGGGTGCAACGGATCATGCATTCTTTACATGATGATAATGTGTTGCACGACAGGGACTAATTTCTTTTGAAAGTGATGAACTTTACTTTTGAATTTAAGTTTATTAATTGTTCCCTGTCTAAAGACGCTGTGAGTTTAAGCATTAGTTGTGTTTATATGTTTTGAAGCGTTAAATGAATGGACATGTATTCTATGGTTACCGTGTCAGAGAACATATCGATACAAAGTAAACTTGCATAGCTATTGCCGCACACTGAATGATTACCAAATTATTCGCTTAAATCTATCGAGAACTTGTTACAGCCATCGAGAGCTACAGATCTTGTAGAGCATAACGACTCTTATACATGGCGCAATTTACATTTTGTCGATACTAAAGGCTAACTGTTTAACTTTTCGTTTATTTGTTTTGCAAATATTTTGGCGCCTTTTTAATCAATTTTCAGACTCGATGTTTAGGCAAAAGTAACCAAAAGGTTTCCATGTTTCCCTATTCTGCCTTGTTGTAGGATTATCTTCCTGGTCCAAATTAGGTGCAACGGCAGGGCCATTTAAGAAATCCTTGATGCATTTTGAATGGTTTTAGTCAGTGCAATGAAATAAAAAAAAATGCTTAAAGCATTTTCTTCCTTTCATCACTTGTGTGACCGACGTTTAATGGTATGTGTGAAATAATAAGAGTAAACATGTCGGTCATGGTTTCAATGTTCTTTGCATTCTTGCGATACAAGTTTTTCAAGTATATTTCCTATTTCAAAATCATTGGCTTAAATTTATCGAGAAAATGTTAAAGCCATCGAGAACTACAGCTCTTGTAGAGCACAATAACTCTTATAAATGGCACAATTTACATTTCATCGATACCAAAGGCTAACTCTTTAAGCATTCGGATAAAAGTTTTGCTAGCATTTTGGTACCTGTTGAATCATTTTTTCGGACTCAATATTAATGCAAAATTAACCCAACACATCCAGACGAAGCCATTTACCCTAATCCAATCCGATATATTCATGTTTGACAGGTTCCAAATTGGGAGCAAAAGCAATGGCTATTCAGAAAATATCAAACACCCTTTTGAGGCATTCTGGAGTTAATACTAGTCAGTCAGTGATAAAAGAAAATGCTTAAAGCATTTTCTTCATTGCATCACTCTTGTTTCCGAAGGTTAATTGTATGTGTAAATTATCAAAGTAGATATTAAGGTTGTGGTTTCAATTGCCTTTGCGTTCTCACTTTGTTTAACTAATTGATCATCATTAGAGATACGAGTGATTGCAAGCGTATTTCCACTTTCAGGTTAATTCGCTTAAATCTGTAGAAAAATTCTTACAGCCATCGAGAGCTTCAGATCTTGTAGAGCACTACACACTTCATAAATGGCGCATTTTACATTAAGTCGATACCAAAGTCTCACTGTTTAAGTATCCCGATTAAAGTTTTTCTCGAATTCTGACACCTTTTGAATCATTTTTCAGACTCGACATTTATCCAAAATGATTTTAAATCAACCTGAAATATCCAGATTAACCCGTTGTCCCAATCAACTTTGATTTTTTTAGCAGATCCAATTTGCGTGTAAATGCAGAGGCTATTAGAAAGATCTCAAACAATCTTTGAAGTATTTGGAATATTTTAAGTCAGTACACTGATCTAAGAAATGCTTGAAGCATTTTCTCCCTTTCATCACCCTTTTTCTAAAGTTGTGGGTGATGGTAAAATAATGAGAGAGAATAAGAAGGTCGTGTTATCAATTTTCTTTGCGTTCTAATTTGATTGGTTAACCATCATCAGATACAAGAGTTATCAAACATCTTTCCTCTTTCAGAATCACAAGGCGCTTGAGATATTATCTAGTGCCAAGGTTCACCTTGATGCCCCAAACCTGATCGCAGACCCGAAACATTTACAGCATGAGGTAGGACTAATTCGGTCTCTTGGAGTCCATTACATATCTGTCAATGATTAATCCTGATAAACTACTTGTTCTGATTTCGTAAATATTGAATAAACACAACTTAGTGACTGTAATGTGTCTTAACATTAATCATCAGTGCAAACTGAACATGTTTCGTATAGTTGAACAGTAAAAAAGATAATTACGCACGTTAGTTTGTTAACAGATAGTATCCTTGCAAATTGTGAAATAAACATACACTATAAAGGTTCAACACGTAAGAGTGAGAATTTCATTCATTATGTTCAAAGAGTGCTTGAATATTTTGGAAAGTAAATATGTTCCCCCAGTAATGAAATCCAGCTGATGATATGTCATACAGATCACTTAGCTCGGGTCTTCCTCCAACAGTTATAAGCTTGGCATTGCAGAATAACGACGCAATGTTGCCCTCTTCTCTTTTCTCCCAAAATTAAAAACATCAATGAATAAATTGGTTGAAAATGATGATAACAAATAACAATTGCGTGTGTTTCAGGTGAAAACAAGGTTCTTATCTCTAGTTCCTCCTAAGACGGGTGTAGACTGGTGGATCATACCTGTGAGCGTGCTTGTCGGACTGTTTCTCATCGCATTACTGATTTTTATCCTGTACAAGGTAAGGGAACCGTTCTCTTATGGATGACCGCTTAACTAACTTCGAAGTCTTGGACCGGAAGATTTAACTTTTCATGAGAAGTAGTCTGTTGACTTTAATTCGAACTATTCTGCCGTATAACGATTCAAATGTTTAAACAGCTTTGGTAATGTTGGTCATGCTAACTAACGAAATGGCGATTGTTTTATATAGCTTGAACAAGTCTGTAAATTCGTAGACTCTCCTTTTTGACTATAATTCGATCAACCGAGACGTATAATGTATTAAATGTTTTAACGTTTTGGGATATGCAAATTATGTTGACTTTCGTATTGTTGTCGGTTCTACCAGCTTTATAAGACACGTATTGGCACTTAAGTTTTGGTTCTTCTATCAAATAATTAGCCAGAAAATGTACGATATTTGAAGTACGTTCGACTTTATGTAAAATCCAAATAAAACATGAAAACGATCATCGTACATTATCTTATCACCTCTCATCATACGGGACCTTACTTTATGTTTGCAACGTCAAAGTCCTTGTGATAAAAGCAAAAACTGTTTCAGACAAGAGGTTTTCTTTCCCCACGTATTATTGAAACGGGCGCTTTTAATATGGACCAGTCGAAATATATAACAATCTTATTTTTTCAATATTTCTTTCATCCTTTAGATTGGATTCTTCAAAAGAAAGCGGGTTCCTCAAGCGCCACCAAGAAACGAGTTTAAAAACGAGAAACTTTCCGATGAAAAGGAGAGCGTGTCTTTAACTGACAGTGAACATGACATAATAGACAAGAAAGAAAAACTTTGAAACTTCGCAATGTAACAAACGCTAAGGCTAAATCGAAGGGGTCAATGGATCATAGTTTAGGCAGACGACAATCTACTGAATTTGCTGAACATGTATTTGGACACTTTCTCACTTTCCCTGTGATGTGAATCTGTGTTATGTTTATTTATGTATGTGTGATTAAAAATGGAGAGAAATACGCCAATGAATTATGATGGTTACATAATTGGTGTCCTCTGAAATGAGGCATTACAGCTTTGGAAGAAAAAAGTAGTTTGTTAAATCTCCTTTCAATATTCTAACTTTTTCATGTTGATTCATTAATAAGTTTTGTTTTTGAATTATACCTTCAAAGAAAGCATCGAAACGTTATTTGTTGTTTTGTGACGTTACCTAGAGAGATAAACAAATCATTAGTCGTGTTATTTGTTTTCTTGTAGCATAGAGAAAGTCAGATAGGATTACTATGGCAAAACTTTATTTTTTAGTCATGCTGTATTTATCATATAGATGTCTAGAATTTAGTTATCTACAAAGTATGTATTTGATATATATAAAGGTTTTCTTTAATATTAATCAACATGTAACAAACTTAATTACGATATAGCATATATTAAGCTGACTTTCAAACAGCAAGCAAATGGCTATTTGGGGTTTAAATTTAGTACATGTTATATGTTTACTATATTCATATTCTACATATGCATTTTCATTACCGTTACCTTTTTTAAATGTACAAACTATTAAATGATACAAATGATGAAATGCATGGTTGTTTATTGAATTTTGTTACTCTTCCTGACTAGTCCTTTTATTTGAAGCGGCATTTGACGCCTTTGTGATCAAGGTCGCTTGGAATTTGACCCCTTACACCATAATTCCTTATTGAGGAATGTATCCTTTAGGCAGAATATTTTCAACCGAAATTATAATGATAGGGCCTACTGTTTTTTCTGGCTGTCTTTGTCGACTGCTTTTGCTTTCAATATCGATACCACAATATACTTGGGTAGTATGGTCAATAGTGTAGTCATTCAACAAGAAAAGCATGGATCGCATCATATTTCTTCACATTTGTTTATGAGTATAGGTGGAACTCATTACGATGATATATTGAATAAGTCGTAAGGAGCCTTTTATTTTTTGTCACAGTGGTTTCTAAAGGAGTCCTTTGTGGGTGTTATGATGTAATGTGTTGAGGAAATTATGTCCAAACATATTACGTAAAAAAAAACCGAATTAGAATAACAAATATACGCAGAATGCAAGATGTCATGCAAGTAAGTTGAAATGGTCTTTTTAAGTCACCGTTGTTTTTTTAACTCAATAATCCCGAGTTTTCCGGAAGACAAAACCTAAAACATTGACAATGGTAATGAGGTCATCAACACCAATGTTGGTTTTTATTTGTTCAGTGTAACTTACACAAAAAGATATTTACACTTAAATTCTACTTTTCCTTTTACTTGGTTCCGGACTGGCAAAGTGTGTTAGACATTTTGGATCATTGGAATCGGCGACAAAGACTAACAGAACAATTTCAAGGGAGGTAAGTCGTTCACAAATTGATAATTTTAATACTCAGTTTGATTCGGTTAGCTCCCTTGATAAAATAGTCGCCATTTACAGTAAGGTTGTTTACATTTTTGGCTGACAAGTTCTCCTTATTAAATGCTTAATTATATCATTTCAATTGATTAAACAAATTCCTGCTCTAAGAAATAAACTCACCATTTATATCTTTTTTAGATTTATATAGTTTTAATTTGCGTCGAAGTCAGTCTCTAAAATTAAACGCATTATCATCAACTTGTCAGTTATGTCGCAGTGATTTCTTTGGTCTTGTGCTGTCATGATATCGTCACAACGTTTTCTTAGAGGACAGTGGTCAAACTATAAAGGGTCTGATGCGTTGTTCGTGGGTTAGCAACGGAATCTGCCTAGCAACGTTTCATTAATCCACATTTAGTGTGAGTACTGGATATGTTTCCTGGAAGCAGAATTGAGATAAATCTAAGTTGTAAGAACTTGTTCCACAATCGATGTAAAGTAGATAAGTTTCTTCAGTCAAGTGCTGGTCATTGCAAAATAAGATGTTAATTGGGTGACATGCAGAGTCATAAATGAAGAAGTTTTAGGCTTAATATAATTTAAACTTTTTATTGAAAAAAGGTGCAGCAATTCATTAATTAATGGGTATAATTGTTATTGGACAGACAGATGTATACTTATGTTGCATTGGCTTAATTCAGGCTATTTTAACATGAACATGTCATGTGATGTGATCTTCTGATGTTTTGTTTTGGTATTTTTCAGGAATGAACCAAAAATGGATAATGCTAGATATTTGCAAATGGAAGACAATACAGACATGTGTAGCAAAGATGCGGAGGACACTGAAAATGTTGATATTTTCCCGTTTATCTGTGGAATATGTTTTGAGAAATTTCGGTGGCTTACCCCGTACCTGGACCATTTCCATCTTCATAATCAGGGAGGAATTGCCAAACAACTACTTGGTGTGAAAATTATCAAAAAAGCTGATTTACAAAGAGTGGAACTTGAATGTACTAAAAAATCTCATATAAGTGAAGATACTGAAATTCCGACAACCAATTCTAGTCAAAACAAGGAGTCGAAATCAGATTGTAACAGTGTATGCAGCTTTCATTGTTCTTTGTGTGGTAGAAGATTTCCTGGTGTCTGCCAATTCAATGAACATTTTGTATTGCCCAGATTGAATGATAAAGCCTGCATTGATAGTGGAAAAGGAAATGAAAGTTTTAGTGAAGAATTAAAAGCAATTGTGGCAACACATGAAAACACACAATTCATTTCAGTTCAAACTGTTACAAGTGATAAACAAAGACCAATAAGTGATTGTCCAGAAGCAAATGAAGGTTTTCTAAGTGAAAAGATTGTTGAAGACAGTCTTGAAAAATATCAAAAGTTAGATCTCACTGAAAAGAAAAATAAGCATGAAGAAATTCCATGTGATAAACAATTACATGCTGGTTCAAGGTTAGATACAAGGGATGTAAGGTGGAACCATGAAGATGTTGTTTCTGATTGTTTGGAAGATATTGTTGGTTCTAGTGAGGCAAGGAGTATTTCAGTGAAGCATCAACATATTGGAATAATTCAGACAGACGAGAATAGGTTTAAACCTTTAGAAATAAATAAAGGAGAATGTGAAAATGTTAGTACTGAAGAATTCAAAGACAGCCATAGTATAGACAAGACAGAATGTAAAGAAGTTGATATAAGAGACAATGCACATAAAACTATAGAATCAGCTTGTATTGTTAATGATGTTCCTGATTATACAAAACTTCATTCTGAAGATCATACTATTTCACACAACACAGAAGATACAGTTGATGATAGAGATCCAAATATCATAGAAACAATTACTGTCAATAGCAGTGTAGACCTTTATAATAAAAATGATGAAAGGGTTGCTAAATCAAATGAAGACACCAAGGGCTCAGATCCAAAGACTCAATGTTATCAAATAGAAGATAGATGTTTAAAAGATGAAAAGGTAGGATAAATTCATTTTATTATATTTGATTCATTTATTAATGTTTAACTGCCAAACCTAACTTCCCTCTCATACAGCTTAACAAAGAATTGGGACAAAAAAGTTTATAACATGTAATTTCTTTATTTGTCCCAATGGTTAATATTCAACAATGAAAGCAACCGTTCATGTCAATACATTATAGACTATTTAGTTAATGTAATATGTCATTATTTGCTATTGCTTTTAATTCAAATGTATGTCAATATATCGTATGACTGAAAAGTTGAAGTGTGACAAGCTTCATACCAGATATCAAGAGTTCGGCACAATGGTTTTGTATATGAACTTATGTGACCATACTTTGTAGATCTATCTATTTGATGCATGCAATGTATTTGATAGATCTTGTCTTGTTTGATAAAAAAAAGATGATAACTTCTTTCAAATTCAAGGGAATCCTGTCTTCCTTGATCCATTCTTTTGTTTACTTGATTGTCTAAATGACAGAATTCTAATAAGTAAACCCTTGAAAGAATTTGTTGAAAAATCTATGTTCCATAGAATGCTGGGTAATTTTCTAATAAATAGATTTTTGTGTTGTCTGCTTTCCAAAACCTTAAATATCTGCTCAATTTTGATGAGGAAAGATACTCAGAGTACCAAACAGGTTTGATCCAGGCCAGCTGCCAAGTAATTTGGTGGCTGGCCTAGATTTAACCTGTTTGCCTACGCATGAAGTAAGTTCCAGCGCTATAAGGGTTAAAGAGTTCAGTGGGAGAGATGCTGATGCGCCCCTTAAATAGAGTTTGTGAATAGTGATTGATTGATTAATTTCCATTACAGATCCCATGTGATGTGTGTGGTGTGTTGTCCCTGAAGAAAAATCTACGACGGCATGTTCTGAGCCACAACAAAACTAAACCATATGAGTGTGACATGTGCAATAAGGTAAGACAATTGATATATTGTTTTTATATTAATTGATAAATCAATTTGATATATACCGGGTATGGAAATAAATCTGCAATCCCACCAAAAAGCCTTTTATAATAGTTTACTCTCACTTTCAATTAAGAAGGATTTCTAAACATAAACGAAATTACACCATTTTCAATTGTCTCGGTAAAAAAACTTCAACTTGCAAAAAAATGCAAGTGCCTTCATAAGTTCAATTTGGTCACTGGTTTAAAGTCTCAACTGAAGGACTAAGTAAGATTTAATATAAAGGCTGATTTGCCTGTTTTAATATACTTATGCTTCAAATGCTTGTTCCAGTCATTCAAGATAAAAGATCAACTCTATGGACATAAGTTACATCACCAGACTAAGAAAGATTTGATATCAAGACTGAGTTTCCTTCTACAATAAAATGCTTATTCCAGTTATTCAAAGCAAAAGTTCATCTTTATGAACACAAGTTACATCACAAGACTAAAAAAGATTTGATCTCAATTTTTTCCCTTAAGATTTCATATTCAAGTTTGCAAAACAAAAGCTATCTTTAGACCGATTTTCCTTCTACAATCAAATACTATTTCCAGTTATTCAAAACAAAAGACCAGCTTTATGGGCACAAGTTGCATCACAAGACTAAGAAAGATTTGATCTGCGATCATTGCGGCAAAGGCTTCAACAACGGCCCAAACCTCCGCCAGCACATGAAGATTCATACAAGGGGTAGAACTCTGGCATGCCCCGTCTGTTCGAAAACGTTTCCTAGCAACTATATCCTGAAAGATCACATCAGTAGACATTCTGGTGAGTGAAGGCAGATTCTATTAACCAATTCCTCCATACTGCATTTCTGAATGGTCCAAATTGAAATTGACAGCATACAATAATGTTAACCTTCAGAATGCAGGGTAATTTTCTTCAAATAGATTTTTGTTGCATAAGTTTTTTTTAAAATAGATTTTTGTGACGTCTGCTTTCCAAAACCTTCAATATCTGATTTATTTTGATGAGGAAAGATACTCAGAGTAGCAAACAGGTTAGATCGCAGGCAAGCTGCCAATTTACTTGGCAGCTGGCCTTGATCTAACCTGTTTGCATAAGCATGAAGTTGGTTCCAGTACTAAAAGGGTTGAATTATAAAAGGAATCTTTGCAGTTTGGTTAAAAAACAATTATGACACATGGAAAAGGTTTTTGGTGGTTTCTAAAGCCTTTAGCTACAAGTGCATCAAAGTGACGGGTTACGAAGTCACCAATTAAAATTTAACTCTCAGGTAAGATACATCTACCAGCTTTTACTCATTGACCTTGAACTAACCAATGAGTAACAGCTACTCATGTAAGGTTTAATGTGCCAAGAAATGTAACATTGATATCATCTTTAATTTAAAAGACCAATGCTATCAAAAAGCCTTCTGGTAATTTTACCTTTTTTTCTTTGCAGCTTAAAACCATTTTCAACCGTTTTCTCTTGTTTTGTGTTTTTTCCAAGGAAAATGAATAATTAAACAGTTGCATATATAAAGTAAAGGAGGTGTTGAAAATGATGTAAACTATCAAACAAACTTGTTCTGTTATTTAGATAATTAGCAAAACATGTGTGATGTTAACAGGAAATCTTTCTCTTGTGAAATGTTGATGGTTTTACCCACTTGACTTACCTTTATCAAAAGTCAAGTTTGGGACCTTCCTCCATCATTATGAATCAGTCATCCACACATAACTGAAATAATGTTGACACCATGTAAAACCCATACAAACGGTAATGGGTTTTTTATTGGGAACAAGGTATTCGTCCATCGTCCGACCTAGATCTTCCAATTTCAAGAAAGCATGTACAATTAAACTGTAACATTGACATTACCTAGACATTGTTGAACATGGTTTACACTTATTCCATTCTCCAGATAACAAACCATACATGTGCGAGGTTTGTGGGAAGGCGTTTCGGACTGGGAATGAGGTACAGCGACACCTACGAGTACACAGTGACGAAAGGCCCCACGCTTGCTGGCAGTGTGAAAAGACCTTCAAGTCTCGCAGCAATCTCATCAAACACGCAAAAACACACACTCGGGAGGTCAAAACACACAGATGACATGCCAAGGTTCCTGCAATTATTTGACGCCAAAACACACACCGTTATGTGACATGCTGAAGTTTTTGCAATCACTTGATGCCAAAATGCACGCATGGCATGACATGATGAGGTTCCTGCAATGTTCCAACCATGCGAAGTTTTCTTACGGCAGTATTGGGTCTTTGTAGCATAGTTGTTTGAGAACTGAACAAAGAATTACAAGGCTCTTGCTTGTTTAAATACCGGAACCTGTAGACTTGGATTTTCACTACTGACCCACAGAGTGTCTATGCCACTTTAATACGGGTTAATCCAGTGTTTCGGTTGTGTTCTTCTATCAATTATGAGCCGAGTAACACAAAGTAATTGTAATACATATGTTGACAAATATGTAAGAAATACCTTATACCAACGTTGTTAGGTGTGTGCAACAGACAAGTGTGAACGACTAAGTGAATCAAGATTATCTAGCCAGACCAAGACTGAAAGTGTAGAAATTTGTCCATTCTCCCAAATGAGAGTTTGTTGCTGATCAGATTTTCACAAAAAAACAGCAGACGACAATTTAAAAGAATAAAACTAACATCATTGTGAACTGGGTAAGAAATCATTATACAAATTACGTTATTATTGTTACCTATTTTGTTTTTTGTATTTTTGGTGGTCTTGTATTACTACTACTACACTTCTTCATGTTCCTTATACTTTATTACCCATCCATCTGTCCCTATAGCTGCTGACGTCATGGTAACTTTGTTTCTCCTTCCCTTTTGCAGCAGAAGATTGTATATGAAACTTTTTCTTAAAAGGAGAAATGGCTCCATATAGCCATTTCTCCTTTTATCACAGTATTTTCAACTGGAATTTGTCACAACTATGATTTGTCACAACTTATTATTGCCTGCTGCTACTTTCAACTTAGTCAAGCACTCAATGCAATAAAATTCACATAAGATTATGCACTATAAAAGTAAAGAAGGTTTATGACGTAATGTGACGTAGTCCATAATGAACTCTGCTTACATGAATCACTTGATAATAATGACCACTGATTGCCAGTGGGAAAGGTCCTTGTTTACCTATCAATCTTGTTACACTTCCCTTATGTATGCCATACCATTTTATTATATCTTTTTACTTTTTCTTTAATTTAAAATCGAATGTTCTGAGGATATTGAAATAGGAACATAATGTTTGAAATTTGAAAATTGTCTGTTCGAAACAATATCCCAATTTTCAAACAAATGTAGTCGAATGGCGTCTGCTTGAATATTGTAAAGATCGTCTGCATTTTGGAAAGGGTTTTGACTGACGTTTTTATTACAAGCAAAATGGACGTCATACGACTTTGACGCATTGTGTTTTACACTGTCTAACTTATTATAATGATGACTGCAATACTTGTACTCTAACGCATACTGGGCCTTCATCGCCGACAAGGTATTTCGTATGTTTGTTTGATTTTACATCGTTTGTGAAGGAGGCTTGATAATGCTCATTGAGTCTTTCTCGATTACTGCTTCATGGACAATACACCAGTAATCGTGCCGGTTTTTGGGCTAGTCCCGGCAATTTCACCTCGCCTAGCGGGGATTCGAACCCGAGACCCTCGGTACAGTAATCCGACGCTCTACCACTGAAATGAATTGAGTTTGGAGTCGCAATTTGATACATTCCATGGGTGGCGGAATCTGACTGATTTACTTGTCCGGCAATGCCAAAACAATACCTAAGCTGCACTTGTCCATTTGATGATTAAACACATGTATAGAAAAACTTCAGTTCAAATCCACTTTTACGTTAAGGCTTTTTGACAACCTGGCAATACAGACAGTTTATTTCACCACCCCTGCCTTCTGAACGTGGGTTCGAAACCGGCATCGATATATCGGTTTCATACAAGATGGTCTTCCGGCTGACTTGCACTTTGCCGACTGACTTGCTGAACATCAATGGGTTTACCCAGCCCGACAAAGCTCTGATAACGCTTTTATTTTCTTCCATCGCAATGTGAAAACACAATAAAAAGATAGAACATTTTACTTTACATAATGGTAAAGTCGCGGGCTAGGCCTCGTGACCGTTCACGCACTTATCAAACGTACTCGGGCCAGTGGTCATTGTGTGGGACGAACATGATTTTATCATCACCCACGCCTACATGGTCAAGATGGGTGCACATGTCCACAACAGTCGGTCTTCAACTGCGATTTCTCTGCCGAGTGTTCGACCTAACGCCGATTGTTCTACCTAACGCCGAGTGTTAGACCTAACGCCGAGTGTTCGACCTAACGCCGAGTGTTCGACCTAACGCCGTTATAAACTTTAAAAAGCATGGGTTATCATATACCACAAGAACCGGAAAGTTGATGGTCAACTCATGCGAGCCCGTTTTTTTTAATATTAGATGACAAAGATGTATCATCGCATTTTGATATGTCTTTGTTTAGACTTCGGTGGAGAAAAACACTTTGTACATGAAAAGCCTGTTTTATTGATGTGATTGGCTTAATGGTTGAAACATTTTTTATCACACTTATATGAGAGGAAAGTTGAAGGTGCAAAGTAAAAATGTGATCAGAACAGGAAAAATATGTCCCTGGTAACATTTTAAAAGAACTAAGCATTGGGGTTTAATGACCTATTACGTGCACACAGGGGGTTATCATCCAGATATAATGGTCTCGTTAGTTCAACCATTTTTATCATGGTGGTTTATTGAGGAAAGTATGAATTATGAAAAAAGAATGTCCTCCAGGAATACATGTAAATGCATGCTATTGGTAAATTTCGTTTTGAATTGAATATTGACATGCACTTGCCCTATACTTGCGTGCACTGAAGTTTTTTTTTCTTCTATCAGATGGTTGGTTTCATGTTTGAAACATTTTTATCACGGGGATTGTGAGGGACAATTGAAATGCATAAACCAAATAGTAACAGCCAAAGTTTTGAATATTATTGTAATGAAAAGAAACTTTGTAAGTTTACGTCTCAATAAAATTTTCGTATTCGTATTCGCTTAAAATGCAAGATATATACTTGGTGAACTTTCTCCAATGACCTAATCCGTGCACACAAGGGTTTCGTGATGCCTTTCATATACCATAACTCCAATTCCCTTTTATACATTGAAATATCAGAGTTTACGACGCTCTCTGTTTTAATGCAGTTACCCTTATTATTAATATTGGGTTTACATCGTGTCAACATTATTTCAGTTATGTTACGATGCCCAACTCGTATTGATGGAGGAAGGCCCAACTCAACTGCCCATATGGCCTGGTCTAATGCTGTACCAGTGGAACAGTTTCGTATCATTTCGGACGAATGCTCGTCAACGATATTAACAAAGGTGTCCGAAATCATTCCGGACACCTTTGTTAAATTCGTAAGCGATTTAACATCCAAAACGCTGCGAGTCCATTACACACGAGTCCGACATTAGAGAAATGATTGACACGCACGGAGGACAGATCGTGCGACAGATTCATTAGCGTACTAGACAGGTTTATGATAGTCGAGTCTCGTCATGGAAAACCCCCGCCCCTCACATCTCTGTGTCCCCCACCTCACAGTTTCGGTCCGGATTTGGTCTTTGTTATCGGTGAATGCCTGATCCAGATCGGTCAGGGGTGGCAAAATCAATTGTCCGTATTGCCCAGCTCGCCCAAAAGCCTTCACGGACAAGTGAATTTTTACTGAAATATACCATATAACAAGTATGCGGTCAACTGAAAATAAAACATTTTGGATTCACGGACAAGTAAAATAAAAATCAGATTTCGCCATCCGTGAAGGCGTTATCGATGCTGCCACCGGGATTCGAATCGGCAATGATTTATTCAAGCTATATTCTATAAGCGAAAATCATTTGTCTTGAAAAAATAAAATAAAAGACCTCATTAGACAGATCATAGAAAGTCTAAATGTTCTTTCACTTTATCGGTAAGCTGTCCTTTAGACTGCTGCGAATTGTCAAAAATCGCGGAAATAATCAAGACGTGGCTCGATGGTTTCAATGAATTATGAGTCATTGTCATAGCTCGGACTGAATTTGAACCAAGCCATGTACTCTGTGTTTTAACGTTCTGCAGGCGGTGTGTCCCCGATTTCCTGCTTATTCTAAAACTCGTTCCGCCATATGGGGCTTTCCATCTGGTCCAAATTGGCATCTATAAGAGCAGACGACTTTTGAAAAGTTTTGGAAATTTACATTGTAGATCTGCGATAATCGGTTAGAAGCCAATGTGAAGACAAGAAATTTTGAAAACTGACATCTAATCTGCGGTATTCAATTAGAATCCAATGTGAAGATAAAACTCGCTATCTTCATCGTCATCATGACTTATATGTGTAATTTATGCGCTTATCGCCAATATGTAAATGTTTTTTACATTATCATATTTTGAAACGTTCGTTCGTCATATTGAACACATGACTGGTCAGGTATCCCTATTTTCTTGTGGCGTTTCTCATACCAGACAAATGGCGGACTAGAAAACCCCTTACTGTATATTTACTCATGTCAACGCATCTGCAGTAGAGGACCTTCGGAACCATTGTGAAAAAGGAAGAATTGCTCGATGTCACATTCTTCGAAATATGAAGAGGAAGAGGTTGTATCCCATACAAAATAAGTGTCGTCTGCTGCTTATTTTAATAAGGATTAATAGAAAATATCACAAACCAGACGAACTAGAACATGGCGGACTAGAAAACCCTTACTTCACATTTACTCATTTCAATGCATCTGTTTTTTAAGACTTTCGAAATTACAGCGAAAAAGGAGAAATTGGCCATTATCACATTAGTTTCTTCCAAATAACACGACTTAAAGACTTGTTTCACATACAGAATAATTGTCGTCTGCTGTAACTTTCAATTCGGGTTGGTTCAAATTATGACATGAGGGAACAGGTGATTCTTGACAGATGGTTAACACATTATTACACGTGTATTGCCAAATCGGACGTGTTGATCAGGACAATATATTACAGACGAACGAGGTACATCATTTATCGGGTTATTCGATCCATTGTGCGTAAGGAAGCCTGAAACTTAAGTGAGAAAAGGCTTTTGTTCTTAGATATATCATAAGATTCGTTTCCTTCATCTCTAAATAAGAAATTAATTCGATAATTTGACTTAAATAGGCGACAATTTTCCGCGTGATAGAAATGCAATTTACGTTGTAATTTTATTCGCAGACATTTATCTGACATTGTCCATATAGATTGTTTGAAGGGGAGATATTGTCCGCAACATCGATTTCTTAAGTGGATTTATAAAGCATCTCCAACAGCATGTTCAATATAGGAACCTTATAAAGGAGCTAGTTTGTGTGTTACTTTTGTAGTGCATCTTTTGTGGATTTCATTTTTAACTAAATCTCCTTTGTGATTCACAGGTGAGCGGAATTAATAAGATTTGAAGTCAAAAGGTATTATTGTTTTTAGGTTGTACATTCAATGTCGTTCTTTTTTAAAATAACAATGAAGAAAATAGAAATAAAACGTACATGAAGTGACTTACAGTTGAAAAAAGGGACATGCAGATAGGTTCTTCGAATGGCTTGCGCCCTGTATACATATGATTTCTGGGTCAGGTAGAATTCGTTTTCAAAGAAAGATCTTGAATGTGAAAACTAAAAAGTCGTTTAATTTCATTAAGGAAACAACTATATATGTTACAGCTTATTATTTCACCATTTCGTATGAAATACCGATACAAACGATTTAAAAGGATGTTCAACACATCCACATACATTGAACTACTTAACGTGGACGCTTAGAGGAAATGTGTTATACGACGGGGACGATTTACCCGAAAAATTGTAACCCTACACTTATATATCCGAGGTGTATTTCTCAGCTCACGGAAATGCCCGAGTAGCTCCGATTGCTTCAAGTTTCAATTCCAATCCATTCCCAGAGTTAAAACATGCTTGTAAATAGAACAGAGAGAATCATTTATAAACTGTTGAACCTGGTTTACGTTTGTCTACATTATCTGTTTCTTAAAATTACATAAGCTACTTATTCATTATATTGCGAAGGGAACCAGACTAGATTTACTTTTGCCAATGGGTACTACGTTTTAGCGCGATGAATATCGTAGTTTCTTTTCAATGAATTTACTGTGTGTACATGTTCATAGATATGTGAATTAAACGAGAAAAGCAAATCTTGGTAGAGAGTGGTAGAAACCGATTCAATTTAGCTTAGTGTTTTCTTGTTTTAGTGTTGTGAGTAAGATATGTTTTTTTTTGTCTTAAGATATTCCATGGATAGGGGCTTATGTACATCCAATTTCTGCAAGAGATGTCGCTCATGAGAAATACGTTTATGGAACCTGTTGCCTGCTTAATAGATAAATATATTGTGTTAACTAAAATAGAAAAAGAAAATGCACAAATATGTGCATAAACCATATTTCTAATCTAACATCCTTTCGTTTCAGCAGGATGAAGGCGGGTAGAGGACCATGCGCCCTCCTTGCTCTTGTATCATTGGCGCTACATACTCACGTGACTTCATATATCGGTAAGTAAAACTGGCATCAATAGGTCAGTGGAAGGTTGTGGATGTGTGTTTATGTGTTAATCGACCACTAAATAGGTTTGAATTATCAGTCTTTTAACATATTTTGTTTATCCATCTCAAGATTAGTATGTTGTATTGTCACAACCCAGCTTGCAAATGACACACACGTTCCAAACACATACGGTGAAGCCTCGTTTATCCGAACACGCCCGTTCCCAACAAAATGTCCGGATTATCGATTCATCCGGACTAATGAAGTAGCGCATGTTCTTATACACATTAAGACATAAACGGTCTGTATGCACGTGTATACTTATAACACTAGCAAACGCCAAATTGTCGACCGTCCCAAAAATAATCTTCTGATATGGCAGAAAACGTCACGAGCAATTTCTCCTTTTCCCACAATGTTTTCAAAAGTTGACTGCAACAAACTGGTCAAATAATTCCGTTCCCTTACAGTTTCGTTCGGATTGCGAAACATTCGGATAATCGGGGTCCGGATAAACGAGGCTTCACTGTATTTTACTATGATAAGATGGCCACGTATGGATGGTGTTATAATGATAATGATAATGCTAAATCCACAGAGAGGGTTGTCAATCCTAAATGGATGCATTTTTTTTATTTATGTCAAAAACAAATATCATTATGGTCACCGTCGTAATCGTCATCGCCTTTGACGTCGTCATCATCATAATCAACATCAGCATCAGTATTATCATTAAAGTCATACTCATCATCAACGTCATTATTTTCTTAATGATCATCATCTTTATTATCTAATCTTTATAATCAGTATTATCATCATCAACACCTGCAGTTCCTATTTTCTCCAGTATCGCTTGACGTGGACATGACGGAGTTCACCTTAAACAACGTCACGATGCCCATATTCCGCTGCGCCATCAACTCCATCGGACAGAACGACTCCTACTACCTCGATCATCTGATCACATGGAGCAAGGTTGGTCGTGATGGGCGGGAGAAATACCTCTCCATTAACTGGGATCTCACCATTCACGGTCAGAACGGCCAGTACGTTGTCTCGTCGGAGCGCACCGACGCGAACACAACGTCTGCACTGACGCCCGAGAGCGGTAAATTGTACTTCCTCCTGACTAAACCTGGTAAGTTATTTTTCGGACTATATGTGTTAACGTCTTTGTCCATTGGATCTATATATACAGTAGAGTATCTTTATCTCGAACTTTTGATTGTTGAACTCTTTTATAAGTCAAAAGAAATGCAGGGTCCCGAAATACGTGTTCTTTAAATATACGCTGTATTACCATACCGGTCTCTATAATCGATAGATGAGAGGCCTTTCCCCAGCCTATAATAACCCATGCATCTATACGTCAAATTATCTCTATGTCGAACATTTTTACGAGGTCCCTTCCTCTTCGAGATATAGAGATTCTACTTTATTGTAAATCGAGGTCTACTAGTTTGTCGATATAAACCCATTTACTAATATGTTCATCCTCATCAAAATAGGTTCTGGTTTTAGAATACAGTATAGTTGTCCCAATGCGAGTTCTTATAAGAGTATTTATTACTCGATCATTCTGGTGTGAAGAACTTTACACTCGAGCTGTAGAATGAGAGCTTTATTTTACCTTATTTATTTTATATGGAATGTGAAACAAGTTCTTACAACTTAAATTAATCACTCTCGATTCTGCTTCTTGGATACATAACCAGTACACGCACCGAATGTGGATGAATGAAAGGTCGCAAGACGGTACCCGCTTTTCACAGGGATTCAGACAACACTCCCTCATGTCCGGAGGCCGGCGCTCTACCTTTATACCACTGTCCTCCACAATGAGAGATTTAAGTGTCGCTCCTCTTTCACCAGATGCGAGTCCATGTTTACGTTATTGTGCCTTTCCTTTCAGAACATCTATATACTGTGGTGACTTTGAACATTGACTCAAATGTGATAAATATATGCTTTGTATAAATGAAGCAGAATCGAAAGTGATTTATCTAAGGTGTTACAACTCATGTTACGTTTAAATGCTTTTTCAATTTTCAAGATCGAAATTACACATTGTGTCACTTACATGTTATTATGCCTATGATAACGTGTATATCCACCTGCCAGTAATGTTTCGCCAGGGATATTTAAATCCATTCCAATGATGTTCCAACCAATTAGTCTTAAGACGAATTGCATGAGACCGATGACAATATGTGTCTTATGATACTTGGATGTCATATTGACAAATTATGGCATTACTAATACTGGTCGATAATCTCCACAATTATGAGCATTTTGTAGTAGACACATACCAGACAGATATTTCTTTGGTGAGCTAATATTGAGATGTGTTATTGTTTTCTTCGCAGGCCTGACACAAAACGATCATGGTGAATATATTTGCCGACTTCATGATTTCGACAAAAATCTGCTAGCAGAGGCGTCTGTTCCAGTCATCATGTTCGGTAAGTCATCCGTTTGAAACAATACAAGAACACGAACATCTTAAATGACCATAGCTGTCAACAGGCCTTCAAACCTCATTCATTCAGTGAACTCTCTACCCTCAAGCAATAGTATTTAAACATCTAAGTTTTGTCTTGAAATGACCTACGTAGTCCATGTTTATTGGTCCTTGAAACATCAATATTTAATTTGCTGTATATCGTGTCTGATTTACCTAAATAAATCGTTAAGTAGTGCAACTCAAAGAATGACTGCTGTAGACTTAAATGGTTTGGCGCCACCGTATAACACTTTCTATCAATGGACAGTGATACATTTAAACATCTGTGTGAGGAACCGAGCAATAAGTCTTAAAAGACAATCATATCTTATGTGCATGTAAAACGCGGCCAATGATCGGTTTCGCTATCTATATATACATCTGCGCGTTTAGTTAAACAAAACGCATGATCTTGAATTTTCATTCACGTTCTACAAACGCTACGCCAGTTTGGACCATCTGATAATTCCACGTTTCATACGATACCCACCAGCATACGTATCATCTTTGTATATATACATTTGTTCTTGCCTTCAGACAAGGGCCTAGCACTCTTCCCTTATAAAACGGAAGCTGATTCCAAAACAGATGTCGCTGTGAACTGCATGTTTAACACTTCCGGTAGTAAACTTTCAACAGGAAATGACGTCATCATTTATCACATCAAGGACTCGGGAACGACAGAAAAGATAGCTTCAAACGGAACGCTTGTCAGTAAATCACTGGAACCAAGTTATTCAGTTTCCACAATAACAGGATCGGACAAATTAAATCACAATATTTTAACGATAAAATGTGAGTATCTTGTATTACATGTTGATAGTGTTTTGTTTTGCCCTCTCATATGTTTGCTTTGTTGAATCCGTTCGAACAGACAGTATGCATCATTCTTCGTGTCTGCAATCATTATCCATAATCGTCTTTTTTACGGTCTGCTTACTTGTATACTTGGGAACTGAAGGTTTTCAGATATCTGACGTATGTCGTATAAGATAATTTATGAATAATGAAAAAGAAAAACAATTAAACGATAATTTTCTTTTCAAACGAACGTCTTTTTGTTCTGTTTTCACACACTTGGTCAAGTATTTTGACATATTCATTGGTATCTTTGAGATGGGGTCTATTGAAATATAAAATGAAATGTAGGAAATACATGACAAACGTGTTGTGCTTATTTCATATTTTTTTATGGGTTTTACATCACATCAACATTATTTCAGTTATGTAGCGATGCCCGACTATTAATGATGGAGGAAGACCCCGTGCTCAACTGCCATTAAGGGCTGGTCAAGGCGGGTAGAACCATCGGCGTCCCGTTAGTCAGTCGGGAGACTGCCTCTCATGAAAGTCCATATCCCTCTCAGGATTTGAACCCACGCGGAGCGGGGCCATGTGATTTCAAGTTCTGTACTCTAACCACTAGGCCACGGAGGCCCCCTTATTTCATATACATGTATGTCTATCATAAGAGTTAGATCTCATACATGTGTTGGAACGTATCATACGAGTTTATATGTATATCTATTGCTTAAGTCATATTACAGGAAAAAACACAGAACAAAATCATAACATTTAAAGGCTTTATTTGTTGCCACAGCCATATCACAGAAAGATGCTGGACATATCAAATGTGAACTGCAAACTGGAAATGAAACAATTTCAACAACAACGGCGGCTATATCAGTGGATGGTAAGTCGTGTTATTCACATGTTGTTATTTGTGTGCTAAAATTATCCCTTATAGTGCTGGAACCAACTTCATGCTAATGCAAACAGGTTAGATCCAGGACACCCGCCATGTAAATTGGCGGCTGGCCTGTGGCCTAACCTGTTTGCTACTCTGAGTATCTCTCCTCATCAAAATTAAGCAGATATTTAAGGTTTTGGAAAGCAGACGACACATAAATCTATTTTTCTTTTTGAAAATTACCCAGCTTTGTAAGTGTTAAGAAACTATTCCCGATTATTACCAATCAAATAATGAATAATAGATACATGTATTCATTTGTTTTGGTTTGTCAGTGCTTTGTATTCACTTAACGCATGCATATTCCTTTTAGTGATGAAGATCTGATTTAGGCAATTGCTTTGACAATGGATTGACTTCTAATGGAATGTCTACGAAATTACATCATGTAAGATAAATTTGAATTTGGCATCGGGTCAATCGTATTTAGTTAAAGTCGTGATGTGTGGCATATCTATAGTGGTTGAAGACCTCAGCTATAACTATAAAATAACCAAACTCCTCACAGTGATCTCCCTTTATTGGATTGATCGCTGCAACCGCAATTGTCACATGAACATCTGCTTAGAAACGAAAATGGCTTTTTCAGATGGCGGTGGCACTTCCCCAACATCATATATTTGTGCCTTATTTGAAAAGAAAACGAAATATTTTTTTCCATTTAACTAGTCAGAAATCAATACAAGTAGACGTTATTACTAAATTAACTACTTTATCCGGTAAAAACTTAAACAAAATTTTATCCAAATCTGGATGAAAATATTGTGGTGGCAGTGATCGATTGAAGCGTTGCAGATGGAGATTACTGTGATGTGTAAGGAGGAGTAATACCCATTGGGAGGAATGGGCCAAGCCTCAACACTGATAAACTGTTGTTATTATTACGTTCAAAAGTGTATAAAATTTGTCTCATACTATATTAAATTACACAAAGCTTTATATTTATTTCAGTACCAAAGTTGATACCAACTCCCACGTTTTATCTACAAATGCCAGTGGACTCCATAGCTCATTTTCAATGCGCATGCGCAGAAGAAGATATCAAAGCCTGCCAGGAATATTCCATGGCATGGACATTTACAAGCAAACACACGGGAAACTCCACGCTTCTTTACAAGGATGGCAATATCACAGCTGATTCGTCACTTTACGAGGTCACAACGGGTATAAATGGGACAACAAATTTGACAATTAATGGTAGGAACCAATTATATTACATTTGTATAGACAAGTGTGGACACATGTGTAGAGTATTCTGCGACTTTCGAAGCAACAGGCGTAAAAGAGAAATCGTTTGTCAAAATGTTTCTTGGTCAATATTACGAGAATCATTCAGATTTTATTTTTTTATATATTTCTCAGTTGTTATGTACAACATCCCTTCTTAAATATGACCTGTCAGTAAATCTTAATACATGTATGGGAATAGTTGATATATCTTTATACCTTTAGCTCAGCAATTTTAAAATCGTTGTTTAAAGATATTGCGTTAATTTTTACGATTTTTCAACTTGATTGGCTACTGACTTGACTGACTGTCGAGGTAGCATTAGGAAATATCCCTTTATGAATTGGACGGCCCTGTCAAGTACATGTATTCACGTTATGATACAATACGATTATTGAGGAATCTAACATGGCAATGCATCGGCACAGTTTCAGAACGAAAAAGCATGACACTCTCTGGACATGTTTTACCAAAGTCAGCTCATTTGATTCTTGCTCTTGCAGATCCATACTTTTCATACCAGATAGTAAATGATTATTTGTTGTTAATGGTTTCGACATCACGCCCTCAAATGGTATATCAATTACATTGCGATGCCCAATTTGCTTTTAAACTTAACCACCAATAAGGTCTTGGTCAAGCTAATGAGAACAATCGGCATGTGGTACTCGTGATAATCCAAGTCTCCAATAAGAAAATCAAACTCTAATAAAATTCCCTAGGGAAAAGAGATGGACAAACAAAATTTCGATGCATCTATCGAGATGTAAAATTGCCTTTAGAAGTGTTGACGTAGCCCTTTTAAAGGCGTGCATTAAATCAGAAGAAAATATATACCTGCTTACTTCGGATTATTTCAGGTTTGCGTGACAAGTTTTCAGATGGAGAGTATATTTGCTGGCTACATAGGAATGGTTCCTCGACGGAGATTGCGCACGCATCTATACCCGTCAGTGTTACGCGTAAGTATACATGTGTATAAAGATAAAAAAGACAAAAGGTAGTCCGATGCCATTTTAGCCCGTATAACACTAACTAACCATCATCCCGAACAGAATGATAAAAGAACTACTTAGACTCGTATGTCTACAATAAAATGAAATGATAGATATACGAGTTATTGGCTCAATTCATAATATGTTAGAGTAAAAAAGATATTGAGAGGTCTAAGAGTACCCATTACCACGGCCTTCGTACATGTATTTTACTTCCCACATGTCTTTCATATACTAGATACTGTACCTTTGCATGCCTTTCCTTTCCAGCTATATCAATGGGTGTACTCGCCATGATGGAAGGGTACCCTGCCAGCATCAAGATACTGTGCACAGTAACCGGGACCCAGTGGAATAATCACTATCTAGAGACGCACAGTATTGGCTGGTACGGCATAAAGAACGGGAACCGGACTAGCATCGCCGTGAACACGGCTATTTCCGGTGGCATGGACGCCAATAAATACTCCGTGATATACTACAGTTCCCGATATTACGCAATTCTTGTGATAAAAAGTAAGCATAAAAGTGTTTTTTCTCTTACTTTGGTAATAAATTTCAAGATACTACGCAATTATTGTGATGAAAAGTAACCACAAAGATTGAATTCCGCTTAATTGTATACAATATTTGAAGAAACGACGCAATGATTATAATACTAAGTACATAATAGGTATTCCCCATAGGCGTAGGAGCTGGGGGCAGGGGGCGGCTCCCCAATATCCAGACCGGGGGGGGGGGCAGAGTATACTTTGGCCCCCCAATATTCACAATGGCAAATGAAGATATTTGAAAAGGAAAATAAAAGAAACGAAATTTAACAGCAGAATAGAAATAAATGTGTATTTTTGTGCTTCATCTAATTCCAATTCGCCTTTTGTAACGAACAATAACGTCATCATCGCAAATGGCAATCTGAACACATCGGGTTTATCCAATGAAAACTCATCTCACAAAAATACCCGGGAAGTTTTGATTGACAAAAACAATGGTGTAATAGAACTTGTTCTAAGGAGTCAGACTCAATATTGTGTTCAATTGTTAGCTTAAGCTTGAAGAATAATTTATTCTCTTTCGAAATATAGATGAACCCGTGGCTATGACAGTCTGGTCGCTGCCACTTTTTGTTTAAATTAATACATTTGATTTCCGCATGAGATCGAGACCTGGCATATCCTTTTTTTTTATTATTATTAAAGATACACATTTTCATACGCTTTCTTTTAATTCTCATAATGTTATTGAATTGTAAATGCATGAAGAGTCATTAAAACGTTTAGGAACATTTATTCTTAGACCAGTCTTCACCTGAAGTTGGCCCCCAAATCCCCCAATGTTGAAAACGCTCCTACGCCTATGTTCCCCCTTATTAGTATATTCGGGTTCAGATACTTCACCGATTGGCTTGGTCGGCTATATCCACAAACAGTCTTCCCGTTTTGGTATAATAACAGAAGAAGTTCCTCAT
Organism: Cerastoderma edule; assembly: GCA_947846245.1. NCBI lineage: Eukaryota > Metazoa > Mollusca > Bivalvia > Cardiida > Cardiidae > Cerastoderma > Cerastoderma edule. The sequence continues at coordinate 12,338,547 of OX401414.1, read as the reverse complement.
CATAGTAGTCATCTTGACCAGAGTTGCGTTGAACTAAACGACTTGGGCAAACTATTTGCGCGCAAGTAAAAACTGATACACGTGAATAGTATTTTAAATGAAAGAGCGATATTGTCTTGTGACACAGTCATTGGGAGCGTCTAAGAGAGACGATTCCAATAATGTATTATTTTGCAATAATGCTATCTCAATATTAAAATGAAAGGGAATGTGGTTTCAAACTTGCACAAACGTTTAGCATAAAATAAGATATGTAACCCAGTAACTAAAAATCTTATGAGGATGTCTTGTTAATTTCATTGCAGATTTAACAGAGGCTGACCACGGCGAATACGCTTGTCAGCTTGTGAAGAACGCAAATAACACTGTGATAAAGGAGGAAAGTGTGTCGATGTATGGAAAAGGTAAACTTGGATAACTTAACCCTTATAATGCTGGATACTTTTCTAAAACAAAATAGATTTTTGAATTGTCTGCTTTCCAAAGCCTTAGATATCTGCTTAATAGTGTTGAGGAAAGATACCCAGAGTAGTGAACAGGTAAGATCACAGGCCAGCCACCAATTTACTTGGTGGCTGGACTGGTTCTAACCTGTTTGCATAAGCATGAAGTTCGTTCAAGCACTATACGTGTTAACAAAATAGTCACTTGATAGTTGATACCTAGCTGTAGCAGAGGTTAACATATAATGTGATCGCATTGTGATCAAACATGAGTCTGGGTCTATGGAAGTTGCAATCGTAACTACTCGGGTATTTTCGTGAACTTAGAAATACACCTCGTACATAAGTGTGGGGTTACAAATATTATGTCTTTGTCCCGGCTAATACCACCTTTACTGGGAGATTCCACGTTAGTTCTCGGACGGCAAATGATTACTTTTAAATGATTTTGTCTTTATTTCTATGTCTTTACATAACAAACATCTATACGTCGGATTCTCTCTATGTCGAACATTTTATAAGATCCCATGAACTTCGAGATATAGAGTTTCTACTGTTTGTGGGTTTAACAAGGCATAAACAGTATTTCAGTTATATTGGTATGCCCAGATTATAACGATGGAGATAGAACCCAAACGTGACTGTCGATAAAGGCCCATAAGGCCAGGTAGTATATTCGGCGTTTTATAAGTCGACCGGGAGACTACCTCTCATAAAAATCCAAATGTCGTTACCGGGATTTGAACCCAAGAGAAGAGGAGCCATCTGTTTTAAAGTTATGTACTCAAACTTTTAAATGGTGTTTAACGCCGTTACGACAATTTTTCAGTTATGTAACTTTCTTTGATACACCAGCAGGGTTCTCTCTGGCTAAAATTTTCTTCGTGCCAACACTTGCGCCAAATTCAAAAAGTTGGAGCCAAATTTAAAAAAAAAATGGAGCCAAATTCAATAAGTTGTTGCCAAAATAGTCTTCTGTAGAATGGGAAATCCTTCATCAGGGTCATCTATGGTTCTAAAGAGGTTCTCAAGTGTTCGTTTGTTCTATCTATTTTTATGGTCCAGTTATAGACTAGAACACTGAAGTGACTTGCGAAAGGTCACTCCCACGAAACAAGATGTGTCGGTGGGGCTTGAACCCGAGACCCCCGAGTTCAAAGTCCGCCATCTAACCACTGGGCCACTGTACGCAAAATTAACGGGGCTCAATTGTTTCTTTTAGGAAATACCACTATATTTGCGGGGTCCTACACAACAAAGAAAGGTTGAAGAGTCTACAGACTCGCTCGTCCCTGGCGGATGTCTTACAGAGAGACACTGAAGTGATGAACATTGTCATAGTCTGGTTCCCGTCGTGCTATAATAAAAAGTGATGTAAAGGACCAGTAATCCAGACCAGATATGACCATTGGTTAAGTTCCCCATTTATTCCTATTCTCAGTGACAGTTCATGCTTTATAAGGATAGGATAGAATAATAAAATTATGAAGATAGAATAATAATTAATTTGCGAAGGTGATTTTGTGATGAATTATAGACGTGTACATACACGCCTTGACTTGTGTGGAATAAATATAGTGTCTGGTATGCTCCTTTTTATTATCTTTATTTTGTTAGCAGTCAAGATAAAAAGTTTATCAGACTGAATAAGAAAAGGATTTATCAATCCTGAATGGTAATATATTAATCTAGTGAAAACCTATTCCGACCGTCTAGGTGGTACAAATGAAGCATAAACAAAAAATTAACCAACGGAAACGCACGTCGCATCTTGCAGCTGCGTAATAATTATGGAAAATAATTTTGGGGTAAGAAGAGAAATAAAGAAGAAAACTTCGGAAATACGCAACTAAACGATGAAGTAAGCTAGGAAAAAACGTCTCTTAGCTGCTGATACTATTGGGTTAAGAGGAAATATAAATCAGTAAGATAGGGAAAACGTTTCTTATTTTGGACTGAATGCCCTATTAAGGTTAGCTAGGGTAACATGTATTATCCTGCGGCTAAATGTCCCATCTAGCAAGCTAGGATAAAATGTATCGTATCTTGCTGCTGAATATCCAATTAAGGTTGGCTAGGGTCTAAAGTCTCTTATGATGCAAAAGAATATCCAAACGATCATAGCGAGGATAGTATGTCTCTTATCTTGCTGCTGAATACCCCATCGAGGTTAGCTAGGGTAATATGTCTCTTTTCTTGCTGCTGAATATCCCATCGAGGTAAGATAGGGTAAAATGTCTTTTTTCTTGCTGCTGAATGTCCAATCAAGACAGGTCAGGGACATATGTCTCCTATCTTTATGCTGAACATTCCATCAAGGTTAGCTACATTAATATGTGTCTCGTCTTGCTGATGAATATCCCATCAAGGCAAACCAGGGTAATATGTCTCTCATCTTGCTGCTGAATATCCCATAAAGGCAGGTCAGGGTAACATGTCATTCATCCTGCTGCTGAATATCCAACCAAGGGAAGCCAGGGTAATATTTCTCTTCTCTTGTTGCGAATACCCCATCAAGGAAAGCCAGTGTAATATTTCTCTCATTTTGCTGCTGAATATACCATAAGGAAAGGCAGGCAAATATCTCTCTTATCAAGGCAAGCCAGGGAGATATTTCTCTTATCTTGCTGCTGAATATCCAATAAAGGAGAGGGTATTAGTATGTCTCTCATCGTGTGAAATTCCATCAAACTCAACTAGGGTAATATGTCTCTTATCTTCCTGCTGAATATCACATGAAGGAAACCAGGGATATATATCTCTCTCATCTTGCTACTGAATATCGCATCTAGGAAAGGCAGGATAGTATGTCGCTCACCTTGCTGCTGAATAGGCATTCAATGCAAGCCAGGGTAATATGTCTCTAGTTTGGCTGCTGAATATCCCATCAAGAAAAGCCAGGGTTTTACGTCTCTCATCTTGCTGCTAAACCTACAAGCATGGGTATTATTTCTCTTGTCTTGCAGCTTGGTATCAAATCAACGCAAGCCAAGGTAAAATGTCTCTCATCTTGCTTCAGAATATCCCATCAAGCGAAGATAGGGATAAATGTCTCTCGTCTTGCTGCTAAATTTCCCACCAATTAAAGGCAGGGATATATGGCTCTCATTTTTTGGCAGAATAGCCCATCAAGGAAAGCCAGGGTATATGTCTCTCATATTGCTGCTGAATATTCCACCAAGCTCAGCTAGGGTAATATGTCTCTTATCTTATTTTTCTGCCTCTGAATATCCCATAAAGGCAAGCCAGGGTAAAATCTTGGTTCTAAATAACTCATTAAGTTAAGCCAGGGAAGTACGTCTCTCATCTTGCTGCTGAGTATCCCATCAATGCAAGTCAGGGTAACATGTCATTTATCTTGCTGTTGAATATCGCATTAAGACAAGCCAGGGAAATATGACTCTCATCTTGCTGCTGAATATTCCACCGAGGTATGCTAGGGTAGAATGTCTCTCACCTTGTTGTTGAATACCCCATGAAGGAAAGCCAGGGTAATATGTCTCTTATCTTACTGCTGAATATCCTGATAAGGAAAGACAGGGGAAAATGTCTCTCATCTTCGTCCTGAAAATCCCTTCAAAGTAAGCTAAGGGAACATGTCTCTCATCTTGTGGCTATATATCCCATAAAGGCAAGCCAGGTTATTTTTCTCTTATCTCGCTGCTGAATATATCATCAAGGCAAGCAAAGGTCATATCTCTCTTATATTGCTGCTGAATATCCCATCAAGGAAAGGCAGAGTATGTTTTCTCTTATTTTGTTGCTGAAAATTCCATCAAAACAAACCAGCGTAATTTGTCTCTCATCTTGATGCTGAATAAACCATCTTTGTAAGCTGAGAAGGATGTATCTTATAATGCTGCTGAATATCCCATCAATATTAGCTCGGGTAGTATGTCTCTCATCTTGTTGCTAAATAAACCCATCGAGGTAAAATAGTGTAGATTGTCTCCTTCTCTAACTTCTAAATATCCCATCAAGGTTAGCTAGCGCAACATGTCTCTCATCATGCTGCTGAATATCCCATAAAGGCAAGCCATGGTATATTTTTTCTCTAATCTTGTGGCTGAATATCCCATCAAGACCAACCAGTGTAATTTGTCTCTCATCTTGCTGGTGAATAAACCATCCAAGTAAGCTTAGGTAGAATGTCTCTTATCATGCTGCTGAATAAACCATCGAGTTAAGAAAGGGTAGAAGTCTCCTTATCATGCTGCTGAATAAACCATCGAGTTAAGATAGGGTAGATTGTCTCCTTATCATGCTGCTGAATAAACCATCGAGTAAAGATAGGGTAGAAGTCTCCTTATCATGCGGCTGAATAAACAATCGAATAAAGATAGGGTAGAAGTCTCCTTATCATGCTGCTGAATAAACCATCGAGTTAAGATAGGGTAGAAGTCTCCTTATCATGCGGCTGAATAAACAATCGAGTAAAGATAGGATAGAAGTCTCCTTATCATGCTGCTGAATAAACAATCGAGGAAAGATAGGGTAGAAGTCTCCTTATCATGCTGCTGAATAAACCATCGAGTAAAGATAGGGTAGATTGTCTCCTTATCATGCTGCTGAATAAACCATCGAGTAAAGATAGGGTAGAAGTCTCCTTATCATGCTGCTGAATAAACCATCGAGTAAAGATAGGGTAGAAGTCTCCTTATCATGCTGCTGAATAAACCATCGAGTTAAGATAGGGTAGATTGTCTCCTTATCATGCTGCTGAATAAACCATTGAGTAAAGATAGGGTAGAAGTCTCCTTATCATGCTGCTGAATAAACCATCGAGTAAAGATAGGGTGGATTGTCTCCTTATCATGCTGCTGAATAAACCATCGAGTAAAGATAGGGTAGAAGTCTCCTTATCATGCTGCTGAATAAACCATCGAGTTAAGATAGGGTAGAAGTCTCCTTATCATGCGGCTGAATAAACAATCGAGTAAAGATAGGGTAGAAGTCTCCTTATCATGCTGCTGAATAAACCATCGAGTAAAGATAGGGTAGATTGTCTCCTTATCAAGCTGCTGAATAAACCATCGAGTAAAGATAGGGTTGAAGTCTCCTTATCATGCTGCTGAATAAACCATCGAGTAAAGATAGGGTAGATTGTCTCCTTATCATGCTGCTGAATAAACCATCGAGTAAAGATAGGGTAGAAGTCTCCTTATCATGCTGCTGAATAAACCAACGAGTAAAGATAGGGTAGATTGTCTCCTTATCATGCTGCTGAATAAACCATTGAGTAAAGATATGGTAGAAGTCTCCTTATCATGCTGCTGAATAAACCATCGAGTAAAGATAGGGTGGATTGTCTCCTTATCATGCTGCTGAATAAACCATCGAGTAAAGATAGGGTAGAAGTCTCCTTATCATGCTGCTGAATAAACCATCGAGTTAAGATAGGGTAGAAGTCTCCTTATCATGCTGCTGAATAAACCATCGAGTTAAGATAGGGTAGAGGTCTCCTTATCATGCGGCTGAATAAACCATCGAGTCAAGATAGGGTAGATTGTCTCCTTATCATGCTGCTGAATAAACCATCGAGTTAAGTTAGGGTAGAAGTCTCCTTATCATGCTGCTGAATAAACCATCGAGTTAAGATAGGGTAGATTGTCTCCTTATCATGCTGCTGAATAAACCATCGAGTAAAGATAGGGTAGAAGTCTCCTTATCATGCTGCTGAATAAACCATCGAGTAAAGATAGGGTAGATTGTCTCCTTATCATGCTGCTGACTAAACCATCGAGTAAAGATAGGGTTGAAGTCTCCTTATCATGCTGCTGAATAAACCATCGAGTAAAGATAGGGTAGGTTGTCTCCTTATCATGCTGCTGAATAAACCATCGAGTAAAGATAGGGTAGAAGTCTCCTTATCATGCTGCTGAATAAACCATCGAGTAAAGATAGGGTAGATTGTCTCCTTATCATGCTGCTGAATAAACCATCGAGTAAAGATAGGGTAGAAGTCTCCTTATCATGCGGCTGAATAAACATCGAATAAAGATAGGGTAGAAGTCTCCTTATCATGCTGCTGAATAAACCATCGAGTTAAGATAGGGTAGAAGTCTCCTTATCATGCTGCTGAATAAACCATCGAGTTAAGATAGGGTAGAAGTCTCCATATCATGCTGCTGAATAAACCATCGAGTAAAGATAGGGTAGATTGTCTCCTTATCATGCTGCTGAATAAACCATCGAGTAAAGATAGGGTAGAAGTCTCCTTATCATGCTGCTGAATAAACCATCGAGTAAAGATAGGGTAGAAGTCTCCTTATCATGCTGCTAAATAAACCATCGAGTTAAGATAGGGTAGAAGTCTCCTTATCATGCTGCTGAATAAACCATCGAGTTAAGATAGGGTAGAAGTCTCCATATCATGCTGCTGAATAAACCATCGAGTAAAGATAGGGTGGATTGTCTCCTTATCATGCTGCTGAATAAACCATCGAGTAAATATAGGGTAGAAGTCTCCTTATCATGCCGCTGAATAAACCATCGAGTTAAGATAGGGTAGAAGTCTCCTTATCATGCTGCTGAATAAACCATCGAGTAAAGATAGGGTAGATTGTCTCCTTATCATGCTGCTGAATAAACCATCGAGTAAAGATAGGGTAGAAGTCTCCTTATATAGCTGCTGAATAAACCATCGTCTCCTTATCATGCTGCTGTAAAGATAGGGTAGAGCTGCTGAATAAACCATCTCCTTATCATGCTGCTGAATAAACCATCGAGTAAAGATAGGGTAGAAGTCTCCTTATCATGCTGCTGAATAAACCATCGAGTTAAGATAGGGTAGATTGTCTCCTTATCATGCTGCTGAATAAACCATTGAGTAAAGATAGGGTAGAAGTCTCCTTATCATGCTGCTGAATAAACCATCGAGTAAAGATAGGGTGGATTGTCTCCTTATCATGCTGCTGAATAAACCATCGAGTAAAGATAGGGTAGAAGTCTCATTATCATGCTGCTGAATAAACCATCGAGTTAAGATAGGGTAGAAGTCTCCTTATCATGCTGCTGAATAAACCATCGAGTTAAGATAGGGTAGAGGTCTCCTTATCACGCGGCTGAATAAACCATCGAGTAAAGATAGGGTAGATTGTCTCCTTATCATGCTGCTGAATAAACCATCGAGTTAAGTTAGGGTAGAAGTCTCCTTATCATGCTGCTGAATAAACCATCGAGTTAAGTTAGGGTAGAAGTCTCCTTATCATGCGGCTGAATAAACAATCGAATAAAGATAGGGTAGAAGTCTCCTTATCATGCTGCTGAATAAACCATCGAGTTAAGATAGGGTAGAAGTCTCCTTATCATGCGGCTGAATAAACAATCGAGTAAAGATAGGGTAGAAGTCTCCTTATCATGCTGCTGAATAAACAATCGAGAAAAGATAGGGTAGATTGTCTCCTTATCATGCTGCTGAATAAACCATCGAGTTAAGATAGGGTAGAAGTCTCCTTATCATGCTGCTGAATAAACCATCGAGTAAAGATAGGGTAGAAGTCTCCTTATCATGCTGCTGAATAAACCATCGAGTTAAGATAGGTAAGAAGTCCCTTTATCATGCTGCTGAATAAACCATTGAGTAAAGATAGGGTAGAAGTCTCCTTATCATGCTGCTGAATAAACCATCGAGTAAAGATAGGGTGGATTGTCTCCTTATCATGCTGCTGAATAAACCATCGAGTAAAGATAGGGTAGAAGTCTCATTATCATGCTGCTGAATAAACCATCGAGTAAAGATAGGGTAGAAGTCTCATTATCATGCTGCTGAATAAACCATCGAGTTAAGATAGGGTAGAAGTCTCCTTATCATGCTGCTGAATAAACCATCGAGTTAAGATAGGGTAGAGGTCTCCTTATCACGCGGCTGAATAAACCATCGAGTAAAGATAGGGTAGATTGTCTCCTTATCATGCTGCTGAATAAACCATCGAGTTAAGTTAGGGTAGAAGTCTCCTTATCATGCTGCTGAATAAACCATCGAGTTAAGTTAGGGTAGAAGTCTCCTTATCATGCGGCTGAATAAACAATCGAATAAAGATAGGGTAGAAGTCTCCTTATCATGCTGCTGAATAAACCATCGAGTTAAGATAGGGTAGAAGTCTCCTTATCATGCTGCTGAATAAACAATCGAGTAAAGATAGGGTAGAAGTCTCCTTATCATGCTGCTGAATAAACAATCGAGTAAAGATAGGGTAGAAGTCTCCTTATCATGCTGCTGAATAAACCATCGAGTAAAGATAGGGTAGATTGTCTCCTTATCATGCTGCTGAATAAACCATCGAGTTTAGATAGGGTAGAAGTCTCCTTATCATGCTGCTGAATAAACCATCGAGTAAAGATAGGGTAGAAGTCTCCTTATCATGCTGCTGAATAAACCATCGAGTTAAGATAGGGTAGATTGTCTCCTTATCATGCTGCTGAATAAACCATTGAGTAAAGATAGGGTAGAAGTCTCCTTATCATGCTGCTGAATAAACCATCGAGTAAAGATAGGGTGGATTGTCTCCTTATCATGCTGCTGGATAAACCATCGAGTTAAGATAGGGTAGAAGTCTCCTTATCATGCTGCTGAATAAACCATCGAGTTAAGATAGGGTAGAGGTCTCGTTATCATGCGGCTGAATAAACCATCGAGTCAAGATAGGGTAGATTGTCTCCTTATCATGCTGCTGAATAAACCATCGAGTTAAGTTAGGGTAGAAGTCTCCTTATATAGCTGCTGAATAAACCATCGAGTTAAGATAGGATAGAAGTCTCCTTATCATGCTGCTGAATAAACAATCGAGTTAAGATAGGGTAGATTGTCTCCTTATCATGCTGCTGAATAAACCATCGAGTTAAGATAGGATAGAAGTCTCCTTGTATAGCTGCTGAATAAACCATCGAGAAAAGATAGGGTAGAAGTCTCCTTATCAAGCTGCTGAATAAACCATCGAGTCAAGATAGGGTAGATTGTCTCCTTATCATGCTGCTGAATAAACCATCGAGTTAAGATAGGGTAGATTGTCTCCTTATCATGCTGCTGAATAAACCATCGAGTTAAGATAGGGTAGAAGTCTCCTTATCATGCTGCTGAATAAACCATCGAGTTAAGATAGGGTAGAAGTCTCCTTATCATGCTGCTGAATAAACCATCGAGTAAAGATAGGGTAGATTGTCTCCTTATCATGCTGCTGAATAAACCATCGAGTTAAGTTAGGGTAGAAGTCTCCTTATCATGCTGCTGAATAAACCATCAAGTTAAGATAGGGTAGAAGTCTCCTTATATAGCTGCTGAATAAACCATCGAGTTAAGATAGGGTAGAAGTCTTCTTATCATGCTGCTGAATAAACCATCGAGTAAAGATAGGGTAGATTGTCTCCTTATCATGCTGCTGAATAAACCATCGAGTAAAGATAGGGTAGAAGTCTCCTTATATAGCTGCTGAATAAACCATCGAGTAAAGATAGGGTAGATTGTCTCCTTATCATGCTGCTGAATAAACCATCGAGTAAAGATAGGGTAGAAGTCTCCTTATCATGCTGCTGAATAAACCATCGAGTTAAGATAGGGTAGAAGTTCCCTTATCATGCTGTTGAATAAACCATCGAGTAAAGATAGGGTAGAAGTCTCCTTATCATGCTGCTGAATAAACAATCGAGTAAAGATAGGGTAGAAGTCTCCTTATCATGCTGCTGAATAAACCATCGAGTAAAGATAGGGTAGATTGTCTCCTTATCATGCTGCTGAATAAACCATCGAGTAAAGATAGGGTAGATTGTCTCCTTATCATGCTGCTGAATAAACCATCGAGTTAAGATAGGGTAGATTGTCTCCTTATCATGCTGCTGAATAAACCATCGAGTTAAGATAGGGTAGAAGTCTCCTTATCATGCTGCTGAATAAACCATCGAGTTAAGATAGGGTAGAAGTCTCCTTATCATGCTGCTGAATAAACCATCGAGTAAAGATAGGGTAGATTGTCTCCTTATCATGCTGCTGAATAAACCATTGAGTTAAGATAGGGTAGATTGTCTCCTTATCATGCTGCTGAATAAACCATCGAGTTAAGATAGGGTAGAAGTCTCCTTATCATGCTGCTGAATAAACCATCGAGTTAAGATAGGGTAGAAGTCTCCTTATCATGCTGCTGAATAAACCATCGAGTAAAGATAGGGTAGATTGTCTCCTTATCATGCTGCTGAATAAACCATCGAGTTAAGTTAGGGGAGAAGTTTCCTTATCATGCTGCTGAATAAACCATCGAGTTAAGATAGGGTAGAAGTCTCCTAATATAGCTGCTGAATAAACCATCGAGTAAAGATAGGGTAGAAGTCTCCTTATCATGCTGCTGAATAAACCATCAAGTAAAGATAGGGTAGATTGTCACCTTATATAGCTGCTGAATAAAACATCGAGTTAAGAGAGGGTAGAAGTCTCCTTATCATGATGCTGAATAAACCATCGAGTAAAGATAGGGTAGATTGTCTCCTTCTCATGCTGCTAAATAAACCATCGAGTTAAGATAGGGTAGAAGTCTCCTTATCATGCTGCTGAATAAACCATCGAGTAAAGATAGGGTAGATTGTCTCCTTTTCATGCTGCTGAATAAACCATCGAGTTAAGATAGGGTTGAAGTCTCCTTATCATGCTGCTGAATAAACCATCGAGTAAAGATAGGGTAGATTGTCTCCTTATCATGCTGCTGAATAAACCATCGAGTTAAGATAGGGTAGAAGTCTCCTTATCATGCTGCTGAATAAACCATCGAGTAAAGATAGGGTAGAAGTCTCCTTATCATGCTGCTGAATAAACCATCGAGTTAAGATAGGTAAGAAGTCCCTTTATCATGCTGCTGAATAAACCATCGAGTAAAGATAGGGTAGATTGTCTCCTTATCATGCTGCTGAATAAACCATCGAGTAAAGATAGGGTAGATTGTCTCCTTATCATGCTGCTGAATAAACCATCGAGTTAAGATAGGGTAGATTGTCTCCTTATCATGCTGCTGATTAAACCATCGAGTTAAGATAGGGTAGAAGTCTCCTTATCTTTCAGCTGAATATCCTATAAAGGTAAGCTAGGGTAGTATGTCTCTTATCTTGCGGCTGAATAAACCATCGAAGTTAGAAAGGGTAGATTGTCTCCTTATCTTTCTAAATTTAACTAGGGTAATATGTCTCTTATCTTGCAGCTGAAAATCCTATGAAAGTCAGTAAGAATAATATATATGTTTTATGGGCTAGGTCATAATAAACCTTCAAGGTAAGCAAGGTTAATACGTCTCTTATCTTGTTGCTGAATATCCCATCGAGTTAAGCTAGGGTAATCCTCTCTTAGCTTACTGTTTAATCAATGGTGCAGGGGTAGAGCTTCTAGCTCTTGTCCGAGGGTCCCTGGTTCGAATCCCCGTTAGACGGGGTGAATATTTCCCAAACTTGCCAACAAACCGGCGTGAATACTGGTTTAGTATCCAGGAAGCAGTCACCGAGAGAGCTTTGAACAACATTTAAGCTTCCTTCACAAAGGATATATAACGAATACGGTGAATTAATAGTGAATTAACATCTCATTGAGGTTAACTAGGGTTATATGCTCATATCGTGCTGCTGAATATCCCATCGAGGTTAGCTAGGGTAATATGCTCTTATCTTGCCTCTGAATATCCCATCGATGTTAACTAGGGTAACATGTCTCTCATCTTGCTGCTGATTATCCTATCGAGGTAAGGTAGGGTATTATGCTCTACTCTTGCTGCTGAATATCCCATCGAGGCTAGGTAGGGTTATATGCTCTTATCTTACTGCTGAATATCCCATTAAGGTAAGCAAGGGTAATATGCTCTGATCTTGCTGCTGAATAAGGTAAGCCAGGGTAATTATTCTCTGATATTGCTGCTGAATATCCCATCGATGTTAGCTAGGGTAATATGCTCTTATCTTACTGCTGAATATCCCATTAAGGTAAGCAAGGGTAATATGCTCTTATCTTGCTGCTGAATATTCCATCGAAGTTAGCTAGGGTAATATGCTCTTATCTTGCTGCTGAATATCCCATCGAGGCTAGGTAGGGTAATAAGTCTCTTTTCCCATTAATGTTAGCAAGGGTAATATGCTCTTATCTTGTTGCTGATTATACCATCGAGATTAGCTAGGGTAATATGCTCTTATCTTGCTGCTGAATATCCCATCGAGGTTAGCTAGGGTAATATGTTTCTCATTTTGCTGCTGATAATCCCATCGAGGTAAGCTAGGGAAATATGTTCTTATCTTGCTGCTGAATATCCCATCGAGGTTAGCTAGTGAAATATGCTCTTATCTTGCTGCTGAATATTCCATCGAGATTAGGTAGGCTAATATCCTTTTATCTTGTAGCTGAATATCCCATTAAGGTAAGCTAAGGTAATAAGTCTCTCATATTGCTCCTGAATATCCCATTGAGGTTAGCTGGGGGTAATATGCTCTTATCTTGCTGCTGAATATCCGTCAAGGTAAGCTAGAGAAATATGTCTCTCATATTGCTGCTGAATATCCCATTGAGGTTAGCTAGGGTAATATGCTCCTATCTTGCTGCTGAATATCACATCGAGGTTAACTAGGGTAATATGCCTTTCATCTTGCTGCTGATGATCCCATTGAGGTTAGCTAGGCTAATATCCTTTTATCTTGTTGCTGAATATCCAATTAAGGTAAGCTAAGGTAATATGTCTCTCATATTGCTGCTGAATATCCCAATGAGGTTAGCTAGGGTAAAATGCTCCTATCTTGCTGCTGAATATCACATCGAGGTTAATTAGGGTAATATGTCTCTCATATTGTTGATGATTATCCCATTACGATAAGCTAGGGTAATACTCTCTCATTTTGCTGCTGATTATCCCATCAAGGTTAGGTAGGGTAATGTTTTTAGCTTGCTGCTGAATATCCCATCGAGGTTAGCTAGGGTAATATGCTCTTATCTTGCTGCTGCATATCCCATCGAGGTTAGCTAGGGTAATATGCTCTTATCTTGCTGCTGAATATCCCATCAAGGTTAGCAAGGGTAATATATCTCTCATCTTGCTGCTGAATATCCCATTAAGGTAAGCTAGAGTAATGTCTCTCATCTTGCTGCTGAATATCCCATCAAGGTTAGCAAGGGTAATATATCTCGCATCTTGCTGCTGAATATCCCATCAAGGTTAGCAAGGGTAATATATCTCTCATCTTGCTGCTGAATATCCCATCAAGGTTAGCAAGGGTAATATATCTCGCATCTTGCTGCTGAATATCCCATTAAGGTAAGCTAGAGTAATACGTCTCTCATCTTACTGCTGAATATCCCATTGAGGTTAGCTAGGGTAATTTTTCTATTATCTTGGGGCTGAATGTCCTATTGAGGTTAGCTAGGGTAAAATGTCTCTTTTCTTGGGTATGAATGGCATTGGATTTTTACATTGTTTTCAACAAAATCAGTCATTTGACATAGGGTCAACAATATCAGTCATTTGACATGGGGTCAGCACCACTACCCATGCTCCATATAATTCCTCATAAGTACTGAACAGTATTCTTTCCCAGTGATAGCTTTACCACATAAACCTTATTGATCGGTGGTGAGGGATGGCTAACTCATACTGCATAGAAATCGTGAAATATCAGAAAGAATATTCACAGAGCTAGATCAAACTCAGCACCCCTTCTTACAAAGTTGGAAATTCTACCCACTTAGATAATGACTCTTTACATTGATTTGACATAATCTATTACTTGAATGTCAGAAGGCCAGTAAATCAAATCCCTCATATTATATTCTTTTAGATAGTGTTAAACACCATGTCAGCAATTGTTTAGTTATGTTACAGCTTTCCTGGATCGACCAGTACTAGGCAAGAGCTCTGCAGTGACTTTCCAAAGGACAACCCAACAAAACCAAAGATGTCTGTGGGGCTTGAATCTTGGATCCAGAAATTTCAGTCTGCAATATTAACCACTGAGCCATGCAGGAGGGTCTTCCATATTGGAGTTTATAACTAGTCCATTTTGAAAGCTACAGAAAACGACAAAACAATCAGAGAAGCAAAAAGCATTTCATTTCCAGATATTGGAAAGAAAACATTATGATATAAGGAGAAATTTATGACATAAAAAACGTTATTCATGTTATAAGATTCGTCTGTTGTTTTATTCAAATTCAAACTGTCCTTAGTGTAATTGGGTTTGAATAATTCTGATAAAACACAATGAAAAAAAAAGTATACTAATCATTTAGATATCTTTCTTTATTTGTTCTCTTCATTATACAGTAATAATTGTTTATCACAGTAACAAAATATCAACTAAAATGTAATACTTCTATGAGGATGGTGGCAGTTCATGTTTTACACCAGTTTAAGCCATTTCTTAATGAAATAGTTAAGTTTTAATCATATCAATGGCCTGTTCCGCAAGTACACACTATTTTGCGTAGATGATTAATTTCAGCAGCAAAACTGCAATAGAATGAATAATTGGGTTTTAGGACCCATCTACAGCTAAAGCCAAAAACTAAAATTGAATTGCATAGATGGAAAAATAGTCTTTTAAAGGCTTAAAAACACATTACTTTTTAGACTAAACAACACCAAATTTAAATTGGACCACTAAACACTTTGCATAGATATATTGACATTTGCATAAACTAATTTCATCTACATTTATCTAATACTCATATATAAACTCAAACAAGGGATGCTCTATTCTATATATTTGAATAGAAAACACCCATTTAGCACTAATCGGTGAACAAGCATGGCTTGCATAAAGAAATTACATATATGAATGGAGGAAACGCACATATCTCTTTTGAACAAGAAGCCATTGAAAACCTGGCAAATATATAATGATTTTTCAAGATATTTGATCAAATGATGTGAGAGACTATAAGACGTCCACAGCATTAGTAAAAGACTAAACAAGATCTTGCATAAAACTGTGGTGACAAATTATCTTAGGTTACCCTGATTAGTGTTTAGACTGAAGTATTGTTACAATGATTGACTGATGTTCTAAGATCTGATTGGATGAGACAAAAATTTATGTAAATGTCCTAAACACTGATTGGACAAGACCACACCCTGAATTGATAACCTGAAATCTGATTGGACGAGACATTCAACTTTGTTTTTGTACTGAATACTGATTGGACACAACAGTGACCAATTTTGATGGTACAGAACACTGATTGGACGAGACAGTGACCTAAATAGAAATACTGAATACTGATTTGACAGCAGATTTTAGACTGTTAGAGAGTTCACTCGGAGGAGGGGAGGCAAAGTTGAGTACTCCCCATTGGTTCCCATTCTGACCCGTTGACACAGCAACACCATTCAACTCAGCACCGCCACTGGACGCTAAACCTGAAGAAATAAAAAATAAAAAAAGTCGATAAGTTTGTCAAATTCATGATTAACATCATTTTCAACACTACCTCTGCAGGATTTTGTTGACTCCGAACTTATTTCGTAAATGAACCCCAATTCCTGGACATGACGTCACCTCTAAAGATAATTTGTCCATTCACAATTCCATATAAGGGGTTAACAGTTCCCAATATACGTATAAACAAAGCTGTCAAGGGAAAACCTTGTTCCTTAGTTCTATACCTGCATCTTCTGAATTTAAACCAATGCCAACCTTGCGTTTTTAACTGGATCTGGCTTCCCAATCAAAAAAGATATCTCATAACCAAAAGAGTATTGGAGATCATCACTAAGAAAATTGATAATGTCAGTTTTGTTACACTTTTTGTTGTTGATTCATGTTGACCATGGAAACATGCATTGATATCATCAAAACAGGTCAAAATTAAACTGGTAATTATACATGTACTGACATGATTTCAGTTATACCCTTACAGGGGTTCAATGCAAGACTGTAGTAGGTGCTTTATAAACATGAAGCACTTGCAAAAAAGTTGCACTGAGCCCTTGAGTAATTGGCTCAAATTATCCTAGCTATTTACCCAATATGTCATTAGCAGGTTACATAAGAGCTTATCTTAATGATTTTGCTAATTAGTCTATCAATTCTTATACATGTAGTAATGGAACCGACTTCATGCATATGCAAGCAGGTTAGATCAAAGGCCAACCGCAAAGTAATTGTCGGCTGGCCTGTGATCAAACCTGTTTGCAACTCTGAGTATCTTCCACCATCAAAATTAAGCAGATATTTAAGGTTTTGAATAGAAGACGACACTAAAAAACTTTTTTTTTAGAAAATTACTCAGCATTCAAAGGGTTAACCAGATTCATAAATACCTGCAACTTGGGAAAGCAGCTGTTGACTGGCAGCAGCTTGGAACACAAGAACTGGTCCTGCTAGGACCGCCGGCGTTGAAAAGGGGCAGTCATTGATGCTGACCAATAAGGGTTGACCACTTGAAGTGCAGCCGGTCACTGTCTGCTGACCAACAGAGACACTGACAACTTCCTGGTACTGTGATGGGCAGTCTGCCACACATTTACATTCAACCTGAAAGTGTAGAAAGATTGTTTAACCCTATTTTCAACAATTTTTCAATTATATTCAATGAGATGTTTACTAGATTCAAACCAGCACATAATCATTTTGAACTAGAGTAGGCTTTTCGAGTGATAATGCTATTCCTATTATTCCAATAGACACAATATTGGTCTTTGGTGCAAAATTGGTGAGCTCTGACATACAAGGCAGATATTTGATATATTGTCTACAGCAATGGTCAAACTGTAGCCAGAATTCATACTAGCGTTCCTTATCTGATACATGACTCATAAAATCGCTGGAGAAAGGTTGGTAAAAAGTAAGAGGATATTAAAAAGGTATACAGTGTAGTTTGAATCTTATCTCAGTTTTAATTGCATTGACCTTTATTTCTTATTGGTTTCAACTTTTTTGTTTTTAAAAGCAATTTTAATTTTTATTCATCACCAGAATCAGCATGGTCATCAAAGCCTGGCATCTCTATACCACTGTACCAGCACTGTAATAGCTAAGAATGGTAGGTGAAAGATTAAGATATGGTCTAGGAAGTTTATTTCATGTCCAGTGGGGTTTTTACTGTAAATGCCCTTCATTTCCACAAACAGAGAAGTGAAATCATACCTTAACACCTAGACCTTTAGCGAGGGCAGGTGCACTGACTAGG
The DNA here is from genome assembly GCA_947846245.1 of Cerastoderma edule. NCBI lineage: Eukaryota > Metazoa > Mollusca > Bivalvia > Cardiida > Cardiidae > Cerastoderma > Cerastoderma edule. The sequence continues at coordinate 12,320,970 of OX401414.1, read as the reverse complement.
TTGAGAGCTACACTATCTCCACCTCCTGCAGCTGAAGAGTTGCTCAACACACCAGACAGGACAGCCGCACCCAGGTAGCTCTCCGAATCCTTCAGTGAAGCACCTGAAATCATACATCATCATCTCATTCATAAATTTGTAATGAGTTGCAATAAATTACTTTCCATATACATTTGCACCCATTTAAAAGCATCTGTTCAGAATACTATTTGAAACCTTATATCATTTAAAAAAAATGTCAGTTCTATTTGGTAACAAGTTTATTGAATCAGGCTTCAACAGGTATGAACAAAGTGTCTTGTCCAAGAACACTCCACAATGGAATACAAAGATGCTATCAGTAATAAGTTTTAAGCTAACAGAGGAATGTCTTTTAAACTCTTTTTCCATTTTTTCATATGGAAATGTAATTGTTTTTGCAATACCTGAAAAATGTATCAAAGACGACTGAAAAATTGCAAATACTGCATAATAAATGATAATTTGTCTTTCCAAAATGAAGAAATAAAAAATCTAACCAAATGCAGTTCTCTAATGGTAAGAAGAAAATAAATCTTTGCACTGAGGTTTTAATAATTTTTTAATGATAATCAGCAAAGCAGATTCAGCTTCCCCGTATCCAAATTAAGTTTTCTATGACTCAAAAACAATTTTGGAAACCTACCATATGTTGTAATTGTCACATCATTTGGTGTTGATTCACTCAGACCTCCCAACACAAGGCCAAGACATCTACCCAACTCTACCACAGGTTTTGTGTCTGGACTGAGAGCATTCTGCATGGCACGAGCATTGATCTAATAGGACAGACGAAAAGAAATGGATGAGTATTCATGAATGGTTAAACCCAAACTTTGTTTCCATAATTTCTTCACTTTTCTTAAATTCGTACCATTTGTGTTTTTTTTCTGTAGTTTTGATTTGTTATTGATTCATTCAACTTAACAAACTATTCTATAGTAGATTACAAAAAGTTTATTATCAAATTTTTCATTAATAATTTCAGTTTCTTATATTAATAACATTTGTGGTTACTTTCTGTTGTTTTGATTCACTCAATACAACAGACTTTTATAGCATTTGTTAAACATATCGTAATATTTTGTTATGAACCTGTAGTAGATTTCTCAATGTGTGTTTAGAAATATGATTAAAAGAATCATGTCCATTTGGTTTGCTTCTTCCTTAAGTCCATGTATAACTTAATGTGTGTTCTGTCTTAATTTATTAATTCATTTAGATTTTACATCCTGTCAACATTATTTCGATTATGCTGCGATGCCCTACTCTTAATAATGGAAGAAGACCCCATACTCAACTGGCCATAAGGGCTTGTCAAGTTGGGTAGAACTAGCGGCAACCCATAAGTCAGTCAAGAGACTACCTCTCATGAAAATCCATATCAATTGTCACAATTTGAACCTACGCGCAAAGGGGGCTTTGTGATTTCAAGTTCAGTGCTTTTAAACACCATAATTTTTCAATTTCAAATAGCACTTTAGTCTTTTCATCATCAAATGTATATTTTCTTTCTAAGTAAAAACTTAGTACACCAAAAAGACTTTTTCCATTGGCTTCATCCACGAAAGAGAATTATATTCCATATTTGATTGCTCTTTGCTTGTCCATAAATAACTAAACCATATGTTTCGGTTTTCAAAAAATCCATAGTCTTTACATCATCAAATGTAAATTGAGGGTTCAATGCAAGACTATAGCAAGTGCTTCATGTTTATGAAGCACTTATTAGTCTTGCATTGAACCCTCGATATTCTCCTCTTTAGTAAATACTTACTGCACCAAATAGACTTTTTCCCTTGACCACATCAACAAACTGTTCCGCCACTTGTACAGCCACCCGGGTTTGGGCCTCCACTGTACTGGCCCCTAAATGAGGGGTGGGGATCACTTTAGGGTGCTGGGCTAAAGTGTAATCTTTGGGAGGCTCCTGTGTAAAGATACAAAAAAACATGATAGAATATTTCACTTCAAGTTGAACATTGGTTAATTTAAACCATTACCAAATTTGACATTTGACCACTTTGTTGCAAACCACTCTGGAAAACATTGTAGGAAAAGGAGAAATTACACTAAATGAGCAATTTCTCCTTTTCCCACAATGTTTTCTGCCCTATCAGAGACTTATTTTTCAATTTCATCACATTTTGAAAAGCCATCTGCAAACTCTTTTAATTTTGGAAAGTCGAAAATTTTGCAGTTGGTAAAGGGTTAAAGATTATCAGAATTTAATCACTACAGATGAAACTACCCATCTGCTTAAATGTGACTCTATAATTGTGATAAAAATAACCATAAGAATATACTGAGGGTTAAGTGCAAGACTATGATGAGTGCTCTATACTTGTGAAGGACCTACTTTAGTCTTGCACCAAACCCTTGAAATGATGATTATGAATTTTGAAAAAGCTTTTTTTTTGTAAAATTTAGTTGAAACCATTGTGACAAAAGCAGAAATTGCTTGTAGCAAACACGTCTCCTGTCTGTCGAGTCTCAAAAGATCATGAAAGCCCATAAAAGCCAACAAAATTAAAATGAAAGCTAGAATAGCTAACAAAAGCTACAGAAGCCCATGCAAACTACATTGGGAAAATTATACAAATGGACTATGGGGAAATGTGAAGATTAATTAGTAATTTTATTTATGATTGTTATCTACAGAAGTTAAAAACAAAATATTGAAGAACACTTTTAACAATTAAGTAATGTTTCTTGGACATTTTTGGTCTCTGACAATTAATTAACTGTTTCATGTCATCTGCAGCAAAATTACTATTGTCTTATTTGTTAAAAAAAAAAATATTACTAAGAAAACCCCCATATTTTACCCTAGATACTAAGAAACCTATTATTACTTACACTAGTAAAGACATCTAAGGCTGCTCCACCACACTGGTTGTTATTCAGGGCTTTAAGTAATGCTTCCTCATCTATAATCCCACCTCTAGCGCAATTCACAACCTTCACTGTTGGTTTACATTTGGCAAACACAGCTTCGTTTATAAGATCTGGAACAAACAAAATAAAATATAGGTATAAGTTTTACATCGCATCAATATTGTTTCAGTTTTGTTGAGATGCCCGACTCATAATGATGGAGAAGAACCCCAAAATTAACTGCACATGAAGGCTGGTTGAACCATTGGCATTCTGTAAGTCAGTCCAGAGACTACCTCTCATGAAAGTCAAAATGCTGTCACCAGGATTTGAACCCATACAGAGAAGGGTCTTTATCTTTAGAATGAGTCATATCCAATTCATTATTCGTATGGGTTTTTACAAATTGTCAAAAAAATTTCAGTTAAGTTGAGATGCTCGGCTCATGGTGGAAGACCCCCAAACTTAACTGCACATAAGGTCTGGTCAAGCCAGGTAGGATCATCAGGAGGTCAAAAGTCAACCAGGAGACAATCTCTCATGAAAATCAAAATGCAGTCACCAGAATTTCAACTCATGCCAAGAGGGAGCCTTGTGTTTTCAATTTAATACTCTAAGCACATTTTCTAAAATTAATCTAGAGTATTTGTAATAATTTCATGTTTGAGGTTTTGGGCATGTTAACATGAGGCTTTTGTAATTTAATGATAATAATGTTTTCATTTTTTTTCCGATCATTAGACTAGCATATGAGCTTACTTCTAGTTGGTGTACCAGGTGTATGAACTATGATATATTATTATACCCATAATCTGTCATTTTGAAACTCATTACTTCAAGTGTTATCGTTATACATCGGTCAGTGCCAGAACTATACTGTTCTAAGCAAATAGTTTCAGCCACAACCGACGTACACTGAAAATGACCACCTAAATATTCTGACGACAGAATATGTTTCAAAATGGCTGTTTATAGGTATTCTACGTTAACACTAACTGAAGCTTACTTCTAGTTTGAGGTATGAGAGGTGTGTGGACTGTGATATAATCTGCTTGTGGCCACAGTTTCTCCAGTTCCATCCATTCAACATTGAATTCTGCACTCACACTGCCTGGGATAATTGGATCAAAGCCAATGGTCTGAAAATCAACATTTATACATTTTGTGAATTAACACAATATGGCAAACAGTTTAGTTTTAATTCATTTATTTTACATTGATTGTGAAACAAGTTCTTAAAACTTAGATTAATCACTCTCGATTCTGCTTCCTAAATACATAACCAGTACTCGCGCGGAATGTGGATTAATGAAAGTTCCCAAGGCAGATCCCGCTTTTTACGGGATTCGAACCCACAAACTTGTTGTCCAGAAGCCGACAATCTACCACTGGACCACTGTCCTCCACAAATGGTCCATGGGGTAGAGTGTCAGTCTTGGGACACATGGGTTGAATAATCGAATCCTGTTGGGATTTTGTATAATACACACCGCAACATACATTTTCATTGCTTGTCCATTTTTCTACACCTTAATTTCTATAAGTATGTATCTCTTAATAATGTAAAACCCATCAACTTAAAGGAAATTTTGTTGTCGTCTTTTATCCTTTGTGAAAATATATTAGATTATCGATAATTGCATTAATTTTTGTTTGATTAACAGTACCCCAATCAGTGACAATTATCTAAGTTAATACTTTGCAAATAGGGACCTAGTGTGAAAGATTATGTATGCGTTAATGGTATCTGATAATCGGATGGTATATACCTATGGTGTCACTGGTAAGTCTTATCTCTACACCTTAAAGGGTTAGATTTCACTTACTGTCATTCCAAAGGACTGCATTCTAAGGGCCACTTCTTTTCCTATCCTCCCAAGTCCGATAATTGCCAAAGTTTTCCCGTTCAATTCTGAGCCCATGAATTTACTACGATCCCAGTTGCCAGCTCTCATTGTCGCTACAGCATTTGGAATATCTCTGTCAAAAGATTTTTAAAACATTGACATCGGTTTTTGATGACTTATCAACAAAATACCTTGAAACAAATATTTATAATGGTTAAACCAATGAAGTACGAACATCAAATAAAATAATTGAAGACAGAAAGCTTTTTCGTAACTCACGGAACAGTCTCTTAAAGGTAAAAAACCCATAATTGGCCATTTTGAAACTCATTCTATTGTTGGATTAATTTAGGCATTTTAAGTATACATCGGTTAGGGCTGAAACTATTCTGGTTAAGGTGAATAGCCCCGGCCAGACTGGTGAATACTGAGAACAACCAAAGATATCCAAAGAAAGAGTGAGTTTTAAAATGGCTGATTATGGGTATTCTACCTTAATAGCAAGTTAACTTTATAGAAGACCTTAACCTTTGTCTGCCTAATATCCATTTAAAGTCATTGACTGCTTTCCCATATGAACATAAGTGAATAATGGTGCAAGATGAATAAATTATGTTACAATTACTTCATTAAATTTCTGATGGGCTATTGGCTGAGTCAGGTCTCAAACTCAGAACCCCTATTTTTAAATGGCACAGGCTACCTTCAGACTGAGCTAAATAGACTTGGCTGGTTGCCAGGCCTAGTGAAAAGTGGGGTATCAATGACAATGTGCTTCTCAATGGAAGTACACATACAACTTATTTTTGTAACCCATACCAGTAGTTTTACAATTTACAAAATTTCTTTGTAAGCATACAACAATCTGTGGTGTTAGGTAAGAAAACAGTTATACTGAAGAAGACTAAGTGACAAGACAAGAAATCTTTTTTTGTCACAAAGTATTTTCATTAATCTGTAACTTTGTTTGCGCATTTTACTCAACTTTTAAGATGAGCTAATTTCTCTTGACCTGATACAAGTGTGAGGAAATGGGTAAAGAATCCTGCAAAAAAACCCATAATTTTTTGGCAACAAGTATAACAAATCTGAAATGTTACAAAACATCTAAATTGTAGGATCTGAGCCCTCAAAGAAAGATAATTGAACGTATTTCTTACAAGATATCTTGACAAGCGGTAGATTAAGTACCGCCTACAGCATAAACCTTTTCCCCCTAATTGAATATAAGTAGCCAGAACAAATGACAATTCTAAGTATCTGTTTGTATGGTGTTTAAATGCCATATCAACAATTTTTCAGTTATGTAATGGCTTTCCTGGATTCACCAGTATTAGGCTAGGGCTCTGAAAAGACTTGCAAAAGGTCACTCCCATGACACTAGAGGTGTCATTGAGGCTTGAACCCAGGACCCCAGAGTTCTAAGTCTGCCAACTTAACTACTGGGCTACATAGAACTTAATTCAAAGATCAATGTATAAACAAAATACATTTTATTTTATTTTGGGGGGGTATGGTGTTTAACACTATATCAACAAATTTTCAGTTATGTAACATAACTCCCAGTCACTCCCAGGACCCCAGAGTTCTAAGTCCGCCAACTTAACCATTTGACCACAAAGGACCAGCATGTTACTTTCTGGTTTACAGTAATAACTAATAACCATTGTGACAAAAGGATAAATTGCTCATTGTGAGCAATTTATCCTTTTGTCACAATGGTTTCTGAAGCATTCTGCAGTTGATGCTTCCAAATGAGTCTTAATGGATTAAAGGGTTCAAGGTATAAGTATCAAAAGCCTTAGAAACCTGAAGTGCTTTTTCCAAGATATCTTGATAAGCTGTAGATAAGCTAAGGCATGTTGGGTAAAAAGTATTAAAGGTATGAGATGCATTATTACTTCTTATTAATGGGGCCTCCTTAGCATGGTGGTTAATTTTATCTATTAATACAGGTTTTTCATCACATCAACATTGTTTCAGTTATGTTGCAATGCCCTACTCTAAATGATGGAGGAAGACCCCATACTTAAGGCTCATAACGGCTGGTGAAGCAAGGTAGAACCATCCATATTCCAGAAGTCAGCCAGGAGACCCCATCTTACAATAATCAAAATGTTGTCACTGGGATTTCAGCCCACATAAAGAGGGGCCATGTGATTTCAAGTTCTGTACTCTAACCACTAGGCCATGGAGTTCCCCTTACAGTGGTTATAAAACTGATCTTAAAACCATACTTCTGCAAAGGTAGCTTTAAACTTTCATAAGAAGTCATCTACCAGCTTAGGAGCTTAATGCCAATGGTCATATCTAGCCTGACCGGCCCTTATGACGAGTTAAGTTTTAGGTCTGTCTCAATTCCCTGTGAGCTTGGCATTGCATTTAAACTGCACAAACATTAATATTATGGAAAAAAAAAAAAACAATTACACGAACAACCTTCTCAGTATAAGATTACTGAGGATTAATGGGTTTTCTCTCTTCTCTTACATACCTTGATAAACTACAGATAAGGGAACAGGTGTGTTCAGCTGCGCTCAGGGTATTGCCATCAGGGGTGCTGAAAAATACAAATAAACAATGTTCTTTTGTATGGAGCGAAATGCTGTGTCAACAATTTTTCATTTATATTCCTTCTTCAGTATTACCAGTATTAAGGTTGGGCTATGAGGTGTTTTGACAGGATACTCCCTAGAAACCATTGGGGCTTAGGAGCTTAAAACCGGAGCCCCCCTGGTTACAAGTACATGAACACTACAATATGAAAAATGTTCAGAAAACATTAGCTTACCCATTCTCCCATATTAAGCATTAGAAGTATTAGCAGATGACAATGAATGACAAGTTAAAACTAAATTCTCTTTATGACATTGGTTAATTATGATGGAGTTGTGGCTTAGGGGTCTAAATCAGAACATTTTGAATGCTTTTCCTTAAAAACATATCTATCCTTTAGTATGGGTATTCACAAAGAACCACTTCAGCGATTTGTGGAGGACTTACTGTGGTCTTGCATTGATCCTTCAATATCTTTTTATGTGGGAATTTAACCCATTACTAAACAATAACAACATTTAACCACTTTGTTGCAGACAATTCTGGAAAACATGGTGGGAAGCATTTTTTCCTTTTGCCACAATGTTTTCTGCCCTATAAGAAGATTATTTTCCAATTTCATCATATTTTGAAATGTTGTCTGCAAACTCTTTCAATTTGGGACAGTAATAAATTTGGCGTTTGATAAAGGATTAAAACATATCCATCCTATAGAGTAACAAAGAACCACTTCAGCGATTTGAAAAGGACTTACTACGGTCTTGCATTGATCCTTGATATCCTATAATGTGGGTACTAAAAAGAACAATTCTTATAGCAGTAGAAGGTTATAATGAGCCATTCTATTCTTACTTCTAGACTGGGAACCGGTCTCTCATCTTTCATATGTAGAGACCAGTGCGATACAAATCTAATATGAACTAAGGCATTGCCTCTAGACCGCTCTCTCAACTCAATGGCATGGGTTTTGTGAAAAACACTTGCATACTGAATATACGGTTCAATATCAATTCAGAGTACAACTTTGTGGAAATATAAGAATTGGCTTACTTTGGGGAGCAAATACTCATTTTGTCACAAAGCTGTCATCTTTGTCACATTTAGGTAGGTCTCAGTAAAAGGATAAGTATTCTTCCAGACTCTTAGTGAGCTTGTTTGATGGTAGATGTTCTATATGGGTATAAGTTTACTTGCTTGGGCTGTGTTTGAGGGCCTTTCATCAATAATGAGACATTCATCATGTAAGGACAAACTGCTCATGCAATGTCAGAACTACCAAACTACAATATTTGAATCACAAGTCTGTCTCTGCATGAAATCATAGAATTTTCTTCACAAAATCATGTGTTGTAGGTACTGCTTTAAATCATCATGAGAACAAATAACATGTCATTTGGTGATGAAGAAGGATCATTTTGGTTAATAGTATCAGACAATATCAAACAACATACTCATCTGCTTGTACATTCTTAGGGACTAACTAAATCATATAGAAAGCCAATCAGGTCTTTGCTTGAATTTTTCATTACTGTTCAATTGAGATAAGGAAATACCACATAAATTGCTTTGCAGATCTCCAAAAGATCATTCAAAAACAACAAATAGCTTTGTTGTAGCCAATTGGTTTTTTGTTGAACTTTAAAATAAAAGTAAAAGATTCTATAAATTTTGACTAATATTTTATTTACCCTTTTTTACACATAAAAACACTGCTTTTTTATATGTGTTTGTATATCAAAGAACTTAAAAATCAAAATATGCAATAAATGATATGCAATAAACTATTAATAAAATGTAGTTAAAAGACATAAGTGAAAATCAGCAGACAGTATTTGTTCATGTATTCAAATTCTTTGCTCTAACACATTAATAGATAATTTTATCTAATGAAATCACTGCTTGATCTTGGGACATTATTATCATTCTTGATGCCATCAGTTCCCTTGTCTTCATAGTTTAAAAAAAACTCCTGAAAGTTGGAAGAATATGGCAGAAATATGTATGATCACCTTTAGATTTTCCAAAAAAAATAATCAACAAATATTCTATGACATACATCCTTAAGACTTTTATCCAATTTTTCCAAAATATTGTTTCAAATTTAAAGCAATAGCAGATATAATTAAAATTTTCTTTAACCAATGAAAAGAAGCATTGTGACAAGGCAAATGTGCTCTCTGAGCCAATTTCCCTTTGCCATAATTGGTTAAAAAATTATGTTGAAAGTTAAGGGGTTTACCATGGAAACTGAAGGAAAAGTAATAACTTTACATTGATGTATGCATAAAATTTAAATTCAACTCTGATCTTTGTTTCATTGAAAAATATCATACACAAGCAATTGTAAGAAAAGAATTTCAAGTTATGACTCAAGTTTCTGTCTTCCACTGGTCTGCTGTAGGCTTACTAAGCTGTCTAAATATAGTATGGGCATGCTTTTCGTCTCATTAATCTGAATTTTTGAAGGCTTCTTGAAAAAGAGAAAAGAAAATGAGTACCATAAGACATATGTGACATTGTTATCATAATAGAATATTCCATAGTCCATCAGAGTTTTTCTATATTATTGTCATTTGATGTTATCAGTACCAAATAACACTAAACACTATCCTTGAAATAGTCTTTTGAGGCGGGCGTCCATGTAAATCTTCATCTGTTTTTTATTGTACCGAGTACGTGTGATCCTCCAGCATATTTTGATGTTGTTATCTCTTCCTTACTCTACCAGTAAGTCATCAGTTTTGGCTGTTGAAAGAGAAAAATAAAAAGTATCAATCTTTTGGCAATACTTATGGTGGCATAGAGGTGACATGTATGCGATTTTACGTTTGTTTTTTCTGAGTTAGTAAATCTAAATAACGAGATAATTAAGTCATTATTTCAACTTACTAACTCAAAAGAACGAGATAACTAAGTCGTTATTTCGAGTTAGTAAGTCGAAATAATGAGATAGTTAAGTCGTAATTTTGACTTACTCACTCGAAATAATGACATAATTAAGTCGTTATTTTGAGTTAGTAAGTCGAAATAACGAGATAGTAAAGTCATTATTCAGACTTACTAACTTCAAAATAGCGAGATAATTAAGTAGTTATTACGACTTACTAACTCGAAATAACGAGATAGTTAATTCGATATAACAAGTTTGTTGACCAATCAGATGGTTCATTGTATTCAGCAAATTCATGTGAAATGACGTACAGTGTGACGCAATGTTAACCACATTATACTTTAAGTTAAAGATTGAATGGATCTGATTGGTCAACTAACTTGTAATAACGAGTTAACTATATCATTATTGCGAGTTAGTAAGTCGAAATAACGACTTAATTATCTCGTTATTTCAAGTTGGTAAGTCGAAATAACGACTTAACTATCTCGTTATTTCGTGTTAGTAAGTCGAAATAAAAACTTAATTATCTCATTATTTTGAGTAAGTAAGTCAAAATAATGACTTAATTATCTCCTTATTTCAACTTAGTCAAAAAAATGACTTTATTATCTCTTTATTTCAAGTTAGTAAGTCGAAATAATGACTTAACTATCTCGTTATTTTCGAGTTAATAAGTTGAAATAACGACTTAATTTTCTCGTTATTTCGACTTACCAAATCAGAAAAAAAAATTGCATACCTGTCACCTCTATGCCACGGTAAATTCTGGCTACATTTTACCTGACTGATTATTCTTAATTGGTAACATTTTGGAAATAATTCTATCCCTATGGTAGTCGATTGAAGCAGTTATCTGACAGGAAGAAAAAGAACTGATTGTTGATAAAAATCTATATTTCAACTTGTTTTGACTTATTTTGGTTTCATTCTCATGAAGGTTTTCGAAAAAAGAAAGAAGAAAAGAAAAAGTCAATTACACATTTTGAGCAACAACAAATTCATCAACATTTATTGCTTTCAAAAGTTATCTTCTATGGTTATGAGGCTTATGTTTGTAAAGTTCAAAGGGGCATGAGAAAGACTATGTACTTACTTGTATTATAAAACAGAGTCAATATTTATGCAGGTCTGCATCATCTTTTCTTTTGAATCTTGTTTGAAATTGTCATATTCCCAACCATCATGCAATCTGTGTAATAAAGAAGAATCAACTTAAGGATCAAACCTTTGGGCCAAAATTATCAATTGCAAGAATAATTCAATGTTTGGAAATAATAGTATCACTTGAATCAAGTAAACTAAAATACTGTCAAACGAATAAGGTGACATATATAACCAAATACTTTACAGGGTATTTCATTTTTTGAAAAGGAAATTCACGCTGTCATTGTTATTTAAACTATCGGCCCATAACGCTATTAAATTGTCAAGAAGGTACCTTGTACTCAATTTAAAAGCTCCAACAATAACAAATAACGTTGCTTTATTGGTCAGCATAATAGTGTATTCCATATACAACACGATGTATACCTAATGCTTTCCTTACACACCGCGAAAATGACATAGACCGTCTACATAAACATTAGATTATGCCAAACTGCAGGGTGTAATCACCGAATCGATAGAAGGTGAACACTTATTTCACCGTGGAGTGTTGTGGGCAACACACACTTTATAGCCTAGTACTGAAGGGAACATGTACTGTAATACTAAAAAATGAATGCTGTAGTTCTACTGAAAAGGGAGAAGTTTTTTTTTCACATGGATGTTTGTTTAAAGGAAGCATCTTCAGCGAGGCGTGACGAGGGCTCGCCTTCTCGATTTTTCTATGACGAATTTTGGTGAAAATGGTCTATTTAGCTATACTGTTTTATAACGAAATGAAAGAGTACAAAAAGTTCTCTTACCTGCAACCGGCGATACGTTGTCCTTTCAAGGAGTTGAGCACTGTGTCCAATTAAAAGTTTGAAGCGGTGGCGCCGATCCTGTTGTTCATGTTTTGTTTTTCGATAGAATGGTTTATGGTTCATTCATGATTGGCGGAAATAAACTCAATGAGCGGCAATGAATTTATGTAAAACCAGTCCATTCCGTTTTTACTCGAAGACGATCCGAATGCAATCGGGATGTGTCCGGCTTCGCCGGACACATGCCGAATAAGACTTCGAGTGTTTCCGGCTTCGCCGGAAACATCCGAAGCAAACCCGAGTTTTCTCCTATAGTTTTACCGGAAGCCACATGTTTTTTTGCTAATGGTATAACCGGTGTTAACATAACTTGTTACTCGTACGTATGTTACCGTTATCCGCTCTCCGAGCGCTGCGCGCTCTGAGAGAGCGGTACTAGGCAGAAAACTGGCTGGTAACGGAAGGAACAAACGCAGCATACTGTCCTAAGAGACAAACTGTCCTAAGAGACAAATGCTTGCCGGTTCAAACAATCGGTGGGTGACATTAAGTTTCCTTCATTGAAATTCTGTTCAAAATTATTTGAATTCGGAATTTTGACAAACATTTCATACAGATCAGTGATTAATAAGTCTGATAAAGGGCTGTCTGCTTTGAACATCACAAAACAATGATTCAGGGGAAACAACTGTGCATTTCTTGTTGTTGTTGTCGTATTTTGGAATGTTGCATTATGACCAATTAAATTGTTCAGACTTTATAGGCTGCCCATTGTCTATATTGTGGAACATAGTTAGACAGTGGGGGACCAGTTTATCCTTACTTCATGACAATAATCCCCCTGGCGGTGGCAGCATCGCAGTCAATGTTGTCTACACCTGTCCCAGCTCGGCCAATGATCTTTAAGTTGGTCGCTGCATTGATGACGTCCGCTGTCACTTTTGTGGCAGATCGGACGATAAGACCATCATATTTCTGAAACAAAAGCAGATAAAGCATGCATGACATGTTTTGCAAATTACTGAATGAATAAAGGAATTGGGTTCTATGGTCCATCCATGAAAACAAAGGTCATAGTGTCCTTGGTGAAATACTGTTGACTGATGCAAATACCAAACCACAGAAAAAAAACCCATCCACATATTCATTGACAAGAGAGGGATAAATCATTCTGATAAACATGTCACCAGTTTTGTAAAAAAAAATGATTTGGCTCACAGAGGGCATGTTCTTTTTTCTTATAATAGTAATCTGGCATGTGAAAACTAAGCATATCATTTCAAATAAAACAAGATATGAAGTTCAATATTAGAGATCTCTAAAGCAGGGTTATTAGAACACCAAAACAAGAATAATAAGATGCATTTTATTTTACAATTCAAGGGTTAATTGCTAGACTTAAGTAAAAGCTTCACATTGGTGAAGCACTTACTTGAGTCTTACATTAAACTCTATTCCCACAACTTAAACAAATAATCTCACATTTCCAAAATTACACTACCAACCTTACCATTGCACATGGTTAAAACTTGGCACAAGATCTTTAAAAATAATACAAAAAATGAGAAATTGTTAATTATAAGAACCAATGTTTAAGTTGAACAAATCATTATTCCCCTTAGCACATGGATTTGAATAACGCTATACCCGATACTACAAGATTTGGGCTTTCATAGGGTGACTTTGTCTTGCTAAAGGAATGCTTATGTTCTTCCCAGCTCTATCAGCTTCACAGCAGGCAGTTAAGCTGAAAGGGACTAAGCCACAGGGTGAGATTTTAATCTATTTCAAATACAATATTTTCTATGCAGATCTATAGAGATACATAAAGGTGCAGCACATTTTGTCCTTCAGATATAATAAACTGTTTAAAAAAGGGTTTATTTTGTTGACATTGATCTTTAATTTTGGTCCTGCCAGAATCATTATAATGGTTGGAGCATCTTGGATCCACTATAACAATCTAAACTAATTTACCTATGCAGTGATCTCCCTTTCCTTTGTACTGTAGAGTAGCAAAGAGAAGTAATCCTGCGCTAGGTTTGCTCCAAACCAAAGTTTTCCATTAAAAGTTCTTTTAACAAAACACTGGTCTTCAGAAGCTTTTATTTCGAAAATTAAAATATGCCATTCAAATAGTGAGGAAGATTGTTTAATCACCCTTTCAATGTTTATTTCTCACGACCGCACAGGGCTTTTTTGTGTTATATAACAGATGCCTATAATAAAGGGAATCATCCCAATTGGAAATTTCATTAAAATCAAGTAGTTTTCCAAAAAGATATCACCAGCTTCTTGCCAATCTTTGTTTCCCAATTCAGAAATGTTAGCGTTAAAACTTCCCAAAAAGAAAAAGGCCCTTCCAAAGTCTGTGAGATAGTCCATTTGGGATCTACCATCATAACTTATAATTAAGGTATCACAAAATATCTAAAATACAGTTGATACTTTACAAAGCCTGACCCCCAATAAAAAAAAAAAAGATAGAATGAACATAATTTGACAAGCATAGTATCTTCTTTATCTCTACCAAGCTTTTACATCCCTCCTTATCAACACACTTGGAAAGTTATTAATCTGATAGCTTACGAAAACTTAGTTTGAAGGAGAGTTCATTCATTCTATGCAAGATAAGACTTTTTCTCTAACCCTCTCCATCAAATGGAAATTTGAGTTTGGTTTAAATATACAACATCACACATCATTGACATGGCTCTATTCAAAGAATGTATTGCTTTATTTCAGTAAGTAGAAACCTGTGTAACAAAAGGAAATGAGCAGTTTCTTTTTTTGTCAAACTGTAACACTTGTTTCTTTTTCTTAATATTTTTTTCTGCTGCAGGATTTTTTAAACAAAAAAAGTACATTATATTACGAAGAAATTCTTGCACTATGTTTGTCTGTCGCAGCATCACATGTATGCAATACTTTTGATCACAAATGCAAAACTGTTGCTTTGAAGAAAAAAAACACTGTACATTTTTTATTAATAACAATGTCAAACTCCTTCTCCAATGTCTTTCAAACATGGGCGAAACGAACCCTCAATCAGAATCTGTGACTTCATGTTCACTAACTTAAACATGCAAATGCATTAGGCTTCAAGAAACAACTGTAGCTAAATTAGAATTGTTTAAAATGAGCTATTCCACCTTTTTTTCAGATTGAGGTTGCTTTTGCCTTTGATAAGTCTCGAAATTTTGTGAGGGAAATGTGTGATTGATGTAAAAACAATAAATGTAATGAAAAAGACAAACAGCTGTATGTCCAAATTATCAGAAATTACATATGTTTTAAAAGCTTATAAAAAGAATATATTTTTTAGTTAAAACTCATTATGGGAAAAAAATAAGTTTGAGGATTCAGATCAAATCAATAAGACAGTACAAGACAGAAAGTAAGTACAAGACAGATAGTAACTGTCTCATCTTTGTGAAGGACTTACGATAGTCTTGCATTATTAAACCCTCCAGTTATTTGTCACTAAGCATCTTTTTGTTTTATCACAATAATTTCATCAATTGTGTACTGCTATTGACTTGAATCTCTAAGTATTGGTAAAAGATAATATCAAACAAGAAAAGTAATTCAAATATCCAAATTGCTTTTATGGTTTCTTATTATAGTGGAATATCTTCAGGGAGGGACTATAAAAATTCCTGCATCAGAAAAAGAAATAGTTCAAAATCTCATATCTGTTTCAAAGGGCACATTAAACCAAAAATGTGACATGGCTTGGCCTTAAAGCTAAAAATAGATGACCCATATCCAATGTAAACAAAGCAGTATATTTCCACTACACCGCAAAATTTCCATCACTCTGGGCTGTACATAAATCTTCCGATCTTTTCATTTCAGCCTGTGACGTTACACTTAATGCACTGACACTGGGGCTCACAGTCAGTTAAAGCCTGACATTTATAGATTTGGGACATACATGTGACATTAGGGGTTTCTGTGCCCAGGGCTCCAAGGGCTCTCTCCTACCCCCTACCCATTCCCTGTAAGATACCCATCCAGTCACATCCTTTATACCCTTTCCCAGATTACAAGTAGCTGATCTTGACTTAAAATTAATCATAAGAAGCCCATTTGAACTTATATAAGACTGATATATAAGACTGATTGAAAGCAGCTAACCAAAGAAACTATTGCTACAAAAGAACTATTTCATTTGTTTCCAATTTTGCCACAATGTTGATACTTTTTATTATAATGATCACCATTTTTAGAAGATTTTATTTTTACAGTAATGAATATACCAAAAGTGGTGCTTGACATATTTTAATGACTTATCAAAGTGTTGCATTGAACCCTTGGAAGTGTTTTTCCCTCCAGAGTCTTGGATCTAACAAACAAGTCTTTGGCACAGCAACATCTGACCAGACTTTAATTCTTCACACCATGTTCAAGGAATTATACAGCATATAAAATGAACCAATTCTTATACTGAGCAAAAAATAAATCAAAATTAATATAAATCTGTGAAGTTCATCAATCTGTTTTATTCTATTTTTAAAAGTACTGCACAAAAAATGTTTTGCACATTAAAAGCAAACTTTCATTTTGTTACAATGCTTTCAAGAATAGGATGGGAAAGCATTGTAAATATGTGTATAGAAAGCATGGTGAGGAGTTTGACATAACATCTGTATGTGCACCTCTAAAATATTGCAACATTAAGAGTTTGCATTAATTGAGAATACAGGATTGCATCTTTACAATAAACTGCAGAAGTCAAATACCTGTTGGAAACACCTGAAAATGTCATTTGATACCTTAAAATTTAAACAACCAAACTTAAACCAAAAATGGAAATCCTTAAAAAGGAATGTGGGGGAAGGGGTCCATGAAAACCATAATCTATTTGTTAACACTTCATATCTGATAAAAAACAACAACTTTTTTCACAGCAATATAGTTACTCATACTTAATAAGTCATTTAAAGGAGTTTTCCATTCAGGCTATCAATATGACACTTATTTTGGTCATTACCTATAATACCACACTTTGCCATATATTTTGCAGGAGACTTTAGAAACCACTGAGAAAAAATGTAAAATGCTCAAGATTAGCAATATTTCACAATTGTCACAGTCAATTAAAATCCAATACTTTCAAAGAAGATGTATCTTTATATTTTCTGCTGCAACTTTAAAATTGGACAACAGCAGGGGTTTCCCTTGACCTTCTTAATTCACGCTAAATTGGGAGACTTTTGACCCATTAAATATAGAATTGTAATATATCAAAATATCATTTTGCATAACTACTTATTTTACTTTGTAGTATAGAATGTAAAAACATTTTGCATCAGAATAGCATCAAACAATTTTGTCTCCTTAAAAAAGAAGGGAATGGCATCATTATTGGTTTTGGACAAAGTTCAATATCTTTTAAAGAAAAGTTATGCAAGATTCACCAACAAGAAAATTTGTTGGCAGACATAATCTGAAAAAACAAATGGAATAATAATAATAATGATACCCCTCCCCTAAAAAAACCACCCCAAGTTTACCCCCCCAAAAATGTAAATTGCTGCACTCATCACCCATCCCATTGATACAAATACATGTACCACCATATGGACTACCATCAATTAAATCAATGCAGGATAACAAAATTATTGTCATCATAGAATGACTTCAAAATTGGATGCATTAATACAATCATTTCAGATTGACAGTTCCACGATTCCATTAAGTTAATCTCAATGTCAATTCTATGACGATCTGACAGGCGGGTGACATGCACACCCTCCCCACCACACCCACCCTAATTTCCAGCGTCTCTCAACCATGCATATCCAGCTTTAATCGCAGTTCTGAGGACACGTTTACTTACCGGTATTTCTGCGAGGAATTTTTCCTTGTTAAGTCGGAGTTCGGTGTCCTGGACAACTCCTATTCCGTTTTCCTTAAGCACTTGCACACATTTTGGATCGACTTTGTCGCTGATAAAAACATTCTTCAGTGTAAACGCCATGGTTTTTGACAGTTGGTCGGCAGTCAGATCGCAAATGGGACGAGGTGAATCAGCTGGGGAAATTTTAAAGAATGTTTATATGTCGGAGCTGGCCGTACGTATGCGGTAATAGAGAACAATTATCTAAATTATGATAAATTCATACATATAAATGTTTTATTTTTGACTTTTAAAAGTATTTGTGGTAACGATTAAAGAAAATATAAGAATGCACATTGAATACTACAATTTTGCATTCATTTTGAAGCGAATTTAAAACTTTTAGACTGTTTAACAGTAAACCTGAACTTTGAACTACCATTTCCTAAGATTGTCAAGTAAGGACTCCGCATAATAACACATACCAAAGATTTTACTCTGGTACGTCAGGATCCAGCGCCCTATCCTTCTAGTGATTTAGAAGCCGAGAACCACAATTATCAAAGCGCTGAAGTTACATAATTGTGAAGTTTGATTTAAGAATTATGTTTGTTTGATGTTATTTAAGGCAGTGTCAACATTTCTTCAGTTATGTTACTGCTTTCCTGGATGCACCAGTTCTCCGCTAGGGCTCTTAATTGACTTGCCAAAGGCCGCTCCCACTAAAACAGAACAGGATCGGTCGGGCTCGAACAGAGGACATACTTATGAAAACATCATACATGTGGAATTCTGCTATTCCCAATCCTTCCTTTCTGCCTCGAAATGTCAGGGTTGTTTTTAGAAAAAAAGGATGTTTGCTATTCTAGAGAGCAACTTTTCCATGAGGACCGTAAATGCATGAATACTGGAAGAACATTTTACATTCGTGGACAAACAAACTGACGCACGGACGGGCGGGCAGAAAGAGAGACAATTAGACCGAGCGATTGAGACATATAGTTAGACCGATTGAGTTATGTGGACCGGGGTTTAAAGTCCGGTTCAACGGTATTTCAGTCATAACGCACCAGTAAGCAAACCTATCAATTAATTGTTCCTGGTATTTCATCATCAGTACTGTACGATAGGCATACTCTTATCCAGCAAATGACTGCTTCGCTACACAAATGTTATTGATCACTTGTTATATGTGAATAAATCCTGTCTCATTGAAGTATTCAGACGTCGGAGATAGTACTGATCGAATCAAGTCTTAAACGCACGACCCTTAAACAGAGAGGGAGAGAGAAAAGAAAAATGAATAAGAAGAAAAGAAATTACAGTAAAGTGATTAAGTTAAGTAAACTAAAGTAAAGTTAAGTTAAGTTAAGGTTGATTTCTGACACAGGTCCCATAGGTTCCTTTTCGCCAGTGCCGTATCAACTACTTTTCAGTTATGTAATGTAATCCATTAAAACAATTTAAGGCTTTGATCGAACTTTGGTTCCTACACTAACCATGTTTCTCAAATTGTTGATTATTGGACTATTTCCGGTGTAGAGAGTAAACAAGATCGCATTAACTCGACCGCAATAACATCCAGCACGTAAGTTATGGGTAACAGATGGGACGGCTGCAAGGTCGCGTCACAGTACAGGGTTCCCATTAAATTTCATTCCAATTCTTTATCGTGTATTTTTAAAGCTGACTCAATGGTGTGTCCCGCTAGGCATTCCGAGTGTGTTACCCAGGCCTGGATACTATTACTTTTTCTTTCGTTCAATGAAATATGAAACTATTTTGTTCTCCAATTATGATTTTTTGAAAAGCTGCTTATTAAATCTACTGATACTGGGCTATGAACCCCTTTGGAGAGGGGCCGTATTTTTTCAAGCTCTATACCCTCCATCTATACACTATACTCTGCACTCTAGGTCACGGGTTCGAAAATATTTGACTTTCATTTATATTTAGAATAATGCCTTGACGTACCTATCTTAAAAATAATATTTGTTTGTTCTATCATATTGGATTTAACGCCATATCAACAAGTTGTCAATTATGTTACGGTTTTCCTGGATTCACCAATATAAGCTAGGACTCAGAAATGTTTTGAAAAATGAGACTCCAACAAAACCATAGATATCGGTTGAGCTCGAACCCGGGACTACCGAGTTTATACCGGGACTACCGAGTTTATAGACCACAACCTTAACCACCGGGCTTAGCAGGACCCCATTTTATACAATACATCCGATGTTAAAATGGTGATGGTTTTAAAAGTGTAACAGTCTCACTTTATGAAAGGATATAGCCGGGGTATTTATGGGACATTGTAAAAAATAAAGTCAAAACATGAAGCCGGGGTTTTCATCCACTACTTACAAGAAAGCACAATATAGGTGATATACTGTTGATTTGTTGCGATTGATGTGATTGAAAAACAAAACAACAACAGAAATATGCAGACCGTTGTATTGTACTCTGCTCGATGGTTGTTGGATAAGCAATGCTTTCGTTATGGGAAACATAGTACCAAACACACTTTAGATGCAAAACAAACGCTTACGTGCGCATTCCCGTGTAATATCTAGACCATGTGCAAAGACACTATGTACCGAGCGCACACATGTGGGTTATCATTGGAAAGCGATATAATACTTTTGATCTGTGACACAGGTGCTTGAAACAATCTTCGATAATATATATATATATATGTTCTCTTATATAGTATATAGAGCATAATATTGGGATATTATCGAAGATTGTTTCAAGCACCTGTGATCTGTGCTATATGCAAACGAGAACTCTGTGCGCAAGTATCCAGATGAACAAGTTTAAGATATTCTACAATTTTTGACTGAATTAAGCCAGCTTGCATATGTCTTAATTCTAACGCATATGTCTTTTCAGCTAGTCTTTATGATTTCCATTAAGATACGATTCCCCGAATAATGTACCAGTTCAGAGCTAGGAAATGCGTCTTGCCCAGGGACACTTCACGGATAAACAATTAGCACACACATATGATTGAAGACATTTATGCATTTCCTTGAAAAAAAGAAAAGAAGAAAAGTGCCATTTACAAACCGACAAAACATTCAATCCTATGAATCCAGCCGTATTTTGTGAGTCATTCAATATGAAGGAAGTGCTTATAGGTACTTTTTAGCATCGTGATGAGCGACAACGCAGGAGAAAATCGAAACTTCGGCGACATGTAAGTAGCCATTCAATTGGAAAATGCTGGTCGAAAACAGAAACAGGTGCTTGTGTGACATAGAATGTTCTTTGCAGGGTAATCTCTCCCTCATTCGAGAATTTTGCTTGCCAACTCGACAATTACCGACAAAATATCAGAGGAAAGATATTTCATATTACAATAAACATTGCAGAAGTGAAACAATAAATGGATTTGCTCCTTTAGCAAAACATCATTTGTCACAATGGTTAGACATAACGCAGAGCAGAAAGGCTTCCAATTCCCCCCATATTTGAAAGTTTACCTTGTCTAAATTGAAAGAAACGACATACGATAAAAATAAAACTTAAAAAAAAACATAAATCTTGTAGTTTTTGGACGAAACCATTGTGATGATTAAAAAAAAGGTCATCCTATTTGAACTATTTGTTCATTTTTTACAGGATTTGCCAAGGAGTTCTTGGGCAGATGCGTGGAATGGAGTTTACCGTAAATAAAGAGGTTAACAGGAAAAGTGCTGGAAGAATGAATTTTTATGCAGCTGATATCCATAAATCATGATAAAAAACGGTGTTTAAATCAAAGCGCTTTAAGCACTGGGTGCGACTGCCTTACTTAAAGTAAGTTGATCTCCGTATAAAATTGTCAGTTCATTTACGAAATTTAAGTGTTAATCGGTCTTTAGAAAATTAAAGTTCGGATCGACGGTGGCTCGAAATTGGAAGATTCGGGCTCTTTTATTGAAAAGAGCGTTTCCTCCTCCCCAGTCGCAACAGAGTGAAAACAACAACAACAATAACAATATCAAAAATACGCAAGCGTGGACTTCGCGGACTTGTCGGGATTTACTTTTCATGCTTGTACCACATACTTATGAAATTGTAAAATTTATAATTCCACGTCAACAATTGTTCCGTTATATTACGGCTTTCCGGGGATTCCCCATCATTAGAATAGGGCCTTTAGGTGCCCTACCAGAGGACACGGCCATGAAACCGTTGGTGTCGAGTCCCCGGGATGAAATTCAACCACCTTATACAATGGACTATGAAAGATTAATTCCGGGCCATTTTTGTCTTTATAAACGAAGGTTCATAATGTGTGTGCATTGCATTTTTTTGTATGTAATTTTGATACCGTGTCAACATTTTCTTTTAATTTATAGTTTGGCATTCCTGTAATTGACCAGATTTAGACGACGGCTCTGAAATGTCATGCTGATCGATGCTGATCGAAGTGCACCCCAACGATTGACATCGGTGGAACCGGAACATGGACATTTTAGATTCGGAAGATATTAGGCTTTTGACCAAAGAATAATGAATGAAAACAACGAAAATGTATGCAGTATGTATAGAAGAAGAGTGCTTTTTGACTCAAGGGAAATCTTCAAATGAATTTTATTTACCATAGCATTTCAGTCGCAACTAGAGATATGCAATGTCTAAATTAACACTGTGATATCGCACAAGTAAAGGAAAATGGTAGTTCCAACATCGTGGATTTGTCATGGAAATGCGACACAATATTTTCAGACAATCAAAATCTTTCAAAATTATTAAATTGTTATAAGACGACATAAGAATAAATAACAAATGTCCAAATGCCGCCATCTGTAGTACAAGAGTTGGTGGCATCGTCCTGTAGTAGTTTGCTTCTGTCCTAAGCTTTTGACCATCATGGCGATGTGAACGTGTCCATTTTTTTATAAGAAATTAGTGCCAAGGACAAATCAAATAACACCAATAGAAACCATCAACCATGAACATTCTCTCCTCGACGGAGTATGTCCAACAAATCGGCGACATTACAAACGATATGGTTAATTGGACATGTTACACGTGATCAGTCCGCCAGATTGTTTCACGTACTCTATAACGTCAATGCCATCGTGCGGTCCGCAAAATAAACAATAATCCCATCAGATATTTTCCGGACTCGATGGGGATTAGCGACTTAATCGGGCTTATGATACACGATTTTATACGTGACAGTTGGGCAATTTAAGAGAGGGTTGGTAAAGATGCATTGTGCTTTGTGTTTTGAACGCCATCTTTGGATAATTATATCTATTTATGAACATGCGCATGCACATGCACAACTGAGGTTTTTTCTCAGGTAGATATTTAATTTTGATATAACCATACACTTAATACAAGTAGAAATCAAACAGAAAGACAGAAGAAACTATGATTATTCTTTAATGCAAACCTGTGGATAAGATGACTTTCAACGATGAAGTCATACTATTTCAATTGCAAAGTCGGTGGTTCTAGGTATTGTAAGGTTAATATTTAAGCAGAACAGCGACATATTAGACACTAGTATCATTCCATCGATGTCAACCTAATAATGAAAGTATTTCTAAAGCAAAGTTTTTCAACAAAACAACATTAATCTGAGATCTGTCTAATTTAGCAGATTATGAGCCAATATTTGATTCTACTACATATGCCTAGTCCATAAGAATGGATTTTATGATTGATATTCGAAGCGCTTTGATTCACAATGCTGTATCTTTATGATGAGTTGTAAGAAGTGCCTGCCTTTCTAAATTGAAAACAAACAGTTGAATGAGTATGAACTTTAAATGCACGAATTGATAAAAATTAAATGGTATCATATTATTCGTGTATTTCATTAGCAGTAGTAAGGGCCTTTATCTATGAGAAAGGCAAGTACTAACTTAGTTTGTTCTTTTCAAAGATGCATATTATTTTAATCCATACACAAATATGGTATGTATTTTGGAAGTTCTGAAAGTTTTCTATTTCTAGATACACAAATGTATGTTTATACTTTGTCAATTTTTAAGAAAAATAAAACGGTGGTACTTTTTAAAAGTACATCAGTCTAAAATGGGGTAGCAAGAATTATGGCATAGTTATATTTATTTGATTTACATTTGTCCACTCGTTATCATTGCGCCACGATAAAGAAATGCTTTGACAACATAAAATACACAAGAAAACAAACTCATATAAAATGTACCATCGAAAGAAAAGGTAAATAAACATTTATTTGCACATAAAAATGATGAGAGAAGTGATATTTTGAACAAGTTAGTCGGCCCTCACTGGATTCATAAACGCAAGACGTCAGAAGAAGTTCAGGTAAAGGTTTTCGTACCACGTCAGTCATTACAACCTAGGTTCGAGAGGTTGGGGGATCGTAAGTCTTTTTTTAGATTATATTTTGATTCGGATAAACTCTATTTAATTATCAATTAAGTGTCTTTCCGTCACCAAATTGAGTTTGATGCTTGCATGTGATTTTCTTTTTTACTATGATTATTTTACTTTCTGTTACTAAATCCTAATATGTGTAGCTTCTAGTGCTTCATTAATCTTTATTTTTTCTAATATTTTTTATTGAAATGAAAATGGAGATTATTATCAACCACGTCAAGGTTTTAGCATATTGTATTCATTATTACTTTCGTGAGCAACGAACGCTAGGTATGGCAAATATGGTGCTCATTTCACCTAGATTCTAAAAGGAATTAAAGTACCTTTGACTACAAAGACCCGAAAAAAGTTATGCGAGATTTCTTCTCAGAAATATAAATCGAAAATTCTTGTTTTAGATCTTTCAATTTCTTCAAAACAAAATGTAAAGTGCGATTAATTAAAGCAATGTTGTGTAATTCACTAGCATGAAAAGTCTTCTCGCGTGACACAAGCAACAATGTTTTCCTGATTTTATTCAATACAAACATAACGTGTGAAAGGGTAAAGCAAAACATGCATGAATACACACGATTCAAGTTTGTCCTATCTATTAAATAATAGTTCAAGAACCAAGATTTCTTTAAAACAATGTCAATTATGTACTCCAAGGAATAACAATTTGATTGGAAAAGAAAACCAATGCTCTTTAAGAGGGTGGATGTATTCCACGGGTTGCCCCTTTCTAATGGAGTAATTTTCTTAAAGACATACCTTTTG
Source organism: Cerastoderma edule (assembly GCA_947846245.1). Classification (NCBI taxonomy): domain Eukaryota; kingdom Metazoa; phylum Mollusca; class Bivalvia; order Cardiida; family Cardiidae; genus Cerastoderma; species Cerastoderma edule. The sequence continues at coordinate 12,295,896 of OX401414.1, read as the reverse complement.
CACCTCGTAAAGAATACTTATTACTGTTTTCATCAAACGCAAATAGTTTATCGTTCAGTTTTGTGTAGCTGTAGGAGACTCTACTGCAAAGACGTTTCAATGTCAGATACTCCGGCCAATCAATACAGACAAACACTGACCAAATAAAAAAAGTTATAAAAAGGATCATAAAACGCAACACATGTGACGCAGGATTTACTCTTTTGGAATTGACAGATTAGGTAGTAAAATACATGTGTTAGATATTCTCAAAGGGATGGTACATTACCGTTTCTTTCATATTTTGTATTTCTTTTATAAGATTACAATAGGTATAACAATACGAAATAGTTCTTCAAATGACTGTACTAAAAGTGGAAAATATTTTGTGACGCGTGTTCTTCTTGATATATTTTCTCTCATGAAAGTAATTGTATAAATTTGATAAAGGTATAACTCCATACACCAAATACTCAAATTTATCCTCATTGACATGTGTTTTACAATAATTGATAATAGTAATGATAATAACTGTTTAAAGACATGTCAATGATGATTATTTGAGTATTTAGTGTATGGATCTGTACCTGCTATTACATTTATGGAATTATCAATGTTAGACATTATCATCATCTTTTAAATTAATTGTAACGTTCGTTGAACGTATATGCAAATTAGGAACCTAATGCATTGTTTGAGAGAACATGCTGGTATATATATAAACAACAGAACCGCTCAGTGAATGACAGTGTTTTTCACTGATCGGATGTGTTTGTGTCTTTCAGAGGTTTATTTACTCGGTTCGTTACATAATGTTAATGCTGTTCGAGATGAAAGCCTTTAAAAGAAATATCGTCTACATGACGTTACTATTGATAATTCACTTGGTACGATGTAATGAGTTAGAAAATATTATTACAATTCTTACTATCATCATTACCATTTATTTTGTTAACTAATGTTCTCCCCATTCTAGATGAATGTCTTACGAAATACCGTCTACTGGACGATAATATTGAACATCTACTTGGTACTATGTAACGCATTAGAAGAAATTATTACAAATTTTACTATCATTATAACCATTTATTTTGTTAACTAGTATTCTTGCCATTCTAGATGAAAGTCTTACGAAATATCGTCTACTTGACGATATTGTTAAGCATCCCTTAGGTACTATGTTACGAGTTAAAAAGAAACTATTACAATTATTACAATCATTATAAGTTTATAACCATTTACTTTGTTAACTTATATTTTCGCCATTCTAAATGAAAGTCTTACGAAAAATCGTTTACTTGACGATATCGTTGAGCATCTATTTGGTACGATTTCACGAGTTAAAAAGAAAATATTACAATTCTTACTATTATTATAACCATTCATTATGTTAACTAATGTTCATCTACTTGGTACTATGTTACGCAGTAGAAAAATTTTTGACAATTATTACTGTCATTATTATCATCTTTTTTTATAAATAGCTACTCTTACTATTTTAGATGAAAGTCTTACGAAATATCGTCTACTTGACGATATTGTTGAGCATCTATTTGGTACAATGTCATGAGTTAGAAGAAGATGGTGACGATCTTGATGCGTTTAACGAAGATCTGAAAGTTGCCCTTTCCAAGGCTAAAGAGGTTGTGAAAAACGAGAAGATAAAAGATAGGGAGAAAGTGAAAAAAGGTTAGCATTGTTCCAGACGTTATTGGTTTAAATCCGCTTTTACCATCGACTTGATGCACCATGCTCCTGATATTCCTTCACTATAAGTACCAATTATTTCAAAACAACCGGTGATTCTTGCTCACGTCAACACAATTTGTCAGTGATGAAAGACAAATAAACAATGTCGTGTGGACGTTATTAAACGTCGGAAAGCAAACTATTCGAACCAGTGTTTGCACTGAGTACTGCTCTTCCTCAAGATGGAACCGTGACCGACTGATCTATAAGAGCTCGTCTCACTGACGACTGAAACATGCCTTTTGTTGATGCTTAGATTTGGCCTGTTAAGTACCACTAAACTTAAAGTAAAACCACGTTCCTTTTTCATTTTTTATTTATTCATTATGTAAAAACAATGGACTTTGATGTTGTCGAGCATAAGTTCAGTAAGCCACAGTCCAAGAACAACAAGTCGATAGTCTTTCTTGGTAGTTGATTCACATTTCGTATTCTTTCTAGCCTGGGGTTCTATGTTAGTTATATCTCTAAAGCCGGTCATACCAGAAAGGATGAAAGAAATATGAGATCACGTTTGATTGCCTGTCGTATTCTGAGATATCTTTTACGTATATTCGCTCTAGAAGTTTACAGTAGCGTCCGCATGCTTTTTGTAAACCTCCACAATGTCTGTGAGGGATTCGTTTGCCAAAAATATTGTTGAAACCATTGAAATGGAACATGCTTTTAACATCTTTTGATCTCAACCCCAAACTGATACGTCCCATTGCAACGTTTTCAGGGATTGACAAGAAGAAGGATAAAGATTCGGCTGATTCCCAGCTGAATCTCTTTGCTGCACCAGATGCCGAAAGTATAGCGCTTGCTAACGCGGCAACCATCCAGCTTAGGACGCTACAAGAGCTTATTTCGTCGTGAGTGTTGGCTTAATATTTGGATAGTGGGATTCTCCTTTGAATATAACGTTTGAACCTTTTTTCTGCCTTATTCATTTGCGTGCATTAAATCATATGCATTTAATTAACTTTTCTGAAAACCATGTATCTATGGTTCTGTGACTTTATAATATCAGAACAGTGATGACTCTACCAAAAGTGCCTATATTTAATTTGTAATTAGCGTATCGGATTGAAAAACAGAGACCATTTATTTGCAAAGTTAGCGTTATCCTCACCATTATCGAAGTTTTACTGTGACCATTAATTGTTAAACGGGTCCTTGGAAATATATCTCGAGTAAAGTTCACATATCTGTGATCCATGGATGTGATTAAACTGATAATTTCCAGTGTTGAAGCAGAAACACCATCTCTGTGTCACCATAGCAGTTTATCGAGACAATATGAGATGAAACAATTGGCGAATTTATCCAAGCCAAACTCCAAATAGGATTACTTCCCTTTGCTTCCCTCTGCATAGGCTGGGACATTCTCCTACGCAGTGATCTCCCTTTTCATTTTGGTTAGCTGTAATGAAGTGTCGCGAAGGGAAGTTTTCCTGCGCGGATTTTGAGCATGGGACCTGGCCCGTACGTATACCCCGCACCTAAGCCGGGGGTATACGTATGGGCCAGGACCCCAGGCTACCCGCTGCAGTACAGTACCTTATTGAAAGGGAGATCACTGCGTAGGAGAATGTATCCAGGCACCAACCTACCAGAATTAATGTTTTATGAGTATACCCATTTCCGGTTAATATTTCAGGGAGCACATCGATCCATTCAGACTGAAGGTCAGCAAAAAGCACCTCAACGTATGGAAGAAGAAGTTCAGGACGTACTGTCCAACCACATACAATGTAGGTGCTAGAACTCGTGACGTACTCTTACTACAATTTCCTTGCAGAGTTGTCGTACTTTACTATAAAAGTGTTGCGCGTAACAGGAATGATAATTCTATAGTGAATTGTTACTTTATATGTGTTTTATTTGGGTTTATAAAATAGATAGAAAACTTAATACAGTGATTTCGCGCTTTTGATTTTCTTCAGTCACAAAACAACGCACAAAAAGCCTTAATATGAGAGGACACAATCATATTCATTCAAACCATTCATACAACGTTTTGTTTACACTGGCGTAATGCAGCAATAAAGGTCAAACATCTTTTCCAATTATCGTCTGCGAACTCAAAATGTTCGTTTGACAACGAAGTACAGTCATTCTTTAGGGGTGCATGCTTTATGCACAAAACGTTATACAAAGTCGATGCGTCGTTGCAGGGCCCGCCGTGTAGTCCAAGTCAGATTTACAGAACTTTTGACGGGAGCTGTAATAATCTCGAAGAGCCCACTTGGGGTGCCAGGTTGTGCCCACAACTTAGAGAGATACCCCCTATGTATGATGACGGTATGTCTGGTGTTTGCTTTTATACGTTGTTGTGTATTTATATAATCCCAATCCGTGCATTGAGACACGTAAACTTGCTATGCGATGCACAGAGTTCATACATATAGTGCATGTTGACCTCTGATATTGCTTAGTAATATTTTACACGTAAAGTAGTTACATGTTAGTTATTGATTGTCTTCCATTGTAATAAAAGTAACCACTGAACATATAAAGCTTACATCATATGTTAACCAAACACAACACACGTACCTCTGGGTATGTGTATGTCTTTATGTGTGAAACATCATCGTGTATGTGTTGCATGCGTCTTTAAAGTTAGATTTCTTCGTTACCTGCTGGTAAACATTTTGATCTGAGAAACAATCTCTACCTAGAAGTCCCTATTCCTTTCATTCATATTGTCTATGTGTATAAAAGGAACAAGGCAGTCTGTGTAGAGATTGTCTGAGGACAAGAATGTGTTTGTATGTGATTTGAAAGCGTGCTAAGGTAGACTGCTAGTTCAGATAACATTCCGGAATATTGCATCATTGTATTCTATGTACAGATTGAACATTTAAAACAACAAATAAACTAATACGTTAAAGGCACATAAAAGGAGATAAGTACAAAAAAATCACTGAAAAAAATATATGGAATTCTTTTATTATGTTCATAAAAGTCATGAGAATTAATTTACAAATGCATTTAGACCCAACAAAAAGATTCCTTTAACATAAGTTATTTTGTGCTTGAAATATAGTTGTCTCCAGTTCAATCATGTTTATCAACAGTCTGTTGGTTTACATATTCAAAATAACAAATTCTGATTGGTCGGTTCAAATATTTGTGTATCAACTGTCAAGGTCAGAGGTGAAGAATGAGGCAATCTGAATTATTAAACTTGCTAATCTGGTTTATTTCTGGTTGACTTTCACACATTCAAGTTTTGCTGATGGCTTTTTTTGGTGATAACTAATTGAATCTGATCAAAAGTTTACCAAATGAAATAATTTGATATAGCATTTATTTCCTTTTATGTGCCTTTAAGTTGGATATACCACTTGAATAAGCGACCATATTTGAGTCGCTGGTCCTCGTTTGAATCACAGGGACCCAAGTCGTATGACATACCTGTATTATCATGTTAATAAACAGGTGTAAACGAGCCACGACAGCGTGATCATTGGGGTTTACCCCTGCCGAGTGCAAGGCTTATCAGTAACATTGTCCACAAGAAGGATGGAAAGTCTCCACGAAACAACGATCTGACCGTCATGGTAATGCAGTGGGGTCAGTTTATTGACCACGATTTCGTGTCAACGCCGGTCCTCAAAGGTATGTCTTCATTATCATCATCGTCGTCAATTACATTATCATCGTCGAAGTTGTGCATAAAATACAATAGAAATCAGGAATCGACATGACATAATTTACGTTTTCTGGATCTATATTTAATCAACATGTTAGTTTTCAGGTTCATGATCGTGTTTTACGGCAGCATAAACGGAATGGTGCTGATATTCACTGAAATCTGTAATGTACATGTATTTTTTCCTATTCAAGCATTGTCGCTTAAATCCAACGCTGATTTCTCTGTCATTGGTTGTTTTCCCTTTTTTATCTTTATTTTGATAAAAAGAATGTAATTATGAATTTGAATTGCAGGCGAAATGGGTGCAAATGTTCAGTGTTGTGGAGAAGAGAACATGAACAGGTAAAAACTGTTTCTACTGAACTAAAACCATCTACGTAGGTATTGTCTTGTAAGTACATGCGAGCAATAGAGAAATAATTTCATACTGAGCTGACCAGAGTATGCACACGTTTGAAAAATCTTTGTTTCGGAATGAAATGAAAGAATATGTTACACTTTTGTTACAACCTTGCCATCCTGCAAATGAATTATATTTCCTCTACAATATATGAAATAAAACGTTTTGGAAGAAATGAAAAAACTTTTGATTTTCATATTTGGTGGTCTTCATCAATCGATATTTTATTCGGACATAAGATAATAAATATAAACTACTTTCCGTTATACAGGAGCCAATGCTTTCCTATCAAAATCTCCGACAACGATCCATACTTCAAAACTACCTGCATGAACTTGGTACGATCTGCGCCGGTGCCGAATCATAACTGCAACCCCGGTAAGTAAGATTCAACAAAACCAAATTACGCAAAACGCGGATAAAAATGAACCCGTTTGAGAATAGTATGGTTTTAGAATATATCAGGGAGAAATCATCGTGTAAAAGGGATAATAGCTTGTCGGAATTCTTTTTACATCAAGATAAGCCTAAGCTCCCGTCGCTTGGAGGTAGAATAACCATAATCCGCCATTTTGAAACCAATTCTTGCGTCGGATTACTTCGATCGTACTTGGCATACACCAATCGTGGCTAACTCGGATGATCTAAGCTGGAACTGCGTTAAAAACGAAGAATGAAAAATTTACGTCTGGATCATTCGGACTAAGTCGTGGCCGGAACTATCCGGTGTTAAGCGAATAGTTCCGGCCCCGACCGATGTCTACATAGGGCAACCGAAGTAATCCGACGAAATGTATTTAAAAATGGCGGATTATGAGTAATCTGCATTACATGTATACTGGTGTATAAAATTCTGTTTGTGTTTAGTTAACTGTTGGTTTGTGTATTATATTTCATCAACAGTATTTCTATCTCATTGAGTTGCCCAATCTGAACACATCGGGTTTATCCAATCAAAACACCTCTGAAATAATAGGGATGACGCCATATTGGTTCCCTCACTTTACTTTCGTTTTTAAAAAATGTATCTTAAATGTGAAATCTTAAAAGTCGTTAAAATTGATTGAGGAAACAACTATACATGTCACAACAACAAGTTCGCCATTTGGTATGAGTTACTGATCAAAAATGATTTAAAAGGATGTCCAACACGCCATACACATTGAACTTCTTAACGTGCACGCTTAGAAAATGTGTTAATTGCCGGATGCCGATTTACCCGGAAATTGTAACCCTACACTTATATCCGAGGTGTAATTCACAGCTCACGGAAATACCCGAGTAGTTCCGATTGTGAGTTGCATTGATCATAACCAGGACCCGGCCTGATCTAATTTCCTCCCACTTCAACCAGGCTTAATACCCTTCTTTTGAGCACACAGAGATACTGATCAAATGCCGTACTACCACTTCATCACAATCTATTTAGAAGGTTAAAAGTACGTCATGACCGATCAGTTTTACTCGCAATTGGTCAACTTCCAAAGAAAGGACAGGTCCATTCCATTGGCAAAAGTCACGCTCAGACTGTTAACATTCATATTTCCTTCAAAGCGCTTGGAGATGAAGATAAAATCAAAACACATTTAAAACATACGAGATAAGACAAAACAATCATACAGCACCAATTTATTTACTCTTAACGTAATATTTTCCAGCGGAAATACCTGAAAAGTGGGACTTTCAATATTTAAAAGAACTACTTTTCAGGCTACAACGAACCGGAAGTGCTTCAGCACCGGTCAAACACCAACCCTAGAGAAAGTATATATCTACGTTAAGGACACTTTGAGCCATATAGAAACAGTCGCGTTCCTTTTGCCAACCGAGAGACTATACCTTTTATGATGATTGACATTCAATTAGTCAGACGAGATATTTAGTATCATGAAAATATAAATATACCGGTGATTGTAAGCCTATAGATGTAACTTGATTTCAACCTTTTCAAACCTCCACCTTAACCACCAAGCTATAAGACATATTCCCGTATTGTTTGCGAGCGTCAAAAATAAGCCGATACGGCTGAACTGTTTTCTGCATATTCTTTAGACCACGGAAGTCCATTATTACTTTTATTTGGTTAGTATTAGAAACTGAACTGTCATCGACATACTCTCCAGACCAGGGACATACATTATCATTCTTTAGATTTTGATTTTTTGTTTGTGTTGATCTGGTTGTTATTTGCATGCAGGTTTCCGTGAGCAGATGAATCAAGTCACGTCCTATATCGACGGATCCGGTGTGTATGGGTCCTCCGACGACCTCATGAGAAGTTTACGGACGTTTTCGGGCGGTACGTACCGAAAGCGAGCCTAGACACCAAAACAGATGTCATTCGTAATCCCATTGGCAGAGTTGTCGTTCGTTCCTCATAGATAATGTTGAAGCCTAGCAGGAACTTATTTACCCGGATAGAAATTGATGTCATTCGGTGACACATGTTTAGAAAATGCTTTGCTATCAGAATTTCTTCTTCAATCTGATGCTTTTAGGGTCAAATAGAATACATTAACGCCTCAAGGGTTTATACATTAATGAAGTAGATTTTTGTGCTTTCGAATACATCCTGATTCTTTTTGTCAGGATCACGTGGATTCAACTAGCGCCTGCCGTGTGTTGGTCACATGTCATTCTGAACGAATTATAATCTCACATGAAGTGTGATGATCTATCTTAAAAACAAATGTGTTAAAAAACTTCGTCTTTACAGTTGTTTTACATGTGTTTCATCCTTTTTATCTCTTACAACACATATTTTACTTGCACTTCCAGGTCTTCTCAAGACGAATGACGGGAAAGACAGGGTGCTGCCCAAGAACACGCCTAACAAATGCGTGCTCGAAAACCCCATGGACTTCTGTCAGAAAGCAGGTATGTAAACGGTTTTAATTTCATGTGTACAGCTTAATAACTCAGAATTCCAATTATATTGGTATACCCGGCTTATCATTAGGCTAGTCATTCTAGCCTTAAAAGGCAACTAACCGTGAACTAATTGCAAAAGAAACAATTCCATCATTATAATATCATTTCATACCTACGGATACACAGAAAAACTTATCTCATGATGAAAATACCGAGCTTTACCCCCAATAAGGACCTAACAAAGCGGTGTAAAAACATGTGCATTTTGCAAGTCAGCCAGACGATTGCCTCTCATCCAATCCTAAAACGTTTGTACCTATATCTAAATAAGTAGAGAAGCGTCTTAGTTCTGCATTCGAATGAACTGTTAAGTTCTCGAACAAAAGTGACACGCTTAATACAAACGGCTAAGTTGATGGCCATTGTAGCATTATTAATTTGAAATATATCAAGAATAATGACGTCCTTCGATGAAATTCTGAATAATAAAGTAAGAGTATCAATTAACTGGAAAGCTAGTTCCACATAGAAATGATGATACAAACAAAAACGAAACACTGGTTTAGATCATGGGAACATACGATTAAGCTGCCAGTTTCACAAAAAAAGTCATACCAACAAAAAGAAACACTATTAAGGACCATGGGAACATGCGATCAACCATTTATTAATGTTGAAATATACGTTAAACCACAGAAAGGGAACACATTCACGAAAAACATTTCCAAACCTTACAGGTGACGCCCGTGTTAACGTGGTACCGAGCCTTGGTATGAGTCACACGACGTTTGTGAGATACCACAACGCTTTAGCGGAGAAACTCGCCGCTCTCAATCCGCACTGGGACGACGAGACGATTTTCCAGGAGGCGAGAAGGATCGTATGGGCCACTATACAGGTGCGTGCTTTATTATTTAACCCTCATAGTGCTGGAACCGACTTCATGCTTATACAAACAGATTAGATCCAGGCCAGCCGCCAAGTAAATTGGCGGCTGGCCTGTGATCTAACCTGATTGCTACTCTGAGTATCTATCCCAATAAAATTAAGCATATATTTTAGGGTTTGGAAAGCAGACGACACAAAAATCTATCTTTAGAAAATTACCCAGCATTGTAAGCTTTTACGAATATTCAGCTGGAAAATGTTTTGTGAGACGAGGTGTACGTTAGCGCCTGTTTTGCATGTTACTGTTTAAGTGTTGTGATGGCAGAACCAGGGGAACATGCTATCTAAATACATGGGTTCCTTTTATCATACAAATACGCAAATTACTGTTCAAACATTGCTGCAGCAACTTAAATGCCTGGGTTCACTTTGCAGACAAGCACACGAAGCATCGAATATACAGTGACGTCTCGTTAATCCGAACACGCCCGTTCCCAACAAAATGTCCGGATTACCGATTTATCCGGACTATTGAAGTAGAGCATGTTCTCATACACATTAAGACATAAGCGGTCTGTATACTTATAACCCTTTAGCAAACGCCAAATTGTCGACCGTCCCAAATTGAAAGAGTTTGCAGACGACATTTCAAAACGTGATGAAATTCAAAAATAATCTTCTGATATGGCAGAAAACATTGTGGGAAAAGGAGAAATTGCTCGCGAAGAGCAATTTATCCTTTTCCCACAATGTTTTCAAAGGTTGTTTGCAACAAACTAGTCATATAATTCTCCGTTCCCTTACAATTTCTTTCGGATTGCGATATATTCGGATAATCGGGGTCCGGATAAACGAGGCTTCACTGTATTTCAAAGTATGATTCTTTTGCCTGGTGATTACATGAAATAATGCTCGTATTGGCCACCATACAGGTGAGCTCGTATTAAAAACCAACACTATATGCATATTGACGCTTGTTCGCTGGTACCTAACTTGGCTAAGATTCTCGGGAGTTTGTAAGCTCGGAACTAAGCAACTGAATTTGAACTTTGTCTTTGAAACATTACAAGAACCCCCTCAAGTAAAGAGTAGTGCAATATTCTGTAAACTGGTTAAGAAATGGGCTACGTCACGGGAAAAAGGGGCACTCGGACATAGCAAACAGTGTAGCCCCAGACCAGTTACACTGTTTTTCCATCTTAGAGGACATCAAGTTCTACCTTTAAATAAATACAAATGATAACTGTCGTGACTAGATGCTGGAATAATAGCGCTAAGAAAGAGCTGAGTCAGCGGTTTTTATTTATGTCCGAGTGCCCCTTTTCTCGTGACGCGGCCCATATGTTGCTACTAAGCAATAATATATAAGTATGTTGCAGTGCTCCTTACCGAATTTTTTTTTTTTTTACAGAAGATAGTGACTTCTAGAGGAGTTTGTTGGGTACTTTGTGTGCTCGCATCTGCGACAAAGATATAACCACATAAGAGTGCAAACAATTGTAATGTTTCTTCTTATCTTTACCCACCCTTACGATAAATATACGATACAACTATGTACGGGTTGCAATTGCAAGAGGCACTATTTGATTTTTAATAGTAATTATGTTGATGGTATATTTGTTATTTCGTAAAAATTATCACAAAAATCATTATAGCTAGCACCAATCCATTTTCAGCATATTAACTACGGCGAGTATTTGCCAGCCATTTTCAACCAACAAACTATGGACAAGTATCGGCTTTCCTTGAAAGAAGCCTTCAACAAATGTTACAGACCAAGGGTGAATCCCTCGATATCGAATGTGTTTGCAGTTGCCGCTTTCAGGTAAAACCACCACCACCAACAGTACACGAAGTACATGTAATAAAACTGTTGTAGTCTACTTTCATTTTTAATGAGTTTGCATGTGCCCGTTAACGAATAAAATTTCTTTTAGAATAGAAAGATTAATTGAATGAATGGATAAATCAATATGTCCGACACTTGTTACTGTCAATCGCTCTATATCAAACGTGTTTTCGGTTGCCGCTTTCAGATATAAAAATAAATGTGTAAATTTCCGACAATCTAAGTAGTATATTCTACATTTTCAAAACGTCATTACTTCTCAAAACCCTATGTTGCGTATACGCGACAGAATGGTCTCGACGAAAATAACCCAATGAGTACTCATAAAAGAGGATTTGCTAACACATCAATGCTCTCCCCATGTCTGTCTATAAGGTAATACTCTCCTAGTATACATGTCCTTGAATTAACTGGAATATATTGAAGATCCCTTACGTGGCACCATTTAATCAGGCGCACAGCCGGGCTAACCACACCTACGGACGTGATTACAATTGATTTGCAAATCCCTTTCCCGTATTTACCCTCGATATGGATGTCTAATTATTTTCTTTAATTCTTGTCACATTTTGTTTTTCATGAAAATGGGTCCAAACTGGTAGAAAATAGTGTGATCTTTGAAATATAAAAAACTTATAAGCAATGCATTCCATAGCTTTTTATTTCGTGAAATACAAATGTAGTCATAAAACAGCACAAAACCACACCTGCAAAACAGCTAAAATACAGACAGCATGCCCCGGATCCCCTACATCTGTAGTTCAAGGGCGTATTCTTCAAATGGTCGAAGCTACTCGCCAGTTGGTAACACATTCGTATAAAGAACCCTATTTAAAATCCTAGGTTCGGGCACTCCCAGATCCCCGACTACCAAGCGACGATGACGAAGAACTATAAGTTTGACGAGAAGAAGAGGATCGAGACTGTGTACCACAACCCGCATATGGTCGTGTACGAGAATGGGAAAGCCCTCGACGGCCTCGCTAGGTGGCTTGTAACGGATCCTACCCCATTGGCGGACAGGTATGTTTGGGCATTTGAGTTTGTATAAGTGTAAACTAAAATGCATTGTACTAGGTTCGGGCAGAAGAGGATCGAGACTGTGTACCACAACAGGTATATTCGCCTTATATGTCATTAACATGTAATAAAAATTATAATCTTGTCTTTTTTTGCAATGCTGTTCAATGGCCTTGAACACGAGCCTTTGAAATTCCAGGGAATCGATTTTACAAGTGAACAGTGTGAAGGACAGTGGTTTAGGGGTAGATCGTTGGCCTCAGGACTCGAGGGTTCGAATCCTATGAGGTGTGGGATCTGCCTTGCGACCTTTTATTAACCCATATTCGGCGTGAGTACTGGTTATGTATCCAGGAAGTAGAATCGAAAGTGATTTATCTAAGTTGTAAGAACTTGTTCAGTTTCGATGTAAAATAAAGAAGTTTAATCTATATGGCTGATCCGTCATCGGTTCCCATCGTTTGATCTTAATGTGCGTTCACTTGGTCTTAAAACAGAAGCTTTTGTTTCGGTTAGCGGGAGTTACCACGTGTGTGAAGATTCACAATTTCCGTCATGTAGTCATGAAGTTTGAACTAGAAATAGCAAAGTGCTAAATATGCACCTTTTTAATGATCCTCTAAATGATGCAATAATTTCTGGACAATTATCCCAGATTTTGTTGCAAATCCGCTTATTATTAATTGAACATACCAACCGAAATTGCAATAACAAACAGTTTTTCAATTAGTGTAACCAAAGTGTTTTTATTGCAATTTCGGTTGTTAAATATCCTTTTTAAGTTTGACCTTGGATTGTTCTCCCATTAACCATGATTACGTTTACACATTATATCTTTTCCTAGCTTGTTCGAGGATGGTACCAGAAACAAGCTATTCATGGACAGTCACGGCAACAGCCTCGACCTTCCTGCGCTAAATATACAGAGGGGGCGTGACCACGGAATAGCGGCGTATAACCATTGGAGAGTTCATTGCAACCTGGGTGAGTTACAAAAGTTTTACACAATTCTATCGATTCTGGTAAACAAACATTTGCAGATGTGTCTCACATAGATACGGACTTCCTTACAAATTTCGTTATCAAACGTACATTCAAAATGCTATGAGACTAGTATATGGTTACTACACGTATATCTTAGTATTGTCTAAAAAATGTGTTGACATTTTGATTGACATAGTTATAATAATATAAGAGTTATGAATATACTCATCACGAGATATGAAAATTTGAATGACTGATGGTATGTCCATATGTTACAGAGAAAGCCACAATGGGTCCAGAAAATACATTTATTCTACCCGACCACACAGACGAGGAGGCCCACAAACTTGAACACGCCTACAGGTGGGTGGAATATTTAACTAAACCACGCCCGTTTTGCGTATTATGCAAATTAAGAGCGGAAATCACAGAGCTCACACATTTCTGCGAGGCATCGTTGTGTACGCAATTGTAAAAAGTTCTAGAAAACAATAACGTCTAAACAATCAGTAGTATTTGAATACTGGATGCATAGACCGTTTCGATATTTAACGCCATTTGAAGAATTCATTAGACCCCAAGTTATCTTATTACCGCATTTGAGGGTTGTACAAGAATCGAAATACACTTTAAAAGCAAATTGTAATTGGCAGGTATCTTTTTTCTGATTTGTAATCATTGCATTGGTGTAAGATCACAGGAACTCGACCATCTACAATAAAAACGCTTTATGTCGGAATGGTTGGTGCCTGCACAAAATTCAACATAAAGAATATAACTAGTCTGTCAAAAGAAGGAATTCCATGAATAGGGCAATTCCTTTACTAGTAAATAGGTTATCATGTTATGTTCCAATGGGATTGTGCTAGAGCGCAGAAGACATAAATACTTATCATCAAAAAGCACCAAACAGTTTCGAAATACTACGTAATAGACCAGTACAGCAGGCATTGTGACAAAATTAGAATTGTACATCATGAGCAAATCCTTATTTCGACAATACAAGTGGCCAGACATATCTGTTGTAATAACATTCATATCAGGGAATGGGTTCAACTAGATGGGCATAGATCGTTTCGCTTTTTAAAAAAAAAACATTATAAAGGACAATGGGTTATGCCAATAGTAGTAACCAGCGCTTATCTGAAATAAGCGTGTGGTCTTCCAACACTGCTCATGTGCGTATAGTAGAGCAACATGACTAATAAACTGTATTACTGTTCTCATAATATAAACACAACAAAATGTTGTTTTTAAAAACCCTGTTTGTAGGCACGTGGACGACATCGACCTGTTTGCAGGTGCGATGACCGAGACCTTGTTGCCGGGAAGTTCGGTAGGTCCCACATTCGAGTGTCTGCTGGGCCGACAGTTCCAGCGACTGAAGCACGGTGACCGATTCTGGTACGAGAGCCCCGATCCCGCGATCAGATTTACCCCATGTAAGCGGTCTTTTCTTGTATAACTACTCTTTTATCGTTTTTCTCCAAGTTGTATGGTGACGGTTCCAAAACAGAATAAGCCTTTTCACTCTGGGCCTTCGTGGCTTCTTGTTTACTGTATAAAACAATCATAAAACCTGTGTGGGTTCAAGTCACGAAAGGGCTGTATTTGAATTTTCACGAGATGAAGTTTTCTGGCTGATTAGATGAATAATGGTAGTTCTACCCGTCTAAATGCATTACCGGATAACGCCACAATTTTGCGTCTTTAAGCAGACGTCTTTCAAAAAGCATTTTGTCGCAGGCAATTTTTCCTTTTGCCAAGATGCTTTTTCAATCTATTCACTTATCACAATAGCAAAACTGAAAGTTTTTTTCACATCTTTACAAAACTTCTAAAGTCGCTTGCTTCAAATATAAAAATGTCGTCTACAGGTGGTAGAGACAAGAGTAGTCCCTTTGACAAGAATAAATCGTTTGGGTTTCTTTTTCTCGTTTTCAGACCAGTTGAGGCAATTGAAGAAAACCAGTCTCGCCAGAGTACTGTGTGATATCTACGATATCAAAACAATCCAACCTGATGTGTTCCGAGTTCCGGGACCGTGAGTTTTGTACAGTGAAGCCTCGTTTATCCGGATGCCTCGCAATCCGAACGAAATCGGGAACGGAATTAGTTGACCAGTTTGTTGCAGACATTTGAAAATATTGAGGGTAAAAGAGAAATTACTCGTGACGAGCAATTTCTCCTTTTCCCGCAATGTTTTCTTCCATATCAGAAGATTATTTTTGAATTTCATAACGTTTTGAAATGTCGTCTGCAAACTCTTTCAATTTGGGATGCTCGATAATTTGGCGTTTGCTAAAGGGTTATAAGTATACACGGGCATGCTGAACGTTTATGTCTTAATGTGTATAAGAACATGCCCTGCTTCATTAGTCCAGATGATTCGATAATCCGGACATTTTGTTGGGAACGGACGTGTTCGGATTAACGAGACGTCACTGTATTTCATCATCTGACCATAACTTTGATACAGAGCATCCAAAAATCATTGTAACCCATGAAAGACATCTAAACATAAGACAAGAAGACTTGTAATCCCCAACATAAGACCAATACATGTTTTGTCACCCATATAAATAAATATCAATACATATTTTGCAACTCATGATACACAAGACCAATACACTTTTTGTGACTCATAATAAACAAAACCAATATACTTGTTGTAACCCATGATACACAAAACCAATATACTTGTTGTAACCCATAAGAAACAAGACCAATATACTTGTTGTAACCCATGACACACAAAACCAATACACTTTTTGTGACCCATAATAAACAAAACCAATATACTTGTTGTAACCCATAAGAAACAAGACCGATATACGTTTTGTAAGCCATGCAACACAAAGTCAATATATATGTTGTAACCATGAAACACAAGGCTAATTTATATGTTGTTATCTACAAAACATGACATACATACATGCCATAAACCATAAAAACAACACCACAATGCAACTCATTACCAACCCAAATGTTGTAACCTATTTAGCACAAAAACATTTGTAAGATAGTAACACAAAGCACAAAAACATTTGTAAGATAGTAACACATGAGACACTGCTTCAATTGATATTGTATGCTCCATGTCACGCTGTTCTACCTATGAATAAAACACCAATCAAAACTTTGTTGCCTATGAAGCACAACAATATGTT
This sequence comes from Cerastoderma edule, assembly GCA_947846245.1. Classification (NCBI taxonomy): domain Eukaryota; kingdom Metazoa; phylum Mollusca; class Bivalvia; order Cardiida; family Cardiidae; genus Cerastoderma; species Cerastoderma edule. The sequence goes on along the minus strand of OX401414.1, from coordinate 12,279,343 downwards.
ACCGATGAAACTCAAGACCAATCTTCATTTGTTACCAGTAAATTAAATGTCAATCTAAGTTCTGTACCTTACAAAACACAACAATTAAAATGAATGGATGAGTGGTATTTAAAGCGGCATTGAATATGGTCATTTAGAACATAGAATATATTAATGGCATAGAACATATCAAAAAATGAATGAATGAGTGGTGTTTTAAGGTGCATGATTGTCATTTAGTGTGCATAGAAAGTAGTTAACATATGAAAAAAGCATTGAACACCTATCAACCTTACATTATGGATTACCCAACACAACTGGACATGTTGTAACTTATTAGCCATCACACCATTTAACACATCCGTATCTAGATCCCAGAAACTGATACGATTTTCTCATGTTTTCAGCGGCAATGAGCGGGTTGAGTGCAGTAAGATACCAAGTCCAGACTTATCCGAGTGGATAGCGTGTAAGGAATCCAAGAGGTTCAAGAACAGGCCAGACTTCTTCCAGACATACTGTAAAAAGAATGCATAAATGCAATCTTGAATTGGGACGAATAAAAGAGTGCAATATTTCATGAGATTAATCTCAATTGTTCAAATGATTTTAATTTTCATTAATCCCTTCTGTTTATTATGATTATTTTCATATGCCTTCATTAGGTGATAAAGGAGGCAATCTAAAAGAAGAGCAATGCCTCTTTTTGTCATGATGCTTTCGAATCAATTCCTAATATAATGGGTTACTTACCATACTTCCCAATTGTTGTCTGCTGTGCCTTGTTGTTTTTTTAATTGTCTTGAAATCCAATACAAATAATCAAATCATGTTTTAAGAGTCATCCTTTATATTGAATTGGCAAGACATGCCATTTCAAAACTAAAATCTTGCTCAATAGCAATTATGCAAAAGAAAAAGGTTAAGAAAAAGACTCTTCAAGTTAAATTTTCATTGAAAGACAAGGTACCATGAAACTTAATAAATTTGAAGTTTAGAATATTTCAAGATACTAATGTGTGGGGACAGTGGTGCATTGGTAGAGCATCTGCCTCTTGTACCATGAGTCCCGGGTTCGAATCCCTGTAAGGCGAGGTGGAAATTGCCAAGGTGAAAATTGCTGGGACTAACCCATAAATTTGCTCGAGTACTGGTGTAGTATCCACTAAGCAGTCATTGAAAGTGAATTATATGTGCTTCAAGCTTTCATCACAATCAATTTAAAATCAACAAGTTCAAACGTATGATACCAAAATATATGATTCTATATAAATTCTATATAAATTCACTGAAGTTACTTTCAATTATGGAACGACATCCTTGTTCATAAACAATAAAATTACAAATCATGGACTATCTACAAGACTGACGAAGAATAACAAAAGTTATTTGTGTGCTTGCCAAATTTGTCTAATACAGTTTTAGAATCATGTGTAAGACCATAGTAGATGTGAATTCATAATATATAGTAAACATAACAGTTTTTGAGTCCAGCAATACTAAATGGGTTTTCTACACATGGACAAATGATTATCAACCAGTAACTGCAAATGTTTTCATCAGTGTGTTTCAATGGATATGATATCCCCACATGTTTTAGATTTGCTATATATGTTTGTCCGTCAGTGTGTCTCAATGGATATCCCCATACTTTGGAGTTTCTTCACCAGCTTCTCATTTTGTTCCCTCTCCTAGAACACAAGAAAAATATACGTAATTATGTTACATAATATATCTCTTGCATATGAAGGCTTTTATTGCAAGAGGGCTGGTTGCTGTGTCCTCAACATATGGCTTTAACAGTTTATATGACTTAATTCTTCAAGAAAAAAAGGGGAGGGTTAAAGAATCATATCTGGATTGTAATTAATCTAGATCTGGTTACTAATCTAAACCATCATTTAGAGGCTTGTGACAGGTCCAAATTAAAAGCAATAAAAATATTCAAAAATAACTTAGGAGCGATTGTGACAAAATGACAAATTGCTCATTAGGAGCAAATCATGTTTTTGAAAGAGTGCTTTCTAATGAATTCTGAACCCAAATTTATGAATGTGAGGTTTTATGAAATAACAGGCTATAATTGACTTGAATGTCACATTAAAAGCAACAAAAGTCAAAAAGTGACAAGATTTTGTTTGTTTATATGGGGTTAAACCATGTATCAACAAATTTTCAGTTATTGTACAGCTCTCCCTGATTCACCAGTATTTAATCACCAGTATTTAATTAGGGCCCTGAAGTACCTTGACAAAGGGCACTTCCAGGGAATTAGAGGTATCCTTCGATCTCTTATCCAGTACCCTATATTTAAGACCGCCATCTAAATCACTAGGCCAAGCAGGAACTCAAAAAGTGATAAGAATTTGTTTAAACCACTGGGCCAAGCAGGAACTCAAAAAGTGATAAGAATTTGTTTAATAAAACATTTTGTAAAATTGGCATTTGTAAAGAAAATTTAGTTGAGTCCTTATTGGTTATTACACAGTCCAATAGTTTTCTTTTACCCCTAATTTACCAGCTCACAAGGGATAAATTGATAACATAAGACCTAAGATTTAATTGCTGGAAGCTTGTCAAATGTTAAACCATTATCGAGGAAACTACCACTCATCAAAATCTATATAAACCCGAACCGGAATTACGCCCACATGATGGGCTTTGTTCCTTCAAGTCATGTACTCAGACCACATGGCCACAAATGGACCTTGTATCCTTCAATGTCAATGTCTCCCTTTGGCAAAGTACACAATTTTAAAATCAATATATAGTGTTGCTGTAATGGTTATTGTCTGAGACTTTAGACGGGCCAACCTGGGTTCGATCCCTGTAGGCGATCATGGAGTGTCCTTTGGCAAGACACAATTCCTAGCCTTTTACTGGTAGGTCATCCAGGGAACATTTACTATATGGCTAAAAAGTGAGCGTTGTACATCAATAGAAATAAAAAAAAAACTGCTAAAAGTGTGTTCAAATGCATGCTTATGACATGAGGGGTTGAATAAGACAACATTTTAAGGTCTAGTCTTACCTCCATTAATTCTGCCTGTAGTAGGGTGCAGTGCTCCTTTTCATGACTCAGTTTACTGTACACATGTTTTAAAACAGTTCTGAAATTATAACATGTGTACATATGTTTTTAAAGGTCTGAAATTAAAAAACATATTCAAATGTTCTAAAAGGTTTCTTAAATTAAAACAGTTGTACACATGTTTTAAAATAGTTCCAAAACAAAAACACATGTTTAAAAACAGTTATGAAATTATAACACATGTTTTAGAAAAGTTCTCAAATAACTACATGTGAACCACTGTTTTAAAACTGTTTTGAAATTATAACAATGATAAGAAAAAGTGAAAGTATGTAAAAATATTATACAATTTTGTCAAATTTGGTACAAAGTGAATACTACACCATTCTGACTTATTTGGTACGAAGTGAAGGTACATTAAAATGTCATACAATTATATTGCGAGCAGTATTAAGTACAGGTTTGTCCATATGTGTGCATGGATTATGACTAGCTAGTTTTCCTTTGTCATGAATATCAATATTCTAAAGACAGCAGTTGCATCAAAGTGTGGTATTAAAACATGTTGATTGTTAAGAGCATTTTCTCCTTTTGACACAGTGGTTTCCTAAATCACAAGGCCCAATGGGTTTGAAAATATCAGATTCTATTTTCTATAAGAGGCATCGTATTCCATTTGACTAACTTACTGTCTATGGTCACCCCAGACCTAATTAGGACTTAGTTACTCTTCCTCTATCACTTGTGAGGCGGGCATCGCAATATAATTAAAGTACTGTGTGCAAGGGTACTAAGCTGAGCAGTAGATCTTTCATAGACAAAATCTCTTCCGATCAGTGAAAAACACTTTCATCAACTGATTGGTTGTGCTGTCTATCTATAAACCTGTATGCTTTCTATTGACAATGCATTAGGCTCTCTAATTTGCATAAACATTTCACAAACATTAAACAAGGTACACTCCAAGTAAAAAGAAAATAATAAGAAAAAAAGAAAGAAAAATAATACTCACATCAAAATCAGAAACATAGGTATAAGCACTGGTTCCGATACAATCATATCTAAGATCCAAAACAACCAATTTGCCTGCTGTACTGCAAACATAGTGTAGACTCTGGTAGGTTTCTCGTGACCAAATGGACCACAAAACTGTCCCTTTACATCTGTCTGACCAAGATTGACAAACTTTGAACTGAAAGTAAATATTAGGAAATGTGTACAAGAAAGGTCGTTGAAAACCTTAAAAAAATTAAAAAAAAAAAAAAAAATTGACCTCTTTTAATAAGAACAATTCTGTTCCAATACAAATCCTTATCCTCATGAAATCCTGTGAACAAGATTCAAAAAACAAATCAATGAAGAAATTGCTTAACCCATTACCAAACAATAACGACATTTAACCACTTTGATGCCGACGACTCTGGAAAACATGACGAGCAATTTCTCCTATTCCTACAAAGTTTTCTACCCTATCAGAAGATTATTTTTCAATTTCATCACATTTTGGAATGTTGTCTGCAAACTCTTTCAATTTAGAACCGTCCAAAAAGTTGGTGTTTGGGAAAGAGACTCATTTTGATAGAGATACAGTTAAAATATTTATGAACCAATGTGACAACAAGAGTTTGGCTCAACACATTTTTCAAGTGTGCACCAACATCATAAAATATGGCAAATGTCCAGGGGGAAAAAGTATAAAGACAGGTCTAGATCTGGGTGAGTGGTGATTTCATCTGCAAACTTAATTGTTCGATATTGTTTTCAACAATTGTTTTAGTTTATTGCGGTGTTTTTTTTTTTATACAAACAGGTGCCTACCTGTTTTACATAGTAATAAAGACAATAATTCAAAAACATTTATAAAAACCTCCAAAAATGCCATCCCGCTTTCAAGGCTTGGCACAGTAAAAATAAAAAGAGAAGAAGCCTTAATCATATGCATCTGAGTCAGACTTCTGGGGCCTGTTTTACTAAACAGTTTACGCTTAAGATTTGCGTAAGTCTAAAACAACAATTCCTCTTATTTCAATATTGGACGAAGCAATATTGCAAAGTGACACATCATTGGAATCGTCTCTCCGAGACGCTTCCAATGAAGTGCCACATTGCAATATTGTACTTTCATTGAAGATACTATCCATGTTTATCAATTATGACTTACGCAAACATTTTCCGTAAGTTGTTTAGTAAAACGGGCCCCTGATGTCAAAGCCAAATAAAACAAACAAATCGGCGGTAGTACTGGTATAGTCTCCAGGAAGCAGTCATCGAGAGTGATTTTAAATAAGCTTCAAGCTTCCATCACAATCAACATAAAATAAATAAGTTTTAACTCAAAACAAACAAACCTTCCAATGATCATGGATACTGGCAGTATAAGCAGTCCAAGGCTAGCGAGCAGGAATATGGAGAAGAATGAGCTGTTTCTGGACTGGTTCCACCGTTTAATGGGAGGCTTGCAGGTACGTGAGACAATCAGATAGTTCACGGAGAAGAACATCATATTAGACAGCACGCCCACGAAGGGTAGGACAGGACAGGCCAGAGTTCCTACCTGGAAAACATTGATGAATTGTAATTTAAATAACGTACTAGACCCATAATCTGTCATTTTGGAGCTCATCCTCTGAGCTATTCCCTTTAATGCAAATAGTTCCTGCCCCATCCAATGTATACCGAGAACGACCAAAGAAATCCAACAAAAGAATAAATTCCAAAATGGCAGATTATGGGTATTCTACCTTAAGCAGTAAACAAATGCACAAAAGCTATCAGAATTGAGTTTGTACTCGGGTTACATTAAGGCTGCAGATGAAATTACTACTCACCCAAATCAAAGCCTGTCTATATACAAGGACCAACACAGCAGATGACATGTTGAACTCTTTCTTCTTGCCAGTCCAGAAGTGAGCCAGGAAGTTGTATATCAGCTGTATGCTTGACTGTAAGGAAATTATGGTGATCTTGATAAGTGGACATTTCTAGATTTCTTTAAAAAACTGATTGACAAATAATATTTTGTTGGTACACATAAGAACTGTTTTGATATAAAGGTCACAAAGAGGATCCTGCTTCTCACAGAATAAGGGCACACAACCCTCCTGTCCGAGGCAGACACTCTATCACTAGACCAGTGGTCTCCTACTTTATTGAAGCCATTCCTTACATGATAAATCTCTTAACCCTTATCAACCATCCTTATAGTTGGAATTTGTCTCTGCCTTGCAAAAAAATACTGTACAATACTCGGTAGGTAATGCTAGAAGCATGAATAATAAAAGTAACCAATGTGATCATCTTAACTGCCGAAAAACGACCTTTCTGCAATACGCTTGTGAGAGGCAATAAACAAATATCTAATCTAGATATAGTCAAATTTAAAAAAAACAACACTTTTTTTTAATACTTACATGGATTAATGTGTCAGTTATAACCAGTTTATACATTTCCTGACCGATTATTGTGCCTGCACAGCCTGCCACATTCTGAAATGAATAGCTAAAATTTACAACTATAGTAATTAACCAATTCCTTCATGTAGCAACAGCAAACATTAGGCAAAAGAATTTGACATGAAAATTGCTTTTTATTTTCTGATGGGGCAATCTAACATCAAAATTTCGCAGGATCAAAATAGTGTCGGACTTTTCCAATTCTGATTTTCAATGGCCATCCAAAGTCAATTGATAAAACAAGATATTTAAAATAAACTTAAATACCAAATAAACTTAAATACCACCAAATAATGGCATCAATTTTTTGTTAAACAATTAATAATTTGCTTAATAGGTTTGTCCCCATTTCAGTGCGAATGCACAGAGAAAATCATGAGTATCAGTAGCAAAAAATCATCACCTTGTGTTAATTAAACCGTTCTTACAAGGTTAATATGCGGAATAGACATATTAAGTGCATGGATTGATTAAAAAGGGTATTCACAAATGTGAGTAAAATAATTTGTTAATTCACAATAACAATGGACATATTGGTCTTCATACAAATGCATTGTTGCACCGAAAAGGTATGTATATAAAAAGACATCACCCCTTTCAGTGACTAATAATGTTTTTCATAGAGTATATGTATTTGTGTGTTAAGGTCTCTTTGCTCATTTGTTTCATTGGTCGAAATTGGGCTACAATAACAAATGTACTTATCAGAGTTGCCTTGCTCACAAATCAAAGAAAAGACCCTTATAAAAGTTTTCTTAGTGACTGGAGTGATGTTACATCTCTAGAATAAATGAGATAGTCTATGTATTCCTCCAGATTAGTGTCGTGAATATGAAAAGAATTAAAGATATTTTTCAATTATATAAAATGCTTGCGCTATAAGAAGTTGACATTGCTTGATTTGATATAACTGTCAACACCCTGGTAACTGTATCATAAAAACTCTTAAAGTAGTCTTCTTGGAGGCAAGATTGATGTTTCATTTCTAAAACAAACATGCAAATGGGATGGATAGCCATTGCATCATTGCAGTAGAAAGGTGTTTATATAAATAGACTTAACCTTTTATTAATTGAAAATGTTTTTCAATGAACAAACATGATCATCATCTAGAGTTCTCTGCTTGATTCGTTTCAATACCTTGGTAACTGTATAGTAATAAATCAAGTAACTTTGAACTCTAGAGTAGTCTTCATGAAAGTTGAAATGATGTTAAGAGAACAAAATATGCAAATGCGAATGCCATTGCATTGTTGCAGAAAAAAAGGTGCTTTTAAATATAAATAGTAGAGTATCAAAGCCATTCAGTAATTGAAAGTGTTTTTCAATGAACCAATATGATTCCCCCTTAAGTTCTCCTTGCTTAATTCGTTACAATACCTTGGTAACTGTGTCATAGAGAGACGAGATAAGGGCGAAAAGATTGGCCATTCGAAGGAAAAATATCCTGGTCAGGGTGATGTTTAGTTCATGTTTTCCGCTGGCGTAGCGCTCAATCTTTGGAAGTAGTTGGATGCATATGGGCACTACAGAGTTAATCAACATGAAGCTGGCAGTCGTTCCATAGGTGTGGATAAAATCTGAATCTTCTTTTGTAGCATCGCCAGTTACCTGAAAGTGTTGTTTAAAGACCATGGCTTTTTGTAGAGTTATGAAACGATGGAGTAACAGCAATGTGCATTCAAATCTGGGGATTCTTTATTTCAATTTATATACAGTGATGTCTCGTTAATCCGAACATGTCTGTTCCCAACCAAATGTCCGGATTATCGAATCATTCGGACTAATGAAGCAGGGCATGTTCATATACAAATTAAGACATAAATGGTCAGTATGCCCGTGTATACTTAGAACCCTTTAGCAAACGCCAAATTATCGAGCATCCCAAATTGAAACAGTTTGCAGACGACATTTCAAAATGTGATGAAATTCAAAAATAATCTTCTGATATGTCAGAAAACATTGCGGGAAAATATCGTCACGAGCAATTTCTCCTTTACCCTCAATGTTTTCAAATGTCGTCTGCAACAAACTGGTCTACCAATTCCGTTCCCTTACTATTTCGTTCGGATTGCGAGACATCTGGATAATCGGGGTCCGGATAACGAGGCTTCACTGTATTTATCTATCATATTTTAAAGCGGGTCAAGAAGTATTTTAGTTATGTTGGGATGCCCAGCTCATATTGATAGAGAAAGACCCCAATCTTGTTTACCCATAAGGGCTGGTCAAGCTGGGTAGAACCCTAAATATTCCGTAATTCAACCAGGAGACTACATTTCATGAAAATCCAAATGCCGCCAATGGGCTTTGAACCAGTGATTCTTTAATAAATTTTGGGAATGGGTTTGGAAAAGCCATGGCGTTTTTCTCTAATATTGGCAGTAAATTCAACCATAAGCTTCATTGGTAAATGGGTCCGTTTTACGATACCAAACATATAAGGTAAAAAATCACTATTGAATCCAGGCATAAAGGGCTGTGTGATTAAAGTTCTGGGTCCCATTTTACAAAACATTTTATGCTTAAACTTTAGGTAAGTTTAAAACAACATTCCCTCTTGTTTCAATACTGGGCTAAGCAATATTGCAAAGTAACACATCATTAAAATCGTCCTTCCAAGGCCCTTCCAAAGATGTGTCACATTGCAATATTATACTGTCATTTAGCATAAAACCCATGTTAATCAGTTTTTGATTTATGTAAATATTTTCCTTATGTTGTTTAGTAAAACGGTACCCTGTATACTAAGTACTAGGCCAAGGAAGTCTAAAACTCCATCACTCCTACATTTTTCATATTTCTTACCTTATCTGATGCAATGTCATCTACCCTCATAAACAGCACCACATAGAATATGGCTGTACATCCTCCTCCTATCAAAACACTGAAATATCAAATACAAACCCCAAACATTATTAATCTAGAGTATCAAATTCTGCAAAGAATTTTCAAAAACAGCAAGATGTATTCAGGAAACACTTGTGTCACTGAAATGTCTATTTCTGTTTAATTTAAACTTATTCATTTACATTGATTGTGACAGAATCTTGAAGGTTGTCAGATTCACTCTCGATGACTGCTTCCTGGACACTGAACCAGTACTTATGCCGATTTGTGGGCTAGTACCAGCAATTTTCACCTCAGCTCGAACCCAGGACCCTGTGATTAAGAGGTTGACGCTCTACCTCTGCACCATTGTTGCCCACTATTTGTTTGATGAGCAAGGTTTATGTTTGATCTTTGACTAAGTAGCTAGTGTCCTTGAATAAATGAGGGTGTAGGTATTATTGAGAGCCAGGAAATTATTAAGCTTGGCCTTTGACCAAGTGGATGTGACCTTCACCCTTCAACAATTGACCTAAAATTGATTAGTGTGTAGGTATTATACTTAAAAAGAGAATATCTGATTCACAAACTGGAATATTAAATATTAGGTAAGAATATTAACTACAAAAGTTGGAATATCAAATACAAAACTGAAATATCAAAAAAATGGACTAGAATATAAAGTAAAAAGTCAAATTATCAAAATCAAAAACAAAAACTGGAATATCAAATACAATAAAAACAAACTGGAATAATACAGATGTCAGATACCATCTTGAACAATTTGATGAAAAACAAATCTGATAAAAGGAGAAATTGCTTTTTACAAATAATTTCTCCCATGAACTGTATGCTTTTCTTTTGTTTCAAACAGCAGATACATAGAAACAGTGCATGCCCCACAGTATACAAACACTTTTCTAAAATTCAAAATTAGGTAGACTTTACAAATTTATGTTAGGTAGACTTTACAAACTTGTCACATCAAATTGTCCTGAATTGGTAAAAAAATCTTTTTAACTTTACATTGTTATGAACCATGCTAGGGTTCTGAGAGAGTAGACTTTGATACTTTCTCGTCTGCTTCGTTCTTTAACATCTTGCAAGGCTTTAACTTCATATACATTATCCTGAGTTAGAATAGGGAAAATTAAAGAACTAGGCTAGAAAAAAAAAAACGTTCAAAGCAAAGGGGTCTGTATTTACCCTGGGGTCTGTACTATTTGTAATATAGTATAGTATATTACATAGTACTGACCCCCATGATAAATATAGATCCCTGTGGATAAAACAATAAGCCATACACAAGGATCACATCTAGATTCCCATTCTTACATCCATGAAGTATTACAATAGTGCTCATTGGCCTCTTTAGTCTAATACTTTGAGAACCAATCCAGATAACCCCTCTGCAAAGGTTTAAAAATGAATCCTATTCCTAGTAGACTTGTTTTTCCAGGAATTTTACATAATATGCAAAATAAGTTGCAAAAACTTGTTACGCAATTAAAGCAGAGTAAATAAATTATCCAAAAGAATTGAGTGTCAATGTAAGCAAGTCTTCCACTACATGTGTACATGGGTTGAATATAAGACTATAGCTGCAATTTAGTCCCTCAAAAAGCTGGAACACTTACTTTATTCTTGCATTGAATCCTTGAAATGTGAAGCAGATGCTATAGAATTTCTCTAAACAGCTAAAAATAAAGCGGATTATTCTATCACACTTAAAGTAACCCTCATTAACAGCAATTTTGGGGTATTCATCCATCAACCAAAAGCTTAGCTTCGCAAAATGCTTGAAATAGTATTAACACTATGTTAAAGACCCAATTAAACAAAGCCTCTTGTTGTCCTACCTTAAATGCGCTGGAGATTCCCTTTGCGAGGTTAGTGGAAGCTTCATGCGAGGTGATGGAGAAGTCCCAGGAGGTCCACAACATCATGGAGAATTTGAATTTCTTCTTGAACTCAGATGATGCAGATTTATCTCCCTTGTCAGTCACACTGAAAAGGGAGGTAATGTGTACTCAGACCCTGCGGGAAAGCAAGGCATTGTATCTTCATTCATTCAAACTTAGTAAAAAATTATGGGGATGGGTTGCAAAAACTAAGTAATGCAAATTCACCAGTCTATAGTTTGTGATGCAATTACACTTATTACAAAGAGCTTTTTTACTGATTTGAGGTAAGATTGTATTGTCCTTCACAATGAACAGCAAAGTTAAGTGCATGATAATTTACTGTTTCTTTCCTTTACACCAATTTTAATGAAACTGAAGAAACTCTGCTATATCAACTGCAGAAATCTAAACTATTGAAGGAGAAATTATCATTTAGTAATATGTTTTGGGCAATAGCATATAAGATTAATCTAATAATTTCTTATGAAACTTTCAATGATTTGATCAATGTTTGGTTTTACTTTTTTCTTTATTTCATTTAATTGTTTTACTTATTTGATAAATTCAAGCAACTCCTGAAAAGTACACAATCTTCGAAAAAGGGAATAACTGCTGAAAAAGTGAGAAATTGATTGTTATGAGATATATCTCCTTTTGTAACGCAGGATAATGATAGATAAATAGATAGAAAAATCTTTTATTCAGTAATGTAAACTTTACAAAGTTTCTAGTTACGTACAAAAATGAACATATTTACAATTCTAGAGGTCAGATGTAATATATAAAATCAGTTACAATCAGATAAACATACACATATAGACGATGAACATGATAAGACACAAGACACAGCACACATGATTAAGTTAGACAAATAATGATCAATTACCCATTGGTGAAACTTATTCTGATCAAAAAGGCATTGCGTAAAAGTAATTGCTAAATTCCATGATATATTTGTATTGTTACTTTTGAAGAGTTCTACAAATTACAGAATCAATCCTACCTTGCAATGATGATGTACAGGCTTCCAAAATAAGTTATCAAGACCATCAATAAATAAGCCAAACTGATTGGGTAGTTTTTCACTAGGTCTGACTTGTAGGAACCATAGAAAAACCAGGAGCCAGTCATTATACCCTGCAATGTTAAAATGTTTGAGACTACTGTTATCTATTCTCCCATACAGCATATCGGACTTAGAAAATAGGGGTCCAAAGTTTTATAACAGCTCAGCCAATCTTCTTTGCGATGATAACTTGAATCAGAAAAGGATAGCTTATTCCCCAACACTCTTTGATTGACAAGTTGGATAATAACATTTTTACAACATTTCACAAAAGATTGACTGCATGACATAGATAACCGGAAAAAAATATGTATCAACAATTATTTTTCCTTTTTTTTTTTAATTTAAAAAATAAACCCGACCACATAAATCCATTCAATACAGGTATAATGGAAAAAAGAAATGAACTCAGTTATTACTCCATTTCCTACCAAAAAAAATTGCAATATGAAAATGATAAAGAAAATATTCAACAAATGATCAAGAAAATATTATCATAAAACTATGCAAACTGATCGAGAAAAACATCAACATAACAATCAACTTCGTTATTGGAGTTACATACATTATTAGAGACTGGTTACATTTAAGATGGTGCGAAAATCTCTCCTACCTCTCCATCTATCAAATGTTTCATTGCAAAGTGCCCTGAGCTGTTGGCATACGGAAAGTTAATGGCTGCTGGCAGTACCACTAGTCCAATCCAGAATACAGCCAGGAACACGTTTAACATCATAATCCAGCGAGTAAACACGAAAAACGACCCAATAGCCGATCCAAAGTTACCTGCAAAAGGGACAAAGATTCTTTGTTGGCTTTTTTTCATTTTCATACATATGCATAAGACAATCTAGAAACACAGGCAGTATCATTTATCTTATCCAATACACAACAAGGAACAAATTTAGCATCATAATCATACAACTTAATGCGATAACACGCCAATAACTTAATCAAAAGTTGCCTAAAAGAGAAGGAGCATTCACTTAAATGAGAAAATGCAAAAGAGGGGGCAATGACTGGGTAAAGATTGAGTGTAACAAAACAAAACATTTGTAATTTTATAGGAGGGGACAGAGTTTTCCCTCGAACTCTAGATTCATGCTAATTTAGGGAACTTTTGGCCTGCTATGTATGGAATTGTGAGTGGAAAATAAGGGTCTTTATGAAGGAATTGGTGGTCATTTACTATATAAGTTGGGGGGGGGGGGGCAAGGAAAACCCTTGGGGGTCTCTAAGCCGACTAATTGCATGACAATAGTTTAACACATGGGGTCTTCTTCCATCCAGAATTTGTTCATGGTTTGGTGTATGAGGAAGATAAGGTCAAGGATCCACAGTGGTGTATTTGCTAGCACTGAGATGCAATTGGACAGCCTGGGTTCAATCCCCTTTAGTGACTTATTATTTTTTCATAGAGTGTTCTTGCGTATCACCAAGGGAACGTGCATGATATTGCTCAAGACTGATAGCTTTACATCTATAGTCAGAAAAGTAAAGATTGTCTCTTACTCTCCATATACTTGATGTAGCCTTTCAGAATGACAGATTCTCCGTGTTTCACTTTCCATCGTCTGTACCAATGCTGTAATGATAAATGATATTAGAAGTTGTGTTGTATTGCATGCGTCATTTCAATAACTATATTGTGATTTTTAACCCATATGTGGTTACTCATTTGAATTGTCTCAAACAGAACAAGTGTAAGAATAATAATCATAAACAGAGGTCGAGATTAGTGGTGTATCAGTGTTTTTTGCAAGGATTTTTTTAAAATCTGTCTTGTTAACCATAGGTTGATGGTGTTAAAATCATCTTAAAAGGCTGTTTTAGAATTAACACAATATGGGATTTATAGTAGAAATGAAGAGGAGTGTACCATGTTTTCTATGTGAAGTATTTCAGGAACCCTGTATCTCAAGTAGTACATTGTAAAGAGGTAAACTGTTTCATTTGGTCTTGAAAAGAAGGTATCAATTATTGTCAAGGCTTTGATTCCTGTGTGAAGCCGAGTCCTCCTTACAAGTTTTGATTCACCCATATTCTGAGCATGTAATGGTAATGTATCCTGTCACTTGTGCCATTTTGGGACCGATAACTAGGTGCCGTATAACATTTGTGATATCCGGCACTAACCATATAACACATCCACGTGACAAATCATGACGCCATAAGAGCGCAATGACGTCATGTTTACACCATTCTCTACTTATTTTTTCCTTTTTTCTCTTGTTGTATCTACATCTTTTTTTTTAAAGAATACATGAAGGTAACAGGATAAATAGAATAAATGGTTGGTGTCTGTGAATTGGAAAAGTTATTGGGCTCGGCTTCGGATTATTATCCGTTTCGCCTTCGGCTCACCAGATAATATTCCTAAGCCTTGCCCGATAACATTTCTGATTCACAACACCAACCATCTATTCTCTATGTATTCAGGAAGTAGAATTGAGAGAGATAAGCACAAGTTGTTATAACTTGTTTCATAGTTGATGTTAAATTAAAGTCTGAATGAAGAAATGATACTGTATTGTATTAAGAATAAAGAATGATATTGTACCTTAATCTTACCTTAAAGTCAAACCATTTCAGTTTCCAAAACCCCATTGTTGCTCGGATGTTCTCTTTTGGTGGTGGTCTAATGACAATGAATCTAAATACTATTAACTTATTACTTCATTTCATATGATTTAAAATTAATGGTGATAAAATGAGAAATTATTCATAATGCAACTTTGTAAATGACGTTAATTAAACACAAAATCAGCAGATAATTATGAAGTAACAACATTGACAAACTGATAAATTGATTGTAACATACAATTTTTTCCTTATCTTATGAGACAATTTTAATGATTTATTAACTTTTCTGTTGGGAGACAGAAATAATTACTACCAATGCCCACATACAGAACTTTTTTCTTTATATATCTTGGGTCAATAAAAGGCAATTTCCCAAATGGAAATTTCTGTAAAATCATGCAGTTTCTCCAAAAGTTCAAAGTCACACCAGCTTTATGGTTT
Source organism: Cerastoderma edule (assembly GCA_947846245.1). Taxonomy (NCBI): domain Eukaryota; kingdom Metazoa; phylum Mollusca; class Bivalvia; order Cardiida; family Cardiidae; genus Cerastoderma; species Cerastoderma edule. The sequence goes on along the minus strand of OX401414.1, from coordinate 12,264,058 downwards.
CCCAATTCAGCAATTCCATTGATACAATATCCTAAAATAAGCAGGCCTAGGCCTCTTTCCAATTTAAGGTAAAAAGGCCCTGTCATATTACCCAGACATTTGGTATAAAATTTGATGAATGAATATGCTAACCTTTTTTTCCCTTGAGAGAGGAGGTTTTCGATGAACATGTCCTCTAATGATTCCTGTGGTCCAAAGTTTGATTTCTTTTCATTAAGAGATATACCTGGGAAAGAAATTTAAAACATTTATACTACCAAACAGTTGCAATTCATTGAGATATCAGCTTTTGTCAGGATCGAATATGTGATCTTGGCAATTGACCTCAAGACTTCTTTTGCCATTCAGTCGAGAACACTTTCAAATTTGATTTTGTATGCAAGGTTTGTAACTTTGTATAGTTTAGTATAGGTTTTTTTTTTTTACACCATGTCAACATTATGGCATCAACCTTGAACTGATGTTTGGTTTATATGTAGAGGAAGAAGACTCTAACCATAACCGACCTGTCACCACAAGGGCTGGATCAAGCTATCATGCTGCTATGTAGAAAACTGTTAATGTACAACAAGTCTAAGAAGGTTTTTTGGCTAACTAACAGAGTGATGAAGTTGACTTCTTTCATCAATTGCAGAACTCTGCATCAAATATTAACAAACAAATAACTTGATGTGGATTACCGGATGCCTGCCTGTGTGGATGTGTGCCATATATAACAGCATGAGTGAGGTCTGCAGCTATGGATGTCTTCCTATCCAGGGAAAAATTGTTCTCCTGTTAAACAAGATATAACATTGATTAGAGATTAACTTCATCAAAAGGTGCTTGTCCACAGAACAGAAAATTTTAAAGTCAAAATAAAATGTCGTTGAAACAATGTTTGTATTTTTGTTTGATATACAATTAAAAGTAGCTATTGAAAGCATAATTTAGAAAGCGTCAAATTTTATTAAAATATGTGCAGTTTATATGCAGTAGATCTCAAAAGCGCTTTCACGCTTTTGGATTCATGTTAATTCAATGCATACACACCCTAAAGAATTAAAAAGTGATCTAGTTTTGCTTTCAATGATCATTCTTCAGTGCCTATCATATAACAGTACAGCTGTTGTGGAGTTTAAAAGAAATTCATTTTTAACTTCCAAATCTCCTCACATCTGTGAACTGAACAAGCACCTTTAAAACAGTTTTACAAGAACAGTCAAATCTGAGGGAGCGGTCATACCTGAACAACAGCCGATATGTCAACAACGGCCAGCTCAGGCTCGCCCGTGCATTTACCTTCTTTAAATACACTGCACCTAACGGGAGTCTGTGCAATGCAGCCAACGGCCACACTAATTGGTTTATTTGTACTGTATATCACACCTGTGCAACGGCCACTTTACATGCAGCACATAAGTTTCACAACTCTAACAAAAGTGAGCATATGCAAACAAAGAAAGTCAATAAAGCGTGGCCTAACCAGTACACAAACTGTGACCCGAGGGATGATTTAAACCTATGTGTTCACTTTGTCAATAAATTACATATGTCATAGTTTGTACACACTAATTTAGGGGGATTTTTTATGCATATTAGGCTCAAGATATTTGCAGAAATTGTTTTCCTAGTACGGGTGCGGTTTTCTTTTTAAGTAGCGCAACTGAATTAAGTTTTATAAGTTATTTGGAGGGTTAAATATGTGTTTCACAAACAAAGCATATTAATGCCTCCGAAACAATACCTATTTTCTTTTTTCTCCCATTCTTCGCCACCATGTCCTCACAAAAGGTAAAATTATCTCCAAAGAGGAACTAGTTCGAGTTGGTTTTTTGTGTCAGAATCAGGATATTCTATGCGTGTTATTGATCACGAGTTTGGTAATGTATGCATCCCGATAGAACGGCTAGCCATACGCAAACAGAACGTTATGGACGAATTTAAATTTGAATGGCTATCCTTGTGAAAAGATAGACAAACATTGTTACAAGCGGTTTTTTAGATTCTTCTTATACAGATTAATTTGTCCTGACCTCTTCTGTTAGAAAAACATTTAAAATTTGCGAATGATTTTCAATGGTTGTATGGTTGATGTTAAAATGATGTCTAAAATTGAAGAGTAAATGTGTTACATGATCAGCAATGATAGGAAACTCAAAATGAATAACTTACCCTTTCTTTATTTGTGTTTTTAAACTTATCCAACATCGCTGTTTGGGGTTTTTTTTTTAAGATAAAGCGTGGATTAATATGCAAAGGATAAATGTTTAAACAATGCTTATATTTACATGTACATTTTTAATGTACAACTACCCTGTAAGAGATATATAAAATGGTGGGCTAATATTGTGAACAACAGCCAGTCTGTGCACAGGGGCCACTTTGGGTACTTCCCTTCACTGGCTGTTGTACACAGATTTTACTGTGTATCACATCCACAGTTCTGAAATAAATGTAAACTAGTTTGTGCCAGTACACAAACTTTTAGTTTCAACCTTCACCTGACTTTCTAGCTACAATCAGTCACCATTCATTTCAACATTACCATTTCTTCAAACGTCCAGGTTAAAGGGGTATTCCCCTAACTTAATTCTTAATTGCTTATCTTAACATATATTGTTGACACTGACTTAAAGAGTCTCACGATAAGAGGTGTGTTCCTCTACTTAACTTCTTTAATGCTTCTCTAACCCCTTTATTGCTGTTACTCAGTGGAATCGTCTCACAGAAAACAGGTGTAATTTCTCTGGCTTACCTCTTTTTTGCTTTTCTAAGCCCTCTTTAATCAAATGGGTACTGGTTAGAATCATTTCAATTGGGAACATGCTTACATAACTGAACCTGTATCAGTCACAGGGATCTGTATTAATCCTAGGGTCAGAACTATGTAATTTATCAACTGTGTTATGTTACACAGTTCTGACCCTAGGATAGCTACAGATCCCTGTGGTATCAATATAAACCCTGCATGAACAATTGTATCCTTACTGTGTCTCTCCATTCTTCACTGTGGTAACTTTTTAATGAAACTGGTCTTTTAGGAAGATTCTCCATTGTGTGGTTTTCATTTGCTGCTTTATCAACACCGGCCACTTCATCTGTCCAATGAACGTTACTTCTGAAAGTAAAACAAAATGTTTCTTTTAACACATCTTATTTCATTATGATCACCTTGTTGCACAAACAGCAAAAAAAACCAAAGATACTATAAACAGGAAATTGCTTCTAATGTCACATGGCTTTAATATATTACAAAAGATATAATATCTTTTGTAATATAAAAAAAAGCCATGTTGTGACATTAGAATCATATGTTATTTCTTTATATCATAATCATATAATACTATATTTAACAGTCTTCTGCTATTAAGAATAATCTGCCCAGTCCTACATTTTGGAAGTGGATTCACCTTTTTTTCAAGTTGGGTGTTGGCTAAAACACAATTATACATGGGTATTAGGATAAGAGAATATTTTAAAAGAACACAAATTCTTACTATTTCACATTGTTTCATTTTGTAAATCAAACTAAAGAAAAGGGTTCTTTGGACATTGGCACTCTTTCACAAATGAACAGCTTTCTAAACATTTTTTGAGAAATTTGATAGCAAGATTTCATCATTTGATGTTCTCTTTGACTTTAAGTACATGTATCTATAAAACATGTCAAAATTAAATCTATGTTTTATTAGAATAAAGTCTTCAATAAATGTTGTATTCATACAGGAGATGAAAGCATGGCTGGTATAGGAATGGGACGAGCCATTTTCCTTTGTCAAAGTGATTTCATCTGCTAGTGTGTAAGCAGGAGTGTACAAAGTACATGAAGGAAACCAAACACAATCATAACTTATCCATTATACCTTCCATCATTATCATCATCCCAGGACACACCATTACTCGTCATCCTGCAGACTTGAGAAAAAAACAAAATGGGGTTAACACGTTTGAAAACTTATACTGAAGCTAAATAAGCAACAGGAGATAACAATGACAATTTTTAAGCAAGAAGAGTTTTGTGAAATTGGGTAGGAATTATTTTTTCATATGATGTCTTTCATTGTAAACATTTTTTCCTTTTATCTCAATGTTTTCTTAAATTCAGTAGCATCTGCGATTGAATGGAAAGCATAGTTTTCAAGTATATAGATGCATAAAAACATAACAATGGCAAAAAATAATTCTCTTATTTCTTTGTTTAACCCATTACCAAACAATCATGATATTTGACCAGTTTGTTGCAGACTCCTCTTGTAAAAAAAAAAAGGTGGGAAAAGGATAACTTGACCAGAAAACTTAATCCTATATATATATAAACGTATAGACTATATAAGAGACATTAGTATATATTCATTTAAAGGGGGTTTGTGTCTGCTGTCGTTTAAGACAAAAAAACAATCAAGCGGTCCCTACCCATAATTTCTAAACCCCCCTACATGAAAGGTCAGGTTTTAATTGCAGAGAAGATATCTTAACCTTAGCTTGGTGCAGTTGTCTGGCTTATAAGACTTCCGTGTATAAGATAATAATAAACGTTGTTGCCTCAATTCTGGATGTCAAATTTTCCCGCGTAAAATTGTTTAGATCGGTGGGGGGGGGGGCTGGGCTAGGTTCGATAGATCAATAATTCATAACAATTTACATCTTGACTCCAAACTGATATTTATGGTTCAAAAATGGTCAAATATGGATGATTATAATAAAAAAGGCAAAATACAGAGAAAGAAATATGAACAAGTACACAAATCTCGTCTGTACGCGATCTCCATCGGAATGTTTCAAAATGGCGTCAAAGTTGTAAACAAATCGGAAAGTGACACTTTAATTTTACTATTTAAAGATGACAGGGGCACATGCCGAAAGTCTAGCTGCATCGCTTGTACGAGAATATCTCAATAAAAAGGTTTGTCATTTAAGATTTTTCTCAAAGTGTTTCTTTTTACTGAAATCGTTCAAAACATTCACATTTCGTCTCCAACAACACAGAAGAACACAGACTACAAACGCAGATTACACATGTGACGCTCTTTTAACAGCGAGATTGTTCTTACAATACTTGTATCGACAGACCTGATGATGCCCATGGCGGGGTGTTTCTTGCACATAAAAAAGCCCTTATTTGTTCTGAAACCCCAGAACTCCAAACCAACTGTGAAGGAATCTGGTGTAAGCTAGAGAAACAGGGTTGTAAAGCCCTCTATCTTTGTTCCTTCTACAGGCCACCTAACATAGCTGATCCCTCATACATCGAGGAATTTAACACATCCTTGAGTAGGATCTTGGGAAATAAAAACTCCAATGTGCTGGTTGGAGGAGACTTCAACTGCGGCGATATTGACTGGGAAAAAATGTGTATTCCACCAGGGGCTGCTCTGTGGATTATTCAACGCCAACTCATAGACATTGCCACTGATCATAGTCTATCACAGGTTGTTTCCTTCCCAACCAGACATGACAGAACGTTAGACATTTTATTAACTAACAATCCTGCCCCTGTTGCAAGGGTTAGAGGCATGCCACCTATTGGTAAAGGAGATCATGATGTAATCTTCCTAGAATATGATATCAAGGCCAAACGAACCAAACAATCACCCCCCAAGATACTTCTCTATAAAAGGGCTGATATGGATGGTCTTCGAGAGTCCATCAGTGAAATGGGTGACATGTTCCTTCCTCATTCCGACAGACCAGTTGATGAACTATGGACAACTTTTAAGACCAACCTCATAAAAGCTATAGACAAATATATCCCGTCTAAAATGTCCAAACCAAAATATAGTTGTCCCTGGATTACAACAGACATCAGGAGACTAATCCACAAACGGCAGAAACTTTACCATCGAGCACGATACTCAAATGATCCCCAATTGAAAACCAAATATAGGTGCTTTAGAAACTTTGTCCAGAAATCAATCAGGGATGCTTACTGGCACTATGTCTCAAGTATTTTTGATGACCAGGGCACATTGTACGAACAGACTCAATTACGCACAACAAACAAGCGGTTCTGGTCCTTTATTAAAAGCCAGAAGAACGACTCCTCCAACATTGCCTCTTTAAGAGAACAAGGAATCCTCAAATCTGACACTAAAACTAAGGCCAACATCCTTAATAATCAATTCCATTCAGTATTTACTGCAGAGGCAGCCGCAACCCTACCCAATAAAGGCACAAGCCCATACCCAAGTATGGATAACATTGAGGTTGATGCTAATGGAATCGAAAAGCTATTAAGTAAACTTAATCCACACAAAGCCTCAGGCCCTGACAATATAGGTGCGAGGATACTACATGAGTGCCGTAGGGAAGTTAGCCCAATATTGTCTATCATTTTTAATAAATCACTTCTTGAGGTTACAGTTCCTGATGACTGGCGGCTTGCCAATGTTGTACCAATATATAAAAGTGGCGAAAAGTACAACCCAGCCAACTACCGGCTTGTCCCTCTAACTTGCCTTTGCTGCAAGTCCCTTGAACATATACTGGTCAGTAAAATGATGAGACATATTGAGGCTAAGAAAATCCTTGTGGACTCTCAGCATGGCTTCAGAAGTCGCAGGTCATGTGAATCCCAGCTAGTGCAATTTTTCCATGACCTAGCCACCAATTCAGACAGGGCTCATAGCGGTAAACTCAGACAGACAGATGTCATTGTGATGGACTTTGCAAAAGCGTTTGACAAAGTCCCTCACAATAGACTTCTGTATAAACTTGATTATTACGGCATCAGAGGTCTTAACAACTCTTGGATCCGCTCTTTTCTTTCAAACAGAACCCAGAAAGTGGTACTTGATGGAATATCCTCTGACTCTGCAGATGTTATCTCTGGAGTTCCCCAGGGCTCAGTTCTTGGACCTGTCTTGTTTTTACTTTATATAAATGATTTACCAGACGACATATCCTCATCCGTCCGTCTTTTTGCGGATGACTGCGTTTTGTACAGAAGTATCAATTCGCAGGCTGACTGCATTGATCTCCAACACGATATTGATACTCTTGCTAGATGGGAGGAAACATTGCTCATGAAATTCAACGCCTCAAAGTGTCATTCCCTTAGGGTCTCCAGTAACCTCCCATTTAGAAGAATCTTGCATGATTATACACTGCATAATCATATTCTGGAAACTGTGTCCTCTGCAAAGTACCTGGGCCTGACATTCACAGAAAACCTATCCTGGAGTTCCCATGTAAACAATATAGCATCCAAAGCTACAAAAACCCTTGGTTTTCTTAGATGCAACTTAGCTTTTGCTCCAAAACAAACAAGGGTCATCGCCTACAAAACTTTGGTAAGGCCACAACTAGAGTTTGCGTCAATCATATGGGACCCACATACTGCATCAGACATATATAAAGTAGAACGGGTCCAGCGGATAGCAGCTAGATGGTGTAGTAGGAGGTGGAGGAACCAGAGCCATGTTGGTGAAATGCTCCAAGATCTTTCATGGCCAACATTAGCAGAACGTAGATAGCGTTCTAGCCTCATCTTTTTCTTTAAGATACATGTGGGTCTGGTGATAATTGACAAGGACAACTATCTACATAAGTTATCACATCCCAGATCAACACGTTCTTCTACCAATCACCCTCACCAGTATCACAGACCTAATGCATATTCAGAAACACTGAAAAATTCCTTCTTTCCATGGATAATACAACTTTGGAACCGTCTGCCTGTCAGTGCTGTTTCTGCTGAAACAGTGCTCGACTTTAAATCTAAAATAATAAAAACAGCGTCTGCTACTAAAAGTAATAGTAGCAGACCACAACTTCTTGTAAATAGTTTTTAACCGCATATCTCTCAAGTTTTTAATCTGTATAAAACTGGGAAGTTAAATTCCTTCCCTTCATTTTCTTTTAAATCTTGCGCTTGATTGATGCAATTTTGCGACCACCTAACCTGTCATTATGCTCCAATGGAGTGAGAACAGTACCATGAGATAGATAGATAGATAGGAATCTATAGATTGATGCCAATAGTCATAGTCTTCCGTTAAGAAATCGACAAGTGGCCGAAACCGTCTTCTAATCTCCAGCATTCAGCCACAGGTGCTTGAAACAATTTTCGATAATATCCCAACATATGCTCTATATACTATAGCATATAGAGCATATATATATTATCAAAGATTGTTTCAAGCACCTGTGCATTCAGCATTTTTGGAACCAGATGGAGGGAAGACGCAACTTGGACTATGGATTTCCTCCATACTCATCAATTGTTCATTAAAGCTCCAACTCATATTTTTTCTTCATTTCTCACCCCTAGTATCAAAAGTACTGGTTCAGTAGTTAAACTTTTTTGACATGATTTGGAAATGTTGAGGAAATTTTGCATTTGGCAATGTGACAGGATAGGGGTATAGGTCATAATACCTATATTAACATTAAAAAGTGTTAATACAGGTATTATGACCTGTACCGCTGTGTGTGATAGTAATAGGGTTTATGTATAAATACTACTTCTACAGTCTCCCTGTGGAAGCCGGCTTTTATGGGTGATTCGGTATAGTGGTTGGCTTTCTTTGGAAGTTAAGCAACATACTAAGTTGTTAGTACCTGGATTGGTGACCTACGATGGCTTAACTCCGAGAGGGACCTGACACACATTACAAAATTGGTGGCAGTGGTGGGATTTGGTTTGATATCACCATCATTCCCGTACCCTTAATTGTTCATCGCATGTTCTTGATCCTTGTTTTTGCTATGAGGCAGTGCTTATAGTGGCAGTAGTACCTTCTTGAATTGTAAAAATTGGGAAACTGCCCAGGACTAACCCACAAATGAAGAGGAGTATTGGTGTTGTGTCCAGGAACCATTCATCGAAAGTGAATTTAATAAGCTCCAAGCTTCCTTCACAATCAATACATAACATATTTGCCCAGTCATCTTAACTTAAAGAAACTTCCTGCTAGACCGAGATGTAAATATCTGTCTCAAATGTCGTCTTATCCCAATGCAAAGAGTCGCACACCATCAAGGAAGAGATTGTGGAATGTTAACCAACATGGTTTGTCATTAGGAAAAAAGCTTGATCAGTTCCATGCTACATCGTTTGAACTTAGAAAGCCTTATGCATTGAAGAAACATGGCTGAAATCACAATTTCACTTATTGTAAAGAACTATTATTTTTATTTGTCTTTATAATGGTCATATGGCAAATATCAGTAGAGATTTACTTTGCCGTTGAGACTTTTGGACAAGATGGGTAAATCGGACTGTTGATTTTGCCACCCATGCTAATCCTTTGCTATGTCAGGTTAAATCTACCTGACACCCGAAACAGCCTGTGACAAAGATCTTTTGTTCTATGTCTGCTTTTCAACCTAAGTTTTTTCTAGCATGTTTACGTTTTGAATCATCTGCTACAATATAAGAAGAATTTGGTCATTATAAGAAAATAATCCTTTAAACACACTGGTTCCTTGAATTTTCTGTTTCATGTACATTTAAATGAGTGATTTTGAATATTTAAAATGTGTACATGCGATATCATTGCAAATTTAAAAAATCTTTTTATATTGAAAAGGGCTTGAAAACAACACTTCAAGTTCTTGATGAGGAACTACCAAGAGATGAAGACAGTATCAGCAACAGACAACAACTTGTCAAAGAACTTCATATTGAAAAGATAATGAAGAAGAATAAGGTTAGTATATCAGATTAACAGTCTTTCTATTCAAGCTATCTAAATAAGGAGAGCTATCAGAGTCCATTAGCTGTATTATAAGACTTAATCAGAATTACTAACATGGCCTACTTTCATCAACTTAGGATGAGATCTAAGCCTGTTTATTTCAAATGAGAAATTGTCTCGATGAAATTGCTGAATTTGGAAACCAAAAGGCTGGTGTGACTTTAAATTTTTGGGAAACATACATGATTTTAAAGACATTTCCAATTCGAGGGTTCAATGCAAGACTATATATAGTAAGTGCTTCACATTAAATGCATATTTACGAAGGAAAGTGTTCCATTTGTTGAAAAGTTAAAGAAGGGAAACTGTAAAAGGCCAAAGTATGTATATTCTACATGGTTTTATATCATGGAAAGTTCAATTTTTGCATTTGTTTAAAATTTATTCAAGAAACACTTGTTGCTTAAAGACAACTTAATTTGCATTTTTTTTTTAAAGTGTTTCAAGTAAGGCAAAAGTCATGTACAAGCCGTAAAGCGTTCATTGATTTCTGATAGTTACCTAGTTAGGGCTCATTATTTATTCAATACAAGTGTATGTTATTGCTAACATCAATGCCAGGTAGGTTTAATAGTAACACATAACTCCCATGTCATTGGTAGTAATATACTGAATAAAACATTATGTGACTGTTTTTTGAAGGTGCTTGTTCAGTGTTCACAGAAGAGAAAACTTGAAGGTCAAAATGAAATGTCATTGGAACAATACAGATTTTGTCTTGTTGTTTGTTGTACAACTAAAAGTAGCTATTGAAAGCATAATTCATTGAGGAAGCATTAATTTATCTAGGTATGTACAGTTTAAATGTGATAGATCTCAAAAGCGATGTCACACTTTGTTAATTCACTGAATATACACTTTAATGAATAATAAATTATAATATTTTGCTTCAAATGACTATTCTTAAGTGGGCATCATAAAGCAGGACAGCTGTTGTGCAGATTTAAAAAATTGATTTTAAACTTCCAAATTTTCATCTGTGAACAAGCACCATGAAGTACTAAGTACAGGAAGAGTTTTATAAAGTAAACCAGCTAAATGTTTGAATGTGATGGATTGGATTTATATTTCCTGTTTAATGATCCATGTTACCTGGTACACTTAATGCTAACTTCTTCAATAAACTTTCCCTTCTGTTCTGTTGGTTTCCAAAAACGCTTTATGTGACTTTATTGCATGGAGATTTGGGTTTTTGACTTATTATTTTTTTCATTTTTTGTGTGCCTTGTCAAGTAAACACACGAGTAGTATGAGATATTTGAAAAATGTAGCGGTTCTCTTGTTTGGAATACCAAGTGCATATAGGGGAACATTTTACAATAGAATTACATGTTTTCTATTGTTTGAAACTCAAAGAAACTGCAGACAGTAATTGACACTTGAAGAAGGAAGGATTAAGTTTTGTTATCATGTAAAGGTATTTTTGTTCAAATGATTGATTCAAAATTGGAAGATGATTTCCAACATTTTAAGCCGCTGTTTGCTCATGTTTCACTGGGTCATTTTAAAATTTTGTTTTTTGTTTGTCCAGACAGAACACATTGTTGTAAAATTCTTCGTTAGAAAATAATTCTTATTTTGTCACAATGTCTTTTTAGCTCACCTGAGCACGTAGTGCTCAAGGTGAGCTTTTGTGATACCGAGATGTCCGTCGTCCGTGCGTCCGTGCGTGTGTCAACAATTGCTTGTGAACACTCTAGAGGCTACATTTATGATCCAATTTTTATCAAAATTGGTCAGAATGATTGTCTCAATAAAATCTTGGCCAAGTTCGAAACTGGGTCATGTGGGGTCAAAAACTAGGTCACTAGGTCAAATAATTTAAAAAGTTTGTGAACACTCTAGAGGCCACATTTTTGGTCCAATTTTGATGAAAGTTGGTCAGAATGATTGTCTCAATAAAATCTTGGCCAAGTTCGAAACTGGGTCATTTGGGGTCAAAAACTAGGTCACTAGGTCAAATAATTTAAGAAGTTTGTGAACACTCTAGAGGCCACATTTATGGTCCAATTTTGATGAAAGTTGGTCAGAATGATTGTCTCAATAAAATCTTGGCCAAGTTCGAAACTGGGTCATGTGGGGTCAATAACTAGGTCACTAGGTCAAATAATTTAAAAAGCTTGTGAACACTCTAGAGACCACAATTATGGTCCAATTTTTATCAAAATTGGTCAGAATGATTGTCTCAATAAAATCTTGGCCAAGTTCGAAACTGGGTCATGTGGGGTCAAAAACTAGGTCACTAGGTCAAATAATTTAAAAAGTTTGTGAACACTCTAGAGGCCACATTTTTGGTCCAATTTTGATGAAAGTTGGTCAGAATGATGGTCTTAATGAAATCTTGGCCAAGTTTGAAACTGGGTCATGTGAGGTCAAAAACTAGGTCACTAGGTCAAATATTTGAAAAACCTTGTGAACACTCTAGCAGCTATATTTATGGTCCAATTTTGATGAAAGTTGGTCAGAAGGATTGCCAAAATGAAATCTTGGCCATGTTTGAAAGTTGGTCATGTGGGGTCAAAAACTAGGTCACTAGGTCAAATAATTTAAAAAGCTTGTGAACACTCTAGAGGCCACATTTATGGTCCAATTTTGATGAAAGTTGGCCAGAATGATTGGATTATTTACCATAAGCTTGACTGTCTTAAAATTTTCCAAATTTATTTACTGTTGAAAACCAATAAACGACTTTGAGATACATTTTCCAATTGTTATTATTTTAATTTGCCCAACCAATTGTTACTGTCCCTGCTTTCACAAACCTAAATTTCCTTCATCTTAATTCTCTTTGTCTTGGTGAACATTAACTCAAGAAGACAAATACAATACACATAAAAAAATGTTAACAAGCAAGAGCATTGGCTTAGAGTATTCAATGCAATTAGCACTTAGAAGAGTTTGAAACATACCAACCACTCTGTCTTAAATATACCTCTTTTTCAAACAGAACTCAGGTGAGCGATAAAGGGCCATTATGGCCCTCTTGTTTAGGTCAGTGATTGTTGATAATGAAACTAATTACATGGCTGATTTCTGTGTTGGTGGTAGTGGTTCCTTAGTTTGATTGTTATTGGTTTGTCAAACCAAGTCTATAACTTTTAGTTCACAGTACACATTTATCAAAACCTATGATAGTTGTGAAAAAGTCAAGGGGAAACCTATGAGGCTACTTGTTTTTGTCCAAGTAGTTCTTTTTGTGTTATGCTATAGGTTGCTGTGCGTCAAGCGATTAAGTACAAAGCGATTGCTTAAAGTCATATTCAATGAATGATCTTTTGCCTTTTAGGAACAATCAATACCCCTCAAGTCTATGATAGAGGTGATAGCTCAGTACCTTATTGGTGATAAAACTACGGGAAAACCGTCATTAAAGAACGGAGACATTGACTCAGAGACTTACCTGAGATCTGGAAATACAAGATCCACACCAAAGTCAGCTCAGTCTTCAAGAACACAGTACCCTACCATGGTAGGATGATTTACTCAATTTGAATAAATTAACTATCTTATGCAGATTGGTTATTGTTTGTGATTACTCTGTTTCTGGCTACATTTCCTACGCCCATTTTTATAAGATGTCATATGTTAGCCTAATTTCAAATGCAACATCAGACAAAAATTATGATTAGGGTCCTGCTTAGCTCATGGGCTCATGGGGTCTTGCATTTCTCAGTGGTTAAAGTGGTAGACTCATAACTTGGGGGTCCAGGGTTAGAGCCCCACCTAGACCTCTGGTTTCGTGGGAGTGGTCTTTTGCAAGTCACTTCAGAAACCTAGCCTAGTACCGATGGATCCAGGAAAGCGGATACAACATCAAAATGTGTTGGTACGGCACTGACCAAGAGGACTCATATGGAACCTGTGTCAGAAACTCACCATAACTATGAGATATGAGCATTTCTTAACAGTATTCGCTGAAAACTGTTCTGACAAAAGAAGAAATTGCTCATGATGTTTTCTTGCAGCCTCTGTTGCTTGTGTATAAAAACAAGAATATAAATGGCGGGAGAGAATCGATCTTCTGCAGGTGTGTTTAAATACAATATACATATGTTTATATGAAGTAGTGGTTAAACTTTTCTTTATGGCCCAGTGGTTAAGGTTGATACTAAGAGTCCCATATCAGTAATTTTAAAAAAGCATTGGTGACACAGAGATAAACCCCATATCTTTTTTTCAGCCATTGTACAAGGAAGACACCCAGACTGGCTTTGATGGTTTTCCTGCGTCTCAGCAAGATGATGCAGATGATTTGTTGAAGCCTGACCCTAATTTCTCATATCCATCACATCGCAGAAAACCGAAAAGTAATCCGGTAACCGTGACAAGCAAACCAACACCTAAATGTAAGTTTTTTGTTATACCTTTACCAATCACAGTTCTTTTGTCCCTTTGACTTGTAAAAGGTCTTTGTATGTAGGTGTTTGGAAATGTCATAGCAGAAGTTACTGAAATTAGAAAATTAATAGCTTGTACCTTTGAAGTTTGGAGACAACTTTATGCTTTAAGAAACAACAGTATGCAACTGGGAAAGTGCCGTGTAAAGGCCAATTTAATTATATGAAATGGTAATGCTTTTAGCCCTTTTCCTTCTCTTGGTAATGTCCAGTGAGATTAAAACTGGTTGTCAATGTGACAAAGAAAATAGGTTTATCACAATTTTATGTTACCTTTTCTTGCAATGGTTATTCTCTCATCTGTTTATAAATAAATTGTTTTTTGCTTCAATCATTTTCATTATACAAAGTTCTGGTTGTAATGAGGGGTGTTTTCAGCTTTCTTACTTCTTAAGTTCTTCTTTAATCCCTCTTTTTGGGTGCGATCATGAGAATCATCTCTTCAAGACTGTCTTTATGAGCACAATTGATATAGGATAATGAGACAATTCTCATATGTAAAAACAAAATATAGATTTTTATGATTTATTCTAATATCTCCTAAATACAAAAGACACTGATACATCCCCTTGTCTGAACCATTGACCTTGAAACTAACTGTATGGTTATCCTGTATCTAGCAAGGTCAAACTACGACGACCTTGTGATAGAAGACAGTCACGAGGGCGAGACGCTGTTGGGCGATGGAAGGTCAGGTGTCTTACAACACGAGGAAGACGAGGATCAGCTCCCGACCAGAAATCTCCAGACTCGACCTAAAAGTTCAAACAAACCCAGAGTGCTGTCAATGGGCATGCCAGGACCTATAACAAATACAGAGGTAGATCTTAGTTTAAACATGTTTATTTGTGATTGATTTTGAAACATTGTTCTTAAACATATCCAAATTTCCAGTCTCCACCTAAAAGTTCAAACAAGCCTAGAGTACTTTCAATGGGCATGCCTGTACCTATAACCAATACAGAGGTAGTTCTTATATTAAACATAGTTAAATTGGATAGATTGTTAAACATTGTTCTGAAACATATCCAAATCTCCAATCTCGACCTAAAAGTTCAAACAACTCTGAAATTGTTATATATGTCTGTCTCAACCAATGAAATATCAAACTCCTATCACATGTCAACATATGGTATCTAGGTACAATTTCCATATTTTGATAATATATATTTGTAAAACTGAATATTCAAATATATTTCAATAGTAGTCAAATAAAGATTTCACCCTTTCGTTTCCATCCCTGATATATATTTGTCATGCATTGCTATAACCGGTTATTCACCCCACCCATCACGTTTATTTCAGGACTCCTCCAGAAGAAAGTTTCATAAACCAAGACCTTTGTCCGCCAGTAAGAACCAAAGACTCAACATCTTTGAAAACGATAAACCCAAGCTCGCCAGTGTTTTAGATAATTCTGGAAATACAACAGTCCCTTCCAAACCTATTATAGTGAACTCAAGACCTTTAGGTAGTGCCAAATCAAATCTCAGTCATAATGATGAATCTAATGTGAGGGAAATTGAGACTCTGATATCTAGTGAAAGAAAACAGTCGATTAGAGATGTCCTGGAGATAGAGCACCCCAGTCGACCAGGAACTGCAACACGCAGACAAACATCATTAGAAAAGGAGAAGAAACATTATTCGGTTGAAACGTCGAGCATTGTGAAAGACCAAAAACGTGCAAATGGATCTGGGAGGTGAGTTAACCCATATTGTGCTGGAACGATTTCGTGCTTCTGCAAACAGGTTGAATCACGGCCAGCCACCAAGTAATTTGGGGGATGGCCTGTCATCCATCCTGTTTGCTTCTCTGAGTATCTTTTTCATCAAAATCTAACAGATATTTAAGGTTTTGGAAAGCAGACAGCGCAAAAATCTATTTTTGATAATTACCAAGCATTCTAAGGGTTAAATGTGAACTTAAACTTAAATGAAGAATATGAAGGCTTTTATCATTGAAACATATAGAAGATATTCTACTGCATTTGATTAGCATTTAATTGAGCCTCATGTTGCTAATTTGCTAGATTTGAAATTACACTGCCCCTTTTAGCTGGGTTTGAATTCTTGTTCTAAAATTTTCATGAGAGGTAGTCACTTGTCTGACAAAACGAATTCAACATGGCTTGACCAGCCTGTATTGGCAATGAAGTTAGGTGTCTTCCTAATTCAGGAGATTCGAACCTTTCTGTCCTGAGGCCGAAGCTGTAACCCTTAACCCCTTTTTTCCTCTCAGTATGGGTTCAAAGCCAGGTGAGGGATATGGATTTTTGTGAGAGGTAGTCTCCTGACTGAATTAAGGAATGTCTAAGGTTCTACCCTACTTAGCCAGCCCTTATGGGTAGTTGAGTATGGGGTTTTCCTCCATCAGTAAGTCAGGCATTGGAAGATAATTGAAAAAATGTTGATTCAATATAGAACCCATATAAATGAATAAATACATACTTTACTATCCTCTTAGTTTGTCTTTGCTCTTTTTAAAGTCAAACATCATCAAGCAGTTCCATATCTACAATGAAGGTTGGGGATTTAGAAGTTGGGGATGTAGACGATTTGGACCAGGACCTTGCCAAGCTTGATGTTGGGCCTCGAGTTATGTCGGCTAAAATCAACAAGAATCAACACAAATGCAAACCTATAGACGTTAAAACAGCTGTGGTGAGTTGTTTATGAATGGGAAAAGATTTTCAATATGTTTTCATGATTTCTGTTCGTATTTGAGGGTTCATTGTGGAACTATAGTATGTCCATCACAAAATTGTAAGAAAACTGATATACATTGCTTCATGGACTTAGTGCTCTTTTCTATGCATATGACTTCAGGAAACTGACATACAAAAATTGACAAACTGCTAAAATCAAACAAATTTATCTCTTGTTATAGAGGCTTTTAAATGTTATTGCAAAATGAGTATTATTTTTCGTAATTCACCAGTGTTATCTGCTGTTGCATTTATATTTTGATATTCCTATATGGTGAATACAGGGGTCTATACTATCGTTGGGTAAGGACTTAGTAATATACTACAGTATATAACATAGTACTGACCCAAGGATAACTATAGGCCCCTGTGATGGTGAATAGGTTAACCTGGTAAATATCCTTACTTATATAACACACCTTTTTATTAGACTGTGCTGATTTAACCCTTGTAGTGCTGGAACTGACTTCATTCTTATGCAAACTGGTAAGATCCAGGCCAGTCGCAAAGTAAATTGGTGGCTGGCCTGTGATCTAACCTGTTTGCTACTCTGGGTATCTTTCCTCAACATAATTAAGCAGATATTTAAGGTTTGGAAAGCAATTGACACAAAAATATATTTTTAGAAAATTACCCAGCATTCTAAGGATTAACCCATATGTAATGTAACGCTTGATTATCAGGCTGTTGATATGACCTTATTCATTACAGGCCTTAAAGACGCTGATATTCGGCACACCGATGCAGTCATTTAATGATGAATGGAGGTACCAAAGCTTTAGCTTCTGTGATATGCCAAAATTGAAATATGGAATTGTGCAGAAAAAGGTGAGTGAATATACGTTTCGAGGGTTCAATGCAAGACTATAGTGTGTTCTTCATACCTTAGTTTGCTTCCCTCGACAAAGAAAAACACATTATTAATGTTGAACAACTTTATTGGTCATCATGTGAAGCATCAATTGAAAGTCTTGAAGAGTTAAACAAAGACTAACAGGGCTCACGCTGTCGGTCGCCAAATGCGCCAAATGCGAATATTATTTCATTCTGGCGAAAGATTTCCCGATTTGGCGAATTTGCTTGGCGCATGTTTTTTTCATTCAACTTTACCATATTTCCACCTGTCCGGACATTACAGACAGTTATATCTTTTGACACACTTAACAGTATCTCCGAAAACCTCAAATTAATCCGCTAATTGTTATCCCCGTGTCAAACAATGCCTGAGGCGTGTATTAATCGGGTCTTTATTATGTGCAAACAACTCGACACACTTGATTGGTAGACTCGATGCGGTTGTTCCGCGAAAACCGATTACTATTTACCGCATTCAGTCCAGTGTTTTATGATGCATGGTAGAATGCGAGAATTAAAAGAGTGTTAATTTGTAAAGTATTTTGATATTGACAGTTCGCTTCCTTCGTTGATGCAACGGTACTATTCAAATTGCGATCCTCTATTATTAATCATTCAAATCATCATACCGGAGTTTTGACGAGGCTAAAAACAAATAGACCTAAGATCATGTTTACTTTCCATTTATCTATCGGACATTTCTAAAATAAATAACAAAACTGAGAAATCAGAAATGTATAGTCTTCAATATGATTTGATGTTATCTGAGATAAAAGATTCATTTTGATTTTGTCACTCAAAGCATAGCCTTTAGTTATACCATATTTGGTTTAAATTTGTTCGGAAGGGGAAGGGGAATGTCTTGGCTTTTTTTATTATTATTTTTTTTTAACATAATATTTTTATTGGCATTACACATTACATATTTATGACATTACAATTTTGATAAAAATTGTGAAACATAACAAACAGAAATAATTTACCAAGAGGATTTAACATATATGTACTGTACGTATAACATGAAAAGTGTTTAAAATAAAGAAATTTTAATTGGTGTCATTTTCTCAGAATTTGGCTCCTACTTCTTTAGTTTGGCTCCTATTTTTGTCATTTGGCGAATGTGCTGGCGCAGACTTTTTTTCAGCCAGGGTGAGTCCTGACTAAACAGACCTCAAATCATGTTTAGCTTCCATATTAATCAGACATTTCTAAGATAGATATCGAAATTAAGAATAGAGACAAACAAAAAATCGATACTCCATGTTTTAAAGAAAAATGTCATTTTCATATTGTAACACAATGCATTTTGTATGGTGTAATGTATGAACAAAGATCAATATTTGTTTTGTCGGGGATTGGGGGACATTGAAGGGTTTTAGGGTTCTTCGGTCGTCTCTTCAACTCTTCAAAATTGCACAAATAATCAAGTCCTTTGTAAGGGAATGGGATAAGATATAGAAGTTTGCAAATTTATCAAATTTTTGTGTGAGAAATTGATTATGACATTTTTTGTCCTATTTTCATACAGGGTGGACCATGTGGGGTTCTTGCCAGTGTTCAAGCATGCATGTTGCAGGAATTACTGTTTGGGGACAAAAGAATAGCTCCTCAGAGATTGTAAGTGTTCATTTTCACTTGAGATGTTTGTTCCAATTATTGTCTTTTTTATTCATATTGTTTTGCCATAGCACATTCTGGCCTTTGTGACTTGTCAATTTTGAAAGAGAAGGCAGACGGCAAAACAAGATTGCATGAAAAAAGTCAGGTAGAAAGCATTGTGGCACAATTGTCACAGGCATTGCGAAATTCTTATGTAGCATTTGTAGAAGAGTAGAAATCATGTTGATAATTCCTTACATGATTTAGATGTTTGGTGTCTTGAATCAGAAATGTTATCAACGAAGGGGTAGGAATATTATCCTATGAGCCTAAGGCAAATCAGATGATAATCCGAAGCCAAGTATGATAACCTTTTTCTTTTCAAAGACACCAACGAATCCCAGTAAACCGTAAACAGTAAACCGCCGGAATAAACCCCACCCTAAGAAATGGCATAGCGTAAGAAACCCCCATTAATAGCGGAATAAACCCCCTAATTGTTTTCAGATACACGGAATAAACCCCCATACTAACTGTTATCCATACTTTAAGCCAACCTTTGACATGTAATTCGATTCTGAATTTTCCAAGTTGAAGCAATAATCAACATATTGCATAATCCAAGTTCATTAATTGATCAAACATGCTCACCATAGTTTCTCACCATGATAGCACTATTTAAATGATTGAAAAATTTGAAAACAGTTGTAGTGAGAATGATTATTAATTAGGACTGAAATATCTGTGCTTGTACAATATGAAAGGGGTCCACATATAAAGGGACTAAACATCTTTGCATCATGGAAGGTAATTTACGCGTCACCAATGCAAACAATTTCCTGTGATTTTCGCTGTTAGTACATTTTGAATGGGATCTGCTGTTAAAGGGATTATTCATGTTTGCATCCAAATTCAATTAAAAAAAGGTAATTAACTGTCGTAGCTATGGAATTAACGCGTCATCAAAACAAACAGATTACCTGTAATTTTTCACTGCAATATTGAAAAGTACGCTCTGAAAAGGGATTTTACATATTTGGATCATTTTCATTATGGAATGTGGCTTCTTCTGCATAGATATGAGTGGGGGTTAATTCCTTATATGCAAAATATGAATGGGGGTTTCTTCTGCATATGCAAAACTGGCTAGGTGGTTTCTTCCGCGTTTGCAAGATATGAGTCAGGGTTTATTCCGCTGTGCCTTATTTTTAGGGTGGGGGTTTATTCTGTACACCACACCAACCATGTTATGCTTTCTCATGTGCCTGTTTGTGTGTTATATTGTCATTGTTTTATTGCAGTAATTCACCTTCATGTGAAGAAAGGACCGAAGCTCTAGCCATTGCTCTTGCAAGAATATTTTGGCGAGCAGGGGAGAAGAGAAAAGCTATAGTCTGTCTGTATGTATTTTGCTATATTTACTCACTACAACAATCACCTATTTGTGTTATCTGCAAAGGGCCTTCATGGCCTTGTGGTTAGAGTACTTAACTTGGAATCACGATCTTATGGGTTTTTTTAGTCTGATTTTTAGATGGAAATACCCTTTTGGAAACTGATGCTGTTACTGTAAAACTGTTGACATTGCATGAAACCTGTGGCAGAGATTTTTTCTGTTGAGTTTTGTAGAAGACTGTATGATATTTCCGCCGTCACATTGAAGTTGAGAAATTGAAACACTGACTCAAAGTATTAAATGAACAATTCTTTTAATGAAACACAATCTTTACATTTTTTAACATAATACTCGAATTCAATATCCAACTCTGATAATAAAAAATTTCTAGCCTTCTTATATAGGCGGTTGGCACAAAGTTTATCTAATGCGGAACCGTTGCTATAACAACAACGGTGCAGCATAAGAAAAACATTTTTTTTTCATGTAAAAGCAAGAAAAACATACTTGAAATTGATGGCACCGTTACCTAACGGTGCTCTTGACGGTGACCGACCGTAAGGCTGACGGGGCCGTAATCCACGTGTAGGAAATATCGCGATCTTCGCGACAAAACCAAAATGTATTTTTATTTCTTTTAAGACCTTCAAGTAGGCCTGTTATTGGTAGTGGTGGAAAATTTAAGGCAGACGAGTTCATAGAAACTGTAAGTAGTTTTCCCTATTTAACTAATGCTATTTGAATTTTTGCTTTGATTTCTTTGGATACTTTGGCAAAACACCTATTAAGGAGCATTTTAAAGACCATTCTAGCTTAGCCAGGTCAGTAATATGAGAAGTCCACCAACTTCAAACTGAGAATCTAGGTAAGTGGCCAATCTTAGTCTTCAAACTGAGAATCTAGGTAAGTGGCCAATCTTAGTCTTCAAACTGAGAATCTAGGTAAGTGGCCAATCTTAGTCTTCAAACTGAGAATATAGGTAAGTGGCCAATCTTAGTCTTTAAACTGAGAATCTAGGTAAGTGGCCAATCTTAGTCTTCAAACTGAGAATATAGGTAAGTGGCCAATCTTAGTCTTTAAACTGAGAATCTAGGTAAGTGGCCAATCTTAGTCTTATGATTGGACAGCTGAATTTTGTATTCTTAACCAATGCAATTCCAAACATCTGCTTTTTTCCTTTCTTTTGACAAGATATTGCACATTTATGTAAGAAAGGCTAACATGGCTAAAACAAAAAAAAAGAGGGGTTTAATCTCAAATAAACAAGTAGTCCGCCATCTTAGATGTTAGAGTTGCATTTGAATATTTAATAGCTTGTGCAGGATAATTCAACATCATTTTGACTTGAAGAAATTTATGCATGTATAATCTCTCCTATTTCTAATGTTTCGAATTTATTCAAATGCATATGCATTACATGTTGTTCTTTTCTTTAGGCAAGAAATGCATTCTTGATATGTTTTTGTCTTGTTTTTTTTCAGCTTACTTTGTACACATTTATTGACTTTGGAGAATTGACATCCTTCATGAAACAGGCAGTCAGTCAGGTAAGGATTGTTAGTGTTGATTACCCCTCAGAATGCTGGGTAATTTTTTAAAATAGATTTTTGTGTCGTCTGGTTTCCAAAACCTTAAATACCTGCTTAATTTTGAATAAGAAAGATACTCATAGTAGCAAACAGGTAAGATCACAGGCCGGCCGCCAGTTTACTTGATGACTGGCCTGGATCCAACCTGTTTGCATAAGCATGATGTTGGTTCCATCACTATAAAGGCTAAAGGGTTTTTGCACTTTCTGTTAAAATGTTATCATGCCAGATGATGTAAAAATGAATTTTCAAGTACACATATTCATCTACCTGAGATATATGTATTTATACATAAAAAAAAGAATTAAAAGGTTTCATGTTAAAGTAGAATTTTAAGGTCAACGGAGAAAACATCAAAATGAATGTTGCATCCCTTCAGTGTTGTTTTTTCTTTGTTAGTTCTCTATTCAATCTCAAAGGCAATGCAACATTGCTTTTCAGTGCTTTCGTCATCTTAACTAGAAAAGGATTTACATAACTTTTTTGGAACTATCATGCTCTAAATTTCTGAATTTGACAACAAAAAAGTAGCATTGGTGTAGTATTTTGAAGACATTTCACTCTTAGAGGGACCCATAATAGATAGACCTCAGTTTTATCACAGGTAAAAGCCAGGCATTTGGTGTTATTTCTGTTTATTTTGATATATGTTTTCAGTTTGAGTTGGATGGCCTGGGTGGGGTGGTATTATCCCTGTATTCTGTGATATTGTCCAGGAAAATAGACTGGTAGGTGTTTATTATTAGTGTTTTCTCACCCCACTGTCCATTTCAAGAAATTAAGGGTCCTGCATGGCCAAGTGGTTGAGGTGGAGGACTTAAAACTTGGGGGTCCCAAGTTGAGCCCCACCGACACATCTGGGAGTGACCTGTGACAAGTCACTTCAGAGCCCTAGCCTAGTACTGGTGGAACCAGGTAAGCCATTTCATAACTGATAAATTGTTGATTTGGCATTGAACACCTTACAAACAAACAAATCAAGAATTTACTTAAGCTGATCACATATTTTGCAAATAAGAGTGGCATATCTGACATGGAATTAAAATGATCTTGAGTTCAAAAACACAGCTTGGCCATTTTTTCTCTGATATTTGATAAGTAAATGCAACATGATTTCTTTGTCACACACCACATATCAATTATGTTCATGTGGGAAAGCAGTCAGTAGCTTGGAAAGAATATTGAGAAGTACTGGCTAGAAATGTGAATATCATGGATTGGTGCTCTTATTTCTGCAATAGAACTGAAACACTGTTGAAACTGGCATCATAACAAATCCATTCCAAGTGCTTTCTCCCAATCTAGACTGTTAGGGTGGGGGTGCACTGTGAGAACAATGGTCCTGGGTTTGAATCGCAGTCTGATCATCAGAATTCTTCAGAGCAAAAATGCATCCTAGGTTGCCTTTCTCCAACCAGTTGAATGAATAAGTACCAGTGAGGGCATAAACCAATGTGCCCTGTATGCCTTTGTGGCATACATGAACAGTCGGTTTATCACCAAGTGATTTGAGAGGTAATTGCTAAGTCATCTTATTATGCCTAGCTAAGAACGAGATTATAAACCCTACCTTTACCTTTTTACTATTATCATTTTCATGCCCTTGGATCAAATGAGGTATGTGAATGTAGTCTGCCTCCCTAATTAAGGTGTTTCCAATCTTCTTTTTCTTCATTTTCAATTTCTCATTTCAATGAGATCTCCTTTTTTCTCCTTTATCAGTGTTCGAGATGACATGGATGAGCCGACAAGTAAACTGATGGGAGCTCATGGCTATTGTACTCAGGTAAGACTACTTACATGTATAATTTGTTCGAGGACATACTCAATTTACTTGTAAAATTTGTTACAGCACACTATCTTTTTACATGTGTTGTTTGCTCAAGGACATAGGCGATTCATATGTCAAGTATCTTCTAGGACATAACCTAAATACATGTACAGGGTAGGCTGTCGAATGTGTTCAATTATGTGGTGGACTATTTACACATACACTTTTTTTTCCAGGATATAGACCATTAACATGTATATTTCATTATAGGATATGGTTAACCTGTATCTGACAGGGAGGGCTGTCTCAAATGTGTTCAATGATGTGGTGGAATTAGACTCGGGTGATGGGAATGTGACTATACTGAAGGGGGTTGTGTCACGCTGTGATGTAGGGTTACTGTCTCTGTTTGAACACTATAAGTCATGTCAGGTAACCTTTTTTGCTTATTCGCATTGAGTTTTTTATATGGTTTAAGCAGTTTTATAGCTAAATTACAATGCTTTTTAACCAAAGAAGAAGACTCCAAACTTGGATTTGATCAAGCTTATTAGAACCGTCTGTATATAAGGTTGTCAGCCAGAAGACTACTTTTCATGGAAATTTTGACTTAATGCGATACCTAATATACTAATTTATATGGCATGTTGACTTGATTGCAGAAGACATCCCTGGTTACCAGTTTTACATTAAAAGAAATCCACCAATATTACTAAACTTTTTTTTAAAGGGTCTCCGGCTGTTTCTTTTGATTTAAGTCAATCATCATATCACAAATGGATCACATCAATGCCAATAATAATTTATGATGAAGGTTAATATCATTATTCATATCAGGAATGTTTGAATAATTTAAGTACTTCATAGAAACTGTTAAATGAATTTGATGGCAGGATTTGCACCAATTCAACAATCTTCTAATTAGTTCATGACCAAAGTTTACTTACTGTAATTTCTTATTTCTTGGTAATCAACCAGTTCTAGGCCAGGATAAAGGGCTTTTCAAAAGAACACTCCACATTTAACCCATTACCAAACAATAACAACATTTGACTAGTTTGGTGCAGACGACTCTGGAAAACATTGGGGAAAAAGGAGAAATTACTCTTTACGAGCAATTTCTCCTTTTACCCCAATGTTTTCTGCCCTATCAGAAGACTATTTTTCAATTTCATCACATTTTGAAATGCCGTCTGCAAACTCTTTCAATTTGGGTCAGTAAAAATTTGGCGATTGGTAAAGGGTTAAGCAAGTTGATGTTTTTAAGAAATGCCAATAAAGACATGACTTAAAGCCATTATTTATTTCATTTCATTCCGTTGTTAACCTACCATAACATCCGTAATGTATATTTTGTATTGCAAGTTAAAAATTCCATTCATAGAATTTCAATTTTAAAACTTTGTTTTAATGCTTTACTTACAGGTTGGAACGTATCTCAAAACTCCCCGTAACCCAATTTGGGTGGTTTGTAGCGAGAGTCACTTTAGTGTCATGTTTTGTCTCAAGAAAGAGCTGACGAGTGACTGGAAGGCGGAGAAACGATTTGATCTGTTTTATTACGATGGTCTAGCCAGACAGCAGGAGGAAATCAAGCTTACTATAGGTTAGTTTAAATGTTTGACAGTAAAATCAATAAATGTGGCCTTTTATTTTGTTACAGTTTCCCTCATATACAATGTATGTGGTTGTTATACTGATTTTATGTTGACACTTAAAATGATAAATGTGGCCATATATTCTGTGTCCTGTTGACTTTATATGTTTAGGTTTTTATTTTTACTGATTTCATGTTGAAATCAATTACAATCAGCACTTTTGAAGTAATTATTTATTTGAGATTTTTGATAGAAACTTTTATGATGAATGAAGAAGTCTATGTGAAGTATTGTCAGTTGATAAACTTTCATTTGTTTGATAAAATTTGAGACACAAATGGTCAAAATTAGATTTTTGGGGGGTATAATATGTTTGTTTTTAATTTTAGACACAAATAGTTGATGAGGGTCATTTGTTTAGATTTATAATTTCAGATACAAACTGTTAGTTTGAAGGAAAAATGTTTAACAATGAAGCATGTTTATATTATCAGACACCATCAACCAATATGAAGGGATGTCAGTCAATGATCATACACATTTTTATAATTTCAGACACAATCAGCCAACATGAAGGGATGTCAGTCAATGATCATACACATGTTTATAATTTCAGACACAATCAGCCAATATGAAGGGATGTCAGTCAATGATCATACACATTTTTTAATTTCAGACACAATCAGCCAATATGAAGGGATGTCAGTCAATGATCATACACATTTTTATAATTTCAGACACAATCAGTCGATATGAAGGTCCAAGTTCAGAAGAAGAGCTGGTACCACCTCTAGAACACTGTATCAGGACAAAGTATGATCAATTTACACCTTATTGACACCATGTAGTACCTTTGTTATTATGTCATTTTGCTAGATTTTGATAGCCCCTCATGCTTTGCCTAATGAATTTTAAGGATATCTCTATATAGGCGGTCAGATTGGAAGTGCCTTTTTTAAAATGCTAAATGTGGTTTCTGCTTTTTTATTGCAAATTTTTCTCTGCAGATTGAGGTTCAAAATGTTTTCTATGTCCCAATTCCAAAGAGAAAACAGAACGAAAATTGAAATCAAATTTGTATAGCAAGTTATGACACTGGTGATATGAATTCTTCTTTTCTCTCCAAACTTTGTTGGCAAAGGGTTAGGTCACTCACAAAATCCTCTCTTTCCAAGTATGATTCTTTATGTCCTCTGCAGTAGAATCATCAGAGCCAAGGGCTATTTGGTGGAATTGTGACATCATTATTTTTTAATTACAGATGGGAAGGTGCCTGCGTTGAATGGAATGGAACAGAGCCGTTGTTGTGATGCCATCTCTTAACAACTCATGATTATCATCAACTCATACTCAAAGTATCACTACTGCGGAGCATGATATCCATCTTTACTTGCCATGACAGAATGAGAACATATTATGATATATGTTAGCAACTTAAGAAGCAATTATCAAAGCAATTTAACCCATTCCCTCATATGGGGTTTTGAGAATTGTCCAGATTGAAAGCATGAAGAGTTGACAATTAAGGATGTGAAACAGTAACATTTAAGAGAAAAAATCTTTGTTTCATAAGAAGAGGTTGCTTTCATCAAGCAATTTCTCCTTTTGAAACAAAGGTTTTCGAAAGTAATTTGCTGCAGATTTATCATTGTCAATATTGAGAAATAGGCTTGATTTCACATTTGACATTTTTGTGGTTCAATTCAATACTACAGTAATCACTTCATGTTTATGAAGCACTTACTACAGTATTGCACTGAACCCTCAATTTATTTGTGTGGAAAAAGGAGAAATTGTTCATGTGACTCATGAGACCAATTTCTCTTGTTTCCACAACGATTTTTTAAAGACATCTCTAGCAAACTTGTAAATTTCTAGGCTTGTTTGGTAAATGGTTGAGTGTTATATGATCAAAGTAGTGATAGGGAGATTTTGAAATTTATCGAGTTTTATTTATTAATGAAATTGTTTTGTTTGAGATAACTAGATATTTATTTGTTATTTTATAATATAGTTGATCAATTTACATGTTTTTTTTATGTAAAAGATGAGATGTTCTATTATATGTGCCTTTTAAAAAGGCTATGTTCAATATAGCGGCCGTATCTGCCTGGCTAGTAGTTAGTACAAGGTAGTCAGTACACCTTGAAGTTTGTCTTTACCAGTGCTGCACATAGTAGTTACTCCTTAAACACAAACTGTCTCCAATACCCCCTTCCCTCCACTTACACAAGTATTCACTAATGAAAATAGATTTGAAGGTGCTTGTTTGCCGAAGTGAAAAGTTTAAATGACAAAATAAGATACAGTTTCAGTATTGTCATATGATATACAATTAAAAGTAGCCATTGGAAGCGTAATTAATTCAGGAAGCATCAATTTATCTAATTATATGTATGTTCAGTTTATATGCATTTGAACTCAAAAAGGATGTCAGCTTAAAATATTAACATTATTGAAATACATGTTCACTCACTCTACACTCACATTTAAGAATTAAAACAATCTTATTTTGCTTCCAATGACTAACCTTCAGTCTATATCATATAACAGTACAACTGTTGTGCAGTTCTTAAAAAAAAAGATTTTTAACTTCCAAATTCCTTCACATCTGTGAAAAGAGACCTTTAATGAGTACATTTAACTTGGAATTTTGTATATGGTTGTTGAGCAAAATTTAGATGTGGGTCAGACCCACAGCAGAAAGGCTTTATGATATATCTTGTTAATGAACATGGGCTTAAATTGAGATTTGTTTTTATATTCATTGTGTATTTGAGCAATAGAGCTTTAGGTTGCTTCGATGCCACTACGTTTTCATAGAACTTTGGATTTCCTGTTTGTAAGCAGTTCTACCCTGTTTTCCCCACAACGACTTACATAAATAAGTGTGTCTCACTTTGACACATATGTAAACAGACTAAAAAATATATTGTGAGAAAAGAAGAAATGGATGAATCTCACGTATGGCTTATGCTATTGCAAGAGGTGCTCTTTAAGTATGTAAGAATACTTTTAGATGTCAACTAATACACTTTGACACACT
Organism: Cerastoderma edule; assembly: GCA_947846245.1. Lineage (NCBI taxonomy): Eukaryota > Metazoa > Mollusca > Bivalvia > Cardiida > Cardiidae > Cerastoderma > Cerastoderma edule. Next base: position 12,235,419 of record OX401414.1, on the reverse strand, counting down.
TGCATTAAAATGCTGAAGAACCATTGTAGATAACGACAAAATACCGTTTTTTCATTATTATTTAAGAATTCCCTTAAGTGTCAATGCCGTTTATAAGTAGACATGTCTTTCAGAATCTCTGAAGAAAAACAAAGAATATATTTGGAAAAGATGAAATTGTGTTCGTGTTATTTATGCATTAATTTTTGGGTAGTATGCTGTTTTTAACAGCGTTTCAGTCATGACGTGGTAATCATTGCACCAATCCATACTCCATATATTTCTGACCATTCTTGCACAAGGGTTTTCTAAACAACTGACTGCTTTCCCATATGAACATAATCGAATAGTGGTGAGAAACAAATATATAAATTATGTCATATTGACTTCATTAAATGTCGCGAGGAATAGTGGCAGAAGCCAGATCTCAGACCAAGGACTCTGTAAAACAAGTCAGACACTCTACCATTGAGGTAAAGAGACCCAGTCTGGAACATTTGAGGCATGTCGTTTTAACTCATTTCCCCATATGGAATTTTGCTTATGGCTCAGTAAAAACACTTAAGGTATGCACTATATAAAGGAACATCTCTATTGGGTCTTTTTGGTGGGCAGAAAGCATCATGAAGAAAGAAGGAATTGCTTATCAACAACAATCGCTCATTGTGTCAGATATGTTTTTAACTAGTTTCTGCAGCTGCGTTATAACGAGAATACAAAGTAAAGAACTGATCAGTTCCATCATAGTAAAGTTATCAAGTTCTAAAATATTTAAAATTGGATGAACCTCTTCCTTAATATTGAGAGTTAAATGCAAGACTTTAGTAAGTGCTCCAGGTTTGTTAAGGGCTAACTTTAGTCTTGCATTGAACACTCGGTATGTACATGGACTTGATTAACCCATTACCAAACAGTGGCGACATTTGAACAGTTTGTTGCAGACGACTCTGGAAAACATTGTGGGAAAAGGAGAAATTGCTTTAAACAAGCAATTTCTCCTTTTCCCATCATTTTTCGATTTCATCACAGTTTGAAATGTTGTCTTCAAACTCTTTAATTTGGGAGAGTCGAAAAGTTGGTGTTTGGTAAAGGGTTAAGCCACCTATAGTAACACTCACAAAGAATCGGGACAAAATTTAAAACTTCTTACGAGTATAATCAGTGAGATTGCTCAGTTTTAATTACTAATGTAACGTACCTGCTCTGCCCTCACCGAGATCAATCGGAACTACTCGGGTATTTCCGTGAGCTGTGAAATATTTTCATTGGATAAACCCGATGTGTTCAGATTGCACCGAGATATGACCGTAAGATTTGTGGCTCTGAAACTTCAATAGCCTTGGAGAGGCCGCCTCTGATCAGTTTTATTGCTGAAAGTCTTATCCGCTGCGACACACGTGTCTTATATATCTGAAAGGCTCTTGTTTGCTAGTGAAAGTCTCGTCTACAATCTTCGTCGTGCTAAGGAGCTTTATGTATGGGCTGCAATAAACGACAATCGTGTGAGAACCGGGATCTGTGCGACAACTGGGTGTGTATCCAGGAAACAATAGAACATTATTAGTCTGGATCTGGATAAGTTAATCGCAGGGCCTTTCGGCATATGAATGACGGGAATTTGAAGCTCCCATGCTTGCTTCCTTGACACTGAACCAGTACTCACATCGATTTGCGGGTTAGTCCCGGCAATTTTCACCACGTATAACGGGTATTGAACCTGGGACCTAAGGTACAAGAGGCCGACGCTCTACCATTACACCATTGTCGACCACACTGGTAATTTGTAAGACCATGTTTCATAGTCGATGTGAAAAGATAAACTTTAACTAAACTTTGGGTCTCTCTTCATCTCCAAAGCGACATTGGTGCAGGGGTAGAGCGTCGGGCTCTTGTACCGAGGGTCCCGGGTTCGAATCCCCGATGGGCGGGGTGAAAGTTTTCGGGACTAACCCACAAACCGGCGTAGCTAGGAAGCAGTCATCGAGAGTGGCTTTGAACAAGCTTTAAGCTTCCTTCAGAATCAGTGTAAAACATAAAACATATACGGTAAAAAATAAAATCAGGTGGAGTAGATTAATTGCAACGTCTTTGCTTCATATGGTGTAAACTATGACAAAAAGGGAAATAAGTTCTCAAGAGCAATATCTCCTTTTATCACAATGCTTTCCTCATGTATCGTCTGTCGCATGCGTGCTTAATCGAGAATTCATTGAATTGAAAGAGTTAACGAAACATAACTAGTTAAGCGCTAATTTCAACATTGCATACCAAATATAAATACATACATCAATATACATACTTCGATATGTGTGTTAACATCTCGGGTGATGTACCTGTGAACTCCGGGTCGTGATTCAATTTCGTTTTATGTTGGTCTTTTCTTTGTTCTGATTTAAAAGGCTTGTATTCCTTTTCCAATGTTGAGTGGATTCAAATGACGTTGTATGGGACGTTTCGAGGGTAAGTTAACTGTCTTTTTAGATGCGCTTAAAACAAAATATTTGTGTGATAATTCATGAATCGTCTGTTGAACTTATTTGTTGGTACATCGCGTATGAAAACGAGTTTTTTTTCCAACTCGTATTAATCACTCTCGATTTTGCTTAATGGGTAAATAATTAGTGCTCGTGCCGAATAACGATTAAATGAGAGACAGAAACTCCTGGAATTCGATCTCACGACCCTCATGTTTCCCGAGGGTCATGACCCTAAACCACTGTCTTCCACATACACGTTGATGGTCTTTGGCTTTTGAGGTATTGAACTGTGACGGTAATAGGGTTGCGTTTATGTATAAATACTACTTCTACAGTCTCGCCGTGGGAGCCGGCTTTTATGGGTGATTCGGTTAAGTGGTTGGCTTTCTCTCGAAGTTAAGCAACGTACTAAATGGTCAGTACCCGGATGGGTGACCCGCGGTGGCTTTACTCCGAGAGGGACCCGATATACGTTACACAATTGGTGGCAGCGGTGGGATTCGAACCCACACCTCCGAAGAGACTGGTGGCTTTACTCCGAGAGGAACCCGATACACAAAACTAATCCTTTCCTTATCGTGTATTCTCACCTAGTCCAGATATCTGGTCTCGAAGGCTATTGCTATTTTGACTGACGCCTTCGAAGCACGATAAAAAGCTTAGTTCACGGACCATTATTGAGACTAATTCTTACCTTACCATAGGAATGTCTTTCCAATGAATAATCCGGCTAGTTAAGATGTAGCGTACAAGCTTCGATGACCGGGTAGTCGAATCAATTATAAAGACCAAAAACACAATGTTAATACAAATGTGACATGATTCATTTGACTCTCACCACTCTGATCAACAACTTTCTTGTGGGAAAGTAGTCAGCGGCTACGAAAAAATATCGACCAAGCCGGGTTATCGAACTAGACACCAAAAGACAATACCAGTACCAAAGTGATATGAATCATTTGAGTCTCACCACTGATAAAATACTAAAATATTCAAGTAGGAAAGAAGTCAGCGGGTTGGAATAAATACTGTGCAGTACTGACAAAGAACATTTATGTAAGGAGTGTTGACCTCCGTAAATCGACTAGAAAAAGATTGAAAACAGTGTAAACCCAAATCTTGTCGGTCACGTGGGATAGGGTTACGACCGTAAAGCTAGCTCACGGTACAAAGGCTGTGGTTGCTTGTTTCAAGGGATAGTGGACCTCCTTCCTCTATCACGGTTAAGCCGAATATCGTAATACAATTTTCTCTGTTGGGTGTTTAACGCCATGTCAACAATTTTTCAGCTATGTTACGGCTTTCCTTGATCCACCAATACTGCGATAGGGCTCCAACGATATCAGGTGTGTCTATGGAGTTCGAACTTGGGACCCCCGAGTTTTAAGTCCACCACCTTAACCACTTATGAATAAGCTTTGAACATGTATAATTTATAAATATGTTTTATATACTCTCTCTTTGATACGTAACAACTATGACGTGGCTGTATCATAGTTGTTGAGAGCGTTGTGGCCAATGGAGAGTCCGTTTATTAGGAACGAATTCTACTTTGGGCACAACGTTATCAACTTATTATTTCAAATTGTAAAATGATACAGTATAACAGAAAATTTGGTGAAAATCCTTGCATTCGTTCCATGGAACGTAACCTCTGCCTGTTATCAGGCAAGTTTACGTTTTATTGGAACGATGTCACCATAGTAGAACTAAAGTGTACTTAAGTGTAATAGCCATAACAACACATTATTATGCGCCGTATCAAATTTGTCATTAAATGTACTTTGTTTGTTTTAACATGTATGTATATGGGCCGGTGGCCTTAAGTACAATAAAAGAATTTGAAATTTTAAACTAGCCACTTGGCTACGCGTAATATAACACACGCTGTGTTGACGAGAAGAAAAGATATGCTACATAATATACATTACTATTTGGCTGCTTACAAATGAAAACGCATATCGTCTACCGTGACTCGATCTTCTTCGTTTTGTTTTTTTCCGGTTCATGACACACTTGTAGCAAACCATTGTCCTTTAATTGTATTATGAGATTAGTCTTAAACGAAAAACAACAACACGCCAGAAAGAAATGAAATGTAATAAATAAAATCCTGCGTTTTTATATGGAGTAGAAACGAAAAAGGCAAAAGGAGAAACCGGTCGTTACGAAAAACCTATCTTTTTGTCACAATTAGTTTAGACTCATTTACTTTACATCGGTAGTGAGGGAAACTTGAAGCTTAATAGATTCACTCTCGATTTCTCATACTTGTTCTAAGAATCATCTGCTGAATATTTTACAAAAAGAATGATAAAACAGCGGATACTTTCAATAATGGCTTACAAAAAAAACTTTCAAAACCAACAAACAAGGCGAACAAGGTTTAAAATTCAGAGAACACTTTTGTAATCTTCATACGCATAGCTTAATTATATTGGCCAAAATACCTTGTAACATCAACAAAAAAGGCAAACAATGCGAACTAGCATTTAACTGTCGTCATAGGTGACTTCAACTCGGTCCAATGTCCTTGCTATCTTAGTTGATCATGGTTGACTCGGTTATAATTCAATTGAACTTTTCCGCTGACCTGGAGTCTGTCATAGTTTAAACCTTTACAAATCGCCAAATTTTCGACTGTCCGAAATTGAAAAAGTTTGCAGACGATATAACAAAATGTGGTAAAATTGAAAAACAATCTTCTGACAGGGCAGAAAACATTCTGGGAAAAGGAAAAAATGCTCGTCAAGAGCAAGTTCTTCCTTTTCCAACAATGTTTTCCAGACGAACTGGTTGAATATCGAAATTGTTTGGGTTAAACGGACTATCACACAAATGGAGATTTTAATCTGTTTGAGATGCAATGTTTTTACCGGTTAAATGACAACGCATATCTTTAAAGAAACGTGTAGTAGATTGTTCATACACTTTGCAACCTTTTCATAACCCTATGGTACACTGCCGGTATAGTAACACGTTTAAACGGTTTATTTTGTAAACAATAATTTATTATTCCCACTGCGTGAAATTAACGAACGACAATGATCGTGACTTCAATATGGGTTGTCACCGAACTAGGGGAACTAGCACCGGTGTGTCCAATCGTCACTACTCGGGCATTTCCGTGAGCTGAGAAACAGCTCTTTTCATTGGATAAACCCGATGAGTTCGGATTGCGATGTGAAAGAGACAAAACATTTTTTTTTCATCTAAGCACTGAAATGTGCGAATTTTTTTATTTTACGAGTTTGTAATAAAAACGCAGGTTTAAAGATTCTTTAAAAAGAATGAACTTAAAATGGTCATTAATTTAGTGGCGACGATTGTTAAAATCGTTTTTCTTTCTTGCTCCTCATAGAACATAATCTATGAGATAGTCTCTTTAACGCTTTCCCAAACAACAAATTTTCGACTTTCCCAAATTTAAAAGGGTTTGCAGACGACATTTCAAAATGTGATTAACTTGGAAAATGATCTTCTGATAAGACAGAAAACATTGTGGGAAAAGGAAAAAATGCTCGTTACGTGATCAACTGCCTTAATTGATCCCCCCTACATGAGAACTTGTGTCTGGTCCAAAACTAAAGAAAACACAGAGCTTTATTATGTGTTTTCCAGCAGACGTGATTTGAGGTACTATTGAGTATGAGGTTGACCGATTATTTCATATTCACATACCCATTCCAGCTGACAACTTAAATATTTTTATACATACATGTACATTAATATTATGCGAAAAAAGCGTTTTCTCGTCTAGTTCATTAGTTTCTTTCATTACCATTTAATTGATATTCATGTCCTTAGGTATACAGGGATTTTTCCTTGAATTATGAAGAGGCACAGGCCTTATAAATTTGGGAGGTATTGCCGCTGAATTTACTGCATTGGGAAACCAAAGAGCTGGTATTACTTTGAATATTTGTGGAAACTGCATGGTTTCAAAGAAGATTCCAATTAGGAAGATGCCTCATATAGGCATCTGTTACATAACACCAAAAAACCCTTGTTTGGCATTGCTATCAAACTTGACAATGAATAAATACCACTTAAGGAAATTGGTTTTAAAAAAAAAAGAAAAAGAAGAGAAAACACTATGTATATGTCATCAGTGTATCTAAAATATTTAATTTATTCTGTACAACAAAAAGAAGATGAAATAAAAGCAAAAAACAATAAGGATAGAATATAGATCATTCTTCATGTTTTCAAATTCAAAGATACTTGCAAGAGAATTAGCTCACCAATTTTCAACAAGACAAAAAGTCCATACGAACAATCATTAGGTCAAAAATAAATAACTGTAACAAACGAAACAAAATCGTTCTCTGAATGATAGATGCAGTTAACACGAAATCCCATTAAAAATATTTTTTCAATAAAAACCAACTATTCTTTAATTTAAAATGACTATCTCACAGAAGTAGATTTGAATCTTTTGTAGATTAAGATATCTTCTATAAATGAAATGACATGATAGACCTACAAACACACTTACAAAAACCTTTACTATTGATACTCTTTGTAAACCCCTCCATAACCGTTTGGTAAAGAAAAAGTGCTTCCAGTTGTCTTGCAGATATAATAAACTGTTAAAACAGTTTACCTTTATAAAGAAATATATATAACATCGTATTTCCGATCAATATAACGTATTCTTATCACGCGATACCAGCCAGCAGCGTCAGATAACAACACTTGATCATTTATAAACAAATTTATTCTATCAAAGCACTGAAAGGTATTCATGTTTGTTTTAATTTGATTCTTTATTTTTTACTGAAAACTCATATATTCATCATCATCTGAAAGAAATAGAATTGAAATGGTCAAATATTTAGTGGTGAGCCTTTCTCAAACATAATATTAACGTTTATTATTCTCAAAACACAATCTATGAGCTAATATCATCTATTTCTATACTGTAACATTATCTTTTATTTTGTTTACAGGACGAGACACCGTCTCTCATGGAAACCACGACAACAGCGCCGCCTGGTATTGGTAATCTTATTCCAGAAATGACGCAATCGAATTCTCTCCAGTCTTGGATCATCATCGTGAGTTGCTTCGTCACCGTGGTATTCGCATTATTCGCAATGTTCGGTTACGTCTGCTTGGTTTGTTGCTATAGCAGACACCATGGAATGCACTCTGACCTTTTGAGCCACGGCGAAATCGAGGCTGCGCATCCTTTGACGCCGTTGTCTTACAAAGATGAAATTCTTAGAAGAACGAGGCCGTGAGGAAAGCGGAATGTAAAAAAGGAAACTAAAATATCAAATAGTGTGAATCACATTGTCTGGCAACACATGGCTTGGAAATTTAATAGCACCATTGTCACCATGCCTAATGATGTCACATGGATTTCTAGTGATCACCGGCGCAAACACTGTATATCAAAAACGTGGTATTACTTATGAAAAACAAAAACGCGCTGCACATCAGCATATTGTACCATCTTTTTCAATAAAGATGCAGCTGTCCTAAAAATTCTACATGAACAAAAACCGGACGCTGGTAACATTGTCTTAAAGGCACATAAAAGGAGAGGAGTACAAATAAATTACTAAAAACAATTTAAAAAATATATGGAGTTCTTTTATCATGTTCATAAAATTCATGAGAATTATTTTACAATGCATTGAGACCCTATTACATAGACTCCTTTATCATAAGTTATTTTGTGCTTGAAATATAGTTGTCTCCAATTCAATCATGTTTATCAACAACCTGTTTGTTTACATATTCAAAATAACGAATTCTGATTGGTCGGTTCAAATATTTGTGTATCAACTGTCAAGGTCAGGGGTAAAAAAATCACACAATCTGAATTATTAAACTGGTTAATCTGGTTTATTTCTTGTTGGCTGTCACGTTTAAGTTGTGCTGATGGATTTTTTTGGTGATAACTATTTTAGCCTGACCAAAAGTTTACCAAATTATATAGTTTGATATAGCATTTATCTCCTTTTATGTGCCTTTAAGAGATCTTGGCGCCATTATCATGTAAGAATATATCATGTCTAACTATATATAAATAAAATAGGACGTCACTTCCTGTTCATGATGCAGCTGTCCTCAAAATGAGACATGAACAAAAACCGGATGTTGGTGACATTGTCTTAAGAGATTTTGGCCCTATTTTAAAAATATACTATTTCGAACTCTAGATAGATAATTATAACGTTACTTCCAGTTCATTTTCCACTTTTGTGGTTCTGATTGAGGTCTTGGTTACCCATATGTAGTCCGTATGGCCGTAGATGATAGATGAAAAATTCCAAGGCGTACATCTTTTGTGGTGGAACGTAGTGGAATGAGATTGCGTAGTCACTTATACTTTCTTTACCCTGGAAGATAAAGAAGGACAACGTATTAATTACATGCAGAGGGGCTTGAAAAATGCATATAACTCCCAAACCCATGTATATATTATAGATTATATACATGGATTCGGGAGTTATGCATTGATTCAAGCCCCTGTGGTAATGTCTTTAGCTTAAAGCCATACTTGTGCTCAGTTACACAAAAATTGTGAAAGTTCCAGAATAGTTGTAAATTAACTTAAAAGTACTTTAAATTCCGTTTTACAGAGGAATTGAGAAAGTAACACGTTCACATAATGCTTTTAAAAGAGTGGATACTATAATGTTTGTTTACAATTATATATAGCGATAAAACAAGGTCAGCTGAGAAACGTTGGGAACCAATAAAACCCAAGAAATTCTCCATTTTGAATGTTCACGTTGTGTACATCGGATAAATGCAATTATTTTTAAGTGTTTCACGTGAATTTTTGTAACCAGGTGGTCGTCACTCGTTAATCCGAGTGCTTCTTGCTATTTTAGATGTCACTCGAAAGTAAACAATGGGTACCAAATTTGTGAAAATAGTACTTTGAAAAATAGGTAATGGGTAGCGCAGACGTTATATTGTCATGATCGCTATGTTTCAACATATTCTATCATAATCTAAAACTCATATTACCCAGTTTTGCAGTTTTTCTGAGCGCTAGTATGCTTTTAAACTTTTAATTTTACATCAATTTTGAGGGAAGCTTGAAGCTTATCTAATTCACACTCGAATACTGCTTCCTGGATATTGCACCAGAAGTCCCGCCGATTCGTAGATAAGTCCCGGCAATGCACACTTCGCTTTACGGGGATCAAACCCGGGACCCTCGGTACAAGAAGCCGGCGCTCTACCACCGAACAATTGTTGCCTACTGATAACGTGTTTAATGTGCATGTTCTTTTTCTATTTTTGTTAAAGCCACAGTCAGCAACTATGTACACGTATTTGTTATGTGTGAATGTAAGATTTAAATGCAGTGTCTTTTTTTATATATTTTCTATAACGTAATGGCCATTTCATTATATCATAGCTTGTGTTAAGGGAGCACTTTAAAATACATACATAATATCATCTGTGCGATTTCAATTAATGAATTTTTTCTTTTTTTACTTCTTAATATCGAACATTAATCAAATATCTGAAAATCAACTGCTTATGTGTACGCTGTTGCGTTTCAAAATATTAAATGTATAATGAAGTTTGAAATCCTTAGGCCGAACGGTGTTTATTTTAACATTTGAGTAACTGTGCTTGTTCAAAGATGTAATAGAAGTTAACAATCATATTCGTGAAAACTTCTTATCAGCTATATTTTGATATGATAAGTACTAAATAATTATCATGAGAATCAAAATAATATCGTTTTGAATTATTTAAAGTGTATATACAGTAAATTAACAATTATTTTAATCCCAAAGCGTAACATCGCTTTTGAGATGTCCCGCATACAAATTGAACACACTGGATTATATTGACGCTTACTGAATTAATAATGCTTTCAAAGCCTTATCTTAATTGTACATCAAACAACAGTGCAAAATCTTTATAGTTTCAACGACACCCTTTGACTTTTAAAATTTCTTATTAGGTAAAGCAACATTAAAGTTTGTAACAATGGCTGGCAATCTGTATAATCCGACAGAAAGACTAAAAAATTAAAAAAGATCATACCTTCTTTCATTCGATCCGGAAGCATAAAAAGATCAATCAATTCAATGATTATCATTTTTGTATTAATCTACAAAATCACAATAATGTCAGACCGTTCAAGAAACAGTGTGCTAGCTGGTGCTGGTACCATATGTCACAACCCATTTGCGCAATGCTCAGGGAACCAGTGGTTGAGAGTCCACGAATGGAAAGTTGTTTCCCTTTAACCATGATTGTTTATGTGTGCATGTATGTTTTGGCACGCAACGAGAATACAACAATGGTGATGATCAGTGACACAGTTAGAGTCGTGTTCATGAAGTGTTTCAAAAACTGCGCAATGAGTTTGTTTTCTTTTTGTGTGTATGAACGTGTGGTTATAAATTAGAATCGTCTGGACAAGAAAACTCAAATGAGTACACGCACTATTTGGTTTAGAGAAGATATGAAGAAGTCAAGAGGTTAATCTTATTTCATAATTCATTATTATTCATTAGAATCGTTTTGACGAAAGAATTATGATGCACATGTACGTTATACGACTCAGAAAGCGAATGCAGAGGCTAACAAAGAAAGCATGCCTAATATGTAGATCTCTGGGGGATAGAGTTTCATTTAACCCCTTATGAAACAACTTCCAGTGCAATCTATCAAAAGCTTTTAGACAAATATAAGAGTTCCCAGATTTCCAAGAAAAACAACAACATTAAGATGTCAAGATATTCAATGCTTAGTATCACTAGAAAGAATAGAGAAATATCTAAAGTTGACCAGACAAGAGTTGTGAAAATCTTCACAAAATATTATGTTGCAAGTGTCAGCTACAATGCGTAAATGTATCATGGCAGCGGTTCTTGTATGTAACTATAATGTAAAGAGTGAAATCCACATGTAAAGTTTAAAAGCGTTGCCAGAATCGGATGCATCAATAGGTACCAGAAGTAAGTGAAATGAGGTGATGATTTGTTTTAGTTGAGTCATGCTTAATACGAACCGTGTCACTGACCAAAATGTTCATGTGGGAAAGCAATCGGAAGCATGGATTAAATATTATAAAATATTGCCCAGGTAAAACAAGTAGTAAGATTTTCCATGCACCCTTAATTGATGTTAATTTGGGGGACTTCCGGACCCTTGTATATGGATTTGTGAAAGGAAAATGATGATATCTTGGGGTTTTTTCTCCAGGAATTGGGGGTCATTCACTATAAAAGTTGGGTGCCAAGAAAAACCCTGCCAACAAAATAACTAGATCCATTGATTGCATTATTTTGACTAAAAACTTGTTGTAAACAGCGTGAAACGCCATTCAAACAAGCAAAATCAGCGTGAGGGACACTACATTCAAGTTAAAGCGTCGTTAGAATAAAATACAAAACACCCACCTTCTTGGCCCCATTGGCGTCGTATTTGTAGTACCAATCCGGATAGCCGCCCTGTAAATGCGTCTCCGGATCGAAGCAATGGAACCGGCTCCTGCCCATGAAATCCGTCGAATTTCCCGCTTTAATCCCCAATCGCTCCATGCAGTGTCCAAGTTCGGCATCCTCGGCGCCGCCATCTTGTCTACACAAGGACGAATCGTTTCCGCTGTTGGCGAATCGACGGAGCGCTTCTTTGCTCAGGACATATCCAGCTCCGCCGCTGAAATAACCCTGCTTGACGATCGTCTTGAAATGGTGACCGAAGTAAATTGGCGCGTTTTTGTCCTCGCCCGACAAGAAGTAGCGCAGGTTCTCCATGATGACGTAGGTGTCGTCATCCGCCTTCATGAACCAATCAGCGTCGTCGAAATAGTGCTCATACATGTAGCGGAACGCCTGCATCGTCTTCCCTGTCAAATGTTCCCGCCCCTCGGATACGTTGAGCCCGACCGTCGGGAAATCGGGGTTCGTTTCGGAGCTTATGAATACGAGCACGTTGCACCTATGGGCCCAAGTCTTCCGAACGTGCACGGCCTTCTTCTTCAGATTGTCCGGACTTGTCATTATCCAGCATAGGACTCGAACTTTCTCTTTGAGCGCTTTGGCGACCTCGTCTTCGTCTGAAAGAGTTTTTATGTTTCAAATACTAGGTACCGTTTTACTGAACAACTTAGGAAAATATTTGCTTTTGCTTAAGTCAAAACTGATAAACATGGATAGTATCTTAGAATGAAAGTACATTATAGCAACGTGACACGTCATTGGAAGCGTATAGGAGAGACGATTCAAATGATGTGTTACTTTGCAATATTGCTTATCTAAATATTAAAATGAGAGGGAATGTTTCTTAGAATTTACGCAAATCTTAAGCATTAAATGTTTGGTAAAACGGTACCCAGTTGACTTAACCCACTCCCAAATGATTTGTCAGGGTCGCTTTCAAAATGAGAGCTATTGAAAGCAATAGCCCCATGCATATGTGCATTTTGTCTGACGGAGTATTGTAGCTAAATTATTAGCTAAACCTCTATAATTATTCATTTTAAGGCGTGTCGTCGATTTTGAGGTCAATGCTTTGATCACAGGTGATTCCGGATGACCAAAAAAACCGTCCGCCCCAAAGGCGTTCTAAGTTGTCTGTAGATGATGAGTTTAGAACTGATTATTGTTGTTGTTTTTTAAATCGATGTTGAAATAAGATTCAACACTCTCGATTCTGCTAGATCTACCTGGATTATACTACAAGTATACTCGCACCAAAAATGGACATAGCCTAATTGTAATCGGCTTCTAGGGGAACCGAACCCACAGCACTCTTCTTTCGAGGCCAAAACTCAACCACTTGACAACTTGTAAATATTGAAAGAAATGGATAAAAAGTGAAAAAAGAAAAAAGAAAAAACTTACCATGGTGAGCATGTTCGTCCTTGAACTCAACTGGGCGGATGTACTTCTGTACTTTTGCAAGTTCCTCCAACGTTATGACGTCATCATCGTCGTCACCGGTGTGAATGCGCATGTCTGTCGCCGTGTCCGCCATTTTGTCGAGTGTCATTTGACGGTACCCCGCTTTGATCAAGTTTGTGGGCCCAGTCGTGAAAGTGAGGCCGATGAAGGCAATGACCAGACCGATTGAAAGTCCAAGGACAAAGTTAAAGAGCGCTTTAGACTTCATGCTCCCTGAAAATGAAACAAACCAATCATGTTTCATTATTGTGTCATTTTGATTTATATATAGGTGCAACCTATTGACGAAAAAACAATGTACTATCTATGTAAAATGATATTTCGACCCAATATAGGCATATCGTTCTTGTTGTAAGGGGTGCTGTAACAAAAGGAGAAATTTAACGGTAACAAGAACAGAAGACTTCACATGATCCCTGAAAAAAGAATAAACGAAGCGTCTTTCATTATTGTGTTATTTTGATATTGTCAAATATAGTACAAATTACAGCCATTGGGATGTAGGTATGCAATTTTCAAAATAATGCATACTCTCATCCCATTGGTTGTAAGGGCAATTTCCGTGAGCTGAGAAATACACCTCGGATATAAGTGTAGGGAAACAATATTTCGGATAAATCGTCCCCGGCATATAGCACATTTCTAAGCGTCCACATTAAGTAGTTCAATGTCTATGGAAGTGTTGGACATCTTTTAAAATTATTTTCTATCGGTAATTCGTACGAAATGGCGAAATTATTTGTTGTGATTTATAACTGTTTCCTTTAAAATCAAATTAAATGACTTTCTGTATTTCACATTTAAGATTTATATTGAAAACGAAAGTAAAGTAACGTCAAGTAAAGTGACGTAAGTCTCCCGAGAAACAATATGACGGCATCCATATTATCTAAGAGGCGTTTTCATTGGATAAACCCGGTGTGTTCAGATTGTTGAAGGAGTGCTGTAACTAAGAAAGAAATTAAACGTCACCACGAGCAGTAGATTCTTTCTGTCACAATGCTACCTTAACCCATTCTAGACTGTTGTAATTTATGACTGGTCAAATTGAAACCAGACGACAAAGATAGCAAGACAGAAATACATTTTTAATGATACTGAGTAGAAATCCCTGTGACAATGGTTTAATTGCTCATCATATTTCATCTACCCCCTTTGCCACGTATGATATTAACCCTTATGGTGCTGGAACCTACTTCATGCTAATGCAAACAGGTTAGATCCAGGCCAGCCGCCAAGTGAATTGACGACTGGCAAGAGATCTAACCTGTTGGCTACTCTGGGTATGTTTCCTCAACAAAGTTAAGCAGATATTTGAAAAGCAAATTTTGGAAAGCAAACGACACAAAAATCATTTTTTGCGAAAATGACCCAGCATTCTAAGTGTTAATGTTTCCACTATAGGTGAGGCAAACTGCTGTATTATAAAGTAATGTGGCTTAACAATCTATCTTAGGTGCGTTTACCACAATGCATTGCATATTAAATAAGCGATTAATTTTGGTTGTAATGTATACATGATAACAAACTATTCCTATCTAAGTAAAACGATATACCCCAACACAAAGACATGTCATATAACAAGCAGGAAGTGTTATGAAACCCTATAATTACGTTTTTATAGTGCGGTAATGTAACGTTGAGGCATTTTGATCTTATGATGCGTAAATAAGTTGGGACAAAAAGTAAAAGATGTTCATCATGAGCAAATTCTGCTTTTGACATAATAATACCAAGGCTGAGCCATGCTTGGAAATCGGTTTATAAGTTTTATGGATACCAGTTATGATCTAATACTCAATATAACGGTTGGCTGCTGATGCACTATCCAGGTTATGGTTAATCCATGGCTGTAAATGCTCAACTCAATGAATTATATTCAAAGAGGAGCTTTTCTCGCGTTTGTCATGTGCGCCATTTCTTTCTCTTTAAACGTCAAGCAATGCTTGATTAATAATGACATACGATATAAGCTTTTATAGTACGCCCTATGCGAGTTGATCAGCCTCTGAACAAATCGAGGCGTGTTAAGATTTTTTAATTCGTAGAATGCAGATTTTTGTGTCGTCTGCTTTCCAAAAAAAACCCCATAAATATCTGATTAATTTTGATGAGGAGAGATACTCAGAGTAGCAAACAGGTTATAACATAGGCCAGCCGCCATTTTACTTAGCGGCTGGCCTGGATTCAATCTGTTTGCATTAGCATGAAGTCGTTCCCAGCATAATAAAGGTTAAAAAAGATCGAAGTGGCAAAACATTGATTGGGTATAAGTATAATGGATAAACACAGGGAAGTTTAAACGCGTGTAGCCTTTTTGAAACAAATTGTAAAATCAAGTTCCTTTTGTCCTATGGGATTACTACAACAGATACAGACAGAGAAAAAGACAATAAAACGGATAGACAGGAAGGAAAATAGTCAAGCAAGCGAAATAATGACTTCATTTTCGTACAATCTTCGTCTGCTAGGAGACAATACTTGTCTGTCTCAAACCAACCCAGCGAAGGATTCAAGAACTGTTTTCATAAACCTAATTAACAGATATGAACGACAAAAGACCGTTCATAAAAACAAAGCTGTTCTTGAACCTGTTTATGTTTTAGAAGAACATGTTCATGAACATCAAAAAAGGTCAATGAATTTTTTCATGAATATGTTATTGATGTTCATGAACATGTTCTTAAACTTATCAACAAGTTCACGAAAATATGACCAAGTTCAAGAACAGCTTTGTCTTTTGTCGTTCATGTCTGAAGTTCATGAACGCAGTGTCGAATTGCCTTGTGCTAGCACTTAGTTTGTATAGAGTTACTGACCAAACAAATCATGTGTGTTATTGATGCATAAAGGCACATAAAAGGAGATGAGTACGGATAAATTTTTGAAAAATATATGGAGTTCTTATATTATGTTTATTAAAGTCATGAGAATAGATTTACGAATGCATTGAAACCCTATTAAATAGACATACGTTATTTTGTGCTTGAAATATAGTTGTCTATAATTCAATCATGTTTATCAACAACCTGTTTGTTTACATATTCAAAATAACGAATTATGATTGGTCGATTCAAAAAAGTTTGTATCAACAGTTAATGTCGTGGGTGAAGAATCACACAATCTGAATTATTGAACCTGCTAATCTGGGTTATTTCTGGTTGACTTTCACGTTTAAGTTGTGCGGTTGACTTTCACGTTTAAGTTGTGCTGATGAGGTTATCTGGTGATAACTATTTGAATCTGACCAAAAGTTTACCAAATAATATAGTTTGATAAAGCATTAATCTCCTTGTATGTGCCTTTAATGTGTAACTACCTTTTCAATCAGTGTAAAGCAAGTTATTTCAACTATTTACCAACCTCTTCGTTATTGCAGCCGACAACAAACATAGTGGCTACTGCCCAACAATGATGGAAAATCCCTCAGTTCTCGTCAAGGCTAATTGCGATTTGAAATATAATACGTCTTTATTTTCCTTAACGCTTTGTCAGTTTCGAAATTTTTGTCCTAGACGACAGATAACATCGCGACCACTAATCAACAAGTCATAAAGAGGAAATTTATGGATTTGCACTGACGCAAGTGATATAAAAGAAAATGTTTATCATGTTTTTATCGTTCTTCTCATTAAACGAGGCTTATGTTCCTTTTGCGGTTCTCCAATTTCGTCTGATAAGCAGCAAAATGACAAACAATAAGACGAGTTTTATCCCTTGATTCGCTCGGGCTAGTGAACGAAGAGTTTTGATTCTTTCAATCAATCTCTCACACATACATGTCTCTTTAACTCATTACCACCTAACACACCCCACTTTGCATCTTGCAGCAAACAGCTATCAAAAGGCATTTTGGCAAAAGGAGAAATTGCTTTTCATCCTTTTGTCACAATGCTTTTTCAGTCTGTTCACATATCACAACATAAGAACTGAAAGATTTTTCACACGTTTTGATAGCTTTTCTTACGTTGTCTGCTTCAAGCTTCAAGTGAAAAGAAAAACGTGTCGTCTGCATGTGATAAAGAGTCAGCGCTCTTCCATTTTTGACATTTTTTTTTTTGCAGCAGACGACGGGCAAATGTTGCCCGGTTACACAGAAACCGGATTTCATCGAACAAGGCCGTGATGGACGTAATACTATATGTATAACCTTTTCATTTAGGAAAACACGTGCTCCTTCAATACTTTTCCATTTCTGTTATATGTGATGGAGATGTCAGCTTTTATGACGATACACGCCTTTCCACTCAGCCCAAAGGAGAACATTCTTGGATTTGCCATGACTGAATCATATATGAACACGCAAATTGTATGTTGCTGTCTATAGTATAGTTTCATTTCATGTTAGCCGATGATCCCTCTAACCCATTACCAAACAATAACGACAGTTAAACACTTTGTTGCAGACGACTCTTGAAAACACTGTGGGAAATGAAGAAATTGCTCGTGGCGAGAAGTTTCTCCTTTCACCACAATGTGTTCTACTATACCCTATCTGAAAATTATTTCAAATTTCATCTAATTTTGAAATGTCGTCTGCAAACTCTCTCCGTTTTGGACAGTCGAAAATTTGGTGTTAAGTAAAGGGTTTACCCTTTCCATACTTCGACATATTTGCAGTAGACGATCAGTCATTAACTAGAATCCATTGATTTTCCTGGACCTGGGCATTATCATAATAATGCATGTATCTATAACATGATTTCCAAGACTTTGCAATAATACCGCAGTCGACAGCATAAATGGCATTACTCCTACGTGTTGCTGGTATCGAACTTAGCGCACAGGGGCCCGTTTTACCAAACAACTTACGGAAAATATGTGCGTAAGTCATAATTGATTAACGTGGATAATATCTTCAATGAAAGTACAATATAGCAATGTGACACGTCATTGGAAGCGTCTCGGAGAGACGATTCCAATGATGTGTTACTTTGCAATATTGCTTTGCCAAATATTGAAATAAAAGGACTTGTTGTTTTAGACTTACGCAAATCTTAAGCGTAAACTGTTTAGTAAAACGGGCCCCAGGTCCATATTTGGAAAATCTAGAATGATTATGGTATCATGGGATTGTTAAATGACCAATCTAGTCAAACTGTTTTCTGAGGCTTTCGGAAATACAGCATGTCTTCTTTTTCGTAAATTTAGGTAAAAAGTACAAATTTACTTTATTTTCTAGATAAAGCAATGTTTTCAATTTGCAAGATCGTCTTCTTTACTTATTGTAGCACACAACTTATTCGATACAATATTAGAATATATTCATATGGGACTGATTCACTTACTTATTAAATTTACATCATATATATTGCGAGTGCATGTAGTTATTTACGTTTTAAAGTCTTGTAAATGAATGGCACATGTTAAGATTTGTGTCAATAAAAGATTCTGATGTTGTTGGAAAAGCTTTGTTTCTTCTTTTTCTAAAATTCAGACAAAGAGGCAGTTCTCAGCGAGTTGAGCTTATAACCCCTTACGAAGAAAAGAAAGAGACAGGTGACTACGCAACTACTGTCTTCCACAGTGTTCTATCTACAACAAATTGTAGCTGACGTCAATAAAAACGGTGCCTGTTGTTCAGTTAGCTATAATCAAGCATGCATGGATTTGCACAGACAAATACCACGATGTACATTTTACCGTAAATGTATGCATCTCATGTTCCTAGCACGCTTTTCAATTTCTGACTACTGTACGCTAGACGACTTTGAAAAGTACCGACAACCAGTCTATGTAGATGACGACTTTGAAAAGTACCGACAACAAGACCATATAAATGACAACTTTGAAAAGTACCGACAACAAGACCATATAAATGACAACTTTGAAAACTACCGACAACAAGACCATATAAATGACAACTTTGAAAACTACCGACGACCAGTGAATGTAACTGGCGTCCTTTCCATATCCGTTCATAGACGCTTATAACGGAAAAAGAATTGAAAGACATTTTTAATCGCTAGCCGTCATTCAAATAAAACGATTCATAACAGTAAACAATGGTGATATTAACCACCCAATTAAAGAAATAAGACATGGCGAAATCACTGTGTGAAGGGGTTTCCAGGAAAGAAATCAAACTACCTAAGTGGAGTGGGGTATTGGATTTCACAAAATCTACATCCGAATGAGACACGATACAACTTTAATTGCCCTTATCTACTTTTATACTATTTAATACACACATTAACAGAATAACAAATGAACGGAACGACGAACAAACGGACGGACGGACGGACGGACGGGCAGACAGGCAAATACTGAAATTCTTTAGGGTAAGAGGTAGGTTCACTAACCCCATTTATTGGCCTCAAATTTTGCAAAAAATGAGAGTCAGTGTTAACAAAAAAATATGACGCTTTTTGTTGAAATAAATGCTTAAATGACTTGAAAAGCATATATTAACAAAAAGATCACTTTTTATAACCCTCCAAAGTTATCATCATGGTTTCGTACTTTTCACCGTTTTTGCAAGATTTTGGACATGTTTTCTCAAATTTTTTATATGAGCGCAAGCGAGTACCACGACAAAATATATATTTTTGGAAACGTTGTAAAATTATGAACAGATGATGTAAAAATCGTCCTGTACTCGAATGCGCTCATATTCTATTTTCAATAATTGCTTCCAAAAATTGTCGTTAAATCTCCTTTATCAACGTTACAAGGGAAAAGTAACAATGTGGAATCTTGTAAAAAAAAAAAACATTTAGAGAGAGAGAAATAGAGAGAAATTGTGCCGAAAATAAAGATTCATCCTTTTAAACACTTTTTTAACTCAAACCTTCCCATATTTTGTCGATCTTGTAAAAATAACAAGTAAAGCTTTCCATATGTAAACAATACACTCCATTTCGAAGCGTTCGCGAGTAAACTGCTCAAATCTAAGCTTAGCATTTGATTTACATTGGCATATATGTTTAGCGAAAATTAATCCTGGGCTAACTTCATAAAACACGAAATATATCGGCATTTTTTTACGCACCCGAAAGGGGTCTTATCCGAATATAGGGCTAGTTTTTACCGAAACTGTCAAACTATGAGACCTAGTTATAAGCTTTATTAGGTCTATGTCTCTATCTTAATGGTTCTACTTTTAAAAGAAGTGGAAATTCATAACTTGATTGATATTCGATTGTTATGATGTCTTGGATATATTTTGAAATAAAGGCTTTATTGTTTTGATCAAATATAACGTCGGTCCAAATCTATTTTTAAAAAATGTTGACTTGGTGTAGACTAAATTCCTACCATTCAAATAGTTGCAGGAATAGCTTAGTGGTTTATTTGACGGCATATATTTTATTTAATTTCAATATCTTTGAATTGTATCAATCACGTCAATCTTTAGTCTTTATCAATTTTCATTATTTAAATCATAGTGGTTAATTGATTTCCATGTGAACAATGTCTGGGACGATTTATTCATACCCATTCTTTTTTTTCAGTGAGACATGTTATCTATGTCTCTGATGATGCTTTTTAGGCATATGTCCTAGAAACATCATCATATTAATACCCTTTCAGTCCATCTTCTATGACTTTTAGGATTGTATCGACCAGTTCAAGCCATTTAAGACAATTTGTTTGTAAACAGCAATAAGAACAGAAGTTGGACAATGTTTCAACATAGGGTCAACTCTAGGCATTTATTGAACACAACACTTTTATTCCATCTGATGGAAGGTCTTGTGCTGTGCATATCAGTGAGGGTTCACTATAACCAACCCCAGTCTTCACTATTCAAACAGCAACAGACGAATTTACAGCAACAGCTGAACTATATCTTAGTCGGACAGCCATGAATGTTCTTCAAAAAAGTAGACATGTATGGCTTACTAAAGATTATTCCTTGAACTTTGGCAACATAATTGGCAGCGACTTTACAGCTCTTACTGAATTTACTGGACAGCAGTTTGGCGATAATTGAATTCCAATTGTTGACAAAGTGACAATCTTCATAAACAGATCATCCAGAATAAGGATAGAATATTCCTTGTTAATTTATTACCTGACATGTCCATAAAGCCTTTCTGGATTGATCATTCATATATCAGCTGTTTGTCTGGCAGTTTTTACAGAACGCCAGTCGCTCTTGAGAAACCTTCTTCATCTCTACCTTTGAATTGGAACAATACATGGCAAACACTTATCTAAGGGCATACTTGTACATCGTTTTGCGAAATCTTCGTTTGCCCAGAATAATCGAAAATCAACTAAATAACGTCTTAGATGGTACACCTATACAAAGCGTCTTGTTCCAAGATTATATAATGGGTCAACATTCTTATCACATTACGGTAGAAAGGAGAGTCTAAATACAACCCATTACCATCAATAATCCAAGTTTTGCAATAAAAGCACTGAATACCCTTATGCCCATTCCACGAGAATTTATACATATAGGTTTTCAGCATCTTAAATGTCAATCTATAATTTGTCATTTGATAAGTGATGAGGATTGTTTAAATCATCTTTCTAACATGTGTTATTCTTACATATTTGGTGAGACTGTGCCCAGGCCAGATCGTCATATGACCAATGTTTATGATCCTATGTCCGAATAAGATAGCTGCGCCAAAAGTTTTTTTTTTCACCTACTTTTGCCAAAAGTAGTCACATTGTGTACCCGGCATGGCTTGACAATCAATTTACCGGTTCTGGTGGTATATCATAACATGTTCAAAACAGTTGGTCTTCGACTGCAATTTCTCTGCCGAATATTAGACATAACGCTGTTATAAAGCATAGGCTATCGTATGTCACCAGAACTGGAAAGTTGATGGTCACAATGTTGCCATCATTTGTAAAAGTAGGTGAAAAAAGCAAAAATACATATTTCGTCATTGGGCAGCCATCTTGTTCAGACATCACAGCAGCCATTTGTATAAACAATGGTAAAACATACCCTCGGTTAAAATAAACCTAGGTAACCACGACGGTTAAATCGTTTGTATAAACGCGTTTTACTCAACGGTAACCTAGCTAGAAATGGTATGTTTTAACCCACGGTTAAAGTTACCAAAAATCCCAAAATGCAACATGATCAGTGTAAGTGGATAAGGTAATGGACTCATTACCCAAGGGTTCTGGGTTCCAGCCCACTGGTTTTGTAAGAATATCCTTTTACAAAACACTTCAGAGTCCTAGCCTGGTATAGTTGCATCCAAGGAAGGGGTAATAAACCAATTTTGACACAGCTATGAAAACCATGAGTTTCAATGTACATCTTATTACTCCATTAGGTAGTTTATGGTTCAAATTAAAACAGGATTTTACATGGCAATTAAAGAGTATAAGTTCTGCATTTTATTAGTGATGCCAAAGAGATGTTGCATTGAAACTATTGGAACAAAAGTGAACACCATTATAGCTCATGGAAATAAATTTCTTAATTTGTCACACTATCTTCAATATTTTATGCTGCAGTTGTGAAAAAGGACATTAGCATATAGTATGAAGTAGTAAATGAAAGCATTCTCAAACAATTTATCTTTTACATTTTTCAGAAGTTGTTTTCATATAATTTCAACTTTTCAGTTAACAAACAGACCATTCATGACTGTCGACTCAGAACACATGTCCCTCTGTCAATCTCAGGTACAGTAAATGTATTTTAATATACTATTTTAAGTATACTATAGGTCATGGTACATAAAGGAAATAAACTTTGATATATGTGTGATTTTAATATAGAAATGCATGGCATTATGGATTTTTTTTTATCAATGAGACAGTTAGAAAAAAAAATCTCCATATACTTAATCAATTTTTTTCTATACATACAATGTATTTTTCTTTGCTTTGATTTGTTCATTTAAAAACTATTATTCTTCATAATGCCTTAAATACAACTCTTTTCCCAATTAAAAAAACCAGTAAAACGAATCTTCAGGAAATAGCCATTTTAACAAAGTCATAAATGCTCACCATGATCAATTATTGTTCCTTTTTTGTCACATGAAAAGAGTGTGGGAAGATACCCAAATATGAGAACAAACATACATGTACATGTATTTCTATAGACATCAAACTACTTCAGTGATTGACAATGGTTTCTATGATGAAATGTTATTGTGTCTTTGGAAGATCTCTCTGCTTGGTAACATATGAAACAGTTTCATTACAAAGATTATTTCTTAATTGGGTCTGAGCTTCATTAAGTCTAAAGAAATACTGGGATTCCTCCTTATATACAAGGTCAGTTGGTATTTAACCATGTTGTCTGTATCACTCCCTCTAAACATGTCAAATGTACTCTATTATCTACTTATATTTTTGATTTTGCAGAAAGCAGATATTCTAGGACAGCAGAAACCATAGTAGACATGGAAAACTATTTTAAGAGTTTATTAGGGTGGACAACATTTCCAAGTTATTTCAATATCCATTCATGAAATATTTGAAGATAACATATTTCAATATAATCTTTCCTTCCAGACTACATTGTGTGTTAAATAGAGGGAATATAATGCATGCTAGGGGCCTCTGTGGCTTAAGAGTAACAAACTTGAAATTGTATGACCCTTCTCAGCATGGGTTCAAATCCAGGGTGACCGCATTTTAATCTTCATGAGATAATCTTCTGAATGAATGAATGAATGAATGAATGAATGAATGAATGAATGAATGAATGAATGAATGGTGTTTTAAGGCGCAACGACAGCTAAGGTCATTTAGCGCGCATTATGATGATGTGGATGGATGGATATAAAAAATATTAACAGGTTAAAATATATTTGTTTAAAGAAAAAATAAATAAGAATTTGTAATTAATGAACAAAAGTAGATAGAAAATTTGTAGCTATGTTTACTGCTTATGCAATAAAGAAAGGTATAAGAATACTTTAGTAAGGCTGTTAGAGGTTAGCGACTATCATGTCACCCATCTCATGATATTGATAAATGTATATATATTTAGAATTTGTAAGGAATCACAATCTATTGTAAACTCCAATCTCTTTGAGAAAGGAAAGAATTAATTCAATCCTGACAGTGTCAAAAAGCTCATAAATAGTATTGACATTGAAATATCTTGCACGAATTCTTTGAAAATCAATGCAATCTAGCAATATATGTTTGATGGTAAAGGGTGCATTGCATGGAATGCATTCAGGTGCATCTTCCTTAGCCAAGAGCCAGGAGTGTGTAATGTGTGAATGACCAATTCGGATTCGTGCAATTGTAACTTCCTCTCTTCGTACGGACCTGTAAGAAGGGTACCATTCCCCGAGGGTAGGCTTAATTGAATGTAATTTATTAAAAACATCAGCATTCCATTTTGATTGCCAGATGGATGTGATGTAAGTTGAAATAGAAGGTTTAAGATCGGTGTATGGTACTTTAAAATCTGAAATGGGAAGGTTAAGAGCTGATTTAGCGGATCTATCCGCATGTTCATTACCCATGATACCAGTGTGGCTTGGAAGCCAACAGAACACAAGTCTGTTTGAAGACAAAATATGAGAGATCCTTTGAATAATTTGGCATACCAAAGGGTTCTCCAACTTTTGATTTGATAAGGCTTGCATTACTGATAGAGAATCAGAAAATATAATAAATCGGGTGGAATTTGCATTTTCCACAAGGTTAAGGGCTAGATCAATAGCCCTTATCTCTGCAGAGAAGATAGAAGACTTGTCTGGAAGGCGGCATTTCTTAACCCTTTCTCCATACACAGCTGCAGCTGCAACGAAATCACCGTTCTTGGATCCATCAGTGTATATAGGTTTGTAGGAAGAATATTGTTCTTTTATCTCTCTATATTTACTGTGAAAGATAGCTCTATCTGTTTCTGATTTCTTATCAGAGGTAAGATCAAATAAAAAGTTTGCTGTGTCCAATGTCCATGGAGGTATGTCAGATAACTTGTACTGGGCTATAGAATCAGTGTCTACCCCAAGATTATCTTTAATGGGCTCTATGCGAATACCAAATGGGGCAATAGCATTTGGTTTCTGTTGAAAAAGGCGTTTGTATTGGGGGTTAAAAACTACTCGATGAGTAGGGTTAAAAGGATTGGATTTCAATTTTAAAAAGTATTGAAGAGATAGTTTTTCCCTTCTATTATACAGAGAAGGTTCATTAGCCTCTGCATAGAGGCTGTTAACAGGAGATGTTCTAAAGGCGCCTAGGGCAAGCCTTAAACATTGGTTTTGTATTGAATCTAGCAGCTGGAGATAGGATTTACGGGCTGATCCATACACTATAGAACCACAGTCAAGTTTTGATCGAATAGGGGATCGATATAGCCTTAGCAGGACCTTCTTATCGACTCCCCAATCTGAGTGTGCAATAACTCTAAGAATGTTCATTGCTTTTTGGTATTTCTTTTTAAGAGATTTAATATGAGGTAAGAAAGAAAGCTTTTTGTCAAAAATGACTCCAAGAAATTTGAACTCTGGCACAACTTCTAGTTTAGTATTGCCTAGAGTCAGATCGGGGTCTGGATGCAATCCACGAAGATTGCAAAAATGCATACATTTGGTTTTCGTTTTGGTTTTGGAAAACTTGAACCCATTTTCATCTGACCATATTTGTAGTTTATTAAGGCATTGCTGTAGTTGGCGTTCAATAATATCCATGTTTCTGGAACAGAAACAAATAAAAAAGTCGTTTACATAAAGGGAGCAGTCCACTCCAGGGTTTATAGCTTTAACAATGCTATTTATCTTAATGCTAAAAAGTGTAACAGACAAAATACACCCCTGGGGAACCCCAATTTCCTGCTCGCGAGCACCTGACAAGGTGTTCCCAACACGAACGCGGAAGAGCCGTTCATCCAGGAATGCTGCAATGAATATAGGAAGGCGGCCTCTGAGGCCAAAATCGTGTAAATCTTTAAGTATACCATGTTTCCAAGTGGTATCATATGCACTTTCCAAGTCAAAAAATACAGATACTATATGCTGCTTTTTAATGAAAGCTTCTCGAAGATACGTTTCGAACCGAACAATATGGTCTAACGTACTTCGTTGTCTGCGGAAGCCACTTTGAACAGATACAATAAGGTTGTTGGATTCAAGAAACCAAACAAGCCTATCATTAACCATCCGTTCAAATGTTTTACAGATGCAACTTGTCAAGGCAATCGGTCGGTAGCTGTTTAGATCTTTTGCATCCTTTCCTGGTTTTGCAATTGGAATGACCAAAGCCTCTCGCCAGCTGGATGGAAATTCACCAGTCTGCCAAACATTATCACAAATGTCAAGTAAAATAGAAAGGGATGAATGTGGTAAGTGCTTGAGGAATTGATAGTGAATTTGGTCCTGACCTGGAGAAGTGTCATGTGATTTCTTCAAGGCAGATTGAAGTTCTTTAAGAGTAAAGAGTTTGTTGTAATGCTCTTCATTTTTAGAAGTAAAATTGAGCTTTGTTTTCTCCTCTCTTGTTTTAAATGTCTGAAATTTTTTAGAGTAGTTCTCAGCAGAGGATTTCATCGAGAAAGTCTCTGCCAAGGTATCTGCTATGTCCTGAGGGTTATCTATTTCTTGGTTGTTTGAAGTCAGGTGACTAATATGAGATGGACCTTTGCCATTCATTTTACGAATCATGTCCCAAGTCTTTTTGGTTGAGGTGCGACTATTAAGTCTAGAGACATAATCTCTCCAGGACTTGCGCTTACTTGTTTTAATTGTGCATCTTGCCTTTGCACGGCGGATACGAAAGTCGTTAAGGTTTCCTTGTGTTGGTCTCAGGTTAAATTTCCTGAGAGACGCCTTTCGTTCCCTAACGGCTTCCTTACATTCAGAAGTGAACCAAGGTTTATCTGGACGTTTGGGATTTGTCGAGGTCTGAGGTATAGACTGTTTGGCTGCATCAAACAATAAAGAAGAAAAAAGGAAGGAAGGGTCCTCACACTCCTCAAAAGCATGGTGAACAATTTTCTGTTCACAAAGCATCTGGAATTTACTCCAGTTTGCTTTGGACAACTTCCATTTTTGAGGACGATCAAGGACTGAAGGTTTATTTTCATTTAAAATAATAGGGAAGTGATCACTCCCACAAGTGTCTTCTAAACATCTCCATGAAAAATCAGGGAGAAGTACTGGACGGCAAAAAGAAAGGTCAATAGAAGAATATGATCCTGAAGCTGGATGCAAATATGTTTTTGCACTTGGATCGTTCAGGAACGAAAGAAAAATTACAGACATAAAATTCTCTATTTGATCACCACGGCGGTTTGTATCTGTACAACCCCATATGGTGTTATGTGCATTAAAATCACCAACAAGTATAAATGGTTGAGGTTGTTGAGATATCAAATCATCAAGACTACCTTGGTGTATAGGTTTATTTGGTGGAAGATACAAAGAGCACAGGGTAATAGTGTTATGTAAAGATAATCTCACAGCTACAGCTTGAAGGGAAGTATCAAGCTGTATGTGCTTGTGAGGAACACTATTATCAACAATGACAGATACTCCACCTTGGGCTTTATTGCCTTCAGTGTAAATCTTGTTATAGATAGAATGAAATTTGAGGGAGATAGTGTCATCCTCTTTCAAGAATGTCTCTTGAAGACAAAGTGCAGCAGGTTTGTGATTATTAATCAGAAGTGACAACTTATCAAAGTTGGCCTTCAGACCTCGACAGTTCCATTGGATAATTGGATTAGCCATTGCGCTAAAAAGTAAAATTAAAAAAGTATAAAAAAGCATTCTATAATTCATTGCAGCAGATTAAAAAGTTAAGAAGCAGGTGACTTGGGGTCCTTGGTATTTGTTTTTTCCCCCAATCATCCAAAGAACCACCCCAGATGGACTGCTCGACATCTGAAGAGTCGCCTTCAAGGACCTCTTCAGTGTCCATTGCATCCAGAACTTCAAAATTGTTAGAAGTTGCAATGGGGGGTTGTGCGACAGAACTTGTCGCAGCACCTGATTGTTCATCATTTGAACTAATAGATTTTTGTTTTAGAAGGTTTTTCCTTTCTTTCTTAGAAAGGGAATTGGCCTTTGGCTCAGAAGATGAACCATTGGACAAAGAAGTTGATTTGGATGAAGATGATTTTGAATCAGAGGCAGATTTGTTTTGGGATGGTTTTGCTTTAGATGTAGTTGCAGGTTTGGGTGCAGATGCTTGTTTTGGTGCAGATGCTTGTTTTGGTTTGGTTGCAGGTTTCGGTGTGGATGTAGTAGGTTTTGTAGTGATTGTAGAAGTAGAGGGTGTTGGTGCAGAAGAGATAGGTTAGGTTGTTTTTTAATGCATTAAGAGAGCAGTGGTGCTGGGATTTTGCCCTTCAGCTCCCCTGCCATTTCTGGAACTTTCTCCAAAAGAATTCTTAGGAGAAGATCGCATGTATGGCAGTCTTGCTTCGGGGAGGTTTTTGCTGAGTAACTGTTCTCACCAACAAGTCTTTCCTTGTCCTGCTTACGTTGCAGAACAAGTTTACAAGCTTCCGCAAAGGAAATGCCTTCTTTGTACTTGATGGTCAGGATATCCTTCTCATCTTTCCAAATTTGGCACTCCTTCGCATAGGCTACATGACCAGACTTGCAGTTAAAACAGCATGCAGGTGCGGTGCAGTGATCAGTGCTGTGATCTGCGCCTACAAATGCGCATTTGGCACAGACTGGTGTGTTGGTGCATTTGCTTGTGTGATGACCAAATCGTTGACATTTAAAACAACGAAGAGGGTTTGGGATGTAAATGTCAACTTTTATGGATTCAAAACCAATTTTAATAGTTTGTGGAAGGTTTGGGCAGCTGAAGGTGATGATAAAGGTGTTTGTTTGCTTAAGTACTCCATCTCTCGTGACACTGATCTGTCTAATATCAGAGACAGACGGGGATTTCAAGTTGTCCTTGATGTCATCGAGAGAGGAGCAGTATGTTACAATTTTTTTTTTATTTCAGTAAAAAAGGCCTCCGGCCCACAATACATATACATATTACTAAATATAAATCAAAATCAGATATGCCCTACACTATCATCAATATATTATTTGCTGTTATGTTTTAAGGATAAAAGGAAATCAAGTAGAAATGTGCTCTAGTAATTTTGATACAAAAAAAGCTAGGTTTTTCAATGTTATTTCGTCATTACATTTAAAAAGATTGTAAAAATTATCTAAGTTTGGACGAGCTTTATACCAATTATATGAATAGATATGTCTAATGTCTCCAAACTTTTCACATATAAAAAATGCATGGTATTCGTCCTCAACAATCAAAATATCTTTGTTGAGAAAACAGTATAGACAAACTCTGTCATTTCTATCAACGTTAAAATGTCTACCAATTTCAATGTTAAGCTTATGACTTGAGCATCTAAAACGAGCTAAGGCACGTTTATAATAAGGTTTGATGTCAGAATTAATATATCGTTCTACATTCAAAAGTGATTTAAAATTTCTATAAAAGTCACATCTTGTTGAGTTACTTATGTCACTATGCCACGTTTGTAAAGAACAGTCTGTTAATCTCTGTTTAAAAAGTTTACAAAATTGGTTTGAGTCCCCTATTTCTTGTGAAATCCAAATAAAACCAAAACCCTGTGAAAAAAGAAATTCTCGTACTTTTGTGACCCAATTATTTCTACCAACTGAATCTTGTGTTTTAAGCATTAAATAACATTGTTTTGGGTATTTATGGTTTTCCATTTCAATAAGTCTTACCCAATATCTTACAAATTTCATATGGTAATTTACTGCAATAGGGAATCTTCCGCATTCACCTAAAGCCATTGAGTCGTTGACAAAGGTATTAACACCTAAAAAATCTTTACAAAATTTAGAATGGACCTGTTCTATATGTTTATTACATTCAAAACCCCAAAGTTCAGCACCATATGTTAAGATAGGAGTGACCATGGAATCGAAAATCTTAAAGTAGTCATTATGCATAAACTTCCCAAAATGACTTTGAAATTGTTTAATTTGATACACCGATTTTCGTGCTTGATTTGCAAGTTTCTTTGTAGCGGAGGACCATGACAATTTCGGTGTAAAGATAAGACCCATAAATTTATAAGTGGAAGTTACTCTGATTCTGTTTTTCCTATATGTCCATTTTTCATGTGGACCCCCATTTCTAAAAACAATGATTTCTGATTTCTTAAGATTAACGATCATACCCGTTTCTTTACAAAATGAATCAATAGTGTAAAGTTGCAACTGAAGATTTATAACAGAATCAGCACAGTTAGCTACGTCGTCTGCAAACATTAGACAGAAAATATTTGGAATGTCAGGTGTAATAAAAATACCACCTCTACACGTTTCTCTAATAATTTTACTTAATTCGTTTATGTATATATTAAAAATTATAGGTGAACTCAAATCCCCTTGTTTCAAACCAGTATTACAAAGTATGGATGGAGTCAATTTCGAATCAACTTTGACATGTGCTCGGATATTAGCATACATTGATACTAGGATGCAAAATAAATTACCCTGTATCCCTTTTTTGTTAAGACATGTAAACAGTTTAGTATGGTTAAGTGTGTCAAAAGCTTTTTGAAAATCAACATATAAAACATAAAATCGCCCTCCTTTACGTGATAAATATTTTTTGTATCATACTTTGTAAACAAAAAGAATTGTCAATCGCTGAATAACCTGCTCTAAAACCAGATTGGCACTCATCTAAAATATTAAATTCTACTGACCAACGTGTAAGACGATTATTTATAATGGACGAAAATATCTTATATAACACATTTAATAAGGAAATCCCTCTATAATTATTTGGGTCTGCTTTTGAACCAGATTTAAATATTGGTATTATAACAGAATCACACCATGAATCTGGGAATACCCCTGTATTAAGAATCTTATTAAATAACAACACGAGAAGAGGGCTGATTTCATATATGGTAGACTTATAGAATTCTGCACCAATACCATCCTTACCATGTGTTTTTCCTACCTTTAATTTATTTATACCTTTTTGGACCTCATCTAACAATATCTCATTATTAAGCAATGAGTCCATGTCTTCATTAAAAAACGAAGGATCATCCCTTATGTTTAATATTGAACTTTCTCCCATATTACATAATAAGGATTCAAAGTAAGTCAGCCATGTTCTCGCTGTTATAGTGTTAGGAGTATATGGGATTGAATTTAATCGAGATGAACCTTTAAGAATAAACCAGAACAATTTTGGATTAAGTCAGATCCTTGCAACGGATTACTCCCTTACAAGAATTTAGTGTTGGATGTCGAAGATGTTAACAGGTTGATTGATGAAGGTTTTGTGTTTAAGTATGTTGGTTGTTTGTTGCTTTGTGAAGCATTCGATTAGTATTGTGTCATTTTTTAGTTTTTTGACTGACTTTGGTGTACCGAGAATACTTTGATGGTTTTCTCGTTAGCAAAGGGTGACTTATGTGTAATAGGTTTGGATGAATCTTCTGCCTCCACAACAATAAATATAGGAAAATTTATTGGTGAAGGAGAAGACTCCGCCTCTGATTCACTGTCAGAAAGGGTACGCTTGGCAGCTTTTTTATGGGATTCCATAATGATTTAAAAAGTTCACCATCCTTGGTCCCCGCCCACCATGGAGCCCAACAAGGGGACTTAATCTGGGGAAACCCATCGCAGATCAAGTCAGGGTTACAAGGATGGTATACTCAGGGTGAAAGGGCTAGACTGGACAAATGTGTCCCAAAAGATGTCATTCCAAGCAAGCGACATAAATTTGGGATGATACAAATTGTCAATCAAACACCAAATATTTCATCTGATTGGCCCATTGGCCACCGTCATGGGGTACTAAAGGTAAAGAAGTTTCAAATAAATTTGAAAATATGTTGTACTGGTGGAAAAGATTGATGAAAAACAAAACAAAACATTGATGGATATAAGTTGCCCATGACAAGGCATGACCAGCCGATTGATCAGGTCGGGCCTTCCTGACCTCTCGTTTAGCCCAAATTCAGGCCAAAGCAGTGTATTGCAAAAACAGGGCATTAACTAGCCTAACCCTGGATTCACTCAACTACCAGGATCCCTGCATCAGGCGACACGAGTCGCAGCCCACGGCAAACGGACAGGCACTTGGTGGGGTTCTACCACTCAGCAGCGCAGTGGCAGGACAATTTCTTACCCCCCGCCCTGCCATGGGGGGTCACCAGGAGACGCAGCTAAAGATATTGTATAAGTAACATTGGTATGATCCCGTCATTGCACAACAGAGTTAATTGGCGAGGATACAGATTTGTTAATCTTACTACTGCATTACTCTAAAAGGTACCATAAGACCATATCCACTTCCATTCTGAAAAAAAAAAGTCAAAAGAACACAAAGTGTATAATATCAATCTTTTGAGAGAACTTTTAGGAGACGAAGTGTTCAATGAGTTGTTTTTTGTACTTACACAGGTTGTCATTTAACTTCAAGATTTTCAGCGTTGGAATTCTTTTCGTAAATTAATAAGATGTGTTCCAATCATAAAGTTATGCGCTAAATCATTCCTCCTTCAAAACAGGTTGTAAGAGTAAATTACAAATCTTGGAAAAGGCTTGATGGAGGGGCTGTTTTGTGGAAAGTACATTGACTCCTTAGAATCACTGTGCCATGACATTTTCACAAAGAAAGTGGCCATTCAAGAACATTTGTTACTCCTGAGCGACCTCCTGTAATATCCCATGCAACAGTATGGCATAACCAACGCTTATATTATCAAATCATGGTGTGGATGGGGTGCCAAATAATATGAAACCTACTGAATGGGGATGGAAACAGAAAAACAACAATTCAATTCCAATCATGACCCACTGCTTTCCTGCACCTGGCCAACTATTGACAATCATACATTGTAACTGTGCTGTAGGATGTAAATCCTTTCATGCAGCCTCCGATGCAATGGAATCCTCTTCGCTGCTGTATGTCTCGTCCTCCAACCTCTGCCTGCTTCTCAAAAATGAGAAGAACGTAAAAGTAGGCATAGGCGCTTCCGAGAAGTAGGAAAGGTTTAAACAATGGAACGTGGTAAATCGTGTTGACATATTTTCAATTATAATTCATGTTTAACCTAAAACATCGAAAATCTAAGAAAGCAATGCTTCGAGCAATTATTTAATCTATCCGTAGATTATGACCTTTGCGTATCTGAACTTCGATTGTAAGCGCAAGATCTTCACTCCCGCTGCACAGTTGTTCAAGAAACGGTGGATCTAGCATGGTTTTGCCTTCTAACCAAACATATAGTAGCGTATAGGCCATTATTTATACGACCGATGCTCCTCCTCCTCTTATTTTCTCAAATCCAGTTTTTAGACATTTGACTAATAATTGAGTGTTTCATAGCCGATTTCCCTTACGAGCAGCAGGTAAGGGTCGTGAGAAGTATGTTTGGAAAAGAGGAGAGGCAATGGTTTCCGCTAATTTGATTTGTTCGAAATTCCATTTTATTCAACGCCACCACAACAGATTTTTTTCTGATTGGAATCATGTTATGCTTACTGATACATGTACATTTCGACCTAAGGTTGCTGTAAAAGGACATCTTACAAAATATGTTTTACTGTTATACACGTTCAAAACATTTGATACATCAAGCAACAATTATGTGGAATTCTCATATTTTAACCCATATGTGTTTTGTTTTTTAAATGGATTGATCTGATGACAGGTATAGCCCAGAATTGTAGGCCATTAAACCAATGCCTTGTCATTTGAGACCTTCTGATTCCATATGTTGTTGTTTTATGTATCATAACATGTCTATAAAATGTCTTACATTGTGTAGATTTGAGGGACAAATAGCCTAAGTACAGCTGCAATTGGCATAGGCATTAATCACAATTCATTGTGATTTATATTAAGATAATACAGTACTTGCAAAAGTACAGCCCTATTTATCCCACTCCCCGCTTTTCTATTTGACTGGCCTGTACATAACTGCAAGTATTGTTAATAATAGTAAATTTTGAAGTGATAATTCGGGTTCCAAATCAAAGCATGAGAGGGGCGTGGGTATAAAACAGTGTTAATACCCAGTCTGAGAACGTAGGTCAAGATGTACATGTAACAATAATCTGTTAGAATAACAGGATTCTAATCGCAAAGAAAGAACCAAACCTTCTGTCTTTTGGTTGCGTTTAATGAAAAGTAATTTCGAACAATTAAACTGTTCGGAGACCCCCACCTGCTCCTCCAATTAAACCTGCTTCTCATGGACTTCATCCGCTCCTCGTAAGTACAGTCGGTAATTCCTCATTCAATTATTTGTAACATAACTCAAAGAACTGGATTTGAGGCAACAGTGGTGTGGAAGAGCATCGGTCGTATGAATAATGGTCCATAAGCTACTATATGTTTAGAAGACAAAACCATGCTATATACACCTTTTTCTTGAATAACTGTGCAATGGTAGAAAAGCTCTTACG
The DNA here is from genome assembly GCA_947846245.1 of Cerastoderma edule. Taxonomy (NCBI): domain Eukaryota; kingdom Metazoa; phylum Mollusca; class Bivalvia; order Cardiida; family Cardiidae; genus Cerastoderma; species Cerastoderma edule. The sequence goes on along the minus strand of OX401414.1, from coordinate 12,200,718 downwards.
ATTTCGAAAGAAGTTCAGTTACGCAAAGGTCATGATCTACGGATATTTTAAAAAATCACCCGAAGCATAGCATTCTTAGATTTTCTATTTTTTATGTTGAAACTGAATTATAATTGAAAAAATGTGTCGAGACGAATTACCATGTTCCATTGATTAAAGCCTTTTCCTACTTCTATGCCTTCCTTTACATTCTTCTCATTTTAGAGATGTAGGCAGAAATTGGAGGCTGTGTATGTGACCCCTGCCAATCTAAAAACTGTGACAATCAACAAAGATATTGAGCATAAAACGTTAATTACAATTATCGTCAAATTCTCCATGAAAATGAAAAGCATTGCTGCGATTTACGTAACCACTATGATGTCCACGTGAATGGAAATGATCATCATGACCGTTATAGTAGTCACCATAACTGTGTTGATGATGATAACCACCTCTACGTCGACCAATAGACTGAGAGTTAAACTCCTTTCTGGTGTTGTTGTTGTTGTAGGAGTTGTTATTCCGAGCATGACTCGGAATAACATTCTCACTCAGATCAGTATCAGCGTTATTTTCATTGATAATTTTTTCATTGGAATGAAATTTCTTCATATAACTATTTCTAGATAACCAAGGTCTACATGTAACACCTATAGGCCAAAATCCCGGCTCAGTTAGTATGTGTGAGTGCGGGGTCTCTACATTTAACCGTATAACAACAGATCGACCATTTCTTTGCTTGAAAATTCGAACCATATTTACTTTAAGCCCCCTTTTTGTAACAAAGTTTGAAAATTTGTCAGCCGTTATTGATGGCTTAAATCCTCCTACATAGTACCGTTTTGTCTTTTTTATGATGTTTTCGGCAAAATCTTCATCTTCATTATTGTAGTTACCATCATCATGGTTGTAAACAACGTTGTCTTTTTCGCAAACGATTTGTCGTTGGTCGTGTCGGTGTCGCGAAGATTATGGCTCAATGACCCGGTACCAGTGACCAGGACAGAGTTTAAGCATCTACTTTACTTTTGAATCTGATGTTCAGCTTAATGGCAGATTCAGCACAATTTGTAATGTCGTCTGAAAACATAAAGCTAAACATATCAAGAATTTGATTCGAAACACTTATTCCTGACTTACACTTGTTCTGTAAAAGTATTGCCAGATCATTGTTAAACAACGAAAATAGCAGAGGAGAAATGATACAGCCTTGACGAGTTTCAATCGTCCAAATAACTCGTGGTAGTGTTTTGCGATAATACACATGCCGTTAGTATCCCGTACATTGATTGTAAAATTGAAAGGAATTTACCGTGAATGCCTTTTGAGATAATACTCTCCCAGAGAAGATCGTGTCTAATTCGATCGAAAGCTTTGGAGCACCAAACAAAAGATAGTAAAATCCAGGATGGGAAAGGATTTTTTGTTTTTTAACCAATTCTTGCTAATTATAGACACACCGCGTACCCCGCATGAGTTAACTATCAAATTTTTCGATTCTGGTGGATATTCGATAACCAATGCTTTATAACGGCGTTCCGCCTAACACTCGACAGTTTCTCTGCCGAGTGTGAGACGTAAGGCCGTTGGTTTTGACACAGTGATCCCACAATATAAGCATATGGGTTTGTCTTGAAGTTTGGTACCGTACATTAGCAGGACCTGTAGTTTGGTCTGGTAGTAACGCCCATTGATTCATTACTCTGCAAAATGGCATTAACTGTTCGACAGTATTGTTGTTCTTCAATTCATGCATTTATTAACACTAATAGCATCCTGTTCAGCGGTCCACGATAATAGTTACGACCGACCAGGTTAGTGCAAACGCTGACCTGTCGAACACAATGCACTTATAGTTGACACAAAATTGTTAACAGTTCCTTCAGGAGTTACCTTATTAGGAAAAGCTTAAAGTACTTAACTACAACTGCATATCAAAGAATTAACATTTTTCTTTGTGTCAACACAAACTATTGAAATGTCATAATCTTTTCTTTAATACATAGGCCTAACACTATAAACATTTACAGAGGCAGTTTATCTTTTAATTAGTTCGTTTGACCAATGGAAACACAAGATTACTATGCCTTATTAAAGTGCAACCCTAAGTGACAGTAATTTCTAGTGCGGCAATACCGAGGACTATAACACATATTTTCATCTGTTATAATACGTATTCAGATGCACCATAGTGCAAACACATTTGCAATAGTATTGAGCTAAAAATGATAAAAGAAATGCTAACGAAGTGTCCGTTTTCTTGGAGAGATCTGCATCAAGGAATGCCAAAGCACTTTTATTGAGGTACCCAACTACCCACCAGAAAACGTATACATGTACTAGCAACGTCAACATTCTCTACCTTATTCCAAATTACATAAACCAGTTTGTCGTTTCGGATATTTGCAGCATTATGAATGCTACACGAGTCGAAGATCAAACAACGGCCATTCGTTCGGTGGAAAAGTTGTTTTTTTGTGTGAAAACATGTCAACAATACTGACGGCTTGACGCCGATGTTCGATGATAATTTGCTTAAAATTTACAGAAACCTTCCCTTTTGGCGTTTTATATATCATGCCCAATATAAATGGATATACAAAGTACCGATCTCAGCGGGTTTCAGGTTTTAAAATGCAATCTGGATAACACACATTGCGAAAATATGTGCTGTTGTAGTATCAGGATAACGGGTGCGACTTTTGTATATTTTATTCACGTTTTTGATATAGAAATTTCATATTTTAAGTTCAAGTTCAAGTTAAATACTCCCGAACAATCAGTACAGATTATGACTGGGAAGCGCTGATAGATCAGTAGTACCTATAACAAAGTTGATTGCCCAGTCCATTTTTGAAGATGTCTAGGCTGGGACTTGATTTAAGGTCACGAACAAAAGGAAGTCTAAACCAGTGTCTTATAAGTCTTGGGAAAAATGAATTAATGTGATACTGAGTTCTGGATTGGGGATTAAGAAAATTTAGATACCTGGTATGGTGACTATGGTCTACAGAGATTAGCTTGTTAATTGGTGTTCGATTTTATACGGGCGAAAGACCGTGCCAAAGGCACGGTCTGAAGACCGCCTATATGTTACACGTACGTACGAAACGAAAGAAGGTACATACAAAACCAAGGATTTCCGAATTACTCAGAACCCTATAGGACTTTTTTCGGCCATGTTGGTTGCAAACCGTTTTTCTGCCCCATATGGCGCCATCTTGTCCGAAAATTTATTTTTATTCAGCTCTTTTAGTAGCCATGATGTGGAAAAATCAAAGTCAACAAGCAAAAAATAGAAGGATTTTCCTCCGAATATTTTTTACAACATCTTAAACAATAAACAGTTTTGTAAAATTTAGACCGCATTTCAACATTTTCTGTTTATTTGGTGAAGGTGGCGTCTCTCATCCTAAAACCCGTCAATTCTTCACATGTTGACATGGTGATTACGCCAAAAACTGTAACGTGCACTTTCCGTTTTTGTGTATCACGTGACAAGACATTTTCTTTACAAATTATCATCGTTCCGATCACCGCTTCAAATCTTAAATCGAATGAAATAATCGACTTGTTGAACTAACATCGAAAACGATGATGTCAGGTAAGATAACTTTTTGTACACTTTCATTTTCTTATAAAGAACGCATATTTTGACAGTATATTTTGTTAAAAGCGAGATAGATAAATCGAAGAGAGTCTGGACCGTCATTCTATGTTTACAAACAAGATGGACACTACGAGCACTGTCTTACTCCGAATATTGATTTTATGTCACCGCATCTATCTATGTGTCGAGGTAGTATTTAGTACACTTTCCAGTGTTAAAAGCTACGGGCAATAAGGACATACATTTTAGAGACGAAAAAAGATTTGTTTACATTGATATCATTTCAAGGCTGAGTAATCTTGATCCGTATTGGATTCTTCTTTTTGGATTGACTTTTTAATCTACCTATCCTGATGACTTCCAAAATATGTCTTTTCACCGATTATTAATGGAGACATAGTCGGGGAACATAGTAATGACTTTTAAGTAAATTTCATTTGTCTGCTTTCCAGAATCAGCCATAGTTCAGACTGTGTGAAGGTCAAATGTGAACCGGCATGAATGAATGTTGTGGTATGCTTACTGCATAAAGAAAGATTCTTTGTTTTATAAGCACATGTAAGTACAACTTATCTTTTTCATAAGTAATTATGATATGAATAATACCTTGCAAATACAGATAAGACAAACAAGGAAATTTTGGTTTGAACTGCTTTTTACTTTAGAAAGAAGGTTTTACCTGAACTACATGTGTTTTATACTGTTTTCAACACTATGTCAAACATAAATTTTATGGGTTATAGTTTGTGTACATGTCAATACATCCTCTTAGCATGTTTTTTCTAGAAAAAAAACTGCACTGCAATATTTTTAAACTAGATCACTTTATCTTCCTTCCATTCATAATTTGATGAGAAATCTTAATAAACAATGATGTAAAAGGATGCATAATGACTAATGAATTTCAAACAAGTGGCTGGAATAGATTTGTTTTGCATTAATGTACATGGCTCAGTCTATAAGGATTACAACTAAACGAACAAAGACAGCATAAGTAATTCTATAACAAGATTTTGGCAAACATGTTGCCATTAAAAGCTATTCAAAACAAAGTTTGGGAATACAAAAAGACTACATTACTTTTGAAATGATATCTATTCAACATTCATGTTTTATGTACATATTATACATCAAAACACTTCTGCTGTATATGAGGTACAGTGACAAAGAAAGAATCATTTTAACATGGATTTTGTTTTAAACTTATGTTTCTTCCATTATTTCTTTTAAACAGAAATATGTGTGCCTGACAGAGGAGGAACTGTACCTGAAAGTGCTGACAAAAAGAGAACAGATGAAGACGTGTATGAAAATTGTCCCTGTATTTTTTTCTCTAAAAGTTTAAATATCAAACTTGTGTTAAGAGGCCAGCCTATGGGACAGAGTAAAACCAGTTAACCCATTACCAAACAAAACTAAAATTTAACCACTTTGTTGAAGATAACTAAGGAAAACGTTGTGGGGAAAGGAGAAATTGCTCGTGACAAGCACTTTTTTCCTTTTTCCACAATACTTTCTACCCTATCAAAAGATTATATTTCAAATGTCTGCAAAGACTTTCAATTTGGGACAGTAAAAAATTTGGGGTTTGGTAAATTGTTGAATTATGTAAACACTTTTTGAAGAAAGCAGAGCATAACAGATTTGAGTAAAGCCACCATTGTAACTAAATTATTTCTACAGCAAGTTTTCCCTTTTGTCACAATGATTTTATTCTTTACAAAAATGCTCTCTTTTTTCTGATTACAAACACTTTTGGTTGCAAATAATTTCTATTTCAACTAATGAGGGCCTTGCATTTTCAAATCATTTGGACATTTCTAGCAATAAAGCATAAACAATAATAATTTCTAAATATTATTGGGTAAAAGATATTGTAATTTATAGAAACATTGTTTTGAAAGATTCCCTTGCATCACATTGGCTTCTTATTATTCTCTGTTAAAGATATGTTCAATTCTTTCTACCTTTTATAATGGTTTTAAAAAACACTTTGACAAAATCATGAATATTGTCAAATGACTAAATGAGCAGTTATCCTTTTTCTCATTATAGTTTAAATCAAATGTCATAGTTAAATTATGCAATTTTCTTGTGGTCTGCTATTGCTTTCATTGGTAACAGTCACAAATAAAGCTTGAAGTAAGGTTTATGGATAAATGATGGCATGTTGCCTGTTTACTTTCAAAAGAAGATGTAATAGTTAAAGTAATTTACAAAAATTATGTGCTTTGTTCTCAAATTGGACTCCTTTTTGTAAATTGTGAAATATTCAACAATTATTGATATTACACCCTGAAGATGATAAAACAAAACTTTTGGAAATAATACTTTAATCAATAGTTCGTTAAAAGGAGTAACAGGTTATTGGCACAACATTGAAGCAAAGGTTATGTTTAAATGTGGAAAATATGAAAACTTATTTAACTTTCTTTATTTAAACTATTTAATGTAAATCATGCATTGCATTTTGCAGAAGGTTAAACCAAACATAGGCTAACACTATGGCTGATCATTTGAACAAGTTTTTGTATAGATCTGTACATATTCTATTGAGTCAAGTGTTTGTTATTACTACTAATTACCTTAAATAAAATTTGTCAATTGTTTAACAATAGAATTATCTTTTTTTTGTTTCAACTTATTATAGAAGGACTTTTGGTGCTGTAGATAATTTTAAAGAATTTTGACAATGATGGATTTCCTTTGTAATACAAATTTTTCTATTTCATCACTAAATCATATGTTGTGAAAGATTTTAAGAATGATTCAGAGAAAACATATGCTTACAACATACAATTTGGTGAAGAGTAAATTCTACATATCAAGGTTTCAGTGCAAGACAATACTGTAAGTGCTTCACATATATGAAGTACTTACTGAAGTCTTGTGTTGAATCATCATTTTGCATGGAGAGATTTTGGAATTCAAATTCTTTAGTTTGGTGGTTTTGATATTGCACAAACAGTATCTTCTGTTTCTTATTGCCTTACTGATATGGGTAGGACAGCTAAAACATGAGAGTATCTAGCGAGAACCACCAACCACACATACATGATAATGAGTCTTAGATGCTATGTTTGATAATAGTTTAACAACATTTTCAACAGAATGCTTCAGTTGTGTCAATAGACATATCCCTGTTTGTTCCTATTATTTCCTCATTAGTCCCTGCAAATAAACCTTCTAAGCCACCCATCACTTACCCCATAAAAACATCGTTGCTCTGTGGTTTAGTCAAATTAAAATAATTCAACATGAAGAAGCGTTCCACCCCCGACCCCCCCACCCCCCAAAGATAGTTTTTGGTAGGACCTGGATCACAGCTAAAATGTGGTTATGGAGTATCCATTGATAGCATCCAACCATACATAAATGTTAATAAGTCTTAGATGCTATTGTTGGATTATGGTTTTACACCATTTTCAACAGAGTGTTCCAGTTTTATATCAATCGACATTAATCCCTGCTCCTGTTATTTCCCCACCAGAACCTTCCAATATTCCTCGCTGGACATAGTCCGAATGATCCAGACGTAGATATTTCATTCTACGCCACAGTTACAGCTTGGATCATCCTAGTTACCCTAGACACTGGCCATTTAACCCATACGAATATCATTACTCTTTGTTTGGAAATTTAAAAAGCCGTGGTGCAATGCCTTTCGAAAGAATATCATACAAGCCGAAGTATCAAATGCATAATTATTCAAGCTCAATACCAAATATACTTCTGTCTAATGACTATGCACCATTCATAATGGTTAGCAACTCATATAGTATATCCACAGTGGTAAAATACAGTAGTTGGCGTCGTAGGTTATATATCAAACATATCTGATTTGTATCTTGACAATGGCTATTTCTTTTAAATTGGAGTGCCTCCTGACAGGACACTGCTTCCTTGCCAAGTATTACTAATACAATACAAAGGGAACATTATGTTATACAAATCCAGAATTATACGGGCGAAAGACCGTGCCGAAGGCACTGTCTGGAAGACCGCCTATATGTTACACGTAAGTACGAAACGAAAGAAGGTACCTACAAAACCAAGGATTTCCGAATTACTCAGAACCCTATAGGACTTTTTTCGGCCATGTTGGTTGCAACCGTTTTTCTGCCCCATATGGCGCCATCTTGTCCGAAAATTTATTTTTATTCAGCTCTTTTACTAGCAATGATGTGGAAAAATCAAAGTTAACAAACAAAAAATAGAAGGATTTTCCTCCGAATATTTTTTACAACATCTAAAACAATAAACAGTTTTGTAAAATTTAGACCGCATTTCAACATTTTCTGTTTATTTGGTGAAGGTGGCGTCTCTCATCCTAAAACCCGTCAATTCTTCACATGTCGACATGGTGATTACACCACACCAAGAACTGTAACGTGCACTTTCCGTTTTTGTGTATCACGTGACAAGACATTTTCTTTACAAATCATCATCGTTCCGATCACCGCTTCAAATCTTAAATCGAATGAAATAATCGCCTTGTTGAACGGACATCGAAAAAGATGATGTCAGGTAAGATAACTTTTTGTACACTTTCATTTTCGTATAAAGAACGCATATTTAAACAGTTTATTTAGTTAAAAGCGAGATAGATAAATCGAAGAGAGTCTGGACCGTCATTCTATGTTTACAAACAAGATGGACACTACGAGCACTGTCTTACTCCGAATATTGATTTTATGTCACCGCATCTATCTATGTGTCGAGGTAGTATTTAGTACACTTTCCAGTGTTAAAAGCTACGGGCAATAAGGACATACATTTTAGAGACGAAAAAAGATTTGTTTACATTGAGATCATTTCAAGGCTGAGTAATCTTGATCCGTATTGGATTCTTCTTTTTGGATTGACGATGTGCCTGTTTTTTTTTATTCACACGTTCTTTGCTCTTTGATTCTTGAATCTACCTATCCTGATGACTTCCAAAACGTATGTCTTTTCACCGGTTATTAACTGAGACATAGTCGGGGAACATAGTAATGACTTTTAAGTAAATTTCATTTGTCTGCTTTCCAGAATCAGCCATAGTTCAGACTGCGTGAATGTCAAATGTGAACCGGCAACCAAAGAAATGAATGTTGTGGTACTGCATAAAGAAAGATTCTTTGTTTTATAAGCACATGTAAGTACAACTTGTCTTTTTCATAAGTAATTAAGATATGAATAATACCTTGCAAATACAGATAAGACAAACAACGAAACTTTGGTTTGAACTGCTTTTTACTTTAGAAAGAAGGTTTTACCTGAACTACATGTGTTTTATACTGTTTTCAACACTATGTCAAACATAGATTTTATGGGTTATAGTTTGTGTACATGTCAATACATCCTCTTAGCATGTTTTTTTCTAGAAAAAAACTGCACTGCAATATTTTAAACTAGATCACTTTATCTTCCTTTCATTCATAATTTGATGAGAAATCTTAATAAACAATGATGTAAAAGGATGCATAAAAACTAATGAATTTCAAACAAGTGGCTGGATAGATTTGTTTTGCATTAATGTACATGACTCAGTCTATAAGGATTACAACTAGATGAACAAAGACATCATAAGTAATTCTGTAACAAGATTTTGGCAAACATGTTGCCAATTAAAAGATATTCAAAACAAAGTTTGGGAATACAAAAAAGACTACATTACTTTTGAAATGATATCTATTCAACATTCATGTTTTATGTACATATATACATCAAACACTTCTGCTATGTATGAGGTACAGTGACAAAGAAAGAACCATTTTAACATGGATTTTATTTTAAACTTATGTTTCTTCCATTATCTCTTTTAAACAGAAATATCTGTGCCTGACAGAGGAGGAACCGTACATGAAAGTGCTGACATGAAAGATTACCTTGACAAAAAGAGAACAGATGAAGATCTGTATGAAAATTGTCTTTGCATTTTTTTCTGTAAACGTTTAAATCTAAAACATGTGTGGAATCTATGTTTTGTAGCACAACACAAACAAAACTGACAGAAATGCACATGTATTTCCAATACTGATAGATAGTTGTAGCAAAACTTTCTCAATTTGTGAGATGTAAGAAACTTTTCCCATAATGTTTAAGAAAATACTGTTAAAAGTCAAATGATGAGACAGTAAGAGTTTTCATTCATTATTTTGTACAATATAAGGCAGCAGGTAGCATTTAAAACTGAGATACATATTGCTGGTTCAATTCATTACATATTTTACTTTACTGCAAAAGGTGCAATAGGGTGAATTTTTGTTTAATGAAATACAATAATATCTGTTTAGTTTCAATAGTAGACAGTTAACCCATTACCAAATAAAACTGAAATTAACCACTTTGTTGAAGACGACTCAGGAAAACATTGTGGAAATAGGAGAAATTGCTCGTGACAAGCAATTTTTTCCTTTTCCCACAATGTTTCTGCCCTATCAAAAGATTATTTTTCAATGTCATCACATTTTGATATGTCGTCTGCAAATGCTTTCAATTTGGTAAATTGTTAACTCATGTAAACACATTTGTATGCAAGTGGGGCATAACAAATTTGAGTAAAGCCACCATTATAACTTAATTTTTTCTACAACAAGTATTCCCTTTTGTCACAATGATTTCTTTCTCTGCAAAAATGCTCTCTTTTTCCTGATTACACTTTTGGTTGCAAATAATTTCTATTTCAAACAATGATGGCTCTATATTTAAAAATCATTTGGACATTTCTAGCAATAAAGCATAAACAGTAATAATCTCTGAATACTATTGGGTAAAATATATTGTTATTAACAGATTCATTGTTTTGAAAGATTTCCTTGCATCACATTAGCTTCTTATTCTCTGTTAAAGATATGTTAAATTATTTCTACCTTATGAAAAGCTTTGCATGTTGCAGGAGTCTTTTAGAAAACACTCTGACAAAATCATGAAATGAGTCAAATGACTAAATGAGCAGTTATCCCTTTTCTCATCATAGTTTAAATCGAATGTCATAGTTAAATTATGCAATTTTCTTGTGATCTGCTATTACTTTCATTGGTAACAGTCACAAATATAGCTTTAAGGATAAATGATGAAATTTTGCCTGTTTACTTTCAATAGATGTAATAGTTATAGGAATTCACAAAAATTCTGTGCTTTGTTCTCAATTTGGACTCCACAAGTATGGATATTACACACTGAAGATGATAAAACAAAACATTTGGAAAAAATATTTTAATCAATAGTTTGTTAAAAGGAGTAACAGGTTATTGACACAACATTGCAGCAAAGGTTAAGTTTAATGTGGTAAATATGCAAACTTATATAACTTTCTTTATTTAAACTACATAATGTAAATCATGCATTGCATTTTGGAGAGGGGTTAAACCAAATAAAGGCTAACACTATGACTGATCATTTGAACAAGTTTTTTTTTATAGATCTGTACATATTCTACCAAGAAAATTGTTTGTACAATACAATACAATACAATACAATTTTATTTCAGTAAAAAGGCCTCCGGCCCACAATACATATACATATTACAAAATACAAATCAAAATATGCCCTACACTATCATCAATATATTATTGCTGTTATGTTTTAAAGATAAAAGGAAATCAAGTAGAAATGTGCTCTAGTAATTTTGATACAAAGAAAGCTAGGTTTTTTAATGTTATTTCGTCATTACATTTAAAAAGATTGTAAAAATTATCTAAGTTTGGACGAGCTTTATACCAATTATATAAATAGATATGTCTAATGTCTCCAAACTTTTCACATATAAAAAATGCATGGTATTCGTCCTCAACAATCAAAATATCTTTGTTGAGAAAACAGTATAGACAAACCTGTCATTTCTATCAACGTTAAAATGTCTACCAATTTCAATGTTAAGCTTATGACTTGAGCATCTAAAACGAGCTAAGGCACGTTTATAATAAGGTTTTATGTCAGAATTAATATATCGTTCTACATTCAAAAGTGATTTAAAATTTCTATAAAAGTCACATCTTGTTGAGTTACTTATGTCACTATGCCACGTTTGTAAAGAACAGTCCGTTAATCTCTGTTTAAAAAGTTTACAAAATTGGTTTGAGTCCCCTAATTCTTGTGAAATCCAAATAAAACCAAAACCCTGTGAAAAAAGAAATTCTCGTACTTTTGTGACCCAATTATTTCTACCAACTGAATCTTGTGTTTTAAGCATTAAATAACATTGTTTTGGGTATCTATGGTTTTCCATTTCAATAAGTCTTATCCAATATCTTACAAATTTCATATGGTAATTTACTGCAATAGGGAATCTTCCGCATTCACCTAAAGCCATTGAGTCGTTGACAAAGGTATTAACACCTAAAAAATCTTTACAAAATTTAGAATGGACCTGTTCTATATGTTTATTACATTCAAAACCCCCAAGTTCAGCACCATATGTTAAGATAGGAGTGACCATGGAATCGAAAATCTTAAAGTAGTCAGTATGCATAAACTTCCCAAAATGACTTTGAAATTGTTTAATTTGATACACCGATTTTCGTGCTTGATTTGCAAGTTTCTTTGTAGCGGAGGACCATGACAATTTCGGTGTAAAGATAAGACCCATAAATTTATAAGTGGAAGTTACTCTGATTCTGTTTTCCTATATGTCCATTTTTCATTATGTCGAAGTGGACCCCCATTTCTAAAAACAATGATTTCTGATTTCTTAAGATTAACGATCATACCCGTTTCTTTACAAAATGAATCAATAGTGTTAAGTTGCAACTGAAGATTTATAACAGAATCAGCACAGTTAGCTACGTCGTCTGCAAACATTAGACAGAAAATATTTGGAATGTCAGGTGTAATAAAAATACCACCTCTACACGTTTCTCTAATAATTTTACTTAAGTCGTTTATGTATATATTAAAAATTATAGGTGAACTCAAATCCCCTTGTTTCAAACCAGTATTACAAAGTATGGATGGAGTCAATTTCGAATCAACTTTGACATGTGCTCGGATATTAGCATACATTGATACTAGGATGCGAAATAAATTACCCTGTATCCTTTTTTTGTTAAGACATGTAAACAGTTTAGTATGGTTAAGTGTGTCAAAAGCTTTTTGAAAATCAACATATAAAACATAAAATCGCCCTCCTTTACGTGATAAATATTTTTGTATCATACTTTGTAGACAAAAAGAATTGTCAATCGCTGAATAACCTGCTCTAAAACCAGATTGGCACTCATCTAAAATATTAAATTCTACTGACCAACGTGTAAGACGATCATTTATAATGGACGAAAATATCTTATATAACACATTTAATAAGGAAATCCCTCTATAATTATTTGGGTCTGCTTTTGAACCAGATTTAAATATTGGTATTATAACAGAATCACACCATGAATCTGGGAATACCCCTGTATTAAGAATCTTATTAAATAACAACACGAGAAGAGGGCTGATTTCATATATGGTAGACTTATAGAATTCTGCACCAATACCATCCTTACCATGTGCTTTTCCTACCTTTAATTTATTTATACCTTTTTGGACCTCATCTAACAATATCTCATTATTAAGCAATGAGTCCATGTCTTCATTAAAAAACGAAGGGTCATCCCTTATGTTTAATATTGAACTTTCTCCCATATTACATAATAAGGATTCAAAGTAAGTCAGCCATGTTCTCGCTGTTATAGTGTTAGGAGTATATGGGATTGAATTTAATCGAGATGAACCTTTAAGAATAAACCAGAACAATTTTGGATTAAGTCTTGCCTCAACTAGAGAAAGCCTCTTTTTAGCCTGATAGAGATTCTTCTTCTTACGGCAAATCGCCTTGAATTCATTCCTGCAAATTTTATAATCAATGAAATCGGAAGTGTTGTTTGTACTACGACAACGTCTAAGTTTTAAATACTTAGTATGTTTAACAGTCTCACAATGTGAGTCCCACCACTCTGGTTGTACAAAATCTAAGCATCTATTTGCACAATTACTATATTTAATCTTCATATTTAATGATGATGATTTATATATATTCAAAATAAGGTTAACTGCATTATTCACGTCACTGTTAATACAAGAAACAACTTCATTATACATTAACTCCAGCTTATTGTTGAAATTGAAGGTAAACACATCCTTCTTGCTATTATTCCATTTAAAATGTTCGGACACATCAAGAGGGCAATCATTTTGTGATAAAACAGAATCACCATAATGCGCTTTTAAATTAAAGTTCAAAGTTGCTAAAATAGGAAAATGGTCCGGGTTGTCTTTCTCTTCAACATTAAAATATGAGATGAAGGGAAATAACTCTGATGAAACAATGTGATAATCAACCAAACTACGGCCGTCATTGGAAAAACAAGTAAAATGACCCGCCTTGTCCTCAGATAAACGTCCATTTACAATATGTACACTATAAGTACAGCAAAGATCAACTAGTGTTTTACCAAACGAGTTAAGAATGTTATCACGTGAATTGCGTGGTAAATAAAAGTCATCCGCGATATAGTCGGTTGTGGTGTTAAACACAAAGTCAATTGAGTCGTTTGGTATATAATCAAACAAATCACTTGTCCTTGCGTTTAAATCACCTGCTATATAAAATATACATTCCGGATAGTCATTACGCAAAGTCGATAAATTATTCTCGAGCAACAATATGCCGTTTGGTTCGTCTTTCCCCCTGTAAATTGGCGATCCTTCAGGTGAAATATAAGTTACATACAGAATAATATCATTATTCATATCATACAAACTACTAGCAACATACAGTATTATACAATCTGTAAAGTCAACATAAAATAATTGTTTAACAACACCAGATAATATTAATTGCTCTTTAACAAAAACACTTACTCCTCCACTGTTTCTAAAACAGGAGTTGCTTTTAGATCTAACACTGTCAAAATGTTTATACCCATGCAGAAAAGTGTCAAATTGGCCCTTAAAGTGGCTCCATGTTTCCAACAACCCTATTATGTCATGTTTAAATAAATAGTTTTTTAATAATGAATCATTGTTATATTTCAATAAACCAGCAATATTCCATGATAGAATGTTAAACGTAATGTTTTTACAGGCGCTGTCATCACGTAGGCCTCGACCACACCGCTAGTCCTACCCACAGGCTCCGCTCGATTGCTCGTAATCGGTACCTCCTAATGGGATGTTGTCATTTTCCTGCATCGATTGTTGGTTCCCTGTGCGTTTGTCGGTCCTAAGCGTTGGGCGGTGGCGATTTTCACGATAATGGTTTCTACCACGATTACTATTGCTTACTCTAGCGAAACCGGCACTGTATATTTCTTTGTTTATACTGTCATATCTGAAGATCTCGTTTTCAATCACTAACTTGTCGAATTGCATTGATGCGTATAAACCCTTCTTTCTAGCCTCAACCAGTCGTTTACCAAGTTCTCGTCTGCATATTTTAACCCGTTCTGTGAAATCTTCCTGCACATAGAGGGGTGTATTTCTAAGGCGCTGTCTAGCCGATTTAAGAATTTGGTCTCGGTCTTTGAACTTGGAGAATTTAACTACAATTTGGCACTTGTCCGGATTGTTAGATCGTACTCTGTGGGCTCTCTCGATTTCAACATTTTCAAGGCCAGGCAAATTCATTTCGTTAGAGATGAAGGATCTCACCCTTTCTTCTGTTTGGCTCCATGGTTCATCCGATTTACCTTCGATTCCACTAAACCTTAGGTTATTTCGTCTTGAGTGGCCTTCAAGAATGTCGATCTTAGAGTGAAGATGGTCAAGATTTTCTCTCATTTCGGCATTTTCTCTCCTCAGGGCTTCTTGTTCTTGTTGTAGGTTATTCACCGAAGTACATATATTGTCGATTTTACTGTGTATCGACGAAATATCCTCCTTTAGTTCGGTTTTCATGTTCTGTAAAAACGTCATTATGTCACTGTCTGAACCGTCCATCTTTTTACCTTTTTTATGTTGTTGGTTTTGTCGAAATGATTGGAGTCTGGGCGTCGTTTGTTTCTCGAAATGCGCACTAGAAGGGGTAGTCGGGGTTTGTTTGTCATTTGCTGGTAGGGATAGTCCGTCGAAGGAAAGGGTTGTTTGTCGGTTTGCACGTAAAGTGCGCGTCGATGTTTCGGGTCCGGGATTGGATTCTATATCCCCGCATGTCAACAAAATGGCTGACAGACAAAGCAAAAGTCTAAAGCTGCAATTGTAGTTTCCCAGGCCAATCCGTGATATATCCAACGTTCGTACAATGTTACCTTCCTTGAATGGCATTGAGAAGGTCCCAATTCTAGCTCTATACGTGGTTATATCGACTCCCATTATTTATTTTCTTCGTGAGTTGTATCCGCGGTAAAAATCATGTCCGCCATTAGCAAGGGCACATCACTCATGTTATTACTACTAATTACCCTGAATAAATTTTGTCAAGTGTTTAACGATAGAATTATCTTTTGTTTGTTTCAACTTATTATAGAAGGACTTTTGGTGCTGTAGATAATTTTAAAGAATTCTGACAATGATGGATTTCCCTCATAATACAAAGTTTTCCTCTATTTCATCATTAAATCGTATGCTGTGAAAGGTTTTAAGAATGATTCAGAGAAAACATATACTTACAACATACAATTTGGTGAAGAGTAAATTCTACATATCAAGGTTTCAGTGCAAGACAATACTGTAAGTACTTCACATATATGAAGTACTTACTGAATCTTGCATTTAATCCTCATTTTGCATGGAGAGTTTTTGGAATTCAAATTCTATAGTTTGGTGGTTTTTGATATTGCTCGAACAGTGTCTTCTATTTCTCATTGCATTACTGATATGGGTAGAACAGCTTAAACATGAGAGTATCTAGCGAGAACCACCAACCACACATACATGATAATTAGTCTTAGATGCTATGTTTGATTATGGTTTAACAACATTTTCAACAGAATGTTTCAGTTGTGTCAGTAGACATATCCCTGTTCCTATTATTTCCTCATCAGTCACTGCAAATAGACCTAAGCCACTGATCACGATCACTTACCCCATTCAAACATCGTTGCTCTGTGCATCGTTGCCCCCCCCCCCAGTTTTGGATAGGTCCTGGATCACAACTAAAATATGGTTATGGAGTATCCATCGATAGCATCCAACCATACATAAATGTTAATAAGTCTTAGATGCTATTGTTGGATTATGGTTTAACACCATTTTCAACAAAGTGTTTCAGTTGTATCAATGGACATTAATCCCTGCTCCTGTTATTTCCCCACCAGAACCTGCCAATATTTCTCCCTAGACATAGTCCGAAACTCCGAATGAACCAGAGTAGATATTTCACATCACAGTTACAGCTTGGATCATCCGACTTACCCTAGACACTGACCATTTAACCCATACGAATATCATTGCTCTTCGGTTAGAAATTTAAAAAGTCTAGCTGCAATGACTTTCGAAAGAATATCATACAAGCCGAAGTGTCAAACGCATAATTATTCATGCTAGATACCAACTATACTTCTGAATCTTGATAATGGCTGTCTTTCAAATTGGAATGCCTTCTGACAGGACACTGCTTCATTGCCTATTACTGATACAATACAAAGGGAACATATGTAATACAAGTCCAGAATTAGCACTGTTCATTAACTGAAGAACAAAATCTCTTTCGCCCGGTTTAGGCTTTGCCTATTTTCATATTAGCACTGTTCATTAATTGAAAGAACAAATCTCTTTCGCCCGGTTTAGGCTTTGCCTATCATCATATTAGGTAACACGTGTGATCGCGAAAAATAAGAAAATAGAAAAATATAGATTTCAATCCTATACCGTACAACCTGTGCAGAATGTCCCACTCCAGGGCGCCGCCATTTTTTTATTTTTCGAGTCCGCCATTTTGAATGTGATCGAAAAAGATAAGCAGACGCTTGCTTTCAACTAAAAAAGCGTCAGGTTGACTCATTTGCAACTCAATAAAGCGCGAAATCGCGCTTGCGTTCACATGAACGTCACCAGCACGCGATTTACGTCATCCAAAGCCGGATCGCTCGAAGGTTTATTTTTTGCTCTACTCAGTATCAGTCTTCTTTTTTTGTAATAAGCTCTTTCAATGTTTGATTTGGATCCAAACAAAAGAAATGTTTTCAAAAGAAATCGGCAATTTTGCACTCACATTTGAGCGAGAGTTGGTGTGAGATTTGAAGGAACACGTTACAGTGACCCGGATGTGATCGGGTATAAAAATATAGACGCATGTTTTACACAAAAAGCGCCTAGGAGATTGGATTCACGGAAATTTTATTAAATTCAATCGTAACTAATCGGACGTTTCCGTAACTTTAGAAATACACTATGAGTTTAGATTTGCTTTAGATTGATTGATAGGTTATTTTAATGCCAGTTTTTAGTGATTTGTTACTTAAACAAAGTAAAATTAATTGATTAACTCTCATATCAGTTATGTAACATAAATGTTCTGTTAATTAATTCCATGAATTTGAGGAAAAAGACATATAAAATAGAAAAAAAAGAAAGAACAGAACAAATTACATATTGAAATGCTATATAGATAGTCTGTCAACTGGTTTAGTGGGTTAGAAAGCTTGACAAAGCAGGGTATATGCACATAAAAAATCATTCCTTTTGTATTCTAGAATAATAATTTGTGGTCCCTTGATAAAAAGTCAGACTGCTAGGAAAGTTTTAAAAGTTTGACTTGAAACATAGTTATTGGTTCCCGATAAGTAGCTAATTCGAGTTTCTGCATCCACTTCATAGAGTCAAAAGTCACGATTCATTTTATCAGAAATACGGTTTGCAGAAATATCTGCATGGAAATTACTTCAGTTATTTCTAGTCGAGCAGGCGTAACCAAGAATCTCCGCTCATCTTTTCTATAGTGCTTTGGTTAATGAGCGAGGAATTGCAATTAAAACATGAAAAGAGATGGGATCATTTTGATTTCATGTTGTAAGACAAGCGTCAAAAGATGGGATAAAATAGTTAGCAACTAGTTAAGCTCGTCGTTCAATGAATAAATATCGTAAGCATTTCGTAACGGATAATGTCTTCTGTTCTCTGCAATTGAGGGGAATTTTTGTGACAAATGATTTGGTGCTTGTCAATTTTGAATTTTGTATGGCAAAACTGGTTTTCGGTATTTCCGTCTAACATCAAGAGCTAACCAACCTATTTCAGTTCAGTACAAATTTTGGGGAGTAACGGAACTTGTAAGACCAGTTACTTTACGCTCATCATCGTGTTGTATTATTTCGATAAAAACCCTTTTCATAACGGTACAATGATCCCAATGCATATCAAAGCGCTGATAGCGCTGAAGGACTAAGGTGCGTATAAAGCAAGACGATTGAGGGTACACTTGAAAATTTCTTTGGGCAACATCTCAAGGAAAACAGCTGCTCCTTCTACCACCATTACTAAAGTTATAATTTCTGTGAAAAGAGACTGAGCGATAGTCTATTTTTCCAACATCTGGACATTTTACGATTTACCATGAAGCAACAGTTATAATAATATAGAGCAAAACAAAGCGAGAAAATCCGGACTACATTCCTAGTTCCAAGAAGGTATAAGTCCGCACAGTGAAGGTGGACGTTTAATGAGTAATTGGGGTCAGACCGCTGTTTGTGTATCGATAAAGTGCCGTCCCTCAAAAAGTGGTATGTAAATTCAATTGACTAAGGTGCTGACGCACCCTTAGTCCAAAAACCGATGCAATCATGATTTCAAGAATGATATATAGACTTGATTTCGGGAGTATTTCCGAATTTTACATTTCACCTTCCTAACCATTCCTAAAAGATTAGGTACAGTAACTGAAGTATCGTTGAAATGATTTCTCCAATTCCCATTACTACATATGGTCAAACTTATTTTTGGACGATTCTACAAAAATGAAAATAAACATTATCTAAGAATAAATCGTTATGAAGGCAAATTCTATTTGAAAAACAAAAACATAGCTCCTGTCTTGTTTTGGTTAAAAAGGTAAGTTCATGGTCACTGGTGACTAAACAAAGTCGGCTGAGTTTGAAGACATGGCCAACTTGCAGCTTTAGAAATATAACGAAAGCCTTGGGTCCTGGTCAGCACGTATACCCCACATAAGGTACGGGGTATACTCGCGGCCAAAGACCTCAGGCTAAAAAGACCATTCAACAATGTCTTTATGGGAGAAGTAAATTGGTCATAATTGTCAATCAATAGATGCACGGTAGAATGGCCCCATAAACATCCAGATTATTGTGCATGTATAAGATTATCCGAAATAAAGTAATTGCAGAACTACCAGTATCTGTAGACAACTCTTTCCATTAATTTGCCAACGAAACTAAGAGCCATAATTTCCTACATATGATATAGTAAACCCGGTCGTAGTACCAAATTCTTCTTTTAAAACATATCTCGGCGGCTTTACAGAAAACTATGAATCTGAAAAAAGAAATGTAGAACAATAGATGGTATTGAAACTGCATTTTACAAAGATAGTAAATTGGTTTTTTCGTCAATAGGTGGCACCTATATATATTAGGTAACACGCGTGATCGCGAAAAATAAGAAAATAGAAAAATATAGATTTCAATCCTATACTGTACAACCTGAGCAGAATGTCCCACTTCAGGGCGCCGCCATTTTGTTATTTTTCGAGTCCGCCATTTTGAATGTGATCGAAGAAGATAAGCAGACGCTTGCTTTCAACTAAGAAAGCGTCAGGTTGACTCATTTGCCACTCAATGAAGCGCGAAATCGCGCGTGCGTTCACATGAACGTCACCAGCACGCGAGTTACGTCACCCAAAGCCGAAACGCTCGGAGGTTTATTTTTTGCTTTACTCAATATCATTCTTTTTTTTTGTAATAAGCTCTTTCATTGTTTGATTTGGAACCAAACAAAAGAAATCTTTTAACAAAAAAATCGCCATATTCGCACTGACATTGTAGCGAGAGTTGGTGTGAGATTTGAAGGAACACATTACAGTGACCCGGATGTGATCGGGTATAAAACTTTAGACGCATGATTTAAAACAAAAAGCGCCTAGGAGATTGGATTCATAGAGATTTTATTAAATTCAATCGTAACTAATCGGACATTTCCGTAACTTTGGAAATACACTATGAGTTCAGATTTGATTTCTAGATTGATTGATAATTTCTTTTAATGCCAAATGAATGGCAGTTTTAAGCGATATGTTACTTTTAGAAAATTGATTGACTCACACTCATATCAGCTTTGTAACATAAATGTTCTGTTAAATCCAAATGACAATGCATTGATTCAATGAAATTTGGGGGTAGATACTAGAGGCTAGATAGTGAAATTTAAACGATATAGAAACCCCAAGGAAGGACCGATAGCGACTGATGGGGTTTCTATGTCGTTTAAATTTCACTATCTAGCCTCTAAATAATTTAGTGTTTAACCTACATTTCCAAAGAGCGCTCTACTTGACGCTGGCAAACCACGCCTCTACGAGTATGATCGGCGAATGGCATAAAACTGCTGCTCAGTATTTTGAAATTCGACATAAACCACACTTTCCGCGACTGTCAATTTCATGCCAAGAATTTGCCATACCATATTTGGAAGAAGAAAACTGCACTACCCAGTGATGTAGATTGCAATGTATTTTTTTTACGTCACATATTATCAACTTGATAGCATTCAGTTTATGTTTAAGTTTTGTTTATCAGTCACATTATTCCTAATGTGGTAAAAGGTTAATATAGTTCAGATTCTTTTTTTCACAACGATGTTAGGATAAAGGATTAAACCCTATAACCCAGTTAATTGTAATTCCTTTTTATTTATTTCTGTGTTTATTTCTCCCCGCGACGTCACAGCGATCTTTCCATCGCTACCGTAGGGTAGGCTTACACGTGTCATTGATTTGGAGGTGGAGCCTAAAACTACACATTTATGCGCATGCGTGATACCAGAGTAATAGTCTCATAGAGCCCAAATAGAACGCTCGAATAGTAGTTTATGGAAAATAAACCAACAAAAAAATTAAAATTGACTCATTCTCATTGGATGAAAATGTAGATTAAACACTAATTTTTTTTATGGCAAAACTGGTTTTTGGTATTTCCGTCTATCGGTAAGTGATAACCAACCTATTTCAGTTCAGAACAAATTTTGAGGAGTAACATACCTTGTGAGACCAGTTACTATATGCACATTCTTGTGTCGTATTCTTTCAATTAAAACCCTTTTCATAACAGTACAATTATCTAATGCAGAAAAACGATGCATACTCAATAACTGATCTCAAGAAAGGTATAAAGATTTGATCTGGAGAGTATTTCTGGATTTTACTTTTTTACCTTCCTCACCATTCCTAAACAGTTAGGTGCAGTAGCTGAAATAATCGTTTAGATGATTTCTCTATTTCCCATTACTACATATGGTCAAACATAATTGTTTTGACAATTCTACAAAATGAATATAAACTTTATTTAAGAGTTAATCAGTATGAAGGCAAATTATATATGAAAAATAAAAAAAACATATCTACTGTCTTGTTTTAGTCTTGTTTTGGTAAAATAATTTGTAACTGGTCATTGGTACCTAAACCAAGTCGGCAGGGTTTGAAGACACGTCCAAAAGCTTTGGAAATATCACAAAAGACCATAGCCTGGGGTCCTAGTCCGCGCGTATACCCCACACGAGGTGTAGGGTATACGCGCGGGTATAGGCGCGGCCAAGGACCCCAGGCTAAAAAGACCATTCAAAAAATTGTTTTAGCGGAGAAGTAACGTGATCATAATTGTCAATCAATAGATACACGGTAGAATGGCCCCGTAAACATCCAGATTAGTGTTCATGTACTATAAGAGTATCCGAAATAAAGTTAAACTTTGCAGGACTACCAGTATCTGTAGACAACTCTTTTCATTAATTTGCCTACGTAATTTGAGAGCGATCATTCCCTACATGTGATTAAGTAAGCCCGGTCGTAGTACCAAATTCTTCGTTTACTACATGTCTCGACGGCTTTACAGAAATCTATGAATCTGAAAAAAGGAATGTAGAACAATATATGGTTTTGAAACAGCATTTTGCGAAGATAGTACATTGTTTTTTTTCGTAAATAGGTAGCACCTATATAAATAAGGTAACACGTGTGATCGCGAAAAATAAGAAATTAGAAAAATATAGATTTCAATCCTATACCGTACAACCTGAGCAGAATGTCCCACTCCAGGGCGCCGCCATTTAGTTATTTTTCTAGTCCGCCATTTTGATTGTGATCGATGAAGATTAGGAAGACGCTTGCTTCCAACAAAAAAGCGTCAGGTTGAATGCTTTTCCGATCCATGCAGCGCGAAATCGCACGTGCGTTCACATGAACGTCACCAAATAGCCTGGAGTCCTGGCCCATGCTAACCCGCATTAGGCTAGTTCGCGGTATACGAACGGGCCAGGCTCTACCAGGCTAGTCACCAAACTCCTCACACTGATCTCCCCTTGCTACGCTGCATCGACCTCTGCCACCACAAGATTTTACATCCAGATTTGGATGAAATTCAAATGATGCTGTTTTGTTAAGATATTACCGGACATCTTAGTTAATTTAGTAACAATATCTTGTTGTATTGATTTCTGACCAGTTAATTTGAAAAAAAATGTTTATAAACAAAGCACTAATGGATTACAATTTTTTAGTTTTGCCGCCATCTTGTTCTGCCATTTTCGTTTCTAAATATGCGTTCACGTGACATTTGTGATGGCAGTGATCATCCCCATAAAGGGAGACCACTGTGAGAAGTTTGGAACGTCACCAGCACACCCAAAGACGAAACGCTCGGAGGTTTATTTTTTGTTTTACTCAATATCAGTCTTCTTTTCTTTAATAAGCTCTTTCGATGTTGGGTAAGAAACCAAACTAAAGAAATGTTTTCAAAAGAAATCGGCATTTTAGCACTCACATTTTAGTGAGATTTGGTGTGAGAATTTGAAGGAACACATGAAAGTGACCCGGATGTGATCGGGTATAAAAATGTAGACGCATGTTTTAACACAAAAAGCTCCTAGGAGATTGGATTCACGGAAATTTTCAATCTGAACACATCGGGTTTATCCATAACTCGGATGATCCAAGCTGTAACTGCGTGAGTGAAATATCTACGTCTGGATCATTCGGACTAGTTTATCCAATGAAAACACCTCTGAAATAATAGGGATGACGCCATATTGGTTCCTGCGGAAATGACGTTACTTCACTTTCATTGTTAGAAATAGATCTTAAATGTGAAATCGTAAAAGTCGTTTAATTTGATTAAAGAAACAACTATATATATATGTCACAACTTATAATTTCGCTATTTTGTATGAGTTACCGATAAAAAATGATTAAAAAAGATATCCAACACTTCCATATACATTGAACTACTTAACGTGCACGCTTAGAAAAGGTGTTAATTGGCGGATGCCGATTTACCCGAAAAATTGTAACCCTATACTTATATCCGAGGTGTATTTCACAGCTCACGGAAATACCCGAGTAGTTCCGATTGGGAAATTTTATTAAATTCAATCGTAACTAATCGGACAATTCCGTAACTTTAGAAATACACTATGAGTTAAGATTTGCTTTAGACCGATAGATAGGTTATTCTAATGCGTGTTTTTAGCGACTTTTTACTTTAAACAATGTAAAATTAATTGATTGACACTCATATCTGTTATGTAACATGAATGTTCTTTAAATTCCAAATGACAATGCATTGATTCCATGAATTTGGGGGAAAAGACCTAAAAACGGAAAGACAGAAAGGAAAGAACAAATTACATATTGAAATGCTTTTTAATTAGTCTGTCAACTGGTTAAGTAGATTGACAAAGCAGGATAGTTGCACATAAAAAAATCAACACTATTGTATTCTAGGATAATAGTTTGTGATCCCTTGATAAGAAGTCAAACCGCTAGGAAGATTTTAATAGTTTGACTTGAAACATAGATATTTGTTCCCAATTAATAGCATATTCAAATTGAGAAGGTTGAAAGGGACAGAGACGCCGATAGCGGTGAAATATTGACAACCTTTTAGTATGATATTTGGTTCGTATAAAGACATCCACTTCATAGAGGCAAAATCACAATTAATGTTATCAAAAATATGGTTTGCAGAAATATCTGCATGGAAATAAATTACTTAGTTATTTCTAGTCGAGCATGCGTAACCAAGAATCTCCGCCCACCTATGCTTTAGTGCTTTGGTTATTGAGCGAGGAATTGCAATTAAGACATGAAATGAGTTGGGATCATTTTGATTTCATTTTATAGGTCGGGCGATAAAAGATGGGATACACGAGTTAGCAACTAGTTTAGCTTGTCGTTCAATGAATAAATGGCATTAGCGTTTCGTAACGGATATTGTGTTCTGTTCTCGGTAATTGAGGGGAATATTTGTGATAAATGATTTGGTGCTTGTCAATTCGGAATTTTGTATGGCCAAACTGGTTTTCGGTATTTCCGGCTATCAGCAAGTGATAACCAACCTATTTCAGTTCAGAACACATTTTGAGGAGTAACGGACCTTGTAAGACCAACAACTATACGCACATCATCGTGTTGTATTATTTCGATAAAAACCCTTTTCATAACGGTACAATGATCCAAATGTAAAAAAAAAACCGACGCATACCTGATCGCAAGAACTGAACGATGTATAAACTTGATTTGGAGAGTATTTTCGGATTTTACTTTTGAATTTCTCTTCCTCACCATTCCTAAAAAAAACAGATGCAGTAACTGAAATATCGTTGAAATGGTTTCTCCAATTCCCATTAATGCATATGGTCAAACATAATTGTTTGGACGATTCTACAAAATGAAGATAAACATTATTTAAGAGTAAATCAGTATGAAGACAAATTCCGGTATGAAGACAAATTCCATTTGAAAAATAAAAACATAGCTCCTGTCTTGTTTTTGTTAAAGAAAAATATTTACTGGTCACTAAACATAACTAAGTCGCCAGGGTTTAAAGACATGGTCAACTTGCAGCTTTAGAAATATTACAAAAGCCTTGGGTCCTGGTCTGCACGTATACCCCACACTAGGCGCGGGGTATACTCGCGGCCAAATACCTCAGGCTAAAAAGACCATTCAAACATTTCTTTACTGGAGAAGTAAACTGGTCATAATTGTCAATCAATAGATGCACGGTAGAATGGCCCCGTAAACATCCAGATTATTGTTCATGCATAAGATAATCCGAAATAGAGTAATTGCAGGACTACCAGTATCTGTAGACAACTCTTTCCATTAATTCGCCAACGTAACTAAGAGCTATAATTCTCCAAAATATGATTAAGTAAGCCCGGTCATAGTACCAAATTCCTCGTTTAAACATATCTCGACGGCTTTACACCAAACTATGAATCTGAAAAAAGTAGGGATGGGAACGAATAGTGAAATCACTATTCGAATATTCGACTAGAACTATTCGAATATATTCGAATATTCGATTTTAGAATTCGTTTTGATGTCCGAATGTCTGCATGTCCGAATACTAGTACACTAGTGCTCTGTTCAAACCTTTTGTGTATAGCCGATATCTGTATACATGTACGTGCATGCAATATCTTGCCATTCAAGTTATTCAGTATGTTGGATGTTGTATTCTTGAATACAAAGTCCTGGTTACACAGGTTACAGGTCGCCTTCGACTTGTCGGCAGAACGAGTAAAGTAATTCCAGACACGTGATTGAGACATTGTGATGTTTATCGAATAGATGTAGAAATTAGAATGAAGATAAGTTTGACAAATTATTCTGAAGAAAAATATACTTTCTAACACATAATTTGATTGGTCTTCGTGCATATGCAATCATGATTACGATTGGTTATTGAAAGAGTAATTGTTTAATTTCACGACAAACAAGTTACGTGATTGGTTGACACTGACAATTGTCAATTAGCGTGATTGACTTGTTTTGGATAATAAGGAGCAAGTGCAGATCATTAAGGTGTTAGATTTAGCGGCTTAAAATCGACTATTTTCACACTTAGGAATTAATCGTTTTGCAAACTGTCAAAAGATGTGGTACTTTGTCACAGGTGTTTTACTGTGTGACATACGTTGTAAAAACATCATAACTGCACCTGGGAGCTAGGCACGTTCTTCGATATTTGGGATCGGTTTAGAGGAAGAAAATGAAAATAAAACATTATTTTTGATTAAATTTATGGTAAACATACAGTAATATGGGTTCATATATATATTAGGCCCCATTATACAAGATCTTTTGATGATGTCCTACATGCTAAACAGTGGTCATGTCTCGTTAGTTTTTCGACGAACTGATTTCGTTGATTTAAACAATAAACAATGGTCTCACATCTCTCGTAAGCTTCTCGATGAAAAACTGGAGGGTCTCCGTAATTTTGTTTTCCGATAGCTGGTCAGTTGGCTGTCATTTCGTCAAAAATCCGTTTGAAGCGGGGCCGAATTTACAAGATGGCGGCCATATTTAAAGCGGTAACTTTTCTGGTTAAACAACTTACCTTGGTCCTAGAGGTTGGTTACTTTTACCTGGGTTTATTCGCGGTTAAAGTTACCTGCGAGTTTTATACAAACGCTTACCGCGTTTTAACCAGGAATTTAACCCATGGTAAGTTTTAACCGTGGGTTAAACTGTTTATACAAATGGCTGCAGATTGTAAACATTGGTGACGTGATTCTCTGGCCTTGTGCCTATTATAAAGACCATTGACCAGTAGTTACATTAAAGTGTGTCTACAGTCAATTGCTAGATATATGAAAACTGGTTAGATATTGAATCATAAAGGTATTACTATACATTAAAGTGCAAGCGTTACACACATAATCAAACTGCAAAATCATTGATGTGGAGTTGTTTGCCAACCATACATGTATATTCTTATACCCACTTTTCATATTTGCATACATCACACAGTAAAAAGAAAACCTGTATTCCCAACCTTGAAATTAGAGTTGCGCGGCAGAAATTTGCATTGTTGATAACCTACCCACGGCTGTCAGAGAAACCGTTCGTATTTAATTCTACTACAGGAACATTTCAGGTCATGCTTGATAGGTTGATATGTAGGTGGGAGAAGTGAGTATCATGTGAACAAGAAAATTTTTGAAAAGATGTAACAAACTACTGTTTCAGACAGATTTTGCAGATGCTATATTCCCTTTATGAGTAAGTTGTCCCGCTCTACGTTACATGACGTTGCCCCGCTCAACGTTACATGACATTGTCCCGCTCAAAGTTACTCGACGTTGTCCCGCTCAAAGTTACATGATGTTGCCACAGTGACAATGGATTGTGCATCCGAGCAATTTGTATCATTTTTCTCTTTGGGTTTATGAGCATAGAATATCAAACTATCACTTTTGAAGATTTCAAATATTCGCATTAATAAATAAGTTATGAACGTTTTCCGGATGTTTTTTCGAACACCCATCATACATTAAACTTGTAAGTCTGTGGTTAAGAACATGTACAATTTTATAGAATGTGTATACAAATACTGAATTGAATATTGTTGCAATGGTTATCATTTGATAAGCAAAAAAGTTCTACAATGCAATGTATGATAAAAGCATATTTAAGATACTATAGATGCAAATTCAAAAGCAATTTATCTTTGAAATATATATTTACTTTTTTCAAGAACGTTCCTTAGTTTTCATTTAACAGTTCTTAGTTACCATAGTTACAAGAAGTTGATGTCTAATTGAACATATATTAATCATTATGACATCTTCGACAATTACATAAAAAACAACTAAGTTGTGAGAATTTGGTTTAAGTTGAACACATAAACGAAGTATTTGATATATGTGCAACATGTTACCATGGTTACAGAAATATGAATACTAAAAATAAAATGCTGATGTTTGTTAATATTTTATTGTTGTAAAACTTTTCATTACTCAATTTTATTATGTTGTCATGTATTTTTCATCGTCATAACAAAACCAAGATTTGATTTAACCAAATTCCTTGTAATTAGCATTCCGTTGCCATGGCAACTGCTATGCAGGAAACTAAAAAACAAACTTGTTTTCAGTCAACCCATGCCTCAGGCACAAGTTTGTGATGAATTCATCCATTTCTGACTTTGTGCCATTTTTGATAGTTAGTGAACCTACCCATTTTTAATTATTTAAAAAGATATGTTAGTAAAACTCCTTTGTAGGAACTAGGAAGATAAAATGGGGATTTCCTAAAGCAAGTGTAAATTCTGCTTGATTTAGAATAGTTTCAGAAGCCAATTTTTAAATATCATGAAAGAAATTCACAAGAGAGTAGTTATGGGGTTTGACAGCATACAGCGCATAGGCAACTCAGCAAACAAGCACTGGAATTGTAACAACTTAACGTTGCAAAAGGTGCAAGACTGATTCCAATAATCCGATCTCTAACAAGCGTATAGGCCTTTTCAGAAACGTGGTTTGTCTCCCTTTGAAAAATCGGGTCACATTCGGAATACCTCCACTTCCGGGTATTAATTTCGAAAGAAGAATGTGGGCAAAGGCAAAGAAAACGATCGCAATCGATCGGATTTTGAAATTTATAAGCTTTATTACCCAATTTAAAGATTTACATACGAAAACATCAACAGAATGATTTGTTGTTGGCTGTTGCAAAGCCTCGTTATAAAAGGAAATTAGATTAAATTGAATGTAATGAGACCCGAATAGCGCACCGCAGTTTAGTTAAAACATGACATTCTGTGTGGAAAAAAAGGCAAATAAGTTTATGTTTTTGTCTGAATTAAATGCTTTTGACAGATCAAAAATGTGTTAATCGGCCGGTTGATGGAAGAAAGAATGAATGAAACACATATTTCTAGAATGTTATTACAAATTTGCATTAAATTCGATTTACGGATTTTGAATAAGATAGAACAAACATCAGCACTTTTGTCAATAATGTGGTAAGGTTATGTTTCTCCAATAAGCATATCCTTTTTTCTTAAAATTGAAATTTGTCGTATAAATAAAGTACCTTAAATAGAGAATTAGTTGTTATATGAGGTTCTCTGTCAGCCTACCTTTGATGATATATCGTATCCAAATATTACGGGTTATGAAAACAGTCCCAGTCCATTTTTTCCACCTGTTGAAACTACATTCAAATAACGCTTACTAAATAGCGAGGGACACAGGATTGTGGAGATGTTTCATATTCCTAAAGGACCTCAGATTGCCGATTCCCATTTAGTCTACATCCCATAAAGGTTTCAATTCCCACGTTGTCTACAGATTAAATTGCCAAAAGATCTACAGTTTAAAGAAATATTTTCATTTCATTTTTAATTGATGGTGTGAAAATTGGGAATAAACCTTGTACATAACAAGACGACCTGACACTCAGTAACATAGGGAATTCACCTAATAAAGGGTTGATGCGTATTTGGTCGAATAAAGAGAGTACAAAAAAGATCGTATATGTTATTTCCTACGTTATGCAGTTGACCAATAAAAGAAGCAATAAAACCCTCGACGTGAAAGATATGTATCTTTTGAAGCTTGCCGAAATACACAGGCGTGCATCACATCATGTTTCGTTGACACATAGTTGTGTGTTTTATGGCTTCCAGGCATGCCATTGGTTGCTATATAATGACGGAATCATATTTTGATTGGCGTTGCAAAGTCAGATTAGGATAAATCGTTCTGCTTAAAGTGTCTTGGAAACAGTAATTCTAAGTAGAGTGAATTGTATGGACATGTTTTAAATCAGAGGAATCTAACGTTGACTCGGTAGGTGTAATTATTGTTAAAGACCGATCATTAAAAAGGAATAAAATCAATTCCATATTCTCTTTTGAATTAACTTTTATTTGTCACTCTTATTGGACATAATTTGATGGAATGTCCCATAAATAAGTGGAACATTTATTAAGTAGGTTCGATCAGCTTGCATCATATCATCTGTTCATTGTGTTTGCATTTACATGGTACAATATCATTTGAAAATGTTAGATTGCAAAATGGATTTTAAATAATGTTATCATAAGTTAAGGCAATAATCAAACAGATCTACATCATCGTATTCTATACTTTAATTACTGTTTTAGCAGAGGATCGACTCTTCTCACTGAAAATGAATCGCAACGTTGTACCCGCGTTGATATACAGTGTTTTATCTCGGGAAACGGGGTAAATTGTCCGCTAGAGAGTAAACACAAAGTAAGGATATACTTTGATATTTCCCCTCCTGAATCTTTCCAATGTAGTTTTTACAAACACGACTTTCGACGGCATTGTTAAATTACCCGCAGCAGTTTATCTATGTTTCTCAATGTCAGCTGTTATTATTTAATACCCGGAAGTCTTAAACCGGAAGCTACCGAAAATTTCGTATCTCCGATTAAGAGTATTCAAGAAAAGATAACAACAGTTTCTGAAAAGGCCTATATATGAAAGATTTCACCCATGTTAATCGTACTGTGTCAATCCTTTGGGTATTTTTCTGCAGAAACCTGGGCATAACACGGGTGCCGGAATCTGATTTTTATTTGCTTGCACATAAATACCAAATCTTTATCTGCTCTTGTCCGGATAATGGTTTTAGAGAAAACTTAAATAAAAAAGCATATGCCAATACGGACCATTGATTTAGCCATCCCCTACACCACAATGGTGTGATGGTTATTCTCATATATTTGTGTTCGAATAACTCGTGATCCATCCCTGATAACAACCAAAATACACACAAACACGGTTTGCCAAAAATAGTAACCTTTTTTTAGGTGAAGGTCATTTTGTAACGATAGACTAAGAGGTTGCGAGTAAACAAACCGATTCCGACGTACTACACAGTACCAAAATGATCTGTGTCTCCTAGATACAGCGTATGGACACCTTTAGGTGCCGATATTTCAATGAATTTTGATGTCCTGTCTCAAGAGGGTTTCAAATTTAAGCATTTGGCAGCGCTTTATATATTTTTATCTGTGTGAATACTAACCCATTACCCCATTATACCACACGTTACTGCATCTCTCACAAATGACTTTAAAGACCACAAAGGTAAAATGCAGAATAACTCCATTTGTTACAATGGTTTATAACTTATATCTGAGGGAACTGTTGCTTCTTGAATATTATTTGCTCTTGCATACGAAGTTAAATCATTCACAAATCCCCCTATGGGACAATCAAAGATAGAAGTATCATATGAAAGGGTAGATATATTCTGCTGACTTTTCTATGCTGTCCAGCGGACTGCTGACTGCTGACCAACTGACCAGAGGGTATAAAATGCTGACCAGTATTTGGCCGACCAGGGTAATTTTGGATGACTCCCAATGACTGACTGATAAGAACTGATAAGGGATAAATAGCACCCTAAAACCAAATCAATGCAGAAAAAGAAGCTTTTGAATACTAGTGCTTCAGGAGCAGTTTTTGAACTTTGCTATTGTCATTATTTTTTTGTTGCTTTCCTTCATTGCATGTTGGAACTTCTGATTTAAGAAATATTGATATGTGGAAAAAGGAGAAACTATCTTTAAATCATGTTTTTTGCGCATTTTCAAAATCTTGATGAAAGGCTATGCTTAGTTTTTTCCTTTTCTTATCAAAAAAAAAATTGTTTGCTGTTTTTGACCAATGTTTCGTTGTTATAGACCGAAATCACGCGCCGGCCATCTTGGATTCAAAACGAGGCTCTTAACGCAAACAAACCGATAATATCATGTCCGCGTATCACTAATGCTTTTACAATTTTTAATTTTATCTATGTTTTCATCAAAATATTAATAAAACCAATAGTTTTCCTATTTTATACTTTTTATGTTTACTTGTTACGCCCCTGCAGTTCTAAATAACATAACCACAATAAATATATTTTGTTTACAGACAAGATAATTTAAAGTCAAAATATAAATTTAACATACACATGCAATAGAGGTATATATTTCATGTTACGTAATCGACCCGCCGCTCAAACCGCTGGAGGCTAGGTTATTTTACCCTCGCACCGGTTGCACTATACAAAGCGCACAAAGCCTATTGACTAGTCGCGGTATTTAACCAATTAACCTTTCAATTTTGGTGTTATAATGGGGATTTTATGGCTGCTCCAACAAAGCAGACCGAGAGGAAGACTTACAATACTTCAGATTACCTGCAATCATTTAGAATCACGGCCTATTAGCAGCGAAACTGAGCAGATTAAAACCTGGGAAACCCCATTATCTGCTCTGAACACTTCATAACTTGTATGTAATTACATTTTTTACATTAAAATTAACTAGTCACTAACACAAAATCATCACAAAGTGACCAAGAAATCCTGTTTGCTTTTGACATATTCTATTTTAAAGGACTTACTTGGCATTAAAAAGATAGTAACACAGTACATCAAGTTAATTACTATGGATGTTAATATTAATAAATCCTTTCCACTACTCTGGTCTATGTTTGTCCTAGCAAAAAGCTATTATTTGCAAGAAATGATATTTAAAGTGAAATTAATTAATGAATTAATTAAATTATATTATAACACATAAACGAAGTATTTGATATATGTGCAACATGTTACCATGGTTACAGAAATATGAATACTAAAAATAAAATGCTGATGTTTGTTAATATTTTATTGTTGTAAAACTTTTCATTACTCAATTTTATTATGTTGTCATGTATTTTTCATCGTCATAACAAAACCAAAATTTGATTTAACCAAATTCCTTGTAATTAGCATTCCGTTGCCATGGCAACTGCAGGAAACTAAAAAACAAACTTGTTTTCAGTCAACCCATGCCTCAGGCACAAGTTTGTGATGAATTCATCCATTTTTGACTTTGGGCCATTTTTGATAGTTAGTGAACCTACCCATTTTTAATTATTTAAAAAGATATGTTAGTAAAACTCCTTTGTAGGAACTAGGAAGATAAAATGGGGATTTCCTAAAGCAAGTGTAAATTCTGCTTGATTTAGAATAGTTTCAGAAGCCAATTTTTAAATATCATGAAAGAAATTCACAAGAGAGTAGTTATGGGATTTTTACCGCATACAGCGCATAGGCAACTCAGCAAACAAGCACTGGAATTGTAACAACTTAACGTTGCAAAAGGTGCAAGACTGATTCCAATAATAATAATAAGCGACATTGGGTTGTTCCAAGGGGAGATAACTTCACCGATCATGTTTTCTCATTTTTTAAATGATATTGAATTGTATTTTCAAAATAATTTATTAGAAGGTTTTACATTAGAGCAGATTGTCATATATCGCATCTTATTTGCAGATGATGCAGTTCTTATTTCAGAAACGAAAGAAGGGTTACAAGAACTTTTAGATAAATTAGAAAATTATTGCACCAAATGGAAACTTACGGTTAACGGGGATAAAACAAAGGTTATGGTCTTTAGAAAAGGGGGTCAAGTAAAAGCGGATTGGAAATGGTTATATGCAGGTGAAGTTTTAGAAATGGTTAACAGTTTTAATTACTTAGGGATTGTTTTCACCTGTGGAGGTTCCTTTCAGCAGGCAACGAATACATTAGCAGGTAAAGCCTTAAGAGCAATGGGGTCACTTTTTAGTCTAATAAACGGGTATGATGTTCCAATAAATATAATATTTAACCTATTTGATAGTTACGTAAACTCAATTCTTAGTTACAACTGTGAGGTCTGGGGATTTTGTAAAGCAGAAAATTTAGAAAGAGTACACAGGAAATTTTGTAAACGAATCCTTAATGTTAATCAGTCAACTAACTCCCTAGCTTTACTTTCCGAACTTGGGCGGTTCCCACTCATTATAGGGAGATACACCCGCATTATAAAATACTGGTTAAAACTATTCAATAGAAAGAAAGATAATTGTATTCTTTCATCTATTATTGCCTATCAAAGTAAAGAAATACACGATAATCAAGAAACTAAAAATTGGTGTAACAATGTAAAGCACTTACTAGAGTCATCCGGATTTGCTGCTATTTGGTTATTTCCAGAATCAGTGCAGATAGATAAATTTATACCTATTTTCTCATCTCGAATGAAAGATATTCATATCAGTAATTGGCATGAACACATTTCACTTTCAACATCAATGCGACTTTTTTATAGTCTTAAACCAAGGTATGAAAAATCCGGATACATTTATATTTTAGAGAGTAGATCACAACGAAGTATGTTAAGTAAATTAAGATTGTCATCACATGATCTAAAAATTGAAAAGGGGCGACATAGTAATATTTCAAGAAACGAAAGATATTGTGATTTATGCCCATTAGGTGATATTGAAGATGAGTACCATTTTACATTAATTTGCCCTTATTTTAAAGACTTAAGATCCATATACTTACCGAAGTATTACATCAAACACCCCAGTATGTACAAGTTCATCAGTCTGCTGAACACTGATAAAAAATCATTACTCATTAAACTTTCTAGTTACTACAAACATGCATTTATGATAAGAAGAAGTTACTATTCTATAGAATAGAAAGTAGTTTCAGGAATTGTATTAAGTTTATCTAAGTCGTCACTCTCATCCTGTATGTCTATCAAATTTTGCTTTTTATGCATATGTATAAGTTGTAAATGTACATGTCATTTTCATAGCATGCAAGTAAAAATATAAATGTAATAACCATGAGCCTATGTGCTTAATGTTGAAATAAAATTATGTTATGTTATGTTATGTTATGTTATGTTATGTTATGTTATCTGAAGAAAGGGGCGGAGTTAAAATGACAGGTAAATTCTAACTCGGATGATCCAAGCTGTAACTGCGTGACAGCTTGGAGGCGCCCTGCGATTAGTCCGAATGATCCAGACGTAGATATTTCACTCTACGTCTGGATGCGTTCGATGTAAAAGCGCGTCAAGCGGATATCGATTTTTCGAGGTAGTGCATGTCGGGAAATCTGTAGAAAGGGGCGGAGTTAAAATGACAGGTCCTTTTCGTTTGGTAGAATATATCTATTTACATTCAAACCGAGATTCCCTTTCCCTCATATGAATTTTGTCAATTGCCAAAGTATTGCAACAGTTGATTTCAATTGAATACGTAGATATTCATTCATTGAGTAAAGATAAGTGTGACTCTAAGCGAAAATCTAGAAAACACTCAATCCATCAGAGAATTTTTTATGGAAACTTTACCAACAAAAACAGATTTAGCCTATCATTTCTAATGGCCGATTCTATGGGAAAATGGTCCCTCAATTTGATATTTTCATGAATTATAGAAATCGGCATTATGGGTCTAATCTGAAATACAAATCTAGAAACTATTTCAAATTATATTATTTGCAGGTTGGGCGAGCGCGAATGGAAAAAAACCCAGAGATATAGATAACAGATATGTCTTTTAAACAAATGATTCATAAAGCAAAAAAAGCAATATAAACAATTTCGGGGCATGTTATAAAGGGGGAGTATCGAATAGTACATCTTTCGGGTTGTTGGTCTAAATATCAAACGCCTAGTTTTATTACCCCAGACGGGAGCGACGCGCGTCGCACACAGATACTAATCCAGACACCGCCGTACATCACACAACACGTGCCTTACCTTTTATCTTGTTAATAGCATCATAGTTTTGACCTCAAAGAATACGCAGACAATTACCCACTAGGACAATAACCCACTAGGACAATAACCCACAGGACAATTACCCACTGGACAATTACCCACCGAACAATACCCCACATTTGTGTCAAATAGGACAATTCCCAACTGGTGAAATGAAATCGTCATGAAACTTGTTTTTTTCCCTCAAAAATCTGAATTAAAGAAGTATTAAAAAATAATTTCAAACCATTATCTTCTATCTACACATGAAAATATATCTATGCTACAATAGCCAAACAAATAACAATTGGTTGAAAAAAAGTCAAACGATTGGTCCATTCACAAATCTTTTTGTAATGAGAATGAGGACAATTCCCCACTTTTAATAAATAATAGCAATGAAATATATCTTTTGATCTGGTCACAAATCTTTACTATTGAGGCAATAAATTAAAACTAATCAAAAATCAGTGATCATGGATTTAAGCATATTATTTGTGCATAATGTAAATGTAATGAAAAGAATAAATTGCAATTCAATTATCCTATCAATAATAATCAACCCATTTATTGATTTAGGCAATTGAAAACAGATTTATTGATAAATTTATATTTTGGTAAGCTTTTTAATTTTGGATTTGGATTGAATAAACGATTGCTTTGCTCCACAACTTTAATCATCCTTTAGGTACACCTTGCTAACGAGGTCTTTAATTGATATTTGATATATCAATAATGTACATTGTACATGTTTTTCAGCCTGTGTTGGATTTTCACATCTTAATTCTTCATTTCTTATTCTTTTAAAAATGTTTTATCATCCCTATGCTTCCTTATATTTTATCCCATTAGACCCCACATTCCATCTACTTGAAATATGTAAGCATTTAAAAAATAAATATGATAAGAATTAACAAAGATTCTTTTAATTAGAATCTTCAATATTTGCAAAGTAAAGTATTTTACATTAGGTTAAAATTTTGAATCAACAGTCCAAATAATTGGCCATTGATATTAACTTGACTTTTGCAATACTACTGATAATAAATTATTACATGCATTCTGTACAATTCTTTTATCAGTATATATTTTTGCAGACAAAAAAGGAACAATGCTTCAAATCTCTATTTTGATTATTTTCCACTCTTATTTTGATTGTTAATTATTACAGATACCGTAAATAACGCAAAATCTACGTTATAAATAAAAAAACATAATTTATTTGAATAAATGTTTTATATCAAATAGTGGGTAATTGTCCCAGTGGGCAATTGTCCTAGTGGATAATCGTCCTAGTGGGGAATTGTCCAGTGGGTAATTGTCCTACACCCAAGTATTTAGTCCTTATAGACCCTAATTACGCCTCGTTTTGAGATCAACCAAAACGAGGCTCTTAACGCAAGGATAAGGAAATCAAGCGTATGCGTAAACAGAAAACATAAAGGACTCTGTGATCCATGTTCATTTTAATATCCTCCATGTTCATTTATAAATATCAATTTGAATAGCTTGGAACGAAAAAGAAATATGTCCATTTTTTGACAAATTCCTTATCTATTTCGGTAAATTT
Source organism: Cerastoderma edule (assembly GCA_947846245.1). Taxonomy (NCBI): domain Eukaryota; kingdom Metazoa; phylum Mollusca; class Bivalvia; order Cardiida; family Cardiidae; genus Cerastoderma; species Cerastoderma edule. The sequence continues at coordinate 12,163,073 of OX401414.1, read as the reverse complement.
GGTGTGGTACCTATTTGTGTAGAAAGCTGTCCTCGCAGAGTTGATCAATCGCTTACCCCACAATAAAATCCTTTATCTTCACGCCGCTGGAGCAGAAGCCTAAACACCCCTTTTCTATAATTTGGACCCAGCTTTTAAAGTATACAACAAGTTTGACACGATTATCAACCTCTTGTATATCAACCACGTTCTTTTGAGTTAATTAAACTATAAACCCAGCGGGTGACTTATGCCTTGTTGTTTATCTCTTACCTGTCTGCAAGTTGTTAATGTGTCCTACAATTTTGGTATATTGAACGATTGATCCCTTTTTATCCATGACAGATGTGACTTGGTAAAAATCTCTTTTGTTAAGATATAACTAATCAAGCCAAATATTCCACATGGTGCTTGACTTGTTAGGTTTTTATCATATTCTTCTCTTATAGATTTGACCAACAGTTATCATTATTATTTTTTTGTAAGTCATATTTATCTTTTAAAAAAAGATACGGAAATTATACTCAAATTAGACTAGTAAGCTTTCATTAAAAAATTATTGTCATTACAGCGTATTACATTCGGGGACTTCCAGTTTCGTCTTCTGCCATTTCGTCTACAATTCCAAGTCCAATTTCGTCTACACCCCTTAAAATAATAAATTCTTATTTCGTCTACACGAAAAATTCCCCACTATGTCAAAAGAAGGAAAATAATTCATATTTATAGATATATGTATATCTGTGGCTTACAAATGTCACAATTAAAATAATATGCTGAGCATTTTTTATGAAAAACAATTAGTACGGCAATAAATACATATCCCCACCCCGTAAACACGTTTATTTGGGTGTACACTTTTTGATTGGAAACGTGAAATTAATCAATTTAGATCCAACTCACAGGTGGACCTAACATGCCTACATTTGATTAAGATCTGCATAATTTGTGAGTATTGTAGTGAGAGAAATCGTGAAGAGATGTAATATGTTCTACCTATAAACGTCTTATCAATATACAAAGTTTGGACAAGCTAGTGGTTAGCATGAAAACAGTCTATTTTAAAGTCTCAAATTTTATCTGAATGTACACTTATCATGTGTATTCAATTTAATTTTAGGATAATCAAATTTGAGTTAATATGACAAGACGGTATGCAAAACCAAACTGTAAGATAAATTGAAAAAAAGAATCAGTTGTAAATATCAGTGAATACAAAAAGTGTAGGCTTCACCTAGACACAGAAAAATCTTAATCTAAAGGCATCTTCGTTTTTTTATATTTAATTGTCTTATTCTATTCTGGATCTACACTATACACACGTTTTTAGCCATCATCCCTCCATAGACAAATATGATAAAAACATGCAATAATTTTAATACGCAACTTGTGTAAAAAATACAATTCAATATACACAAATAGATGAGATGGGACTTCTTTCTTGAAAGGTTTGAAATTTGGTGAAAGATTGTAGACAATTGGGGATTTTCGTCTTCAACCCAAAGTTTATATGGAAGAAATGGGTAAAGACGAAATAAGAATTAGCCCTATATTCATTGCTTAACACAATAACAATAATAAGATGTACACACATATTGATTTTCTTTTTTAATAAAGATTCTTGATTAACACCAAAGTTTGTCAAAATAACATTCTAATTGCATAATCACCGTAAACAAGTTTAATTGGTTAATATAAGGTTGTTTAAAAGTTATTAATATGATGAGGTCGGAAACGAATTCCTATATTGCATACGTATGTTAAATTAATATTTTGACTTTAAATTATCTTGTCTTTAAACAAAAATCGATTATTGAGGTTATGTTATTTAGAAATGCATGGGCGTAACAAGGAAACAAAACATTAAATAAGGAAACTATTGGTTTTATTGATATTTTGATGAAAACGTCAATGTGATTAGAAATTGTAATAGCTTTAGTGATACGAGGACATAATATTATCGGTTTGTTTGCGTTAAGAGCCTCGTTTTGAATCCAAGATGGCCGGCGCGTGATTTCGGTCTATTACATAGGCTATTTTGAATAAAAAGGAAATAACAAACTAATAAAGGGAATACACCTGATTGGAACTGCCTTTGATGATTCTGAAAGACCCCAATTGCCTTATTATAACATAACATAACATAAATTTTATTGGCATTAAACATTACATATTTATAGCCGTACAATTCTACATATAATTTTACATACAAATGGTGAAACATAAGAAAAGGAAAATAATTTACCAAGACGAACAGTCTAAGTATAGATAAGGATCTGTATGAATAAATAGATTTAATAAATAGCTTAACATCTAATCTATATTGGAAATATTTCTAAATTTAAATGCACTAATAATATATTTAGCGACACTAAGGATGGTGCGTTGTGATATCGAGTTCATGATATTTTCAAACTTTTGTAAAGTTGGCCATCTACAAAAATATGGTTTAAGGTGGCGACATCTTATTTCGCGATAATGCGGACAAACTAATAAAAAATGATATGAATCTTCAATTGCTCCCATATTACACTGTGTACATAGGCGATTAGTTCGATCTTGGTTCTGATATCTTCCAGTTTCGATTCCAAGGTTATAAGAGTACAGTCGAAATTTCGAAAGTGCTACTATAAATTTAGAATCGATGTCGCATGTAAGATACCTATCCATCTTAAATTCGTGCTTGAATAAACAATATGAAGAGAGTCGTCCTGAGTTATTAATATTAGTATACCATGTTTGTTTAAATATATCCAGTATTCGCTCCTTTATCAAAGAGAAATTAATGTTTATTAGACTTTGTGTTGTCCATACATTTGAAAAACCTATACTTTCTAAGAGTGTTTTAATGTGATGTGCCCAATTTAATCCGTTATATGAAAGTCCGGAATTTGCATCATCTGCTAGTGTTCTATATATACTTACAAGGAGTGGATTGCTGGATTTAAGGATATGTAACCAGTATTTTAACATTATTAATTTTCTGGATAGTTTCATCGAGTATCGACCAAGTTCTCCGTATAACCCCTGTATATTTGTTGACTTTTTAACATGTAAAGCCTTTCTAAGAAATTTATTGTGTATTAATTCGACGTTTTGGGCATCATGGTAGCCCCAAACAGCTGCATTGTAATTTAGTATTGAACCCACTAAACTATCAAATAAACGACATTTTTCAGGGACTGAAAGTTCAAGTTGGTTAAAAACAATGAAAAGATTATGAAGTGCGTGTGTTGATTGCTGTGCGATGCGTATTTGTGATCTATGCCAGGATCCATTTTTGAATAAATGCGTACCTAAATATTTGAACGAGTTGACTTGTTCTAGGAGTGTATCATTCAATTTAAGATCACAAGTCGTATGCCGCCCTCGTTCAAATAACATGACTTTAGTCTTATTAGAATTAATTGTTAATCCCCATAATGAACAATAAGACTGTATATCATTTAGCATGCTTTGTAATGTAGCTGCTGATTGAGCAAATAATACAGCATCATCAGCAAAAAGTAACAAGAAGATCTTTAGCTCATTTACTGTAAAGATTCCATCTAATTCCGTGTTGATGCAATTCAAGATATCATTTGTAAAGAAGAGATAGAGCAAACTAGAGCTCGGGTCTCCCTGTTTGAGACCGATATGTGAAGAAAATGATTGAGATAACTTGCCATTGTAACGAACACTCTGTTTTACCACACTATACATTGACTTAACAGCTGTTACGAATTTTGAGTTAAGTCCATCATAGTTAATTAATTTTTGCCACAAAAACTGTCTATTTATACGATCAAAACATTTTTCAAAATCTATAAATACACAGTATAGTTTTTGTTTAGAATTGAGTGTTTTAGCAATAATCGAATGTAATAAAAATATGCAATCTGTTATGGATTTTCCTTTTTGGAAACCAAACTGGTTATCGATGTAAAACTCATTTTCATCGGCCCATTTTGTTAATCTGTTCATTAATACTTGTGAATATATTTTAGCTAAAACATTTATAAGCGTTACTCCTCTATAGTTTTTAGGTTCGTCACAGTTGCCACCCTTAAATATGGGGGCAATAATACCTTCACCCCATGATAACGGGTACTCTCCATTTTTAAATATACGATTAAAAAAACTAAGTATAAAGTTAGAAGTATATTCAAATGAGTATTTGAATATTTCGGCAGTAAGCTCATCAAGTCCGCTGCTTTTGTTATTGTTTTGTGTAAAAATAGCCTTTTTGAGTTCATCGATTGTTATTTCTTGGTCAAGCATTTCGTCATGTATATATTCTGTATTTTGATTTTCATCAGCTGTTTCATTTTGGATGCTACCATAAAAATGTTGGAAATGTGTACATAAATCATCAATAGTTAAAGTTTCTGTCGTATGGGTATGCTTTTTGTATTGTTTTTTAACTGTTGACCAAAACTGTTAAGAATTGTTCATCGCCATGTCTGTAAGTAACACTTTTTGTTTCGTTTTATATTTTTGCTTTTCGTTCTTTTTCACTCTCCAATAATTTGTTTTTGCAGCCAAAAATGCATCTTCATTTTCAGCGCTTTTATTTTTCAAGTACTTATTTCTAGTTCTATTGAATTCTTTGCGAGCAGAATAACATGCAGAGTTAAACCATTCATTTGAAGTATTATTACCACGATATCTGCAATTACTATGTGGCCGTTCGAAAGTCTGAACTGCTGCGTTATGTAATATTTGTACAAAATCGTTTAAAATAGTATCTACATTGTGTGTTGTAGAATCGATATCTGTTATTAACTGCGATAAAGCATTTTCATTATCTTGTACCATTGACTGATAACTAGCTACTTTTGATGTATCCCATTTCATATATAACTTACTATTTAAACTATATGCATGTGATGTGTTGTTCTTAAATGTATTAACCTTAAGAGAAAACGATAAACTACAATGATCAGAAAATTCTGTAAGATTGTTTATGTTGAAATGAGCAATATTACAGAATTCTTCATTGTTCAGTAATAAATAATCAACAGTGCTAGACCCATTATGTGAATGAAAAGTATAATCTCCGTGAACGTCGTTATGTAAACGACCATTTCCGATACATAAACCCGTGCTTTTACAAAGATCGATCAAGCGCCGACCGTGCGTATCTGTCACGTGATCAGAGTTCGCACGTGACACTAGCTCAATATTTGTATCGTCATTCTCATTCAATAAATCGTCGTCACGGTCCAATGAATCGCACAAATTTGACGTTCTTGCGTTCATATCACCTACTATATAAACTTTGCCAGAAGCCTTATACCTTTCTATGTCTGATTCTATTTGATCAAAAAAGTCAAATTCATTTCTAACAGAAATCTTGCAATTACTTGGTAGAATATAAGTATTACATAACATAACATCTTCATTAGATTTAAAGAGACGTTTTGACAATTTAATCCACATTAAACCCGCTTGTTGTTTTTCAATAATTGAAACATGAGATCTTAGAATTTCTTTATAGTAAATTGATAAACCACCGCTATAGCGACCTTTCGTAGTATTTGCTGACTTATTTCCAAAAATGTGCTCTGATAAATAACCCTTAATTTCCAAATTGATATGAGTGTCTTTATTTAACCAAGTTTCTTGGAATAAAATGATATCGTAGTTATTCAACATTTCAATAAAGTCTAAATCGGCTAACTTCCTATTAAGTCAATCAGCTGGACAAAATTAGCGACCTACTCATCATCTATATTGAATTATTTATGTGCCTGTGCCATGCCATAAGGCTCTAAATAATTCAGAAGCATGTGTAGGTAATTAGTTTTGTCAGAAGCACTTCCATTGAATATATATGATAGCAGAACGCTTCTGAGTTTGTAGCAAATGCTTTAAAAAATCGGCAATGTTGTGATGTTTGTAAACAAACAAATGTGATGTTTGAAAACAAACCAGGCTGGTGTTTGGATGAAGGCGGTCTTTCGGGTTTCATTTGAAAAATCCATAAAATTCAATTGTTGCCTAAGGGATTGGTATACTAGTAGAGTTTTAGTAAAATGTCGTACATTATAAATCTACCTGCTGGATTCTTTTTTAACATAAAATGTAAAGCCATATGAGAGTCAGTTGAAATTCTTTCATTGTAAGAACAAAATTTGATGAAGCTAAGGGACTGTGTGGTAAACTCAAATTTGGTGAACATGTCTTGAGAAGTAAGAAGCTCTTTTGGACTAAATATGGCCCTAAACTACGACGTGTCACGGTACAATAATTAATGCAACATGTACAACGTTATTTTGGATGAAAGATAAGGAAAAAGATCTGTTTTATAATAGAAAAATTATCAAATTTGATAACTGTCTATATCATTTCGTTATTTTTTGGTTGTTATAGAAGAAATCTTTCGTAGAACAACCCCTTTACGCAATGCAATTACAGTGGGCGTTTGTCACGTGACTATTTGTTTACTCGCAAAACAAGATGGCTGCGAAACCGTGTTTGTGTGTATTTTTCACATTGAAGTGTCCTTGAACTAGACATAATTTCCCATTCTCCTACGCAGTGATCTCCCTTTGCATTTGGTAAGGAGCTCTCTGCTTTCATAGAACAAATCCAGATCTGGAAGGATTATATTTTTTTTTCATTATAAATTTTGAATCGAAATCTGAATATAGCATTTAAATAATTTTAATAATTGGACTTCTTTGGCCCAATCATTACAAAAAAGAAATGGCAAAATATATCTATATGTAAAACACTGACAAAAGTTGCAAAAATCGTAATCAAGCCAGTTCGTAACCTTATTTTTTTCTTGTTCGTTCGAAACAAGGTCCCGTAACAGCCAACACAGAAAAAGTTTATTAAGTATAAAGAAGCAGTAAAGTACAAAGGGCCATGCCCTTAAAGTAACGGTCATCAACAGTATATTTTCGTCATTAAAAAGATCGTCTAGAGGTAGATTCTATAATACACATTTGAAAACAAATTACATAGTCATGACTGACAATACTGACGAAATTGTCGATGTAATGCATGAATTTGATTCATCATTCATTTTCAAAGCAAGGCATATTGAACTAAATCATAAAGAAGCAATTCCTTAGGTGTCTCAGCTATATCGTTTGTGTCACATGCCTGTACCTATCGCCACGTGATTACTATGAAGGCATTGGTACTGTACTGAAGTGAAGCAAAGGGAAGTAACCCTGTGCGGAGTTTGATTATTTCCTAGCAATGGAATACAGGCGTTGCAATCACGTAACCATTGTTTACGATTTTATGTCCGAACAAAATGGCCGCTCCCATTACGGAACAGGTATCTTTGCTTTTTTTTCACCTACTTTTGCCATCTGTCAACTATAGACTAATAACAGAACCGAAAAATTGATGATCATCTTATTCGGGGTATACAATGTGGCTATCATTGGCAAAAGTAGGAGGGAAAAAGCAAAATATTACCTGTGGTGTGGCCATCTTGTCCGGGCATAAGATCGTAAACATTAGTCACAAGATTTCATCGCCTGCAATAATCTGGTCGAACACAAACAAATAATTACAATATCGGTGTTGAAGAAATGAAATAAAATATACAAACCTGTTTTATGATCATTGTCCTTCGAGTTCAGACTGTAATTTATAACTATAACACTTAACTTTAATAATTGTTTAAACAGAGCGGAAATTAGCTTTTAATTTCCTCTTGAAGTGCTTTAAATCCCCATATTGAAGTTATAACGGGTTCACATTGAAAGCAGGAAATAATTTAGGCGCATATACACGTTAATGAAACTATGCATAGAATGTGATAATAAACAATAGTTTCTCTTTTTGTCACGATGGTTTGTTTGGTTGTATGTTGCATATGCGGAAAACAGACTTCATGCTGATGCAAACAGGTTTGATCGCAGGCCAGTCGCCAAGTAAAAAAGCGGCTGGCCTCTGATCTATCCTGTTTGCTACTCTGTGCATCTTTCCCCAACAAAATTTAGCAGATATTTAAGGTTTTGAAAAGCAAACGACATCAAAATCTAAATTTAGAAAATTACTCAGCATTCTAAGTGTAAGCATGTAATCATGCCTAAGACATGATCTGGCAAATTATCTATGAACCCGGGTACCGTTTTACTAAACAGTTTACGCTTAAGATTTGCGTAATTCTTAAACAACAAGTCCTTTAATTTCAATATTTGGAAACGAGACGCTTCCAATGACGTGTCACATTGCAATATTGTCCTTTCACTGAAGATACTATCAATGTTTATTAGTTTTGACTTACGCAAATATTTTCCGTAAGTTGTTTAGTAAAACGGACCCCCGGTTATGATTTGATAAATGCTGAAACGATATTTAACCCCTGTTCCCTTTAATAAAGAATATTGCTGCAGAATGACCAACCTTTAATAAAAGATAAGATAGTGAGTATAGTGACGTGTGCATACACAACATACATAAATACACAATGCAGCTAAACAAGTTACCGTTTGGTTAAGAGATTATATAAATACATTCTTAACCCTTTCCCAAACAATAACGACATTTGACTACGTTGTTGCAAACGACTTTAGAAATCATTGTGGGAAAAGGAGAAATTGCTCGTAACGAGCAAAATTTCCTTTTCCCGCAATGTTTTCTGCTCTACCTGAAGAATATTTTTCAATTCTATCACATTTTGAAATGTCGTCTGTAAACTCTTTCAATTTGGGACAGTCCAAACTTTATTGTTTGGGAAAGGGTTGAAGGAAAAGGAAATGAATATAACTATATCATGAGTAGGCAATCGTGCCATCAAATATCAGACGAATCTAAATCCCTTAAAACAGTATCGAATATGTTGCAGTCTCATTTAGAAACCATTGATGCAACAGGATGAATTGCTTATGACAGAGACATAGATTTTAGGTTGATCTATGTCTCTGCTTAGGATTAGCAATTTATCATTTTGTCACCATTGGTTTTCACTGTATAAAAACAAATTCTAAACGCGGTCTGATATATTTTTAACAATATTTTGAGACAAAACATTCTAACTACACTCATTACCACTATCATTACATCACTGTTTGTTATCAATTTTATTCTTTGTAATATGCAAGCGCTTTTGTATTATAATGAAAATAAAACTATTGCATTGTATTACATGTATATTGTATAATGGAGAAAATGAGTTTTTTCTCCCTAGTTATTTTCGTTTGCTTTGAATTTGGGTCGGTCACAAGTTCCTCAATGAGGGAAAGGGTTATCATTAACTGACATTTTTCTCCCTGGATAACGTTTAGAGATAGGGAAACACGAACATACGACAATTTAAATGTATTTAAGATTGACATTCTCATCATCGATGAAGCCAAGAGGACAGGTAACACAAGTAGGTGACGATTGAAATTAATTTTAAGATTGACATTCTCTCCCTCGATGTCAATCTGAACACATCGGGTTTATCCAGTGTAAACATAACTCGGATGATCCAAGCTGTAACTGTGCCACGTAGAATGAAACAGCTACGTCTGGATCATTCAGACAAATACAAACACCGATACCGAACAAAATAATTTAAAATGATGTTCAACACTAGCGTGTGCATCGGACTACTTAACGTGGACGCTTATAGGAAAATTAATGTGTTGTAAGCCGGGGACGATTTACCCGAAACATTGTTACCCTACATTTATATCCGAGGTGTATTTATCAGCCCTCTGTAATTCTCGCTTTCGACGTGACGTCATCTCAACCGGAAGTAAAAATCAGGGGGGTACAACTGCCTAGCAACGCTTTGTCGCAGAAACGAGCCCCTTATTCATTACATAAAAATCAATATAAGAAGACGTTTATTTTGTGTCCAGTGTGTTTTTATCTGGTCTTTTAGGTATAAAGATTTGTTTTTGGGTGTTGCCAATGCTCGAAATGTTAAGATATTGCCATAAATTGGATTAAATGAGTGCTGATAAACGAAACGCGGTGCAGTCATAACCGTGATATTCCATAGCAATAAAATACGTCTTTTTGGCAGAATTTAGTCCTTTGAAAACGAAAACTTCCTAAACGATAGTTTGGTGTAGAGGAAAAAATGAATAAGGGACAAACTTGAACATTTCTATTTGTTGCATTTGATGATCAAAATTTTACCCGCAAATTATTGGTCAATAAAGGTGAAGGGTTAAAACTAAATGTTTTTCCAGTTCATTTACAATACATGAAACATTTCTTAAAATCAAATTAAACAAAGCTTGTTCATGAATATTGCTTTAAAGCACTTTGAATGATAAATGTATGTTAAATAAGAACTTTGATCCGCCTAACTTTAATGATGTTTCGTATATAAATGCACATGACAATGAAAAAATGCAAATCCATTATTTTCAACCTATTGACACTGCACATATCAAGATGATTGAAGGACACGGGGTTGACTTTGATAAGTTTAAAGGAACTCTTATGTCCGGAGGCTGTTGATTGGCTTAACAAGAAAGAATTTGTAACTTTATGATAGGGTGCAAATGTGGCAGGTCGGCATTAACTTATACCACAACCCTTAATTCTTGTGTTGATCGGGATTGTGAATCTGTTGAGAATCAATTAAGTTGTACACAGAGAGATTGTTTTCAAATGTGTGAATTATATATTCAATGATTTACTGGCTTTAAAACCACGACATCATTTTATTCATCATATGTTTGAAAATCGGCTTTTGAGTGTGACCAACAACATAAAAAAGCAATTAAATCATGACACACATTTGAGGTTTGTGATATAAGAATTCAGCGGAACGGACCCTTGATCTTAAAATCAAAATTTAAATCATTCATGAATGATCGATTGCGGTGTCAAATATGGAGGCAAATTTTATAACAGGTAATTAATAATCAATGTTTTGACCTCAAAATTGAGTCGAATGGCAAATAAAACGAATTGGTTTCTTTTAGTTAGTTCGTCAGTGCCTTAACACAAAATAAAACGATTATTCAAATAAGAGGTAGAGACATTAAAACGGTTATACCAATGGCATAATTGTACTATTTATTATAGTATAAAGGTAAGACAAACATCATTTTCTTGCGAAAATGCTTCCAAAAGCTAATTGCAATGTAAGACATAGAATTATCAATAATTGTTGTAATCTTATACAACGTTAACATTTATGCCTGTAGGTCGAGAATTTCGGATTCAAATGGTTGATATGGTTGTTTGGATAAAGGGTTGTCATAAAGAACGAATACTAATGGTCAACTTGTTAAATTGATTCATGAACAGATACTAGGGCAATAAAACCACCGATTTGATAAGGATGTTACTATTAGAACAATGCCGTGGTGTATACAGTCAGTCGTGCGTTGACACACAGTTGTGTACTTTATGGCTTCGGGGTCGGTGATCGGGTGCTACTTAGTATCGAAATACAAAGCATCGTTAGTGTTTGAGATTCAAATGCGGATTACCTGTTATTCATTGATAGTCTTCAAAACAATGTGTCAATGTGAAGTTAACTTATGGATTTTTTTTATCAGAGGAATCCAAAAGTAACTCGGTATGTCTGAAGCTAGTCTTAACTTCAAAAATGCACTAAAACACACAATACGTCCGATCAAAGTAAAATAGAAATAAGTTCAACAACATATAATTAATATTGTTATATTTGTCACGCTTATGAGATGCGCTTTTACGAAACGTCATATACCCTCGTAAATGAGTATCTAACGATATCTTTGCTTCAAATATGTTTTCTCTTTTTACCTACATTTAGCATGCTGTAAGATAATTTGGACTAGTTTAAAAGGAGAATTCTTTCCAATTAATGTTATTTTAGATTCAGGCAATCGCCCAACAGAGCTAACACATCGTTTTGAGCTTTATTTAATGTTTTGATCAGGCAATCGACCCTTCTCACTATGTAAACACATAGCGAATCGCGACGTTGTACCCCCTTGTTATTGGTTTCGCACTGTTGCATTTTGGGAAATCGGGTGGAAATGCCCGGATATTCGGAAGCGAGAATACCCGAATAGTTTCTATTGCCTAAGAGGCCAGATAACCCAAGCAAAGGATAATTAGAATTCATCTAGAATTGACACCTTATCAATTGATGATGTTAAGAGTCCATCATGTCGACAGGAATAATTGCTCGTTTTAGAAAAATATAATCTCTTTATTTTCTATGTATTTGCCAGGCACCAGCAATGGGAAATATCCACTTGAAATGTTGAATCAGATTTCATGTATAAGCCTTAAAATGATTATCCAAAAAAATGGGAGAGTCATATTTTTTTTAAACTAAATGCCTTCTACTGAAAACATTTACATTGAATGTAAAATCTAATTAGTCATCTAGATTGATAAATAAAACAGAAACTTATAAAAGCACTGTTATGTATGAGTTACCGATCAAAGATAATGATTTAATTAAAATGATGTTCAACACCTTCATATACATTGAACTACGCAACGTGGGTCCATAAACATAGAAAATGTGTAATGAGCCGGGGACGATTTAACCGAAATATTGTAACCGTACGAGGTGTATTTCTCAGCTCACGGAAAAAAAAGTAGTTACGACAGCCTTACCACATGGTGCGTCACAATCGTATCTACTCGGCAATCCCCGTAACAAGTCGGTAGATATAGTTACTTTAAGAAATGGCCGAGGTGTTCCGAATGGGTGCGTCAGAGAACAATCAGACGACTTTGTATACGTTTATTCTATCATTTGAAGCACTGAAACCATTGAAAGCTCCTTTCACAATTTTAGTTTAATTAAATCATGGGTTTTCGGCAATTTTAAAATACAGAGGTTTAAAATGGTTGTATAGTTCAATTTGCTTTATAACTGGCTACCACGAGGTACCTTACATGATATATGTTTGATCATTATTTCATCACATATATGCTTACGTTGCATAAAAATGCGAAAAACATTCACATTCTAACAAGACTTATAAGGAAATAATTGATAAAAACCAATTATTTAATGAAATAATTTGATGCAGTGTTCAATTTCATGAAAGTACGGAAGTACATTTCTGTCATTTTTCTTACAGGTTCTTCAATGACTATCGTTCATATCACGTCGTTGATTTTAAATCCTTACTAGACCTTGTATTTTGCTAACAATTCAGCCCATCTGTTTAATAGATTCGCTATGTGATTTTAGTACGCATTGTCGTCATAGATTTATAGAAATTGCTGAAATAACTTTCCTTACTTGACAGAAAGCATGACACTTAAAGAAGAAAAAAGCTGTGGACAGTGGTTTATTTTAAATCACTTCACGTCAGGGTTTTTCCTATGTTCGATGAGCAAAGGAGCTGGGCCACTTAAAGTAAAGATTGTATGGCACTCAAATTTATAGCCCTGCAATATCATATACGTTATCACCTTTGATTAAGCTGAGGGCTATTCAAAGCTTTGATAAAGATGTACCATTGCATCAACGGTTCTTTGTGAACTAATAGTAAGGTACCCCGGTTATCCTGATATGCTCCACAAACAAATCACCAGACATTGGAACGGGTTCCCAGTTTCACTAACTGTCACATGACTGCAAGAAGTCGGCACTTAGTATTATTCCTTTAGAATGGCCTTGAAAAAATAGCTGGAAATACTTGGAAATTACATGGAATTCAAGATAAAAAATGTCACAGGTTTATCACCAGATTGGTTTCAGATTGATGCTGGTCAAAGACATTTCTCAGTTCGACACGTACGGTGTATCCACATATCTGCACTCATACGGGATACCGTTTGATAGTTTAGTAAAAAAAAAAAGGCATCTATTCTATGTTACGCACATGACACATTTACTACAAAAAATATGCACGCATAAAAAGATTTGTGAAGAATATGTAATTAGATTTATTAATTGCAGATTGATTAATCGCAAGCTATTTCCTATTTTCCTTGTCACTCATAATAAGTGTACACCACACGGAAACCATATCTTCGTTACGAAGGGTTGTGTTGCCTTTATCTAGCCTTAACCCTTTACCAAACGCCACATTCTAGACTGTCCCAAATTGAAAGAGTTTGGAGACTACATTCCAAAATTTGATGAACTTGAAAAATAATCTTCTGATAGTGCAGAAAACATTGTGGGAAAAGGAGAAATTGCTCGTTTAGAGCAATCTCTCCTTTTACCACAATGCTTTCCAAAGTCGTCTGCAACAAACTGGTCGAATGTCGTTATTGTTAGGTATTGGGTTAAACATACAGATAAGCAATCCTTTGTGCGGTCTACATATGATCTTTACGACCAAATTTTGAACCATGTGTAAGTTGAGCTTACCACAGTCTTAAACCAATCCTCCGTTGTGAGGCGCTTTGTGACTTGCTTTAAGTGAAAGTAATAGCAGACGACAATCATAAAATAAGAAAAATAACGTGTGTTTTATTCTCGAAATTCAAAATGATGTCATTCTCGAAACTCGGATTTATCTCATTCTTCAAACTTGAAATGATAGCCATTCTCGAAACTCGAAATGGTGCCTTTCTCGAAACTCATAATGATTGTCATTCTCAAAACTCGAAATGTTGGTTATTCTCGAAACTCGAAATGATTGTCATTCTCTAAACTCGAAATGGAGTCATTCTTGAAACTCGAAATGATGTCATTCTCGAAACTCGAAATGGTGTCATTCTCGACACTCGAAATGGTGTCATTCTCGACACTCGAAATGGTGTCATTCTCGACACTCGAAATTGTGTCATTCTCGAAACTCGAAATGGTGTCATTCTATAAACCCGAAATGATGTCATTCTCAAACTCGAAATGGTTTCATTCTAGAAAGTAGGATTTATACCATTCTCGAAACTCGAAATAATTGTCACTATCGAAACTCGAATTTATATGATTCTGGAAACTCGAAATCATTGTCATCATCGATATTCGGATTTATATCATTTTCGAAACACGAAATGATTGTCATTATAGAAACTCGGATTCTCAGATGTCGAAATAATGTGGGAAAAGAGGCAATTCATCGTTTCGAGCAATATCGTAAATGTTCTTGTTTCTATGGTATTCTGTTGCCAGTATGTTGAACGTGGTGATATGATGAAAATTGTATCATTTGTTCTGAAATTGCCACATTTGAATGAACTTTAAAGGCTAGAAGCATGTGTACGCTGATGTTGCCGAATAAATAATAGAATAAGAGAATTTGATATAAGAACACGTGTTTGATCAATGAACATATGGACGCCCCCTCGAATGCAGTTAACAAAAAACAAAAAACAATGCATGTATCTATTGCAAAGTACGAGAATAGCTTTCATTGATAGTGACATTCAAATCTTTACCAAACGCTAGATTTTCAAGTGTCCCAAATTGAAAGAGTTTGCAGACGACATTTTAAATTGTGATGAAATTGAAAAATGACCTTCTGATGGGGCAGAAAATTTTGTGGAAAAGAAGAAATTGCTCGTCAAGAGTAATTTCTCCTTTCCCACAATGTTTTCCAGAGTCGTCTGCAACAAACTGGTAAAATGACATTATTGTTTGGTAATTGGTTAAATCATTTCCAACAGCATATCAATTGTGTGACTAGTCTGAATTCAAAGCAATAGCAGACGACAAAAACTTACTTAAGAAAACCCAAGCTTTATGAAATTTGGTAAAAAAGATCGTGACAAATGAATAGATAGCTCACAAGGAGCTATGCCATAGTTTTTTCTTAATGTAGAATACCCATAACCCCTCCGCCTTTTTGAAACTCGTTATTTCGTCGGTTTACTCGGTCGTTTTTGGTATACATCCGTTAAGATCGGAACTATTCGGTGAAAAGCGAATAGTTCCGGCCCCGACGGATACTTACCTAGAACGACGAAGGAAAGAATCGAATGTTAGTAGTTATCTTAATTTCCTAGATGTAGAGTTATCAATCGTACCTCACAGATATTGAAAAGGAGATTGACGATAGCAGAAAAATTAGCTGATCTTCGGCATATTTGTTTGTGAAATTCTGATAGGGTACGGAGTGTGGAATAGTGAAACAACAAGGATTAACTCTGAATCTTGTCATTGAAGGTATTGTGAAGGGTCCAAAATGGCTGTTTTTGTTGAATAAAGAAGGGCCTAAAGTTAGCGGTATACCGCCATATCTGTTAGTTGTTATTTCACGATCAGATAGTTCCGGAAATTTAATGGGTCTAATGATGGAGAAGACTTGTACCATTTGAGGAAGTTTTCCTTTTCCCTTATTAATTTCTCTATCACACTTTACAATAGAAATCATACTGGGCATGCGCTACTTAGTTCTTATATAGGCTGACTATATTGACTAAGTATAGTGACTATTAGTCGAGTTCCACTTGTTTCAGTGGTCGGATCTCCTCTCTCTTAATTTTTGGCCTGATAACAAAATAACTGATGATGCTGATGCTGATGCTGACGGTGACGCTGATGATGATGATGACGCTGATGATGATGATGATGATGATGATGATGATGATGATGATGATGATGATGATGATGATGATGATGATGATGATGATGATGATGATGATGATGATGATGATGATGATGATGATGATGATGATGATGATGATGATGATGATGATGATGATGATGATGATGATGATGATGATGATGATGATGATGATGATGATGATGATGATGATGATGATGATGATGATGATGATGATGATGATGATGATGATGATGATGATGATGATGATGATGATGATGATGATGATGATGATGATGATGATGATGATGATGATGATGATGATGATGATGATGATGACATGATGATGATGATGATGATGATGATGATGATGATGATGATGATGATGATGATGATGATGATGATGATGATGATGATGATGATGATGATGATGATGATGATGAGGATGATGATGATGATGATGATGATGATGATGATGATGATGATGATGATGATGATGATGATGATGATGATGATGATGATGATGATGATGATGATGATGATGATGATGATTATGATGATGATGATGATGATGATGATGATGATGATGATGATGATGATGATGATGATGATGATGATGATGATGATGATGATGATGATGATACGATGATGATGATGATGATGATGATGATGATGATGATGATGATGATGATGATGATGATGATGATGATGATGATGATGATGATGATGATGATGGGGGCATAGCGTTAGGGATATTGTATTAGGGAATGTCAAACATTGTTTTATCGTTCAGACAATCTCCGTCTAGTGGGTTCATTTAGGTTGTAACGTTAGAGAACGATTATATAACAGCGCTGATAAAGAAATATTGCATGATAGTCACACTGTGACATACTTACCAACGTGTTTGAAATACTTATATTATACCAATATTGTTAAAGTGGACCTATAACATCCATCTGTCCTCCCGTCCGTCCGTCCGTCCGTCCGTCCGTCTGTCCGCCCGCCGCACAGGCAGTCTGTCCGTTTGTCTGGCTGTTTATCTGTCTGGCAGTCTGGCTGTCTGGCTTACTGACTGTCAGTCCGGCTGTCTCTTTATGTCTCTGTTTCTATGTTGCCCTATGTTTCTCTCTATGTCTCTCTATTTGTCTCTACATGTCACACAGATGCTGTTTGTTTGTTTGTTTTTGCTGCCAGCCTGGGTGTGCGCGAATGTGCGTGTAGATGTCTGTATTAAAGTATGTGTTTTGTGTGTGGGGGTGTGGGTGGGGGTGGGGTTTGTGTGTGGATGTGTCTGTTGTGTCTTGATAAGTGGATGTGCGGATGTATGTTTCTATATTTGTTGTATCTGTGTTTACTTCTCTTTGTTTAATCACTGTTTTCTATTTGAAATCCACATTGTTCACAAATTATCATGTATATGCAAATCTCCATCTTGGAGGAAATAAAGAATAAAAAAAAAAAAAAAAAAAAAATCCACATTCGGCGCAAGTACTGGTTATGTATCCAGGAAGCAGAATCGAGAGTGGTTAATCTAAGTTGTAAGAACTTGTTTCACAATCGATGTAGAATAAATTATTTAAACTAATAATGCTTACCAACACATAATCTTCTCCTAATACAAAATAGGAATTGGTAAAATGTATTTGTTTTACTCAAATAAAGAAAAGGGTTTTTAAAGTGCTTGTTTTTGCATTAAACTTCTGTTGGTTGATTATTTATTAATTTAATTTTGTTTGAATGCTGATAGAGCCCTTCCCTATCGTTGTTGGCCAGTTCTGCTGACTGACTGCATTCATGTCAACATATTGCCAAATCCAACAATTTTTCTTTTTTTTTCTAATGGTGGATATGTATTACAAAATGTTGACAAAATGACAAAATTTAATTTCTTCAAATAAATGCAAACTAAATTAATTGTATGTATAAAAATGGGAAAAAATATGAAATACCTTAAAATGCCAAATAAAATTACTCACATCAACTGGTATACATAATACTCCTTTATTAAAAACAATAACAGTGATACTTTCACCCAAAACATCAAACACATTTTTTTTCAAAGAAATAAAAAATGCTTGACATTAAGTCAAGATATTTTTTCACAAAACCATGTTAGGAAAAATTTCAAGATTTCAAGAATGAAAAATAAAATTCTGCTTGAATATGGTAGAACCAGCTTCTTTTTCTGATTTACGTCTTTTTCTACATTGTTTTGGTTATAAGGAGCTGTTTATGGCTTATCAGTTCTTATCAGTCAGTCAGTGGGAGTCATGAAAGATATACCTTGTTCAGCAAAGCACTGGTCAGCTTCTAACACAAACCAATTGCTAACGAACACTTAAAAAACGAAAATTAAACTTTAAAAGAAATATTGTGCTTCTATGATTAAAAATGAAGGTTAAGTGCCTAATTTGCAATTAACTTAATGTTTTAATTTTAATTCATTTCTGTTTTAATGCTGACAGAGCTCTCTACATCATAACTGACCAATAATCTTCTGACTGACTGCGTACAAAGTTGCTGATCAGCCCTAAATACTTTTTTTTTAATAATGAATATTAAACAATGGAAACAAAATTTATTATTCTTTATCTTTTTCAATTATGCTATCTTAATGAATCATAAAAGAAAACATTACAAGATATCTGATATTTGAAATTGCCAGATTTACTCACATAAACTAATATAATTCTCCTAAATATAATGCAATAACAGTGAAACATTGGTCAAAAACAGCAAACAATTTATTTTTTGAAAAGAAAAGGAAAAAAATAAGCAATAAATAGCAAAAAATAATCGGAAGTTCCAACACGCAATGAAGGAAAGCAACAAAGAAATAATGACAATAGCAAAGTTCAAAAACTGCTCCTGAAGCACTAGTATTCAAAAGCTTCTTTTTCTGCATTGATTTGGTTTTAGGGTGCTGTTTATCCCTTATCAGTTCTTATCAGTCAGTCAGTGGGAGTCATCAAAATTACCCTGGTCAGCCAAATACTGGTCAGCATTTTATATCCTCCGGTCAGTTGGTCAGCGGTCTGCAGTCAGCTGGTCAGCATAGAAAAGTCAACATAATATACATACCATGAATTGGCTAATTAACACAAAGGAAACGTTATTTTTGAACTTCATATTTACTTTCCGCTTTTACTTTCGATTTGGGCATGTTTCAATACAATTCTTAGTCTGGCAGCCGAATTAGTATATATCTACCAATAGCTATCAATTCCATTTTGGTTTCTGCATAGTATTCTGCCCAAATTTTTCGGTTAGCGGCCAGCGAGAAAACGTAAAGCTATAAAAGTTGTACGAACCTGTCAGCTTCATCAAAGATTCCATATTCTCCACAAGAAAAGAAAACCGAGTCTTTTTTATATATACAACTATATCTTTAACACGAACACCATTTCCAATTTCGACGCAACGACACTGCACTTAAGTCTCTAACAACGGACTGTGTCAGTTTGTGTTAGAAGTGGGGCACGTTATCTTTTTGTTTATCCACTCGATAGAGAGAGAGGCCGCTATGTTATGTGCTGTTAGGCTGTGTGTACACATACATAGCGTACCAATCCCCCGCCCATACTCAAATGCTGATAAGAAGTGCTGGTAAGTACGAAAGCTTTCGACCCTCTTCCCCAATGCATCTTTATAATAAACCGTTTTCACTCCTATATAGAAAGCGGGTTGTTTGTTGAGGCTATATAAGCCCATCAGGGAGGGAGGGAGGGAGGGAGGGAGGGAGGGAGGGAGGGAGGGAGGGAGGGGAGGGAGGGAGGGAGGGAGGGAGGGAGGGAGGGAGGGAGGGACGACAGACAGACAGACAGACAGACAGACAGACAGACAGACAGACAGACAGACAGACAGACAGACAGACAGACAGACAGACAGACAGACAGACAGACAGACAGACAGACAGACAGACAGACAGACAGACAGACAGACAGACAGACAGACAGACAGACACACACACACACACACACACACACCCACACACAGACACACACCCACACACCCACACACCCCGACACACACACACACACACACAGACAAACAGACACACACACACAGACAGACATTCACTTATAGTGCTTCAACCGACTCCATGCTTATGCAAACATGCTAGATCCAGGCCAGCCGCCACGTAAACTAGTGGCTGGCCTCTGATCTAACCTGGTTGCTAATCTGTGTATCATTCCCCAACAAAATTAAGCAGATATTTGGGGATGTGAGAAAGCAGACGACACGAAAAAACATATTTTCGAAAATTACCCATTATTCTTAGCGTTTATTCGCACCTGCAGCAGATTAAACGATTAAACCAATGTGCAGAAAACAGAAAGTGTTCGAATAAACAAGGTGGCTCTATTTATCGTTTTACGGTATGAGACAAAACGAACTCCTCAAAAGCTAATTAATCTTGCTTATCGCCAAGTATGGGGGAGGGGGGGGGGGGGGGGTGTTCAATATACTTTTATCAGCCGACTTGTCCGTTGCCCTTTGTTTACGTTGGAGGGCAGATGTGCGCTTTCTTGATTCCTATATAATGGAAGGTTTTTGACGAAATCCTAAAATCGAAAAATAAAAATAAATGCACAAGATGGTGCATATTATCGCCAAGTAAGGGGAGGTTTCAATACTTGCACTTTGTTCATGTTAGAGTGCAAATATGGCGCTTTCATGATTCATAAAATGGAATTTTTGTGACGTGTCCAGATCGAAAAATAAAAGCACAAGGTGGTAAAAAAAGTGTAAGTTAAAAAAGAAATCTCTTTCATTTTGGTTTTCAAGTAGTGGAAAGAAACACATGTTACGAAAGGAGAAATTGCTCTTGTCGAAGTTGACTAAAAAAGGAAGAAAATGGGGTCCATTCTTTAAATAGTTTAGAAGATTCTTTTTCATATTAATGTACCGCGTTTTTTTTTTTGATCGCCCGCCAGAAGGCGGCGATATTGATTTTTGTTATCATTATTTTGAAAATAATTTATAACAAAGGCTTTTCTTTTTTTAGTCATTGACCTTTTCTCCTTTTTTCATTTTTTCAAAAAATGTTTTCTGTTTGAATTTGTGTTCTTAAAAGGTTTTAATTTGGAGAAATAGTTTAAAATAAGATTCATTTCAAACAATAACAGGTCCATGTTTCAGCCTGTATCTCTTTTAGTTAGTCGTAAAATCGGTTTTCTTTATCAAAAAGATGGTACCGAGTTCCAGTCCAATGTGTAAAATCGTCTGACGACGTCCAAAAGACTGGCTCTCTGATAAATGTTCTAAAACCCTATATTTTATAACGTAATCGACGAGATGACAGTCAATCAATTTGACCAATGAAATACGTCTGCAGGTGCCCGTATAATCTCAACTGTCGAATTAGCCTGGGGTCCTGGCCCGTTCGTATACCTAATGCGGGTTAGCATGGGCCAGGACTCCAGGCTACTGTCGAATCGCCTTTGTAATGTTAAAATACCGACCTCTCAATTTATTCCGTTAAACATTTATTTTTAACCGCTTTAGCATTGATTGTATATACTTGTCTACGATTTAATAATAAGTTATATATGCAGTGGTTAAGTCTTAGGTCCAGCGCCTACAAATTCCATTTTGATCGACGAAAATAACAAAATAAAACTGTAGCTGTCACGGCCTTATTTACCGATAAAAATGCGGTTTTCAGCCTTTAGTCAGAATTATCGTCAATCTTTCCTTTAAATCACTCAATTTCTTTCGGTAAAGAAACAGTCCAAAATCAGAAAGTATATATACAGATGCTTTTTAGGTTTTATTGATAAAACGCTTCGATCTTTTTCCATTCGTCCCATAATACGTTCGTACCGTCAATTTAATTATAAGTCACATAGCTCGATAGTATCAACAACAAGCCAAAATTTGATGCGAAGTCTGTCTTTCAAAAATGACAGAGTAAGACATCTGTAAAATGTGAAGAT
The DNA here is from genome assembly GCA_947846245.1 of Cerastoderma edule. Lineage (NCBI taxonomy): Eukaryota > Metazoa > Mollusca > Bivalvia > Cardiida > Cardiidae > Cerastoderma > Cerastoderma edule. The sequence continues at coordinate 12,140,800 of OX401414.1, read as the reverse complement.
GTGGTCTTTGTGTAGTTCTAATTAGGTCAACACAGAATGTCTCTCGTCCTGCTCTTTCTTAAAGTAGTTATATGTAATAGTTTGTTTTGGCATAAGACAAATGTGTCTTCTGTACGAAGTTGGTGCACATCACTTTACTTGATGACACATTCTAAAAGGCTTGGATTGATTAGTGCTAATACTCACTTAAAAGTTGTAGTGTGCTATCAATGCTGTCTCAAAGAAATGAAGTTATATAAGTAATAAGTAGACAGTTTGTTTATTGCTTTTCTTTTGCTATGGTTTCAACTAACCAATAATGCAATTGAAATATTGTCTTCATATCTTATTAATGCTGCCTGTATTTATTTTCGTCGTTCTTTAGAATGAAAGAGTATTGCCTTTTTCCCCCATATTATGCCATGTTGATATATATTAATAACATTCTTAACCCATTACCAAACAATGACGACATTTAACCACTTTGTTGCAGACGACTCTGGAAAATATTGTGGGGGAAAAGCTAAGAGACCAAGGTTTTCTGCTCTATCTGAAGAATATTTTACAATTTCATCACTTTTTGAAATGTCGTCTGCAAACTCTTTCAATTTGGGACAGTCGAAAATTTGTCGTTTGGGAAAGGGTTAAAAGACATATCTAATTAGTTATCTTTAGTAATTTGCCATACATTTTTTACCTTTTCCTTAGTACTATGTCAATATTGAAAAAAAAATCTCATCATAGGGTTTCATCTAAGGTTATGATTAAATTGATTGTTTTATATAAAAAAAAAAGGGGGTATCATGTGTAAATAATAATGGGAAATATGTGCTTCATTATAAGGAGTTTCTTCTCCCATCACAATGATTTCCCAAACTGTCATATAAATGACAGGTTTCAGGTTTATTTGTTTAATCATTGATGGTAGACATTTAAACAAAGGGAACACTGGTACAGTTTCCATGACCATTTACATTGTGTAGGCTTCTTTTGTATATGAGATTATAAGAATAATCCAATTTGTAAACTTAAACTGACGACAATAACAATGTATTACAAATGAGACACAGAAATTGTTTGTATTGAACATTTTCTTCTTCTTCCTCCTTAATAGATTCTAGCTTCTGCTGCAAGAGAATTATCATGTGTTCGTTTGACATCGGTTTCCAAATTCAATATCATTAAACAAGCAGTCTTCAATACATGCTTTGTGTTGGCACAAATTGAAACAATTAAAGACAATTTTCATAAAAGTTTAGAAATACTCAATTTCTATATATGGGTTTGTAGGTTGAATTCTTTTGTTGCATATTTCTTAACCCATTTGATCCTATTGGAATAAGATAATTCTCAAAATTGAAAACACCTGCACAAAATTAATTTTGTGAAATTTGGAAGAAGTCAAAGTGATACACGGTTAAGATACGTATCAAAAGTCATATATATCTTGGTTTGTTATGGAATGTCTTAAAAGTTTCTGGTTTCAGAAGCTTTAAAACAATTAAACAATTAAAAGAACGAAATTTATTAAAGCATGAAAGCAAGATTATAAGAAATAGTCTCTTCAAAAACAGCGCCTGTCTAACGTTCCTCCAACGTATGTTGTCTAGATCTGATTGTCTTTCATCATGAGTCGTTTCAGATTAATTCCTTCTACTTTTGGTGAAACAGGCAGCCACACATTCGGCAATTGTTTTCATTTGCCGAGTAACAGGCTCTTTCTAATGAGTTTGAATGACGAGATATGTTTGCACGTATTATAAATAAATGTCTATACTTTTTTTTTTATGTTATGTTGGATGTTTTGTTTAGGAAGACAAATCAAATTTTTCGCGGGCGACTTTGAGGCTTGCACCAATTTTCTCTTGTTATTATTGTAGTACATATCATGTAGAAACACACCTGTATGTGAGCAGGATATTACATTAAGCACCGTTTTACTTTTAACAACTTAAGTAAGTCGAAACTGATAAACATGGATATTATATTTAACGCTTTCCCAAACAATAACGACATTTGATGACTTTGTTGCAGACGACTTTAGAAAACATTGTGGAAAAGGGAGAAATTGCTCATAACGAGCAATTTTTCTTTTTCCAACAATGTTTTCTGCCCTATCAGAAGATTTTTTTCTAATTTTATCACATTTTGAAATGTCAGGTGCAAACTCTTTCAATTTGGGACAGTCGAAAATTTGGCGTTTGGGAAAGGGTGAAAGCAAACACAATATCGTCATGTGACGCTTTATTTGAAGAGACGTATTGTTCGGCGTACATGTATTTAACTGAAATAGAACACCCCAAACGCAACAAAACGCATAAACATCTATTTGATATTTGGTATATGAAACGCTAACTATATAGATTAATTTCACATACCCTTATCCAATTAACCAAACGTCAAATTTTTCGACCCTCCAAAATCGAAAGAGTTTGCAGACGACATTCCAAAATGTGATAAAACTGGAAAATTATCTCCTGATAGGGCAGAAAACATTGTGGGAAATGAGGAACTGCTCGTTAAGAGCAATTTTTCCTTTTCCTACAATGTTTTCAGAGTCGTCTGCAACAAAGTGGTTATTGTTTGGAAATGGGTTAAAAGCAGTTGAGATTCTTAAGAACCTACTCTAGCGCTTGAAAGCCTGACATTGTAACATAGTTGTTTAACCCTTATAGTGCTAAAACCGACTTCATGCTTATGCAAACAGGATTGGTCCAGACCAGCCGCCAAGTACATTGGCGTCTGACCTGTGATCCTACCTGTTTACTACTCTGGGTATCTTTCCTCATCAAAATTAAACAGACATTCAGGGTTTTGGAAAACGGAAGACACAATAATCTATTTTTAGAAAGTTACCCAGCATTCTAAGGGTTAATACTGTTAACGGTGCTTCTTCACAAATGTGAGTTAATTTGGATTTTAAGTATAAGTTTCTTTAAAACTGAAAAAAAAAACTATTCTGAAAAAAGAAATGCCTACTTAAAAAAGCCATTTGATCGTCCTGACATCTACAGAGTATGTTGTCACTAAACTGACATGTATTTTAATCCAAAATTCTGACATCGCTTTTGAGATTTAGCGCATATAAACTTAAAAAGAAAAATGGACGCTTCCTGAATTGAATATGCTTTCAATGGATACCTTTAATTGTATATCAAACAACAATTCACAAAATGTATTGTTTAACGACATTTTCTTTTGACTTTCAAAATCTCTCTTCTGTGAACAAGCACCTTTAACCCATTACCAAACAATAACCACATTTTCTTTTGACTTTCAAAATCTCTCTTCTGTGAACAAGCACCTTGTGCTTATCAAAAGTTGATTCTCACATTTAAAATAGTCAATGGACTTTGTCCAACTTATCTAAGCGACATTTTCCCTTCTACGGTTGGTGCTAGAACTGATTATCCTTTGCGTAATGCTTCAGATATAGACATTATAAGCAGGAGAACTGAAATATTTGCAAACTCTTTATTCCTTCAGCTGTCTCTAGATGGAACGAGCTTCCCCTTGGGATCAGGTCGATCAATTCGCTTTCCCTGTTCAAAAGTAAGATAAGGAACATGTTTTCCTCAGCAGTAGTACCAAAACACTTTTTCATTGGTGCACGTAAGCTAGCAGTACTACAAACTAGAATTCGAAATAAATGTAGTGATCTTCGATCAGACTTATTTACTAATCATTTAGCGCAAGACACTTTATGTTTATGTGGTCATTTACTCGAGGATGCCGAACACTATTTCTTCCAATGCGAGCAATTTTCAGCTCAAAGGCTTAAATTATTTTCTGAACTTCGCATGTATCATCCATTGAATACAAGTAAATTGTTGTTTGGCTCGGTAGACTTTAATTATGAAGACAACTGTAAAATCTTCCTTACTGTACATACTTTCATCAAGGAAAGCAAAAGGTTCTTGTAGTATTTCACTAAAAACAATCTTTCCTTCGGTCGTAGAACCTGGGCCCCAGTAGCACACGATTCACATCACTTATTTCACTTTTTCAATTTTTTCTTTTTCCAAATCATATTTTTTTCAATTGTTATCTCCTTATTGTCATATAGTTGAGATGTTTTTTCAAAATTACCGGAACATTAATTAATTAATAATTTAACAAATACAGTGTAAATATGAAAAAATTCTTGATAATTACAATATGTAAATACCTGCCAAGGGAATGGCCGAATCTAAGTTGGTAGAACTTGTGGCCAAACCCTTTTGCCTTATTACTCGTTTATTTTATTGAATGTACATGTATATTTTGTAAAATGTTATGGCAATAAAATATGTTTAAAGTAAAAGCACCTTTAACCCATTACCAAACAATAACGACATTTACTCTTGACTTTCAAAATCTCTCTTTTGTGAACAAACACCTTTAACCCATTACCAAACAATAACGACATTATACATACCAATTTGTTGCAGACGACTCAGGAAAACATTGTGGGAAAGGAAGAATTTGCTCGTGACGAGCATTTTCTCCCTTTTCCCACAATGTTTTCTGCCATATCAGAAGATCGTTTTTCCAGTTTCATCACTGTATGGAATGTCTTCTGCAAACTCTTTCAATTTGGGACAGTCGAAAACTCGGCGTTTGGTAAAGGGTTAAGGTGGATGAGGAAAACCGAACAAAACAGATAATGTATTATTTGCCCGACCGTTGCAATATAATTGAATGTCGCTTAGGTAAGATAAACTGGTGTTACAGAAAGGAATAGCGATGCCGTCTGTGACAAACGAGTAAATTATAGCCAGATCAATGTCAGTGTCATTTATCAATAATTTTGAAATTGCAGAGATTGGTTACGAAATAGAGATAACGAAACCGTATGGGCGGAGGAAACAGATAACATAACATCAAATGATTTTATTTCAATAGTAACCCATTACCAAACAATAACGACGTTTGGCTCGTTTGTTGCAGACGACTCTGGAAAACATTGTTGGAAAAGGGGAAATCGCTCTTAACGAGCAATTTCTCCTTTTCCAAAAATGTTTTCTGTCCTTTTTTCTTTCAATTTCATCACATTTTGAAATGTTGTCTGCAAACTCTTTCAATTTGGGACAGTCGAAAATTTGGCATTTGGTAAAGGGTTAAGCACATAGGCTCATAGCTATTATAGTTCTACGTTTACATGCTATATATGTATATTATGTATGCTATAAATATGACTCATACATTTACGACTTATACATATACATAAAAAGACAAATATTAAATAGACAAACACGATTAGAGTGACGACTTAGATAAACTTAAAACAATCCATGAAACGTTTTTGTTATTTTATAGAATAGTAATTTCTTTTAAATGCATGTTTGTAGTAATGAGAAGGTTAATTGAGTAGTGTTTTTGGACTAAGGGTGCGTCAGCACCTTAGTCCGTCCATTGAATTTACATACCATTTTTTGAGGGACGGTACTTTATCGATACACAAACAGCGGTCTGACCCAAATTACTCATTAAATATCCACCTAGACTGTGCGGACTAAAACCTTCTTGGAACTAGGAATGTAGTCCGGATTTACTCGCTTTGTTTTGCTCTATATTAGTATTACTATTGCCTCATGGGAAATCGTAAAATGTCCAGATGTTCGAAGAATAGGCTATCGTTCAGTCTCTGCTCACAGAAATAATGATTATAGTAATGATGGTAAAAGGAGCAGCTGTTCATTGTAATCAAAAGTTGTACAACAGTCTAATTCTACATGTAATCCATCGTTTCAAATGAGTAAGAACAAAACTAAAGAATCAAATAAGGAAAATATGGATCAAATGATTTTAGTCTAAGTATAGAATCAAATGCTCACAAATATTGAACTCCGGTTATTCGCGTACAACAAAATCTCTTTTAAACTAATTATTGGAAATGATGCTAGATTCTTTCTGGCGAACTTGCTTCGGATGTCGTCGTAACTTTCTTTTTCTAACGCAGGAAAAGAGAAAGGGTATATATACAGTGTATAAAAATCAGTAGTGGTAGAAGTGAAGTTTGCAGTTTGTGCTTTGAATAACAACCTGAACTCACAAACAAAGGGGCCAATATTTGTTGATTTGCCTATTCGTCAGTGTCGGGTATGAGAGACAAATCACCACGCATTTGATCCCCGATGGCGGCTACTATTTTATTTCATGAGCCCATGGACGAGCCACTATTCCCATGCTTAGTACTTGCGTATTTCTCAAGAAGAGCGGTTTAAACGACGTCTGGTCATTGTTGGATATAAGGGACACGTCGCCATGTGTTCGATCCCCGATGGCCGCTGATATTTCATTTTATGAGCCCATGGGCAAGCCACTATTCCTAATCTCAGTACTTGCGTATTTCTCAAGCAGAACGGTTTAAGACGGTATCTGGTCAGTGGCGGATATAAGAGACAAGACGCCATGTGTTCGGTCCACGATGGCGGCTTATAATTCATTATATGTATGGGCAAACCACTAAATTAGCAATCTTATTATTGTGAATTTCGCAAGAAGAACAGTAAATCACTGTTGAAAACAGCACAATATCCCAAATGATATGTCTTAATTTGGCATCGATAGAGAAAATAATCATTGGTTAAACCTTCCATTGGTCAGTCAGTGGTCAGTCAGACCATCGCAAGGCTTATCAATCAATTGTTGGTGAATACCCAAAACTCAAATGCTCATAATGAGCGATTGTGTCAGGAAGAACCATTGGTATACTCCGTTAGTCAGTCAGCCGACGACTATGGTCTGTCATTTAACTTGAAAAACAAAAAGATATTGGCAGCGGTGGGATTCGAACCCACGCCTCCGAAGAGACTGGTGCCTAAAACCAGCGCCTTAGACCGCTCGGCCACGCTACCACTTGAAAATCAGACTATATACAAATTCCTTATTTTCAAACTCATAACAACTCTAATATCGGTCTAATATGAATGTAATGAATGAATTGTTCACTTATTTAGGTTAAAAATGCAACAATATTTAGGTATCTGTGTCTGTATCAATATGTTGAGGGCCGTAATAACAGCATAGGCACAACGCATAACGGAAATGTAAACGATATCTCCCTATTAATATAACATAAGGATTACCGAAAAAAACAAAGTCGTGATTCAAGAAATGACCAAAATGTTGAGATTTAGGTCGTAGAGGGCGCTCTAAACTTGAAATTGAAACCTCGATTTTCATTGGTTGAATCATTCCGTGTTTAAAAAGCTACCGGGAAATGTGGAACTTTTGACCTTTTACTGAAATTCTATTTTACGATTTTATACCAACTTCATCCAACGCAAGGTATTTATTTTCTTTGTTTTCAAATATATATTTCAAAAGCAAGTTGTGTATATCAAATTTATACTCCAAATTCTAACAGGTCTGAGTATTCACGCTTTTCAAAGTTATATTTCGTGTTTGTTTATATTTTTCAGATGCTGTCGAAACTTTCTTTAAAAGCGTCCTTTGATGACATTATGCGGACTGCAAAGGTTCTAGCTGCTGGAATCGAACCAGGTAGAGACTTATTTAGTTTATACGAATATATTTCATTCTATAAGCACTACAGAAGCTTAAAAGACTTCAATGACAACTTGTTCAATGGTTTCCCTAATCATGATCAATGCTTTCTCAAAGATTTCCGAAGAGGCGCTTCCCCGAAGTTAATTTACTTCGTAATCGAGGAGTCGTTTATCAAAAGTTATTATAAATCCTGGAAAACTTTGGGCTTTTAATCGGATCCGAAAACCAGAATTTAAAAAGTCAGACACTATTTTGATTCTTCGAAGTTTTTTGTTACGTTAGATTACCCCAGTCATTGCGAAACTACGTCGGACTGCCAGAGGACTAGTCGGGTAAAAATTTAGAAGATCCGACATGTTTTTCAAAAATACCGGTCCGACTGTCCGGTAAAAGTTTTTAGTTGGGAACTTACTTTCACCTGCGAGCGTCTATTTAGTTGACTGGTTTGTATTAATTTGTACTTCTTCACCGCATTGAATGGTTACAAGCGAGGTAACAAGGCAAATTAAGCTGAGCCATTCAAAATGACGTCATTCGCAGTATCTCTGCTTTTCAACATCGGTATTGAAAGATTGTAACGAAAATGTGCTTAAGCTTTTGTTGTCACCTGCATAGTCCAGATAACTGGTCTCGAAGGTAGTCCAGATAACTGGTCTCGAAGGCTATTGCTATTTTGACTGACGCCTTCGAGTCCAGAGTCAATCGTGATTTTTACGTTAGATTTTTGCGCACAGATTTTCTGCGCATGTTTAACCACCTATCATTCCATAAATATGCAATGGATTATGAAATCAAACATACCGATTTGGAGATCAACCTTTTATCTGTCGATGTGTGAAGTCTCAAAAGTGTCACTTTTGTATAAATATCCAAATCTTTGATTTAAATCACACACATAAAACCTGCTTTCAAACGTTGAGGTAAAAGTCCGAAACATCCGGATGCTAAGTCTCGCTCTGGGTTATGTTACGGTCCGATATACATGTCAACACTCGATTTACACTCGATCACTGTTAGTAACGTTGTACGCGTTTGGCGGGAGTACATTATTTGTGAGCACTTGATACTGTACTTCGACTAAAATAATTCCCACAGTATTTTCATCATCTGATTATATATGTTTTTGTTACTTCTTTTGAAACAATGGATTCATTTATGGAATTCGACGGTGTTAACTATCTTGTTTTAAAAATGAGAAGTCCAGACAAAGTTGAGGCCGTCATTTTTCCTAATTGAAACCAAATACATGGAAAGTTAAATTGCGCTTCTTGCAGACTTAGTTCAACGCATTGGCTGAAACTTGCGAAATGATATACGGGAAGTTGCCCCCCCCCCCACGAACATTTGCCCCCATTTTTGTATAACTCTTTACCGAACGTTAAATGTTCAACCGTCCAAAATTCAAAGGGTTTGCAGACGACATTTCAAAATGTGATGTTATTGGAAATTACCTTTCTATTAGGTAGAAAACATTGTGGGAAAAGGATAAATTGCTCGTAAAGAACAATTTATCCATGTTCCACAATGTTTTCTAGAGTCGTCTGCAACAAACCGGTAAATTTGGTTATTATTTAGTAATGGGTTTAGGCGCACATTTGTCCCCTCACTCCCGGACATTTTCCCCGTCATATTAATCTTTGGTAAGTTAACTTGATATATTATGATAGTATTCCGTTATATTTAAAAAAAAACTTAAATGGAGATAATATATTTTATCAGACCAGAGACATAGATTACAATCATAACATCTATGTCTCTGATCAGACTAACCTGTCAATTTTGCTCTATTACGCCGATGGCACTTGGTCAATTATGCCGTGAAACTTGTTTCGACGTTAATTTTCTTATTTTCGACAAAATTTGTTCTCTCTTACTTAATAATCAAATGTGATGGTCTTTTATTGTCATACTGACACAAATTGAAATACCTTTGGTCTTCTTTGTTTTGGATGGTTTGCCTCGAGTGACAAATTGGGTAAGTGTGACCTCCTTTGAAAGGTGTTTGTTGATTCAAGAATACAAAGACAGTATTAAGGCCACAAGGGGAAGGATCGTGGAAATGTTTCACAGTTCTAGGACTAAGAAACAAACAAAAATGGATAATAAAGGAATTCTGTTCGCCTGCCTCCTCCATTCGTGTTCTGTAGGTAATTGGGGTCAACGTACCCGATATTGAAGTGATCGTTCATTGAGGGCTTCCAAAAGTGTACTTTCGTACTGGCAAGAAGTTAGGCGTAGTGGACGTGTAGGACAGAATTCTGTTTCCATATGGAAGATCCCTTATGAAATCAATCACAGACGTCTATATGAGAGATCTTGTGGAGAGAAAGATTTAAGTCAATTGCTAACGCATCGAATGGACAAGTGTGAAATACAGAGTTCAAATTATTGTTTTGCAAAGGAGTGTCCCGTTTGTGAATGCACTGCGTGTACTCGTTGTAGTATTTGTAGGAAGTTCACAGGCGTAGGAGCGTTTTCAACATTTGGGGGGGGGGGGGCAACTTCAGATGAAGACCGGTCTAAGAATAAATGTTCCTAAACTTTTTAATGACTCTTCATGCATTTACAAATTCAATAACATTATGAGAATTAAAAGAAAGCGTATGAAAATATGTATCTTTAATAAAAATAATAAAAAAAAAAGGATATGCCAGGTCTCGATCTCACGCGGAAATCAAATGTATTGATTTAAACAAAAAGTAGCAGCGACCAGACTGTCACAGCCACGGATTCATCTACCATAAGATCGAGAATAAATTATTGTTCAAACTTTAGCTAACAATTGAAGACAATATTGAGTCTGACTCCTTAGAACAAATTACACCATTGTTTTTGTCAATCAAAACTTCCCGGGTATTTTTGCGAGATGAGTTTTCATTGGATAAACCCGATGTGTTCAGATTGCCATTTGCGATGATGACGTCAAAAAGATTTTGGTTATTGTTCGTTACAAAAGGCGAATTGGAATTAGATAAAGCACAAAAATACACATTTATTTTTATTCTGCTGTTAAATTTCGTTTCTTTTCTTTTTCTTTTCAAATATCTTCATTTGCCATTGTGAATATTGGGGGGGGGCCAAAGTATAGTCTGGCCCCCCGGTCTGGATATTGGGGGGGAGGGGGGGGCGGGCCCCCCTGGCCCCCCGGCTCCTACGCCTATGAAGTTATGTGAATTCACAGGGAAACGGTCTGTAAAGGAGCAGTTTTTCCAAAAGAATACTTCCATTGAACACCTGTTAGAAGTCCAAATTTCAGCGATCAACAGGCGGAACAAATTGTTGTAACAACAGATTAAAGTTCTTAATTAAAAAGGAGTTGAAATAAATGTAACTAATTGAAAATTCGCTTCTTATGAGCAACATTTTATTTCGGTACAGAAGCCTGATTCAAGTACATGTATAAAGGTCCTACATTTGGTGAATAGGTTGACATTATAGGTTCGTAATTTGAATGAATTGTAGAATTGATATCATTTGAAACACAGCGCACCACTTGCTCCTAATATACCAATATTGCATGCGTATAACGTCGTCTGCAAAAAAAAAACCCAGATCCTCCTTGTTCATGGTGTCTGATGAGGAATTGATGATAATGGATAGGCTTGGACAGAGTTAATCGTTTTGACTTTGTGAATTTATCCTTTATAATTTGATTGAACTTTATTGAACGCTTTATGTCCGAACTTGAAACATTGTGAGAAAAGCACTTTGTTTCATTTTGGTTTAATAACTTGACTTTGTAACTTTAAGGGATTAAAATCTTTATTATTTCCTTTTAAGATTTTGTTATTTTTCTTGTTAGGCTCTAGCTACCTTAATTGTCATCTAATTTAAAAGCTAGTGGTGTGATCCTGACTAACTAATTGTTTAACCTGAGTTAGACAATTTTGATCCAGAGCCCGAACCCGGTAAAACTCGCTACCCGAGGCGAGGTTTACGACACATGTATATAACGTCGTCTGCAAAACAAACCCACAGATTCCTCTTGTTGTCTGGTAAAGGATTGATGATAATAAGCTTGAACTATTTATCCCCACCCCTTCTTCAAGCACTATAAACACTGTGCAACGACATATTGTTATGAAGGTGTTAAGTAAAATATTCATTATGTCAAAATGTGTTGTTTTATTCCTTTGACATTAAATCTACTGTGTAAATACGTGATAGATAGGCTCTGGTTATGCGGTTTTCACATGCAGGTCGCTGATAGCATGTACCCGATGAACACCCAACGTAATACTTCATGAGTAACTTTTTAAACACTAGTTGCAGTAAGTATATGTTTGGTGTTCATAGGACTGAACATCACCGATCCAACACAGGTGAAGGAAATAGTTTGTTATAGTTTCAAGGAAATCAACTACAAGTTTTATCGGTCCGACGTCAGGCGTTTTACGCTAGGCGTAAATATCGCTCCAATCACAATTTTATAAATTGAACTTTTAACCCTTTCCCAAACAATAACGACATTTGACCAGTTTGTTGCAGATACTGTGCAAAACATTGTGGGAAAAGGAGCAATTGATTGTGACGAGCAGTTTGTCCTTTTCCCACAATGTTTTCTGCCCTATCAGAAGATTATTTTCCAATTTCATCACATTTTGAAGTGTCGTCTGCAAACTCTTTCAATTTGGAACAGTCGAAAATTTGTAGTTTGGGAAAGGGTTGAATGATCCTTATTCCTGTTAGATTCGATTCAAAACAAAACATGAAATGATTTCCGTTCATTTTGAAAAAAAAAAGTATATATATTTTTTTATTTTTGGTAACACTACAATCACGTAATAGGCCTACTTAAACAAAATAAGCGAATTAATAGATAACAAAAACAAGGATGTTATTTTAGAAGAACCATAACGGACTATGCTTCAAATGCTGGTTTGCAAAAGACATCTTATCCAAAGACCTAATAATAGGTCTTTGTCTTATCCAAGCATATCTTCTCCGAATCTGTATGTGAAGAGAGCTCAACTTAGTACAACTCGACTTTAGGAGGAAGACGCGTACTTCATCCCAAACTGTATACATAATGCGATGACCTTTGACCCGCAAGATATCCGTGGGAATCTCGCGGCCGGTGGTAAACAACATGGACGGCGATTGTTTATTTTTGGACATCGTCGATGTTTCTTGATAGATAACTCGCATATAAGAGGTGTACTGAATACTTGTGTAAGCTGAAACGATTCATAAATGATTTATTTATGTATTTCAAGTTTCCGTTTATTTTTTAGACCATTTGAACACAAAAAAATCGCAAGTTAAAAGCACTGAGTCAGTCGTTCGATGTTTTGTAACATAAAAATCACGTTGGACTTGAGACGTAGCGAAGCACGATAAATGTCCAAATGACGAAAAAAGCTTCGTTCACGGATCATTATTGAGACTAGTCTCGAAGGCTATTGCTATTTTGACTGACGCCTTCGAGTCCAGAGTCAATCGTGATTTTTACGTTAGATTTTTGCGCACAGATTTTCTGCGCATGTTTAACCACCTATCATTCCATAACTATGCAATGGATTATGAAATCAAACATACCGATTTGGAGATCAACCTTTTATCTGTCGATGTGTTAAGTCTCAAAAGTGTCACTTTTGTATAAATATCCAAAACTTTGATTTAAATCACACACATAAAACCTGCTTTCAAACGTTGAGGTAAAAGTCCGAAACATCCGGATGCTAAGTCTCGCTCTGGGTTATGTTACACGGTCCGATATACATGTCAACACTCGATTTACACTCGATCACTGTTAGTAACGTTGTACGTTTGGCGGGAGTACATTATTTGTGAGCACTTGATACTGTACTTCGACTAAAATAATTCCCACAGTATTTTCATCATTTGATTATATATGTTTTTGTTACTTCTTTTGAAACAATGGATTCATTTATGGAATTCGACGGTGTTAACTATCTTGTTTTAAAAATGAGAAGTCCAGACAAAGTTGAGGCCGTCATTTTTCCTAAGTGAAACCAAATACATGGAAAGTTAAATTGCGCTTCTTGCAGACTTAGTTCAACGCATTGGCTGAAACTTGCGAAATGATATACGGGAAGTTGCCCCCACCCCACCCACGAACATTTGCCCCCATTTTTGTATAACTCTTTACCGAACGTTAAATGTTCAACCGTCCCAAATTGAAAGGGTTTGCAGACGACATTTCGAAATGTGATGTTATTGGAAATGATCTTCCTATTAGGTAGAAAACATTGTGGGAAAAGGATGAATTGCTCGTTAAGAACAATTTATGCATGTTCCACAATGTTTTCTAGAGTCGTCTACAACAAACCGGTCAATTTGGTTATTGTTTAGTAATGGGTTTAGGCGCACATTTGTCCCCTCACTGTAATGTAGATCGAGGGCGGACATTTTCCCCCTCATATTAATCTTTTGTAAGTTAACTTGATATATTAGAGACATAGATTACAATCATAACATCTATGTCTCTGATCAGACTAACCTGTCAATTTTGCTCTATTACGCCGATGGCACTTGGTCAATTATGCCGCGAAACTTGTTTCGACGTTAATTTTCTTATTTTCGGCAAAATTTGTTCTCTCTTACTTAATAATCAAATGTGATGGTCTTTGATTGTCATACTGACACAAATTGAAATACCTTTGGTCTTCTTTGTTTTGGATGGTTTGCCTCGAGTGACAAATTGGGTAAGTGTGACCTCCTTTGAAAGGTGTTTGTTGATTCAAGTATACAAAGACATTATTAAGGCCACAAGGGGAAGGATCGTGGAAATGTTTCACAGTTCTAGGACTAAGAAACAAACAAAAAATGGATAATAAAGGAATTCTGTTCGCCTGCCTCCTCCATTCGTGTTCTGTAGGTAATTGGGGTCAACGTACCCGATATTGAAGTGATCGTTCATTGAGGGTTTCCAAAAGTGTACTTTCGTACTGGCAAGATGTTAGGCGTAGTGGACGTGTAGGACAGAATTCTGTTTCCATATGGAAGATCCCTTATGAAATCAATCACAGACGACTATATGAGAGATCTTGTGGAGAGAAAGATTTAAGTCAATTGCTAAAGCATCGAATGGTGAAATACAGAGTTCAAATAATTGTTTTTAAAGGGATTGTCCCGTTTGTGAATGCAGTGCATGTACTCGTTGTAGTATTTGTAGGAAGTTATGTGAATGCACAGGGAAACGGTCTGTAAAAGAGCAGTTTTTCCAAAAGAATACTTCCATTGAACACCTATTAGAAGTCCAAATTTCAGCGATCAACAGGCGGAACAAATTGTTGTAACAACAGATTAAAGTTCTTAATTAAAAAGGAGTTGAAATCAATGTGACTAATTGAAAATTCGCTTCTTATGAGCAACATTTTATTTCGGTACAGAAGCCTGATTCAAGTACATGTATAAAGGTCCTACATTTGGTAAATAGGTTGACATTATAGGTTCGTAATTTGAATGAATTGTAGAACTGATATCATTTGAAACACAGCGGACCACTTGCTCCTAATATACCAATATTGCATGCGTTTAACGTCGTCTGCAAAAAAAACCCAGATCCTCCTTGTTCATGGTGTCTGATGAGGAATTGATGATAATGGATAGGCTTGGACAGACTTAATCGTTTTGACTTTGTGAATTTATCCTTTATAATTTGATTGAACTTTATTGAACGCTTTATGTCCGAACTTAAAACATTGTGAGAAAAGCACTTTGTTTAATTTTGGTTTAATAACTTGACTTTATAACTTTAAGGGATTAAAATCTTTATTATTTCCTTTTAGATTTTGTTATTTTTCTTGTTAGGCTCTAGCTACCTTAATTGTCATTTAATTTAAAAGCTAGTGGTGTCATCCTGACTAACAAATTGTTTAACCCGAGTTAGACAATTTTGATCCAGAGCCCGAACCCGGTAAAACTCGCTACCCGAGGCGAGGTTTACGACACATGTATATAACGTCGTCTGCAAAACAAACCCACAGATGCCTCTTGTTGTCTGGTAAAGGATTGATGATAATAACGCTTGAACTATTTATCCCCACCCCTTTTTCAAACACTATAAACACTGCAACGACATATTGTTATGAAGGTGTTAAGTAAAATATTCATTATGTCAAAATGTGTTGTTTTATTCCTTTGACATTAAATCTACTGTGTAAATGCGTGATAGATAGGCTCTGGTTATGCGGTTTTCACATGCAGGTCGCTGATAGCATGTACCCAATGAACACCCAACGTAATACTTCATGAGTAACTTTTTAAACACTAGTTGCAGTAAGTACATGTATATGTTTGGTTTTCATAGGACTGAACATCACCGATCCAACACAGGTGAAGGAAACAGTTTGTTATAGTTTCAAGGAAATCAACTACAAGTTTTATCGGTCCGACGTCAGGCGTTTTACGCTAGGTGTAAATATCGCTCCAATCACAATTTTATAAATTGAACTTTTAACCCTTTCCCAAACAATAACGACATTTGACCAGTTTGTTGCAGATTCTGTGCAAAACATTGTGGGAAAAGGAGCAATTGATTGTGACGAGTAGTTTGTCCTTTTCCCACAATGTTTTCTGCCCTATCAGAAGATTATTTTCCAATTTCACCACATTTTGAAATGTCGTCTGCAAACTCTTTCAATTTGGAACAGTCGAAAATTTGTTATTTGGGAAAGGGTTGAATGATCCTTATTCCTGTTAGATTCGATTCAAAACAACATGAAATGATTTCCGTTCATTTTGAAAAAAAAAAGTATATATATTGTTTTATTTTTGGTAACACTACATTCACGTAATAGGCCTACTTAAACAAAATAAGCGAATTCATAGATAACAAAAACAAGGATGTTATTTTAGAAAAACCATAACGGACTATGCTTCAAATGCTGGTTTGCAAAAGACATCTTATCCAAGCATATCTTCTCCGAATCTGTATGTGAAGAGAGCTCAACTAAGTACAACTCGACTTTAGGGGGAAGACGCGTACTTCATCCCAAACTGTATACATAAAGCGATGACCTTTGACCCGCAAGATATCCGTGGGAATCTCGCGGCCGGTGGTAAACAACATGGACGGCGATTGTTTATTTTTGAGCATCGTCGATGTTTCTTGATAGATAACTCGCATATAAGAGGTGTACTGGATACTTGTGTGGGCTGAGACGATTCATAAATGATTTATGTATGTATTTCAAGTTTCCGTTTATTTTTTGGTCCCTTTGATAACGAAAAATCGCAAGTTAAAAGCACTGAGTCGGTCGTTCGAAATTTTGTAACATAAAAATCACGTTGGACTTGAGACGTAGCGAAGCACGATAAATGTCCAAATGACGAAAAAAGCTTCGTTCACGGATCATTATTGAGACTATCACCTGCATTGCCTGAAAGATAGGTCAATGCGGCCATTGTTCGGAAACCAGCTGCTGTAAACTTCATTCGCTACTAGAATTTAACGTAACCAGAAACGAAGATGATCTCTGGAAAAATATGTGTGAATATGCAAGAGAAAATTGAAAGAAAGAATGATTGATATATTCAGAGACATAGATAACAGAGATTGGCAACTCCTTCTTTACCTATAGCTGGTTTCTGCGATATCTCGCATGAAGCGTTATTTAGCAAAATCTTTTGAGATCTGTCTATCGACACCATTTTCAACTAAACGCGAAATAGGCAACACACATTGAAGCGTGTTTTAAGTCATAATTAAATTATTTTCTTACTGAATTTACCATATTGTTATTATTATTATTGTTAGAAAGTTTCTCAATCCAACAAGACCGATCAGCAAGCGATTATCAAAGAAATAAACTTGGCAAACTGCGACAAACTTGATTGAATTGTTCGCAATTTCGTGGTTGGGTGCGATATAAGTGATAATTGAGTAGTTTTAGATTCAAACTGTTCAAAAGGAGGGTTTTTCAAACATCTCCAATTCAAGTCCATTTTAAAGAAAGGGTTTGTTTTTCTACATTTCCAAATTTTCAGTTTGATATTCCTTGTCATTTAGAAGTTATTCCATACTGAATATGTCCCTTTAACGACCCTAGTGAGTTTAAACATCTTGATTTACAAGCAAAAATTAACAAAGTTGTACACAGTAAAACTAAACAATTATGCGCTGGATCATATCATACTTGACATTTTCCTGAAGTGTTATTTTTGTTTTATGGTTGCCCGCATTTTAATAGTATTCTTCGCTTCCATAACAAAGTTATGCCAGGTTTACTTAACCACAGAAGCATGATCATGATTTCGGCCATTTTATTTTTAACCAAAATATTTCATACTTGTACAAAGTAAAATGTTTTAATGGAGGTTTATTCAAACATTTCTAATTTATGTCCATTTTAATGGGATAATATGATTTTGTGGATTTCCGAATTTTCAGCTTGATATTCTTTGTCATTTAGAAGTAATTGCGTACTAAATATATCCCATTTACTACCTTAATGAGTTCAGCCAGGGCTCATGCTGTCGGTCGCCAAATGCGAACATTATTTCATTCTGGCGAAAGATTTCCCGATTTGGCGAATTTGCTTGGCGCATGTTTTTTTCATTCAACTTTACCATATTTCCACCTCTCCGGACATTACAGACAGTTATATCTTTTGCAGGGCTCACCCTGGCTGGAAAAAAGTCTGTGCCAGCATATTCGCCAAATGACTAAAAAAGGAGCCAAATTTAAAAAGTAGGAGCCAAATTCTGAGCAAATGGCACCAATCAAGTTTTCTTGATTTTAAACACTTTTAATGTTATATGTACATAATATGTTTTAAATCCTCCTGGTAAATTATTTTCTTTTTGTTATGTTTCACCATTTGTATTAAAATTGTATTGTCATAAATATGTAATGTACTGCTAATAAAAATATATGTTAAGAAAAAATAAAGATGGTTTAACTAAAGGCTTTGCTTGCTGTGAGTGACAAAATCAGAAAGAATCTTTTATCTCAGATAACATTAAATCATAGTGAAGACTATTGTCTTTCTCGGTTTTGCTAATTATTTTAGAAATGTCCGATAGATAAATGAAAATTGTAAACATGATTTTAGGTCTCTTTGTTTCTACTCTCGTCAAGACTCCGGTCTGATGATTCGAATGATTAATAATAGAGGATCACAATATGAATAGTACCGTCGCAACAGCAAAGAAAGCAAACTGTCAATATCGAAATACTTTACAAATTAACATTCATGCATCATAACACACTGGACGGAATGAGGTAAATATTATCGTTTTCGTGGAACAGCCACATCAAGGCTACCAATCAAATGTGCCGAGTTGTTGACACATTTTGATTGCCCGATTAATACACGCCTCGGGCATTGTTTGACACGGGGATAACGCTATTTCACTCAGAATGTCGGAGAAAATTGGAGTGACCTCCCCTATTTACAGTGGGCGTGGTTAACTATTCTGTGTTGTAAGGTCAAATTGAAATAGCGTCAATGCACAAACTAGGATCCCTGTTACATAATATCTCTATAATAAGTACTTAAACTATATCTTAAGCAGTATTTACGAAGAAAAATCACAGCACAATAGTGCTATGTGTTGACGGAGTCGCACAGCGTGTCGGAGAAAATGGCGGATGGCAACCGAAGTTTTCGCTGATTGGTCAATTCCAGCTGTCAGTCAAAGTCTGTCGTAAGGTCAATTAGCGGATTAATTGGGTTTTTTAGGAGATACTGTTAGGTGTGTAAAAAGATATAACTGTCTGTAATATCCGGACAGGTTGAAATAAGGTAAAGTCGAATGAAAAAAAAACATGCGCCAACCAAATTCGCCAATTTGGAAAGTCTTTCGCCAGAATGAAAAAACATTCGCATTTGGCGCATTTGGCGACCGACAGCGTGAGCCCTGCTTTTGACACACTTAACAGTATCTCCGAAAACCCCAAATTAATCCGCTAATTGTTATCCCCGTGTCATACAATGCCTGAAGCGTGTATTAATCGGGTCTTTATTATGTGTAAACAACTCAGCACACTTGATTGGTAGACTCGATGCGGTTGTTCCACGAAAACCGATTACTTTTTTCGGGTACCCACTATTTACCGCATTCCGTCCAGTGTTTTATGATTCATGGTAGAATGCGAGAATTTAAAGAGGGTTTATTTGTAAAGTATTTTGATGTTGACAGTTCGCTTCCTTCGTCGATGCAACGGTACTATTCAAATTGCGATCCTCTATTATTAATCATTCAAATCATCATACCGGAGTCTTGACGAGAGTAAAAACAAATAGACCTAAGATCATGTTTACTTTCCATATCGGACATTTCTAAAATAAATAACAAAACTGAGAATTCAGAAATGTATAGTCTTCAATATGATTTGATGTTATCTGAGATAAAAGATTCATTTTCATTTTGTCACTCAAAGCGTAGCCTTTAGTTATACCATATTTGGTCTAAATTTGTTCGGAAGGGGAAGGGGAATGTCTTGGCTTTATGACATTACATGATTACAATTTTAATAAAAATGGTGAAACATAACAAACAGAAACAATTAACCAAGAGGATTTAACACATATGTACATATAGCATGAAGAGTGTTTAAAATAAAGAAATTTTAATTGGAGCCATTTGCTCAGAATTTGACTCCTACTTCTTTAATTTGGCTCCTATTTTTGTCATTTGGCGAATGTGCTGGCGCAGACTTTTTTCCAGCCAGGGTGAGCCCTGTTCAGCAATCTTGATTTCCAACCAAAAATTAACAAAGTTGTACACAGTAAAACTAAAAAACTATGCACTGGATCATATCATACTTGACATTTTCCTGAAGTGTTATTTTTGTTTTATGGTATAGGGCGGAGATTTGCCCCCTCGCCGTAATGTAGAAGGCGGACATTTTCCCTCTCATATTATTTTTTTTCAATTTGCTTGACCTGACTGTTTTACGTTATATTTAAATAGAAATTAAAATGAAAATAATATTTTCATCAGTTTCACTCTAATAGCTCTTCCCTCCTAATCCTCTATAGGTGTTAAAATCGAGAAGACGAATCAAAAACACACCGATGGCACTTGGCCAATCACGCTCATCCAACCATGAAACTTAATGAAATGATTTTTTTTTAAATTTACATCTTGATTACATCTTTAATCTTATTACCGATTTGTCACTCAAGGCTAACAATAAAAAACAAAGAAGACAAACAGTATTTCAATTTGTGTCGGTATATGAGTTTGCCGATAATTCCGGAGTTGCCAATCTCTGTTATTTATGTCTCTGATATATTGTAGTTTAGTCAAACTAATTTAACACTATCGGGAAATAAAGAGACAATTTTGCATCAGACAATATCTCCCGTCATGTCAAACTTTCGAACGATTCATTTAATGGAGGACGCTGGGACAAAATTTTTGTTGCAGCGTTTGAAGACCGATATTTCCATTATTACCGTAAAATATCAAATGACATTACTCACAGTTATGAATTAATTCTTTTTTAATCGATCCATACACGTAACTTGTTGGTATTTATATATCATATTTACTTTGTAAGAATTGTTTAAATACAAATTGCAGTCAAAATCAACTTGCCCATTTGGATGAGTAACAGACAGATTTAGTTTGTCCAATCAAAATATTTAGCTGTCCCTGACATAAAGACAAGAGTTTTAAACAACAGAATTACCAATGATATATCATCAAGATAAGTTAATTCTTTTTACTTAAAATAGGCGTGTTATACCATATACATATAAAGGTCTGGGTTATTAAAAGGTATTGTGCAATATTTGGCCTCTTAATGATAACTTTTTATTAGTAGATTTTATGTTAATTCTAATGATTTAATATGTTTGGGTTGTCACTAGTGGATAATTATGTGTCTTTGGCATGGGAAAGAGACTTACTGTCTATGACAATTTCTCAGTAAGAAGAAAGCTACCTTCAACTGTTTTATTTCAGAATTTATCACATTTGTCGAGAACCAGCAAGCTACTAGAAGACACTGGGCTGCTGCAGAAAATGAGATTGTCAGCATTAAGTCGCAGGTTGTGCACTTAGAGACCGATAACAAAAAGTTGGAGGGGAAATATAAACATGCAAGGTTAGTTTAAGACTTGTTGATATTTCTAGAAGAGAAATGTAACATGACAATTAAATTTTTGAACAGTTACATTTTCCCCATGAGAGGAGAATATAACAAATTCAATTTATCCTGGGATAATAGTCAATTTTCAAATTGAATTAATTGTGATATCATCCAGTAAAAGCTTTCTTACAAAAATGTCAACATCCTTAAATTGTTTTGTCTATGCAAGCCATATTGACCCAATCAAACTTGGCATTCAAATCCAATGGTTCTGAATTTAAGACCCAACTCCGTCAACATTCTTTATTTATTGAAGTCAGTGGGACATGATTCATTTGTCTCTCACCACTTATCTACATAGATTCATTTGTCTCTCACCACTTATCTACATAGATTCATTTGTCTCTCACCACTTATCTACATAGATTCATTTGTCTCTCACCACTTATCTACATATATTCATTTGTCTCTCACCACCTATCTACATAGAATTATGTTGTTGTGGGGAATGAGTGAATAGTTTAGAAGGAATATTGTGGTGTACCGTTTAGAGTACTACAATAACTGACCCTCTATTCCTGATATCAACCCCTTAACCCTAATACCAGACAATAACGGCATTTAACCACTTTGTTGCAGACGACTTTATAAGACAATGTGGAAAAAGGAGAAATTGCTCTTTAAGAGCAATTTTTCCTTTTCCCACAATTTTTTCTACTCTATCGGAAGAGTGGCTTCTGATATAATTTTGAATTGTTGTCTGCAAACTCTTTCAATTTTTTTTTTTTTTTCATTTACAATCCAAATATAATGGGTCAAAAGCTCTCAAAATTTGCATAAGTCAGGGTTGAAGGGAAAAACCTGCAATATCATTGAGAAACTGTTCAAATCAGTTTGTAGCTTCTTATAAGTATTGTCAGTTCCAACCAGTAAACAAGGTATGGTTTGTGACTTCTATTAGGACTCTTGTATTTTCAGAAATATTTTTGAAACTGAGCAGCAGAAGAGATTGAAGATTGAACAGGATAAAGAGCATTTGGTATGTCCCCTCTAACATTTCTGATGCTAGACAAGTATCTTTTTATTCAGTTTTGGGGGAAGGGGGTTGGGTCCCAAAAGAGGGGTAAATTTGTCAGTAAAAGGAGTAAAAAGGGGAAATTTCTTTGCTTAGCAAGTTACTACAAAATCAAGTTTTAACACTAAAATTCACCAAACATAGAGAGAAAAACATTGTTCCAACTTTTTTTTTCATCAACATGTTACTTTCATGTTCAAAGATCAACATTTCTTGATTTAAATTGAATTATGCTTCCAAGATGGGAATTTTTTAAATATATTTTTTGGGGAAAAGTATACTCTAGAGATGGGGGGAATGTTGCAGTATAACGCCAAATATTTTATAAAAAAAAATACTGTAGAAATTCAATTTTTTTATCGAATCTCGATATTCCCAATACACTGTGAAATGCTTTTTTGCATTATATAACGGGCCTATAAAAGGTACCTTCCCCAATAGGATTTTTTTTAATAATCATTCAGATTTCCCAAAATTTTAAATTCACATCAGCCTTTTTAGTTCCCAATTCAGCAATTTCATCGACACAATTTCCCCTTATCAACAGTCCTAGGCCTCTTCCTTATTCAAGGAAATAAGACCCTGACACCAACAAGAAACGTGTTTCCAATCCAACTTAATTTTATATTTTCATTTACCCATTAAGTAGTGTAGTAAATTGATGCAGATTCTGGGTTGGACATTGAATTATTGAAGAGGGGTGCTTTCATTTGTCCAGATTGAAGGCATGCTTGGAAACCTTACTACTTGATTTTGTCTCTTAACCCTGTTATTGGTTTTTTTGGGGATTGTTCTTGAAGTGCTAGTCTTTCATACCTTGAAGAATTTATAAAGATAACAGGGAAGTTATTTTTGGGAATATGCCTCTTTTCTGAACCTTATCTAGATCCTTTTATCTTCTTTACTTTGCCTTATGATAAGCATACAAAACTTTAAATCAAATGATTCCTCTCTGCATGGGTTCAAATCCCGGTAAAGGCATTTGAATTTTCATGAGAGGTGCTGACTGACTTATGGAATTTTGATCGTTTTTGGTCAGCTTGACCAGTCCTTATCGGCAGTTGAGTATTGGGTTCTTCCTCCATTATCAATTTCATCATGTCTCCTGCATTATATCTGGAACAATGTTGGTATGATGTATAACTCACT
Organism: Cerastoderma edule; assembly: GCA_947846245.1. Taxonomy (NCBI): domain Eukaryota; kingdom Metazoa; phylum Mollusca; class Bivalvia; order Cardiida; family Cardiidae; genus Cerastoderma; species Cerastoderma edule. Next base: position 12,117,092 of record OX401414.1, on the reverse strand, counting down.
TTAATGATTATCTTTACACAGGAAAGACAGATAGCACTGATTCGAGAGCTACTTGTGGACTCAAAAGGCAACAAGCTTGACATCTGCGACAGAGAAAAACTTGCCTTCCTTAGTAACACAACATATGGTCAAAAATCTCATTTGGAAGAATCAATGCCCCGTAAAAGGTAAGTCTTAATGTTAATTATAGCAGAAATGTTTCTGTGAGAATCCTGTTTTTTTCTCTGCAGAAAAATCTTTATCTCGTTATACCAGCAAAGATTTTTCCTAGTTAATGTGAAAATTTTGTAAGATGTTTTGGTTGGTATTGCTAAAATTTGACTCACTTTAAAAGAGGTGAAAAATGAAATGTTTCTAAATTTTTTTTAATTGAAGTGAATATTGCAGGACATACCTCAAACAAATTTCGTAACACTTTCTCCTAATCAAGAATTTTTCCCTCTATAAAATCTCTTTCTCACTGCCATATAACTATCGCTGCCGTTTTACTAAAATCATTGAAAACTAGCATTCGACCTCAGACAAATGATCCATTGTTTCGCAAACATGCAGTACTCCACTTTCTGTCAAATAAGGATTAGTTTTCTCTTAAGCAAATACTATTCCATTTTAGGATGTCAACAATACGAGACGAGTCACATCACTCAGTGTTGTCAGACGAGGACGTCGACTATTGGGACAAGACAGAGGAAGACCTCGACACGCCATGCGGCCGACCTCGACGGAGTAAACGACTACAGAAACGACCTTCAGCACCTCCACTTGAAGAGCTGGACGAGACGCCACCTAAACGATATAAAACTGAGGTACAGTAGATACATCCCTATAGAATCATCTTATCATTGACACTCACTATACGGGTTATAGCCTGTCATCTTTTACTGAGTGTTGGGCTTGGCTGCCAAGTCCTTCACCAAGTCATCCTCTCCACTCAAGACAGGTTTGGTGGTCAGTGTTATCAATATAACATGTCGTGTATTTTGTTAATTGTAATCCTTTTTGATAATACTCTTAACAAAATATCTGGAAAAAAAGGTTTGATGAGATTTTCTGAAGGGAAGAAACAGGACTTTTTATGGTGATCCTGTGTGGTAAAGGTGCTAGACTGGGTCCCAGGTTGTAGGCCTGCTGGTTTCGTGGGCACGTCCTTTGGCAAATTATTTCAGAAATCTAGCCAAGTACAGTGTAATGTAACTGAAAATCTGTTGAAACAGCGTCAAACACTACACAACCAAAAGATTATGACTCTTGATCAAATGGCATTGTAGCTTTATCTTGGTAGCAAAATAAAAGAAGAAAAAACACTTTATGATTTGATGATGGTTTCATTGCTCTGTTCCTGGGGCCCATTTTACTAAACAACTTTCGGAAAATGTTTGCTTAAGTCATAATTGATAAACATGGATTGTATCTTCAATGAAAGTACAATATTGCAATGTGGCACTTCATTGGAAGCGTCTCGGAGAGACGATTCCAATGGTGTGTCACTTTGCAATATTGCTTTGTCCAATATTGAAATAAGAGGAATTGTTGTTTTAGACTTACGCAAATCTTAAGCGTAAACTGTTTAGTAAAACGGTACCCTGGTGTAGAAGATTTTGTACATTTTATGATAGGATCTTTAAAGGACTATTCAAAATCATGCAGTTTTCCCCCAACTTTCAAAAGCATCGATTGCTTTTCCAACAACCATAATTCCTTCCAATAATAAGCAGACAAATATGCATTTTCAAAGGACTATTCAAAATCATGCAGTTTTCCCCCAACTTTCAAAAGCATCGATTGCTTTTCCAACAACCATAATTCCTTCCAATAATAAGCAGACAAATATGCATTTTCAATTTAACAAAAACAGCCCAAATTTTGAAATTACAGTTATGTAAAACATCATAGCTCATTGTGATCGTATGGCTTTCAGGAAACAGAGGTAGTGACCACAACAACTATTACCATGACGGCAGATGGCCGGCCTTTGGAAGCCATAGCCGAAGTCAGCGTCCCTAATGAGCCGCGTAAAACCTTAAACAAGAGTTTTAGTGAACCCGCTTTAGACAAGCACATGGCTGGTAGGTTTAACCAGTTTCTAAGTGTCACTTCATCTGGCTCTGTCAATCTCCATTTCATTCCGTTGCTAACTTACCATATGAAATATACATTAGGATTACATCCTAATGTATATTTCGTATGGTAAGTTAACAACTCCATTCATAAAATTTCAATTTGAAAACAAATTATGAAATTTTCTTTCAAAGTTTTGATTGTATTGTAAAGTCTTAATGATAAAACCAACAGGATAAAGGCTGCTTCCCAATTAAAATAACAACTCTTGCCATATGGGGTAAAGTTGCCCATTGGTAAATCCTGTTTACATATTTTTCTTCTCAATTACCAAATATGAATAGAATCCTTCAGTCTTCCAAATTATCAACAAAAAGTAATCTTTTGCTCAGTTGATTATTGTTAATGAGATAGTTTCTGCCAATTGCATAGAAGCTGATGAGGACATTCTTATAATGATAGAATGAAACATTGCTTTAAACAGGGTTTTCCTTGACCCACAACTTCTATAGTAATTGACCCCAAAATCCTAGATATGACCGCTAAAGGCCATTATTTTTAAATTCAATGCCATTTAGAAGGGGTCAAAAGTCCCCATATTACCATCAATCAAGTGGTCAAGGGAAAACCCTGTTTTATTTGTGAATTTCTTGCACCTTGTATAGGTTTTCTATTTGTTTTATTTTGACAGCAGAGAGTGAGGTGGACTCTGACCCTGACCCTTGGACGCCACAAAACAAGAACAAGAATTACAACAACTTCAATGGATTGGGTCTTGGAGGAACGCCCATGTGAGTATTTCCAATATTTTCACAGAACAGAACATAACATAGTTTATTAAACAAGTACTTGGTACATTGTCATATTTTGCATAGGTTGTGTACAAAGTATTATATCATGTGGTTTTTAATGAAAAACAATGTTTGATATCAGAGAGTGAAGAAATAATTAGAAAAGTAAAAAAGTAAGATTGTATACTAATGAACACTTAAGATTGTTTGACGAGCCTCAAATGCTGCTTTAATGTATTTTGCCAAAATGATTAACAAAGCCTCAGCATTTGTAGACATTAATGCACTGAACTTAATAACAGACTGTTTTTAATAGTAATACTCAGTAATATATTGTATGGTCTACCATTGTCTATATATGAATATCATACACTGAGTAGGGCTTTTTTTGCTTTTTATAACAATCCCAATTAAAGTTTGTTTTCAAATCTTTTTTTCCAAAAAAATCATATTCGCACCAGCATTTGGTTTCTCAATGCAGCAAATTCCGGATTATAACTTCCCAAATTTACAGGCCTAGGCATCTTTCGAATTTAAAGAAACAAAAGTTCTGAGAGAAAGGGATAAATTTCTCACAAGGGTTTTTTTTATTCATGGGAAGGGGTGTTCAGGATTGTTCCTGATGTGCAGTGTTTTAGTAGAATTTTTGTCCCTATCTAGAGATTTCAGGTTTTTGAAATTCTTCAACTTTCACCCATGCCACATTGATACACATATTATTTTGCAACAGATGCCTGGAAGTGAGTTTAATACTATCGAGAGAAGTCAAATCCTACATTGTGGGAACTTTCAACTTTTCCTATCTGTTGGCAACCAATCTTATCTATTCCAGCAATATTCTTTAACCTACAAGACAATAAACTTTCTGTTCATATCACTATTTCCTTTGCTGTCTTTAATCTCCATTGATTTAAATAATTTATAACAATATATAGTTACCAGTGACTTTCTTTCCATATATGTTTGGTACTCAGGGTTCACGCTGGCCTTCGCAAATGGCGCCATTGGCGACAAAATAAAAAAATTGGCGCAAGAAAAACAAATTTGGCGAAAGTGCCTGGCGCCGACTATTTTCCGCGAGAATTTGATGTTTGTTTACCGCATGGTTGCTGATCTCAAGTCAATATCGATTTGTTTTTAGTGAGGAGCCGAGAACCATGTATCGATGGTTCCCGTAATCGCAGTACTTTGAATTAGAACTCGGGAACCAGCTTGTTTATCAAATGCGATTTCCGATACGGGATAATCCTGTTTTCACACTTGTTCAGTTCATTATCTGTTGATTGTCAAGTTTGTTGAAGGTGACACTTTCTTGTGTACACCATTTAGTCATTTGCCAGCCTTTACAACTTCAATTGTATGGAAATTATGACTTTGATTACTTTAATTGCTTTTCAATCAAAATGTTTGCCCTCGCGCTCCTTTTAAAAAAGTTGACATCAAACATCGACGAAGTCAGTTGTGTTGATTGACAAATAGATGAAACTCTTTTATGCACCGAAGTTTTGGTATATAAAATCCGCAATTTTTAGTGACACTTTATTCTGATCCAACACAAGAGTGACTATAAATCGATCTTCTCAGTCGTTGAATATGCCTCCCACTAAAAATCAAATAAACATCTGACAAGGAGGCCTGGAGGACAGGAAATAGTTGGTTATAATATAACGCCAAGGTAAAAGTCATGTTTCTGATATGTCCTGTTTCAAATGTTGAGTGTGAGAGAGGATTTAATCCATAGAACCTAATGAAAACAGCACATAGAAATGGATAGAACAAACGAACACTTGAGAACCTCTTTAGAACCGTAGGTGACCCTAATGAAGGATTTCCCCTTCTACAAAAGACTATTTGGGCTCCAACTTATTGAATTTGGCTCCAATTTTTTTAATTTGGCTCCAACTTTTTCAAATTGGCGCAAGTGTTGGCGCAAAGAAAATTTTAGCCAGAGAGAACCCTGGGTACTGTAAAACGGACCCATTCAAAAGCAAAGTAACTGACTATATTTCCCAATTTTCCAATAGCTTATGTTTGAATTTGTTATTCCTGAAAAGTTCCTAATTTTAGAGAAGAAACACTGTGATTTTCCCAATATGTCTGGTTACAGACACATTTCCAAAATTGAAAAAGATATTGCTGGTTACATTCTCTTGTTAACACTATGATGCAGCTTAACACTATATGATGACATCTATTTGATTTCAATTCTAATACCTTCTTGTTCAAGTCTTGACCCTCTCATCTAATCCTGGAACAGTTTTAATGAATGACATGACTTTTTTTTTTTTCTAGGACCCCATCCTTAAGGAAAGCCCATTCAGCGAGTAAAGGGCTGAATAGAATTCACTTCTTTATATCAGAGACTGTGATCCGACCAAGAACTTGTGTACCAGTAAGTTCCCTCTATTATTTTGATGTTTTGCAATCTCCAGTATTATGCCTGTTGAACCCTTATAGTGCTTGAACCGACTTCAAGGTAATGCAAACCGGTTGGATCCAGGCCGGCCACCAAGTAAATTGGCTGCTAACCTGGATCCAGCCTGTTTGCTTCTTTGAATATCTTTCCTTATCAAAATTCAGAAGATATTTAAAGTTTTGGAAAGCAGACAGCACAAAAATCTTCTTTTTTTTTAGAAAATTATCAAGTATTCTTAGGGTCAGCAAATTCTGGATAAGACTTGATGACTGTTCAAGATTAAAACCAACTGCAAGTGAAAATACGTCTTATGTTATTGTGTAGAAATCACTGACAAAAGTATATATTTCTCGTTATTAAAGTCTTCTGAAGCAGAAGTCTTAAAGTGGTGAAATGTAAGAGTGAACAGTTTTTTTGTTGAGTAATTCTAATGTAGTTGCATCAGAAGACCTATAAAACACTGCAACAAAAAGGGAAATTGCTAGTCAACAGAATTTGTGAAATGTGAAATGCAAATTTTAATCTGATGTGTGGTCTCTGATTGAATTATTGTAAATTTATGTTTACTTATTATTCAAATTGATTTACAGTTTAATTGTCTGTTGAATTGTAAACCTTGTATTGGTGTTACATTGTCATTGTTGTTTAAACGTACTTTATATGATTTGTCCTTTTCAGTGTGGTAAGAGAATTGGATTTGGTCGACTCGCCATGAAGTGTAAAGGTGAGGAGCAAATTTAATCAAAAATTCCTATCTATTTGATTTCAACTATTCTTCAATTAACTTTGAACTGTTTTATTTGAACAAAACTATGTTTCTTTGTGACAACTGCTAGTTTTAAGCTTGATTGTATTATTAAATGACAATACTCAGATTTAAGCACGGGTAGTGTATCTGGATAACAACTGTTTTGATGATTTGGTTTTTACACACTATAAACAGAAGGAAAGATGGCATCTTTAGGGTTTTTAATCCTGCTGGGTAATTTTCAAAAAAAGATTTTTGTGTTGTCTGCTTTCCAAAATTTTAAATATCTGCTTAATTTTGATAACCTATTTGCATATGCATGAAGTCGGTTCCAGTACTACAAGGATTAAGTAGGATGATGAATTGTTATGCATGCTTTTTGTAAATCCTTTACAAATTAACACTGAGCTCTGCCTGAAAGTTTAACTCACTACTGTTTTCTTCAGAGTGTAAGTCTATGTGCCATCCAGAATGCAAGGACAGTTTACCCCTCCCCTGTGTTCATGCCCCGCCCACTCCTGGTACAGGAAAGTTGCAAGCTGTAAGTAAATGTTATACTAAAAAGCATAGTTGTAAGTCAATCTAAGGCCTCAATTAGAATTTTTCAGACATTTTATTGTTTATTACTAGTTCTAAAATGCATATTTAATTTGAATTATTAATATGATTAGAGCTTTACAACTTAACCTGGTATCAGTGTTACACTTTGGTGTAGAGCAATTCAGTTTTAAGAAAATTATCCCTAGCCTAGTACTGGAGGTCCAGGGAAGCCGTTGCATGACTGAAAAATTGTTGGTATCGGTTAAACAACATACAAAAAAATATTAATACCCTTTAAGCAGTGCAAAGACTTTGGGTTAAATTTTTGTTGGGAACTTCATGGCTCAGAAAGAAATAACTGCTCCCTGCCCTATGTCTAGCCTATGTTTTTGATATAATCAAGTGTACTTTCGTATGGACTTTTTTTCATGTTTCTCTATGCTTGATACTTGATCATAGAGACACATACTGGTCAACTAAATAGAGAAAGATCTCTGACTTTGCCAACCATGTAATTGACTTAGATATCCAAAAAATTGTACGGTTGTACTGATCTTTTAATGTCACATGACAGACGGAAAGTCATATATGATTGATCAATGTTTTTCATTAATTCTACTATTGTGTTTTTCAGGGAGTATTAGCAGATTTCTGCAGGGATGAAGCCCCAATGATACCTGGACTTGTGGTAAGTTAGATTAATCTTAATACATTCCCGATGGCTATTCACTCAATGTTCCCTATGAGTGAAAACTTCTTACTCATTAATAACGGTTTACAAAAGATTAACTGCAAAATTACATATTTGAAATTTTTCATGCGCTAATGGTCTCCACAAAGTTGTCTTTGATACAATGATACACTTATCAACGGTATTGATTCTTATGCTTTTATTGAGTTCATTAACAAAGCTAAACAATTGCCTTTTTTACTTTTTAAGAATGAAATATGTATATATAACAAGAAAAAATTGTTTCATTGTAAGGCATCTTCAGACAAATCAAGAGGTATTTGATGCATGGTCTTAAACTGTTAATTTCAGATTCACTGTGTTAATGAGGTCGAATCTCGTGGTCTCCAAGAAGTTGGTATATACAGGGTTCCAGGGTAAGTTGCTGCCTGCTATTAAAACCCTTTCGCCATATACACTAGCTTCCGAGTCCTTTCTTTATGCCATGTAGATAACGAAAGACGAAAGAAAACAAAAGATTATTAGAGTTCAATCCAAGACTATATATAGCAAGTCATCCACTTATGTGAAGTAGTTGGAATAGTCTTGTATTGAACCCTTAATTAAGACAAATTATCAGAAGGCAAATAGCCCTGAACAGTTCAGCAATTGATTTTTGAAAAATTGAAACATAATAAAGTTATAAAATGAGTGGGGAAAGTCTTTTATCGCATTGTTTACTAATCCAACTGCTACAAAAGATTTGTTTATGATTCTCATTTTCTTCATAGGGAAAAATCTAATTATTTTGTAAGTAACAACATTTGAAAACTTTGTGAGAAATCTAAGCCTTAGGTATAGCCGGTTCTATTTGTCATGTGTAAAGAAGATCTATGTGAAGTCAATGTTATGATTGGAGAAAATGGTTTTGTACACATATCTTTTTGCACATTTAGATTTGAAAACTCTAAATGATGGTTTTTAATTTGCTTTAAAGAACGTTTAGTTAGTAAACAACCCACATTGGATGATGTTTTTTTCAGATCTGATAGACAAGTGAAAGAGTTGAAGGAGAAATTCTTTAAAGGAAAAGGAATGCCAAACTTAGTAAGATTTTCAAGCTTTATAAATATGTTCATAGTGTCCAATCTTATGAATCTGCAAGTCTTTGGTTGGCTAAGAATAATTAAAAGTTGCAGGAAACTATTAGATGATATTTGATTTGGATAGGATTTGTAGCTGCACTTTCTCTCATACTAACATTTGAAACCATTATGGCATAAAAGTGTAAATATTTGGCGTTATAAAGCCCCATTCCCCCATCTCTAGAGTATATATTTTCCCCTAAAATATTTGAAAAATTCCCCTCTTGGAAGTGATATTCAGTTTAATCAAGAAATATTGAACTTTGAACATGAACATAACATGTTGATGAAAAAAAAGAGGTGCATTTTTTTCTCTCTTTCTATGGGTAATTATAGTGTTAAAAATTGATTTTGTAGAAACCATCCAAAACTGAAAAAAAAACCACTCTGAATAGAGAGAAAGGGTTGAATGTTGTCTCCTGTAATTCAAAGTTGTTATACCAGTTTACTCTGTATTTATTGTTGCTTCAATATTTCACTTCATCATATTTCAGTCTAACATTGATGATATTCACGTTATTTGTGGATGTTTGAAGGATTTCCTGCGTAGATTGAAAGAGCCTCTAGTCACCTTCAGATTATGGAAGGACTTTGTAAATGCAGCAGGTACATTAGAAATTTCTCTTTTTATCAAAATCTGTTTTTAGTTTATACCTATTCATTATACAACAGTTGTGAAACAAGTTCTTACAACTAAGTTGAATCACTCTCAATTCTCCTTCCTGGATTCATTATAACCAGTGCTCACACCGAATGCCGATTATTTGAAGATCGCTAGGCCGATTCTGGTACTCACAGGATTCGAACCCATGACCCTCGTTTCCAGAAGCTGATGCTTTACCACAGGGCCGTTCAATCTTTCAACCCTAGTAGTTGCTGATCTTTTTGGAAACATCTTTAATAGGTTAATTTAAGTAATATTCTTCTAAAGCTGATAAGCTGTTTCTTCTTTTTTCTCACTAGATAACATGGACAAGGTACAAGGAGAGAGTGACATGTACCAGGCCTTGAGTCAATTACCCCAGGCTAACAGAGACACCATGGCATTCCTAATGTTGCACTTACTCAGGTAATAAAACCTTTTTGATATCGGGGGTCCTCGTGGGGGGGGGGGGCAAATCTGATTTTGATAAATTGGTAATTGCTTGAACAAATGTCTGCACTGCTCTGTTTTGGGTTTTGGTCAAGCTGGGCAATACAGAGAATTGATTTTGCCACCTTTGCTCTTCAAAGTCTTGTGGTCAGCTTCACTGTTAGATGTAAGAGGTCAATATAAGAGGTGTACCAGAGTCTTGTTTGTGCAGCCTTTGAAAAGAGGCCTTCATGGCCTTGTGGTAAGAGTACAGAATTTGGTATCACATTGTCCATCTGTGTTGGTTCAATTCTTGGTGACAGCATTCGAATTGCTATGAGAGGTAGTTAGTTTACATTTCCATATATGGATAATGGTTCAAAAGTTCCCTGAATTGGCATTAATCAAGGTGTTCAGGGAAATAGCCTTGGAAATGTGCCTACTGATACACACAAACACATTTAAAGTGGGCAATTACTCATGTGTTCACAATTGTTTCTACCGTTAAAAGAATAAAATGTTCCAGCTCATACCTTATAACGCCGTTGTCTTTGGTGTAGACTACTGCTCTCCTAAAATCCATTACAAGGAATTATAATAAGAGAGAAAAAAAAAGCAAGAAATATTCCATCAATATGTTTTATTTCAGAGTTTCCCAGACCACTGAGTGTAAGATGACAACACATAACCTTGCCCGTGTGTTTGGACCGACACTTGTTGGTCACTCGAGACCGGACCCCGAACCTTCACAACTTATCAATGAAACACAGTCTCAGGCTGCGGTATGGATATATTTAGGTTTTTTCATGACCAAGATATTTAACATGAATAAAGACATTGGCTTTTTGATGTTTTACCTGAAAATAGACAGCTCTTTTTGGATAATCAACCTGAAAATTGGCATATGCTTTTTGATAATAAACCTGAAAACAGACACCTGCTTTCTTTTATTTATTTAATAAATCTAATAAATAGTCACATGCCAATGCATTCAATTTAGACAAGTTGCTAAATTTGCTGTGTAGGTTGTGGTTAAAAATATCGTATTTAGATAGCTATCAATTTATCGTAATCAAAACTATAAATTTTCAGAATTCATAATCTATTTCTCATATTACATATTACATTTGATTTAATTTGTTTTCCTTTTCTTCATGGTTAATCAATGTACAATAGACTAATATAACTAGAAGATTGCTAGATAAAGATTGAAATATTACCAGTATTTAATATTAAATTAATGTGTACACAGGTGATGGACAAGTTATTCACGATCCCCGAGGATTACTGGATCAACTTTATCAGCGATGAGAGTGAAAACCTCTACCCAACACAGGGCGTGAACACCCCAAGAACACCCGAGCCCTCGAGAATATGTGAGTCAATTTATACAGGTTCTAGTTTAGACCTATGAGGATATTTTACCACCCGGTATAGGGTCCTCGATTGCCCAGTGGTGAAGTTGACGGACCTAGAACTCCGGAGTCCCGGGATAGAGCCCCACGACATCTCTGGTTTTTGTGGGAGTGACCTTTGACAAGTCACTTAAGAGCCTAAGCTGAACACATTTGGTTAATGTAATGAAAACGCCTCTGACATTATATGGATACCGCTATATTGTTTCTGGTGAGAGTGATGTCACTTTACTTTTGTTTTCAAAAATAGCTTTTAAATGTGAAATCTAAAGTCATTTAATTTGATAAAGGAAACAACAATATGTCACAACTTATAGATTGCCATTTTGTATGAGCTACCGATAAAAAATGATTTAAAAGAATGTCAAATAGTTCCAATATATTGAACTACTAATCGTTGACGCTTAAAGGAATTGTGTTATATGCTGGAAAGATTTACCCGAAATATTGTAACCCCACACTTATAGCCAAGGTGTATATCTCAGCTCACGGAAATACCCAAATAGTTCAGATTGTTAAGAGCCCTAGTCTAGAACTGGTTGATCCATTTGCATTACTGAAAATCTTTTGATAATGCGTACATCGTACATACACCCAATATAAAAGAGTAATTAGTACAACATATATGTTGTGGGAATTTATAAAGTCATTTTTAAATGATGATTTAAGTAAGTACACACAAAATGGCATAGAGAACAAATTAAAAAATATACCTTCAATCTGAAGCTATACACAGAGGTTAGGATAAGAGGTGTTATCCTTGCTTTCCATCATTTCTAAACCTTTTGTTGTTGGTTCTCCTTTGAATAGAACCTAGGTTCAAAATTTGGGTAGAGGTAGATCTGAAATTCTTGAGAGGTAAATCCCAACAGACATACAGATTCAAAGATTCCTTCCTGTTTAATCATTACCTTTTAAAGAAGTTATTTATTGATGATGACAAACTTATTTTGGACATTTGTAAGTTTTGTTAAGTATATGGGTAAACTATTGCCTTAACAATTTTTTTATCCAAGTTCTTCCTTGGTAAACTTGGATTTTCATGAGAGGTTGTTTCCTGGTTGACCAGTTGAATGATTACCATTCTAACCAGCTTGACCATCCCTAAGCCGAGAGTCTTCATTCATTATATAAGAGCCAGGTAACACATTGTATCTGACATTCTTTTGTTGTCATATTAACAGTTCCTTGACCCTTTACCAAACGCCAAATTTAGAGAGTTTGCAGACGACATTTCACAGTGTGATGAAATTGGAAAATAATCTTCTGATAGAGTAGAAAACATTGTTATGAGCAATTTGTTCTTTTCCCACAACTATTTCCAGAGTCGTCTGCAGCAAAGTGGTAAAATGTCGTTATTGTTTTGTAATGGGTTAAAACGATTATAATTTCAGTATATGAAAGTCGTCTTGGACCACTACGTACACCCAACACAGCAGAGAAAAGTAAGACGTGGAACACTAGGACAACGCATACACCAAGGTAAATATAGTGCTGACACCTTGAAATTCTATTGTCAAGTTATCCTCGGCGAGGGTTCAATGCAATACTATAGTAACTGCTTCATGTTTATGAAGCACTTACTCAAGTCTTGCAATGAAGCCTCGTGGGGGTATCTAAAGCAAAGATGGGCATACAATTGTAGTAATGATTTTAAGGGTCCTGTATGGCCCATTTGTTAAGGCGGCAGACTTAGAACTTGAGGGGTCCCAGGTTCAATCCCCACTGCAATGTTTTCAATCAGAAGTGGTTGAACGGGCCAAAACATAATCTGAACAGGTCACTTGGAGGGCAAATTCGAACCTGCCAAACATAATTTGAAATGGTCATTTTGGCCTGCTGATTGTTCTTATTGAGAACACTGCACTGACACTAGGTTTCATGGAAGTGTTCTTATTGAGAACACTGCACTGACACCAGGTTTCATGGGAGTGACCAGTTACTTCAGAGCCCTAGCCTAGTACTGGTGGATCCAGGAAAGGTGTTACATAACTCAACAATTGTTGAAATGGTATTAAACACCATACAAATAAACAAAGAAAAAATGACTCCCCTCCCTGTGGGGAATGGAGATGTGGGTTTGGCTTGAAAGCCAGTTCTTGGCTTATGACAAAAGGGGATTTCTGATTTGGCATGGATAGGTACCGTCCTGCCTTTCTTCATCGGTAATGTGATGGACTTTGCAATATAATTGAAATATTTTTGATGCAATTAGGGTTTTTCTGTGACCCCTTGATTAATGTTAATTTTGGGGAGTTTTGACCTCTAATATATAGAATTGTGAATGGAAAATAATGATCTTTATTGGTCATATTTTTATAAGTAAGAGATCAAGGAAAACCCTGGATATAATGTAAAACCTTAAAAAGAGAAAAAAAAGCAGGTTTCGTTCAAAAACATGTAAACATTTATTAGAATTTTTAATCTTACAATAATGAGAGAAATGAAATACTGATGATGCTATGAAAAAGGTTAATTTACAAACAGATTTAACTTTCTTTATTAAAATCATGAAACTATTGCCCAATTTTGTGAAAAGCAAGCAATGCCTTTTTGACCTAGTGGTTAAAGGGAGGAAAGGGTAGTACTAATTTAAATCTAGAGAGTGTATATAGATGAACTGCTCACAGGATATAACTGAAATGAATGTTGAAAAGGGCCTTACGGTAGAATACCCATAATCTGCCATTTTGATACTTATTATTTTGTCCTATTACCTTGGTCGTTCTTAGTATACAACTGTTAGACCAGAACTATTCGGTGTAAAGTGAATACTTACGGCATCTACTGATGTTTACCAAACAGCCAAAGTAATCAGACAAAAGAATGAGTTTCAAAATGGCAGATTATGGGTATTACACCTTAAATCACAACTTACTGAAAGTGAGAGAGAGACTATTCTTGCAGTCATAAGATGCATTTCTTTGAAATCTTCAATGAATCTTGCAAATAGCATCCGGTCTAAAAGAAACCATTGTGCACAATTTTGCATAGACTCTGTAGCTTTTTTTAAGCTTGACATTGTTCATTGGGTGATTTGAGAGCAACACTTTTTTTTTATATGTTGAATAGGAATCAACTTAATCAATATAAGTGAAACTTCAGAAGTCAGAATGTGTGGGTAAAGATGATAGAAATTAGTTTAACAATTCGATTAGAATCTGATATATAAGCTGTCAAATTCTGATTATGATTATGAAAAGGCTTTTGCTATAATATAGTTTGTGTTAACGAGAGTTCAATACGAGCCTTTAGTTAATACTTCATAAACATGAAGCACTTACCATAGTATTGCACTGAACCCTCCTTTAGATCTTTATCAGGGCTTGATTTTCATTCAAGTCCTAAAGTCTTTGACCTCCTGTTTTGTCTGTAGGATCAGTAACTTCATAGCTCAGTTGGTTCTTTTGACCAAGAGAATTTGAGGAGAGCTCATATGAAATCTAACCTTTCCAAAGAAATTTGTAGAGATCTTCGAAGGAAAGATGTTGTTACTCCTTTGCTTTATCTCTCATGAGGAAATTCATAATCCTAATCTTATTATATTAAAGAATTGACAACATGGCATCTTACGGTCCAGGGGCCCGTTTTACTAAACAACTTACGGAAAGTGTTTGCGTAAGTCATAATTGATAAACATGGATAGTATCTTCAATGAGTGTACAATGTTGCAATGTGGCACTTCATTGTAAGCGTCTCGGAGAGACGATTCCAATGATGTGTCACTTTGCAATATTGCTTCGTCCAATATTGAAACAAGAGGAATTGTTGTTTTAGACTTAAGTTGTGTAGTACCCATATATTGAACAAGCTATTTTGCCTGTACACTGCCTTTGTACTGAAGTTAGTGTGGACCCTCTGTGATTATGAGAAGGCTTTCGTAATGATAGTTTTTATTAGAATCTTTATCCAGATGAAAAAAAAATGTACATCAGTCTTTTGAAACTAACAAATTGTTTGTTGGTTGACTTTATTTGTTTGCAATATAGTGCATGACCTCAAATTGGACAATTCTCCATATTAAAGGCATATATATAATGCTTGATAGTTCTTTATTTCTCCAGATCTCTTTATAATGGTTTTTGTTAGAGGCATCTGCTTGAAATTTTTATCAGCACCTTCATCTTTCAGATAGGTTTTTAAGATATTGTACACTAGCTTTTTTGCTATGGTCCCATGTTTAAACCTCTCTGAGAGATTCATTTTCTACTGTCTAAATTTCATCCTTGATTAGCCTTTTTCTTCTATCTACAGCCAATTTCTTGTCTTTCAAAGGAATCTCCACTATGAAAATTTGAATATTATTGAAAATGTCTTTAACCCTTTACCAAACGTTAAACATTTGACTGTTCAAAATTGTAAGAGTTTGCAGACTATATTTCAAAATGTGATGAAATTCAAAAACAGTCTTCTGATATGACAGAAAACTCTGTGTGAAAAGGAGAAATTGCTCGTTAAAATGTTTTCCAGAGTTGTCAAATGTCTTTATTGTTTGGTAATGAGTTAAGCATTGCACTGCATTATACCTTGTAACTGCCTACCAGATATTTATTAGCAAGATCTCTCTAGACTTGCCGTCTCTCTCTGTGTTGCCATAGAATGTGCGTATAGCCATGTATGTCCTAAGCTTGATTGTATATAGCATAGCATTTATATCATAACAATATTCCTCTGTATGTTCATATAATCTTTCTCTATCTGGACGCTTACAAATGTACTCTTTAAGCAATACATAACAATAAAAAATGTTATTTACATTGCTGGCGACAATAAACTAAATTCATCCTGTGCATGGAGTTCGGTAATTGCATTTTACAAAAGATTAATGAGTGAATTTCACATATGTACGACTGGATATCCTGTTGTGCATTATTCCACTCTCTTCCCAGATGTACAAATCGACGCAATATTCTCTTTGTTTTTATTCAACATAATGTTATTGTTATGCAATACATTACAGTCTATATGACTAATGCTTGCTTTAATTCTTAAATTAAAACATATTTACACATACATTGTACATTGTGTTGAACCTTCTGGTTCATAAGAATAGAATTGAAAGAAGATCAAAGTACATAAGAAGATTTTGCTCATCACAAACAACTTGCTTTGACTAATTGGTTTCTGTCTTGGATTACACTGGAAATGTTCCTTTTTTTAATTATTTTTTATACTTGATAAGAAATTGTATGTCATTGCTATGATCTTACAATAGTAACCACAGGGCTCCATATATAAGATTAAGAATATATACGATAATAAGAAGTGAAGAATTTCCAATATTTAGAAATTTGAGAATCATGGCGCAAGAAAGAGCGTTGATGTACTTATTATACATTATATGTTATGAATCTGCTTTATGGAAGTCTTGGTTTCGTACAATGGAAGGTTTAAAAGTTATACATGTATTTAGATAGAGGAAGTCTTAGTTTATTGCTTGGAAGATTTTAAAGTTATGTCTTAAATAAGGAAGTTTCAGTGTTGCGATTTGTTTAAAAGTTACAACTTGATTGAGAAAGTCTTAGTTTATTGCAATGGAAGGTTCAAAATGTACATCTTAAATTAATGAGGAAGTCTTTATGTTGCAATTAGTTTAAAAGTTATTACTTAACTGAGGAAGTCTAAGTGTATTATTATTCAAATAAAAGTTATAACCAGGGACCCTGTACTTGTGTGCAAAGCCTTTGAAATAGAAAGTTAATGATGTGCTGGATGTTTTAAAACTCATAGCACCTGTAAAGACTTGGTTGGACACTTATTGGAAGAGTGTTGGCAGAGGTGGCAAAATCAACTGACGGTATTGCCCAGCTTGTCCAACAGCCTTTAAGGACAAGGGAATTTTTTTCTATCATTTAATATAAAACCATTGTATGGAAATCTGACGAAAAGGACTTCTTCATTTACGGACAAGTAAATTAAAATCAGATTTTGCTACCCTTGGTTTGGTGCTGTATAACAGACAAGCTTGGGTTTTGAAGGAGTTTATGTAAACATAGAAAGCTTGCTTTACTTTGAAGCTACAAAGCTATGAATACTTTGTTAATGATGTGAGCTATTTCGCCTAGAGTCCTCTGATGTGGTACAGTTATAAGCTTAGATAAGACGGAGCTTTGTTTTTGATTGAAGTTTTATAATCTAGAGAGCTTGATATGAATACTATATGATTGTATTTATGAGCTTTGCTTTTGTTAGAAGACATAACCCAGATTGCGTTGATTGTTGTAGTTGCTATACCTGGGATTTTTTTCCTTGAATTAGAGGCAAAAGTCTGTTGAATTTGGGAAGTTTTAAAATTTAAATTTTAAAATTGCACAATTTGGAAACCAAAAGGTTGATATGACCCTCTTTTTTTTTTTTTTTTTTTTTTTTTTTTGGAAAACTGCATGGTTTAAAATGATTATTTTAATTGGGAAGGTGCGTTTTATAGGCTCCTGTTATATAACACATAAAAACCTTGCACATAGGAAAGCTTTCTTGGATGTAAGCTGTGTAATCTAGAAATCCTTGGTTGTTGTTAGATCCCAAAATTACACACACAAAAACCCAACCAACTTGAAAGCCCAATTTTGTTGGAAACTTTATACCTTTAAATTCCATGGTTGAGGTTAAAACTTCCTAACCAAGGAAGCATTTTGTTGCTAAAAAGCTTAAATATAACATGTGGGACTGTGGTTGTGGTGAATGAAACAGAATATAACTTAGAAAGCCTGGTTAAGGATGGACATGTATCCCAGTTTTTAACCCTTTATTAACCTTGCTCATGCCCTTGTAGTGGGCGTGATTTTACCACTGATGGTTATCTACCCTTTCTATGTCAGAGAGAAAACGCGTAAACTTATGCCTCCGCTGAAAGATCTGAGACGGTCAATGAGTGAGAGTGCCGTGTAATGAGGTAATGTAGTATATATAAAGCCTGTGTGTGCTGTGGCTGTTTGTCTGTCTGTCTGGCTTTGATATTTGTTGATCATCATCACCATCATCATGAATGAGTATTTTATTCAGTGCTGACTAATCATTAAGAATACATTAAGTCCTATCTGTCTGTTTATGGCAAAGGTTTCTTTAGAGGGGTGGGGTAGTTTATGGGGTTTCCTTCCGGCTTCTTTGCTTAGTTTTATGATAAGTCTACTGTTGAGGTAGACAGTATATATCCAACTATTTTTGCAAAGCAACCTCTCGGGGCTTTATTTCCTGGAATTGGGAAGAGGCCCAAGCCTGTTGAATTTAGGGACTTTTGTCGCTGAAATTGCTGTATTGGGAAGCCAAAAAGCTGGTATGACTAAATTGTTGGGAAAATAGCAAGGTTTTAAAGAAATTTTCAATTGAAAAGGTGCCTTTTATGGGCCCCAGTTATATAACCTGAAAAAGCCCTACTTTCTACTACAAGTATTAATAAAAACCCTTCTATGGCATAGTAATAAGCATCCTTAAAGGCTCAGTGAAGGTTTTTGACTTGTAGCATTGGATGCCTGGGTTCAATCCTCACAGCTTTTCATGGACTTTTTGTAGAATTGTCCTTATGCAAGACACTGCAGAGCCCTAGCCTTGACTGGTGAAACCTCGCATTCATCTGCGTCAGATGAGCTTAGCTGTGTTTGGGCTTTTACACACCCCATTTATTCAATAGGAAAGCCATGCAGCTGAAATACTGTGGACACAGCATTACACTCAATACAAATAAAAATAAATACTACAACCAGTGT
Source organism: Cerastoderma edule (assembly GCA_947846245.1). NCBI lineage: Eukaryota > Metazoa > Mollusca > Bivalvia > Cardiida > Cardiidae > Cerastoderma > Cerastoderma edule. The sequence continues at coordinate 12,098,534 of OX401414.1, read as the reverse complement.
TCAATGCAAGAGAAATAAATGCTTCCCAGTCTTTCTTCCATCTTGTAATGGACCTTCTAAAAGGTTGTGTAATAAGATACATGTACCTGTGTTTGTTGTGTATAAATATGTCATGTGAGTTCATTTTTTCCTTGTTAGTTATCATTTTCACCATCTGGTTACATATAGAGTTAGGCCAATATCGGGCCATTGATTAATTCTCTAGATAAGTGTCCTTTATCATATGAGTAGGTCAGGCTATGAGTTGCCTGTATCAGATCTATGCATCTTCTCCAGCACCTTTTGATTTGCATCATTATTTCAAAGGATTGATGTTGTGCTGATATTTTCATTGAGAGAAACTAACGATTTGATCCATGTCCCTATATCAAAGAACTTCTGCATTTAAGAAATGCTTGAATATGTCTATCACAAAGGAACTTTTCCATTTTCTCATCTTTGAAAGAGGACCTTTAACCTTATTACAACTGGTAACTAGTAGGCATGGTTGATGTTCACACCAATATGATTTGCAAAGCACTTTAGACAATGCACATCAATAGATAATGTGTTAATAGTTTTTGGAGTATTCTGATGATACCAAAAGAGTTATGTCATGAATTTGGTCCGATTTAACCAGACCAATTATTTCACGGAATCTTGAGTTTGCAATTGGTCCTTAGCAACTGAAATCGTTTCAGAACCGGCCAAATAGGCCTTTTTCCTATCCCTGCTGTGACCCTATATTCATTTACTTTGACACATATGAAGCTCAAGGAAAAGTTGAGATAAAATGAGAAATTTGCTCATATTGGCTTAGCTTGATACCTCTTAGGGTCTTCCCCAGGCTTGTCAACCCTTAGAATGCTGGGTAATTTTCTAAAATAAGATTTTCATGTCGTCTTCTTTCCAAAACTGTAAATATATGCTTAATTTTGATAGGGAAAGATACCCAGAGTAGCAAACAGGTAAGATCACAGGCAAGTTGCCAATTTACTTGGCGGCTTGCCTGTGATCCAACCTGTTTGCATAATCATGAAGTCGGTTCCAGCAATGTAAGGTTAAGCGGCTGTGGGGGCCCAGCGCCTGACTTATGAAATTTGCACAACCCTTGGTCCTTTATTGATCCTACCACGCTTTGAGATTTGTTCACAGCGCTTTAGATTTGTCCCACTGCAAGATTGCTTGCTTCTGAAATTGTTTTCTAGATACATTTGATTAGATTTAAAAAGCCGTATTTTTGTTTTTTAATTTTACCTTAAAACTCACAATTTTGGATGCATTTTTGAAAAGAAATCTAAATATCCCCGCTGCAAGTTCAAGCTCAGCAGTGTCTTAAAAAAGTCCTGGGTAAGACCCTGCCTTTAAATCGTTAATGCTGCCAGTATTTGATTTTTATAAAGCTGAATACTTGTCAGTATTGAGAGAAAAGGTGAAAGGGGGAAAAAACCGTTTAGAATGGTTATTAATTTACCACAATATTTTAATGTCTGATTTTTAATCTTGCTTTCATTTTGACAACTAAGGAAAGCCCAAAGCTTTTTGTCCAATTACTTTAACTGCTGTTATCTGACAAAGGATTAAATTACATTTGTTTTTTTTCAGGTTTGGAGACAGAACATCTAACATCTCGAAGAAACCAAGTCACTTTTTCTCCTCGCCCAAATTGGACTAGTCTACTGTGATGCTAGATGGCCTGGCTTTGTGTATATATGTACAGTATTTTGTTCTGTAGCTTTCTCTATACTTGCTTAACCCATTACCAAACAATAACGACATTTGACTGGTTTGTTGCAGACGAATCTGGAAAAACATTATGGGAAAAGGAGAAATTGCTCTAAACAAGCAATATCTCCTTATACCACATTGTTTTCTGCCCTATCATTCATTTTTTTTAATTTCACCTCATTTTAAAATGTCGTCTGCAAACTCTTTCAATTTGGAACAGTCCAAAATGTGGCGTTTGGTAAAGGGTTAAATAATGATTTCACTCATTGCTTTGTATTGAAGGGGATCAGATAAAAACTATAACAAGGTCTGCCACTCTTATGAAGGTCTTTTCTAAGTAGTCTTGCACTGATCCCCTGATATGATTAGTTGCCACATATGCATATGACAATTTAGGGCTTGCGAAATCAGTTGTCTGTATTACCCAGTTTGTCCAAAAGCCTCATGGATGGACATGTGGATTTTTTACTGAAATTACTATATAATTATTATACGCACAAGTGCAGCCAAAGATTTGGCATTTACGAACAAGTAGAACAAAATCATCTTTCGCTGCATCTGAAATTTGATAGTTGGCTTCATTGCAAGCATCAGCAAACAACAATTATAAAGAAGACTAACTGAATGCTGATGGTTAAACATGTCCTGATCAGCCATCATGGGAAGCTAAAAAGTATGGGTTTTCCATCATAATGGAGGGCGACCTCTACTTTTTAACAGCCCATAGAGTCCATATATGTTGAGACAGGCATAGCAATACTGCTGAAAAATTTATTATGTTATTAAAACAAAATGAAAGGAGATTCATCTGTCATGTAGACATCAAGACCCCTCGCCATTATGAATGCACAGTTACTGTTGGGAAACATAATCAATTTTCAAAGTATTTGTTTGAGCTAGTATGAATTTAGGGGTGGAGCTAGTTCATAGACCTTTTTTTATATTCTGTATCAATCCTCAAGTATGAATTTTTCATGAAATACAACCTATTATCAAATTTTCATTTTTGGCAGACCAAAATTTTTCTTTATTCTCTCTCAACCATCTCCTCCTCATTAATAAAACCATTCATATTTGTTGTAGAAAGTTTTTTTTTTTGGTATGTGGCCTGTAAATTGCGCTTTTTTGTGTAAATATACGGGTAAATATTGGTAGCCGACCTATTTATGTACCATGTATACATTGTAAATAGTATTTGTGTATGTTTTTTCATGCATTCATGTGTTTACTAAAGAGGCCGAAAAATCCAGCGCACCAAGGGCCAATTAAGATGCCTTTTTTTTCTCTGCTTTGACTTTTCTTGACCCTTTATTGTTCAGACGATTTAAGACATTGGCTAGAAACCACTGTGATAAAAACATTAATAAAATACATTTTTCATAATGGGCAATTTATCCTTTGGTTACAGTTTTCTAAAGACTTCTGAAGTAGATGCATCAAAATAAGATATTATGGAGGAAGTGTTTTGAGACATTTTTCCCCTGCCATTTGTCTGATTATTTACAAAGCCAGGTTGACATGTCAGTGTAAAATATGTGAAAGTTATGTTACTTCAATTTCTTTTTTTGTAATAGTTTCATCAACTCTGATACTTTTTGAAAACATGTAAATAATGTACATAATATTTTTTTTGAAGATTGCACTTAAATTTTTATGAAGAATGCACTAACTTATCACCAAATGGAAACACAAGGATCAGCCTGATTCACATGTTTTGGTGTTTCAGTAATTGTATTTTATTGGTTATAAAGTGTTTTTTTTTTTTTTTTTTCAAAAATTGTCTGCTGTAAAAATTATGCCTGATTAATAATCTCTTGTTTTCACACTTCTGACTGTTGTAAATAGTTTCTTTTTCATTTCTTTTGTTTATGTGCAATGATGAATAGCATGTGATTAACTTTAAGCAAAGCTTGATCGCAGACATTTTTTTTTGAACAAATTTGTGTGAAAAAATCTGTAAAGATAACATGTAGATTAGACGAAAAGGCAACACTGCTGTAAACCTGCTTCATCTCATTGAATAAAACTGATAAACCTATTGTATAATGATTGAACAGTTGACCGTTATTTTTGTTCTCTACTTGTTCTTTAATCAATTAATTGTTTATTTCAATTGATCAGGCGAGTGTAATATCATATCAAGTTATTGTGAATTTGGCTAATTTAACATTTATGGTATGGATTTAAAGTACTTTTTCTTCATTACCAATCATCTGGTGTTTGATTGTTTTAAATGGAAAACCACAAGATAAACTGTTACTGGGATGAATGTGTAATGTATATGTAAGGAGGGATGGGAATCTTTAAATATCTCTCATCAATTTTTAAATAATTCTTAAGACATTAAAGGTACAGTAATTGTTTTGCAAAGGATCTATTTATTCATTAAAATACATTTTTATAACAGTAACGGTTATGTCAGATTAATTCAATGATATTTGAATATGTCAGATTTGCTTTTGACTGGATGATATCTTGGTTTTCACATTTCCCTTTTACATTTGCTTGTAAACTGATCAAAATGAAATGCAGATGACATATTTTAAGATTATTGGTCTTTTTTTTTTCATTCTGGTTATGATATGAAATTGTTTATGTAAACAATTGGTTAATATCTATTTCTATTAACTAATTCATAAATGTTTTGTCATAATTACTTTGCTATGTCTTCTGCCGGAGGTGTTTTAAAAGTAATAAAGAAATGACAACCCTTAAACAATGCAGAGGGGTCCAGTGTGGCCCAGTGGTTAAGACAGCAAACTTGGTACTCTGGGGTCCTGGGTTCAAGCCCTACTGGCACCTCTGGTTTCATGGGAGTGACCTTTTGCAAGTCACTTCAGACCCCTAGCCTAGTACTGGTGGATCCAAGAAAGCTGTTGTATAACTGAAAAGTTGTTGATACGGCCTTAAGCATCATACTAACAAATTAAACAGTGAAGACAATATGCACCAATTATAAGCAATTATATTTTCTTTGGTCCATTGTTTTGAAGGTTTTTTAACATAGGGAGAAATTTCTCAGTGTGAGCAATTCCTCCTTTTATCCTAATAAATGGTGTCTGAGATATTCACCTGCAATTGTGTTGATCTGTATATTCTCAAAGAAAGGGGTTGATAGATCTTTTGGTTGTATAGAAATTATTGATAGCTGATGCCTTGCTTCTCTGAAAACATTCTCAATTTTAATGTTTTAGTTTTGTTTTCCGGTTGAGAAGGTAATCAAATAATGATTAAAAAAGGGTGTACTCAAAATTGCAGAATAACTTTTATACTGGTAGGTGTAACTCGTATTTTATCTTATAGATGCTTTCATACCATAACTAATTTATATAAAACGTAAACGAAATAATGAATGATGATAAATAAACAATTTGTTGTATTTGTTTTCATTTTTTTCCCCTATCTTGGCCAAGTTGTAAGTGTATTGAAATTGAAATCATAAGGCCCTTTAGGCTTGAGAATAATTTCAGGTTATGGGCTTCATCACATGGGTCTTAGTTATCCTGCTATTATATTACATGGTATTGACCTTATGATATCTATAGACCCCTGTGGGCTTCACAATGCCCTCACTCAACTGAAAAATGGAATTCCAATAGTTCCGCCAAGCTGGACACCAGGCTTTATAAGCTGATAAGTAACCAGGGTCTTCTTCTATTGACTATGAGCAGGGTATCACTAGTTTTGACAACGGAGAAGCATGATTAAAATTACATATGTACAGTATTGATAGGACAGGGGAAGAGAGTTGGCCTTAGGACACAATGGCTGTGGGTTGAAATTCCATGGGTAGCAGGTTCTTCCTTGCAACCTTTCATTAATCCACATATAGTGCATGTACTGGTTATGGTCAAGGAATACGATACAAGAGTGCGAAGTCTATGTTGTATTGACTTGTTTTACCATCGATGTTAAATAAGTATAAACATAACCCTACAGTATTGATAGTCCTTGAATATCATTTAAGGAAGTCGCAACTTCATAAAATATCTGAGGACAGTTTGAGGGTGTTAGAGGATCAATATTGATGGATGCCTGCAGTAAAGTTAGAGTTGTTCCTTTTTCTCACCTTGAATCAGTTGATAATTAACTGTCGTGTTCAAAAGATACATTTATTTGAGAAAAGTTATCTTTTTGCAATGCTGTATGGTTTTCTATCCTCTTGTGGTCCCTTTTTGTAAGACCTTGAGATTAGTTTGCCCATTTAGAAAATATCCTAGATTTCTTTCCCATATGAGCTTAACAGACACAAAGTTAAGAGAACATTGATGAAATAAATAACTGAGACAGGGTTTTAAACTTTGGACCCTTTATTTTTAAGTTGGAGATGTCATGTAAAAGGTAAAGGTTTTGTTTATTGTGTTGCCCCTATTGATAAGGCTAGGCAGTTTGGCTTATGAGACACTTTTTACAGATTATACCAAGTACCACCCCAACCTCTATCACCATGCCAGGCGCCTAGTGGATCGGTAACCATTTTTAATTAGCTTGTGGCTCACGAACTGGCTATTTCGAAACAAGTCCCACAAGAAACATTTTTCTAAAACAAATGCCTCCTGTGGAGCTTGAACCTTCTACCTCCATGTCTCGATGGCAGACGCTGTAACCACTAGGCCACAGATAATAATATATTAATCTTATGGCTTGAACAATATATCACAAAAATATACTTTGTTGGTTTATATCTCAATTATAAATCATCTGCTGCAGACAATTCAAAGAATATGATGCTATCTACACCACATTGCAGCCCAAAACTCAACTGTCTCATATTAATGATGTTTGAGTCGATATTATTCATTTTTTATTTATTCATTATTTATTAACTATTGTAACAAAAGTAGAAATGGTTTGTACCAAAGGTGTTATTGTCACTACAGATTATACCCAATTTCAGAGCAAAATCCCAAACCAGCATTCTGACCAATTGCAATAATCAGTGGAATGATAAATACCAAGCCTTTCATTTGTTAACCCTTTTCCCAAACAATAACGACATTTGACAACTTGTTGCAGACAACTTTAGAAAACATGGTGGGAAAAGGAGAAATTGATCATAACTAGCAATTTTTCCTTTTCCCACAATGTTTTCTGGTCTATCAGAAGATTATTTTCCAAATTCATCACATTTTGAAATGTCGTCTGCAAACTCTTCCAATTTGGGACAGTCGAAAAATTGTTGTTTGGGAAAGGGTTAAGGCCTTGTGATACTCTTTCATCCATTTCTCAGATTTTGTTATCATTTGTGAAGCATCAATATTCCACAAGTCAGTCTGAAGACTATAAGTCCCATTATGAACAGGGTTCTGTTCTTATCTCGAGTCAATACTGTGTTATATAAAATATTATTGACCCTAGGATTTGTACAGACCCCTTTGTTTTGAAAGTGTATTTCTTCTCACATTGACAAAAACATTTATTACAACAAGCCTTTTGTCTCAGAAAGAAGCCTAGTGTCTATAAACAATAAGTTAAGCACAATGTTTCTACTGGTATCTTTCATAACTTCAACCCTTTCACCCATATAAATATGCTGCTTTTCACCTAGGCTACACATGAACCAAAAATCAATTGTGACAAAAGGAAAAATTGCTTGATACAAGCCCTTGCTCAGTTTTGACACAAATGTTCTACCATATATCATAAACAAAGTTTCAATATCCATATTTCATTATTTGTTGTATGCTGTTGTTTTCAATTGGATAAGTCACGCAACCCCAAATGAGGGGATGAGTTGATACAAAGATAAAGATATTGCATGTCCAGTCTTACTTATTCCCTCATGTAAGATTATGTGAAAAGTCCAAATTGAAAGCAACAGCAGACGAAAAGTACAAAGTATGAAAAGAAATAAATTTCTCCTATCCAAATGGTCATATAGACTTAGTTTCAGAAATAGAACTTCATGTTAATAACAATTCCTAGGTTGCCAATAAAACAAAGAAGGGCTACGCCTGGACTTGTAATCAAAACCATTCAGACACCTGTAAACTTTGTGATTGTATGTCCGATATACCGAGGAAAGGTTGCAAAGACAAGTTCTCAAGTATATAGCATGATTTAAAGTATATAAGAAAGCACTAAAACGGGGCTTCGCAGTCATTCATTTCCACATAGACCGATTTGACTTGGCTGTAATAGTCCAGCGTATCAGGCCCGTTTTCCCGCCCTATCCCAGAACTCTTGTAACCCCCGAATGGTACCCCGACTGGTATGAAGTTGTAGTTGTTCACATACAGGGAACCAGCTTCAAGGTTGGAGGCCACTCTGTGTGCTCTGTTCAGATCTCTACGAAAAATAAATAAAGTAAACAATTGTATGAATGGGGATACCATTGTTTGTTTGATCAACATTTAAGTTACGTTGATTAAAGTTAGTTTAACCCTTGTGAGGGAAGACCCCTGCTTGGCTATAAATAGTGCTGGGTAGAACCATCAGCATTTAGTTTAAACTTATCTATTTTACGATATTTTACAATTGTGAAACAAGTGTTTGCAACTTAGATTAATCACTTGCGTTTCTGCTTCAATCAGCATTTCATTAGTCAGCTAGGAGAATCCTCTTTTGAAAAATAATTACCATCTTTCAAAAGGAAAACTTTTCAGTTCTTTCTTGCTCTAATCTCTTGTCTGTAAACAAGGTCAATTGTGAACAGTAAAGGTTAAAAAGAACATCATGTTGTTTAGTGCAAGACTCATATATACCAGTAAGTTCTTCATGTCAATGAAGAAGTTACTGTTGTCTAGCACTGAATTATCAATTTCATAGTCAATAATGATGATTTACAAGTCGGTAATTTCTAAATGGATACTTTAGGCTGCTAAATTGGACAAGTCAGAGAGTTCTGAATGGCTTAATCCATTAATCTATCAAAAGTCATTATAACATACCGTGTGAAAACTCCACCAGCCAATCCAAACTGAGTATTATTTGCTCTCTCTACGGCTTCGTCCTCACAGTCAAACACAAGTATGGACAATACAGGGCCAAACACTTCCTCCTTAACGACGGTCATGTCGTCGTGACAATCTGAGAGAACACAAGGGGAGATAAACTGACCGCCGGCAAACTTTGGTTCAGGTGTTACCAGCTCCCCACCACACAGGACTTTGGCACCCTGAAATAAAGAGGTCAGTGTTTTTACTTATTATTACCAAATAATAACGACATTTGACCAGTTTGTTGCAGACGACCCTAGAAATCAATTTCTCCTTTTCCCACAATGTTTTCTGCCCTATCAGAAGATTGTTTTACAATTTCATCTCATTTAGAAAAGTCTATGCAAACTCTTTAAATTTGGGACAGTTGAAAATTTGTTGTTTGGTAAAGGGTTAATTTATATATATACATTTTCAATCAAACTTTTTTTTTTCTTTTTTATCAAATTGTTTTACATAGATTGTTACAGAGGCTTGAAGCTTGTTCAAAGACACGCTGGATGACTGCTTCCTGAATACCAAACCAGTACTCGCACCGATTTGTAGGTTATTCCTGGCAATTTTCACCTCACCTAACAAGGATTTGAACCCAGACCCTCTGTACAAGAGGCTAACGCTCTATTTAATTATAGATGGCATTGAGTTTAATGCAATTTTCAACAGTATGTCAGCCATATTGCAGCAGTCAGTACACCCATCCATGCTCTTATAAGTTTCTAAACCAGTCAAGTAATGCACAGTATTCTTTTCAAGCAGCTGACAGTTTTCCCACACAAACACAACTAATATGTGGTGAGAGATGGATAAATCTTGTTCTTTTGACGTCATTCCATGTAAAAAAGAATATTGGTTAGGGTGGGGTTTCAAGCTAAAGACCACAGTATCCAAAAACAAACTCAGAAAGGATTATGGTAAAAGGGAGTTATGGTTTCATATCTGATTTCAACCATTGCAACCTTTTTGTGGAAATTATTGTGTATCAAAAATATATTTTTTAATAAAGGCTAGATTTCTAAAGGCGATGATGTGGGCTAGTTATTACAGAATTCAACTTCATTTCCAAAAGCTCTCAATGTTGGTTGGGCCCTCTAAACAAGAAGGTCTGGATATCTTCAAGACAACTTATGGAATGGCAAGTACTATAGTTTTGCATTGAATCTTTTAAGTAATATTAATTACCTCTCGTTTTGCTATTTCTACATAGTCGAGGACTTTATCTGCTTGCTGTTTCGAGATTGTCGCTCCCACGGTGGTGTCCTCGGCAAACGGGTCACCAATCTTCATATTTCGTGTTCTGGTTACCAGCTTCTCGAGGAACGGCTCCAGTATACTCTTCTGTACGAAAACTCGAGTACCGTTTGAGCATACCTATGAGAAAATAAATGGGGTTTTAAGGCAAAATCAATAGCTATGGTAATTTGGCAGACATTATGATGATGTAGATAAAAATATTATAGACAGTTATTGAGAGGCCAAAATTTTTTATGTATGTGCTAGGTATAGTAAATAAGATAAAAGAACTTGTAAAGAGTGACTTATGATAAATAAAGAATTTGTAATAATGTGAATAAGTGAATAATGCATATACAAAGAGATCAATCAATACCATCTTGGATTAGCTTAGATGTGGTCTTCAAGTTTGTTTGTTTTTTAAAATGGTTTATCAGTGTTAAAGTTACTTTTTTTTTTATTACATTAGGTGATACACCTGTTACTTTTGAGATCTTAATTCCCACTGACTGCAATGTTAAATCAGACATTTAAAAGACTCTTTTGAATTAAGAATAGTGTATTCTACACTTAGCTATATGCTGAAACATCAAAACCATTTAACTCTCAAAAACTGTAATAAAACGGACCTCCCAATTGTCTTAATTTTTTTTGTACGGAGCAAAGAGTACTAGTTCCTTCTGAAAATCTGTACACATACTGTGAAATCAGGCTGAGGCACTGGCATTTATGTTTGTATATCCCAAACAAATAGCCCTGCAATAGGCAATCAAAACAATCTTTGAGACCATTGCAGGACCATCATCAATTCAATATACACATCAGTGTTCTACCAGCTCATCTCTCACTAGCAAAACTATGCACCAGAAGTCTTAACTCGAAATTTCTAAATGGGACTACTTTTGTGTACTACGACCCGGGGTGAGCGATGCGAGACCTTTAACCACAAATACTTACCTGCCCTTGAGATAGGAAATTTGCCAGCATGGCTCCAGTCACTGCATTATCAATGTGACAATCTTCAAATATGAGTAATGGCGATTTGCCTCCCAGTTCTAAGGTTATGTGTTTGATTCCCTGTAATAGTAAATAAACAGCAACATGACCATACTTTGTATTTTTATATGGAAGGGTACTGGTATTTAATTTGGGTGTGTAGGGTTCATATTGATGGTTCATTGTAAGACAAAAGTAATTTCTTCACAAACGTGAAGGACTTTGTAATGGCAAACAATAACATGACCATACTTTGTATAATATAAATGTATATGAAGATCGGAACCGGTGTTTAAGTTTGATGTGTTGCAGTTGTATCGACAGTTCAGTGTAAGACCAAAGTAATCCCTTCACAAACCTGAAGGATTTACGATAGTCTTGCACTGAACCCTTGATATCCCCTGTAACAAGTTGAAGATGCAACCCATATAGAAATTTGAAACCAATCACAACCAATAGCTACTGCATGCACCAATAATCAAGAATGATAAATAAAGTTGTAGTTATCCTGCCATCAGTACTATGTAGTATACTATACAAAGCACAGTCTATAACATAGTACTGACCCAAGGATAACTACAGCCCCCTATGATTATCACTTTTGTCACATTGAATGCATAATTCAGCATAAAAGTTGGATAGGTCCATAACATATCAAATAGAATATAAAAATCATGAAACAACCACTTTAACCCTTTCCCAAACGACAAATTTTGGCTGTCCCAAATTGAAAGAGTTTTCAGACCACATTTCAAAATGTGATGAAATTGAAAAATATTCTTCAGATAGAACAGAAAACCTTCTTGGAAAAGGAGAAATTGCTCTTAGCGAGCAATTTCTCCTTTTCCCAAAATGTTTCCAGAGTCGTCTGCAACAAAGTGGTTAAATGTCGTCATTGTTTGGTAAAGGGTTAATGATGGTTTTGGGTATAAACCATTGTGGCAAAGGGTTAAACTACTCATCATGCAAACAGAAATGCTGTTGTCACATCACAGCACCTTATAAAACAATCAAATAACTCACCCTAGCACAGGCCTCCATAATTTTGGTACCCGTTTGTACACTTCCAGTGAAGGACATTTTATCAACACCCGGATGGTTGGCCAAAAGTGCTCCCGTCTCTCCTTCACCCTGTAATATAGATAGAGAAAATTAAGGATTATTTTTTCATTATTCATTCTTCCAATTCCTGAAATCTTGTGTTTTCCCCCTTTACTCAATGTAGACAATGCATATTCCTTTTTTTATATCTAACAGTAACTCTTGATGTTTGCTTAAAAAATAGCCAAGTTTATCCTTTCCCTCATACATTCACCTTGATATATTTGTAACACCCAACCCAACATTTGGAGCAAGTTCATCTTTTGCCTGGATTGTCTCAATGTTTTGTTCATATTTTGTTCATATTTTGTCTTTCTTCCCTACTTTTTTTTTGTTATTTCCAAAATTGCCTTGTTGTCCCTTACAAACATTCATAAAATGACAGTGGTGAAGAATGAAAACCGGTAGGAACCTTGGTTCAGTGGTAGAGTGTATGTTTTGGGATCAGAGGGTCCCGTAGTTCGAATCCTGGTCGGATCTTCGGAATTTTCCTTAGCAAAAAATGCATCCCATGTTACTCCTCTCCACCCAGGTGTTTAAATGGGTACCGTACCTGTGAATGAATTAACCGATGTGCTTTGGCTGCATTTGCGCCGTATGTAAACGGCCAGTTTTTCGTCCGTTGATCAGGAAGGTAATTTGTAATTGTCGCGTGAAAATGCCTAGCATAGATATGAGACTACGAACTCTACCTTTACCTTCTTTACCTTTTATGAAAAGTGCTTACCTGGATAACATTAAAGCAACCGTCAGGCAGGCCAGCCTCCTTATACACCTCTCCCATCATAACAGCTGTGAGAGGCGTGAACTGTGACGGCTTCAGCACGAACGTGTTACCACAGGCAAGCGCAGGCGCAGATTTCCACGAGGACATTTGGATTGGGTAATTCCATGCACCTATACCCCCAACCACACCCAGGGGTTCCCGGATTGTGTAGGAAAAACTTCCCCCTCCCGATGGTATATACTCTCCTGTAGCAAGAATTGTAATTTTCTGTAGTTAGAATAGAAATTATCATTTAACAAATCTAAAATATTATTAAAAGTGCTTGTGCACAGATGTGAGGAATTTAAAAGCTAAAACTTAATCTTTTAACACTTAGAATGTTGGGTAATTTTCTAAAAAATAGATTATTGTGATGTCTACTTTCCAAAACCTTAAATATCTGCTTAATCTTGATGAGGTAAGATACTCACAGGCCAGCCTCCAAAGTACTTGGTGGCTGGCCTGGATCCAACCTGTTTGCATAAGCATGAAGTTGGTTCCAGGACTTTAGGGGTTAAAACTGTACAACAACTGTACAACAGCTGCACTATTGTATTATATAATTAGTTTGTATTTAAGATTAAGAGTATACATACAGTGAATGAATATTTATCTAAATCCAAAAGTGTTGCAACAGTTTTGAGATCTAACGCATATAGACTGTGAATACTTGGATAAATTGATGTTTCTTGAATTGATTATGCTTTTAATAGCTACATTTAATTGGGGGCAAATGTCCGTATACCGATATTCAATAAATGTTCTAATTTATTTCTTATCGCTTTTTTGGGGGAAAGGGGGGCGGGGGCAAGGGGTTTTCATTCAAGAGACATACCCACAAGTCTAGATGCAATGCCTCCATAAAACTCGATTGTGTCGGCACATCCCTGTATATCACATCTCGACTCCCAAATTGGTTTACCAGTGTCTAATGTCTCCATCTGGGCAAAATCCTCGACTCTTTTCTATAGATTTAAAAAGAAACACTATTTTGAGTCGTTTGTATAAAATTACAAAAGAAATATATATATATAAAGCAATTCATTCATATAATAGTCTAAACATGCAAAAATATAATTCACAAATCTTTGATTCTATAGATAGATGTGAATTAGTGTTGTTGTTTCTTTTTATTTGTATCTTATCTGTACATCACAGTATGGAAAAGGTTTATTCAAATTACATTACTTCAATAAAGCACTTACTATAATTGATTGATGTATTTATTGACTATTTGTTTAATTGATTTTGTCACTTGATTTAAGATTTTTGCATCAATCTAGTTACATGAGCCCATACTTTGGTCTGAAAATCAGAAAACACATTTTTCTTTCTACATTTCATTTTGGGAAGACTAAATAGGGGTTGGTATTTTTTATATAACCACACAAAATTAATTAAAAAAGAGCTGAAGATTTAATATATTAGGCAAACTTGCAGCTGATACTTGAATATAACATTATTTAGGGTTCAGTGCAAGACTATAGTATGTGCTTCATAAACATGAAGCACTTGCTATAGTATTGCGCTGAACCCTTGTTATGCGTCTTGGTTATATGCCACGTCCACTTTCAATGTCAAAACGATAGAAAATTACCCGTAATATATCTGCAGCCCTTTTCAACACCTGGCCCCTCTCGAAACCTGACGTGGCTGCCCATGGTTTGAAAGCAGCTCTCGCGACGTTGACAGCATCATTGACATCAGATTGAGTTGAGTTTGGTATTCGTTTTAACACTTCACCTGAAATAGTGATAATTTTTTTTTTGTTTTTTTTTTGCTTTTCAATTGGATAACTAAATTGAACATACAATCCAACCTGAGGTTTTGTATATAGTTAATCGCATTTCAAGTGACCAAAGTAAAATGAGAAAGAATTGTGGCGAATAAGAAAACTGATGACATAATACTTTAAAAAACCTCCAATACGAGCTGTGAGAATGACACCTGTTCTGCACTAATATAGTTGTAGATTAAAAGCACTTTTTATGGACTGTGTAACTAAAAAAAAGCTCAGGGTTTTCATTAGGATTTGAAGTAATAGATCCAGGGAGAGATCTAACTCATTCAGCCAGATTTTATCTTTTATCAGATTTTATAACTGGGCATGAAGTCACCCATTTACAAGAAATTAAAACTTATGGTTTGCATCGGCAATCAGTTCTCAATGAAAACCATATGGGTGCTTAAGAATGACTGTCAGCGTTTTCCTTGAATCCCAACTTATATAGTAAATGACCCACAATTCCTTGATATAACCCCTAAAGACCATTATTTCCCATTCACAATTTCATATAAAGGGGTCAAAAGTCCCCAAAATTAGCATAAATTAACCCTTTAACCCTTTAAGGTATAGAGATAAGGCTTATCAGTGACACTATAGGTATAAACCATCCGAATATCGAAGACCATTAACGCATACATAATTAGTCACCCTGGGTACCTATTTGCACAGGATTATCTCCGATAATTGGTATTGATTGGGGTACTGTTAATCAAACCCAAATTAATGCATTTTACATTCATCTTATAGATTTTCTCAAAGAACAAAAGACGACGAGAACAGAATTTCCTTTAAGTTGATGTTTTCTTCTTTATTTAGTGATACATTCATATCAGGATTAAGGTGTATTAAATTAAACAAACAATGAAAATGTATATTACGGTGTGAATTATACAAAATCAAAAGTAATAATATGACTTATGTGTTCTCCCTGAGAGATCCCTAATTTGTTTTCCGCTTGTCATCAATTGCATGTAATTTTTTTGCCGAAAATACCGTTCATGACTCAAGATACATACTTTGTCTTTTCATATTTCTCAACAAAGCTGAATCGTTTTACTTCAATTCCCATTAAAACCGTTTCCAAAATGAAGAAAAGAATGTATTTCAACGCAATATTGCTTTGTAAAGTAGTTAAACCTGATCCTTCTAATAAATGTAGAACAGTAAAAATCAATTCATTTTGGCAACGAAACATGCTAATATTTCCTTAAAATACGTGACCATGGGTGATGAATTTACCAAAAGCTCGTAGTTGTCAAAGTCGGAGGAATGATCGAAATTACTTGTCCGTGAATTGGTAATATTTATCAACATTTCGTCATCTTTAGGGTTAAAAAAACGATCAAATTACTGCTCTGAATCTACATTGATGTCTGACTTGCGATCGGAAACACCAAATTGGCTAAATATTTTTAAAAAGCCGTCTTTATAACGTCAATTATTTGACGGCTCGATTTTCAATCACCTTTAAACTTTGAACAATAGCTCCGTGTCACAAACATCCTTTACAGGTCGCATGCCGTATGCTCTCGTTTTAAAGGGATAGTATTTTTAGAAATGTGTTAAGTTACTAAAGAATTGCAAGAAATCCTTATCGAGTCTTTACAAATCGGCATTGTTTTGATCTTTTATGACCGGAAGGCTTCTCATTAATTGGGTTGGTAGTTTGGATTCCCTTCATCTCAATTTGATAGCGTGTCGTGAGACCATTATCAAAAGATTCTCTCTAGAGCAAAAGTTTAAACTTTGACCCT
The DNA here is from genome assembly GCA_947846245.1 of Cerastoderma edule. Classification (NCBI taxonomy): domain Eukaryota; kingdom Metazoa; phylum Mollusca; class Bivalvia; order Cardiida; family Cardiidae; genus Cerastoderma; species Cerastoderma edule. The sequence goes on along the minus strand of OX401414.1, from coordinate 12,082,256 downwards.
ATGATTTTATCATCGGAAATGAAAGAAGACATATTTATTTTAGAGGAAAATAAAATTTGGAGAAAATGACGTGTGTGCAAAGATGCGATATTAAGGGCTAAAGTTGAATCAATTTTTTAGCTGTCAAAAAGCGTTCTATGCGGTCATCGATAGAACGTCAAAATAGGTTTTATACGGTAATAGGTATAACGGCGAAAAGGGTTTTATACGGTAATCGATAAGGCGGCGAACGGCGCTATATACCGTAAAGGGTTAAGTGCTGGAACTGACTTCATGCTTACGCAAACAAGTTGGATTCAGGCCAGTCGCCAAATAAACTGGCAGCTGGCCTGTGATCTAACCTGTTTGCTAATCTGAGTGTCTTTCCTCATCAACATCAAGCAGATATTTAAGGTTTTGGAAAGCAGATGACACAAAAAAGTATTTTTAGAAAATTACCCAGCATTCTAAGGGTTAAGGGGTCAAAGGAAAACCCTGAAGTGTATTTACCTGTTGCTGGGTATTCGAGATAAAATGCATCTTCTTCGTTTGTATTATTGGGTTCAGTCCTCTCCCCATTCAAAAAGTTTAAAGGTCGGACAACATTTTCAGAGCGCAGTACACTGCAGAATCTCCTGCTGACCAGAGTCCCACCATGTTTTAATGTAGTGAAAGTGCGGAACATCATTCAGTCTGTCATTGCCTGAAAAGGAAAGCTATGGAGATGTAGCAATTTTGATAATGTATATGTAATTCTTATTGTTACAAACATAGCTTTTGGATGGCTGAAAGACTAAATCGCGCACCTGGGAAAAAAAAATGTTTATCACAAAACATGTATGATGTCGTTTCTTTTACACACCAATTTTCTGCAATATTGGGTTGATTTAACCCTCTACCAAACACCAAATTTCTAACTGTCCCAAATTGAAAGAGTTTGCAGCAGACATTTCAAAATGTGATGAAATTGGAAAATTATCTTCTGATAGGGTAGTTTTCAAGTCATTTTGAACACAATAGTTAAATGTCATCATTGTTTGGTAATGGGTTAACTAATAAGTATAATAAGACAAATGTTAAAAGGACCATCTCAAAGATTAACTTTTTAAAATAAACTGTCTTCTACCAATAAATTGACAACAGATTTCTGAAGTGACATAAAACTACATTACTGACAGCCTTGGCTTCCAACCCAGTGCAGAAAAAGATATTTAACCTTTAAATTGCATATATTGCAAACCGTTTAAATGTTTATTTTTGGCAAAAGACATTTGCGGGAGAAAGACATAATACTTCTAGGATGCCACTTTACAGAGTAACTGCATATTGATGGTTCAGTCCTTTGTAGGCAATAAAGGGTGGGATCTTTCTTATCACTAATGAGCCAGGCAAAAGTAAAAGTGACCATTGAGATACTGTAACATGTAACAAGGGTAGAGAACATACAACAGACAATACTAGGTTCAAGAATGATGGTGATATTAAACCAAATCCCTCGAGAGTCTCTAAGTAAAGCCATTACGGGTCACCCATCCAGGTACCAACTGTGATGTATGCTGCTTAATTTCGAGAAAAAGCCAACCACTCTACTGCATGGCCAATAAAAGCCGGCTTCTACATTGAGACTGAAGAAGCAGTTACGTATTTAGACATTAATCTATTACCTTCACATTTCTTAACTCTTTCTCTTTAATTCGGCCCAAAGTCACTTGTGTCACAAGCACATACAAGGGCAGTTACCGGCTATTAACACCCCAAAGGCACCACTGCCACTACTAAAGACTGAGAAGATACATCAGACAATTCTTGGTTCAGGAATGATGGTGATATCAAACCAAATCCCGCAGCTACCACCAATTTTGTCACATGTATTTGGTCCCTCTCTGAGTAAAGCCATTGCTAACCATCAAGAAAGAGCCAACCACTCTACCACATGACCAATAAAAGCTGGTTTCCTTAGCCAGACTGTAGAAGTAGTACTTATACATAAGCCGTATTACCATCACAATACCTTTGTGATACCTTTGTGATAATGGGAAACTTCTTAAGCCCAGATAGGCTTGTCATTCCCCTCGAAATCTTCTTTATAAGGTTTCGTCCGGTTTAAGCAGTCAATTACAAGTAAAAAGTTATCAAATATCAAATTAATTGATCTCGTCTAAGTTGAATCTTTTATCAATCCAAAGTCTATCTAATTTTGTTTTGAAGTCTGTACCACCTTTGGCCTGTCCGATGTCCTCTGGTAGCTGATTCCAATGGTTGATGACACAGTGGGAGAACAAGACTTTGTGGAGACGCAGATTTTTCTTCTTCTTCTTCTTCCAGTTAAGTAGTTGACTCAATTAAGAGCGTTATACTACGGCTTTTGTTAGCTCTTAATTTGAATATTTTCCAACTATTTCCTCTCACTTCAAATTGATCATTGGATTTTTGAAAGAACTTGGTTGACTCGGCATCATCTATTTTATGCATAATTTTGAATAATTGAATCAAATCTCTTCTTTGTCTACGATATTCTATCGGGTAAATTCAAGGCTCTTAAAAGGTTTTCATATGTATTGTTCTTTAGAATATGTAACGATTCGCCACAATAACGATTCGCCACTAACGATTCGCCACAGGTTCATATAAGGATTCACCACAGAGTGATAACGATTCGCCACACATTAATAACGATTCGCCACAGATTATAAATATTGCATTGTAATATATATTGTTGATTTCAATAAACAATCATTATTCAAATTGGAAATCCTTATTTTATTGTCATTCCTTGTTTATATAAATAACAAACATTATTTGTATATTCCATTAGTCCATGGAAAAGTTGTCCCGTCATAGGTGTGAAAAATATCACAATCATCGATGGATTCGGTGTGGCTTTAATCATTGTACATTAAAGATTAGATAATACGACAGTGTTAATCATTTTCCTTAATTAATAGATAAGTGGATGTTGATTGAATGTTTAAAGACTTTCATTTTACCAAGTTTGTTAAATCAAATGTTATTTACAGAACCATTTACACTCAGCAAGGCATAGTTATAAGCTATGCATACTGAGGGTAAATGTTCAATACGTCATACTTTCCTGAAAATATATAATAGCATCATATTCAAACTGCGTATTAACTAACTAGAGTTCAAACGCAAGCACCCTATTAATGTAATGCATACAGAGCTTCATATAAAGGATTTGTTCATTATTATCTAAGCGAAATACAGCAGGCAAATCAATATCTAATAAACTTCGTACAAACACTTCATTTTGACCATAAAACCTGGTTAAAAAAGACGACATGTTTTCTGATATTTTCGTTTGAATACTATTCATCAAAAGATTGCGTTCTGGAGAATAGAATTTGCACTCAGATATCAAATGTACTTTTATATCAGTGAAGTTAGCTTGGCAGTGTATGCACGGGCTTGATTTCCTCCTTAGGTATTTTGGACTGGTTAAAATGTTTACAGAACTGATTGCATTGGCTATTTCTTGCTTTGTTGTGGCATTCTTCCACAGCACTGACGGTCTCAATGTTCTGTGTGTATTTCTAAAACGGTCAAAATCACTGTCACTTAGAATTGTTTTTTCCCATGATAGAGCATACGTATGTGCTACGGATCTTGAAACGATTTTCTTCGAAGATTTCGGGGAGAAATCCGTATTGGTCTTTGTACTGTTTTGAAATGAATAGATGAAGTCTGAAAGTAAATAACTCCTTGGAAAGATTCTCCGATGGCATGGAACACAGAGTTTGTAGGAAAGACAGTTTCCGCTTGTCGATATCAGCTTCCAATGGAAGCCAACCTAATAATCCCAATGCCATGTCAGTCCTAGTTCCTGTTGGCAAACATTGACGTCTTTTAGCACAGAGCCGCCACAGCTTTTCAATTCCAAGCAGGTCTACGGCGGAAATGCTGTGCCATAACTCACAACCATAGAGTGCGGACGAAATCGCGATTGATTTGCATAGGGAGCTTTTCACTATTGGGTTGATGCTTTCTTGTTCACTTATATAGGTGCTTTAAAAAAGTAACTCTATTGAATAGATATTTAAGCTTCATGTTTCATGTGTGATTGTATGTTTGATAAAGTAAAATAAATACATTGTTCATTTTTGTTTTCCTTGTAGTTAAATATTATCTTATAATAGACTGTTTTACCTTAATCCGTACCTGTTATTATAAAATACAACAACAGTTAAATTCGGTTGAGCTATTATCATTAAATAGTGTTGCACAATCATCACCGTTTTCAAGTTCAACACATTTTAGTTTTATAACTGTTTCATAATTAAATCATAACTAAAGGACGACCCGTTAATTGGCCGTTAATTAGAAGATTTCGAAACTGTGGCAAATCGTTATTGGTTTGTGGCGAACCGTTAATTGGCTTGTGGCGAATCGTTATTGTGGTGAGTTGTTATTGTGGCGAATCGTTACATTACCATTCTTTAGTCCTGGCACTAGTTTGGTTCCTCGCCTTTGAACATTCTCCAGAATGCGTTTATTTTTCTTAGTTATAGGGTTGTATATGCTATTCCCGTAATCTAAATGAGGTCTGATAAGGGACTTGTATAATAGTAAAAAGTGTGCATTGTCCAATTGTTTTCTTTTAGCGAATTTATCAATGTGATTTTCCTCTGGCAGGTTAGATTTTATTTTATATGGTGTATAACGCTAGTTTGCTCACACAATTCATTCTTACCATATATGCAATAATAGTAATGATGCAGTTGGGAAGCTTTCTTTTTCTGAAATCAAATAGGAAGATGAATTGTTTTGATCTTGCCATTAAACAAATCAAGATTTGAGAGCTCACCTGTGTAAGACAACTAATAATTTTATGTCAGTCTTCGAGCGAAGTATCTTATCTAAGCACTGTTCCAAAGATACGTTCCAAAATCTTAACTTTTATCTTGATTTAGCAGGACAAAGGTCAACAAATGGTTCGATAAGCCGGCGCTTTTGACGTACCGAGTCAACTTTACGACATGGACGTTCTAACGTGCACCGACGGAAAAACAAGGACAAAAACTAAAACAATTCTCAACATATTTCCGTGTTTTCTGTAACTGACAGATCAAGTAAGTCTGAAACCATAGTAATGTTTAAAGCAAACTTAGATTTTGTACTGATGGAAGTGTTTCGTAGAAGTATTTTCTCTCAATACTGTGAAGAACTTGAGGAAATTCTGTCACTGTAATGGGTTTTCGCGTAGAGCTGTCATTATAAAACCAGTCGCGTTGTGTCAAAATGCATCCATATACATTTTTCGTCAAGTTTTGCATGTTATTCAATAATTTACATGAAAATAGAAAATTAAACTTCTTACTTTCTTAATCTTTCTGTATTTAAAGAGACATGTATGATGTGTGGTTTTTGTACATTCAATATGCTCGAATCAAAACTAGAACTCAAGTGAGAGTCTTTTCATCTACCAATTGTTTCATATAACTTATTTAATTGCTCGAAAAGACGTTGTTATCATTTGTGGTAACAAGCTAAGTCAGCATCCCAAGAAGTACCTCACTCAAGAAGTAAACTTCATATACTAGTAGAGAAAGTTTGACAGTATCACATAATTAATTTAATAATTTACTCTAACAGTGTTGCTTCTGAGATTAAAGTTTTGATTAGATATGTAACAAATACACCAAGGGGCAAATATGATATGTATCACAAATACAGGGTGGTAAATATAAATGCAAAATCAGTCAGATATACTAGGCATTTTAAAGTGAACAAAGCACTGTAAATAAATTTAGACTAAGTAATACCATATTAAAAGAATCAATCAATCAAGCGTGCCAGTCTGTTTACAATAAACCCCCCAGTTTATACACGCCTCGGGCATTGTTTGACACAAGGATAACAATTAAACGGATTAATTATGTGATTCTGAAGGTATTGTTAGTTGTGTAGAGTGTCATACCTGTCTATTATCCAGTTTATTATCGGGACCGATTTTTTCATCAAATCTCAACGTGTAATCTGTCCAGTACAACCAAAATCAGTCCAAAACCTGTATTTTCCTGATCCTTGGTTGTGAGTAACAAATATTAGAAAGTATTGTTTCAAGCCTAATTTTAATGCCTTCAATTTTCATTGGAGTGGAATGGTACTAAATATTTTATCTATCAAGAAAAGAGCTGGGACGGGTAGCAATTTACTACCCGGGTACCGGGTACCTGAGCCGATATTATTCTTCCTTAGATCCATTAATTTTCCCTCCCATGGCCGTCAACAATAGTTCCAGGCACTCACGACCTACTCCCATGGTTGGAACAAAAAATGTTGAAAGTTTCGATAGCTGACAAGCAGCCTTCATGATAGAGAGTATTTAGAGTGCGTGTGTCATTTGTGCACATGTTGGGAAATTGTTTAGAAATAATTGATTGCTAGTTTGTGATTTAGAAACGTCAGATTCACTTTGTCAATGAGTGCTTATTAACACATTTATGTGAACTTTTAACCCAGGTAAAAATAGCGTTGGGTGACGGGTAGTGATTTGCTACCCAGGTAGTGGACTGTACCCGGCCCAATTCCTAGTACTCGGGTACCCGGCCCAGCCCTGATCAAGAGTAACATCAGTTCTTAAATTTTATAATTTTGCAATTTCAGAAATGGTCTTTCTACTTTTAACAGTCTAGAACTCTTCATATTGAACGGGAAAACAATCTGCCATGCATCTAGATCTCAGTTTTTTCATTATGTTTTATAGATTTCTCTACCCATTTCACAACATTGGATTCGTCGCTAGTCGAAGTCCATATTTAAAGAAGACAACAATTATAGTGGATGTTTAAGTACATTATATTTATGGATAAAATCATTTATACAAATTGAATAAATAGTTTTGGAGAGTAATTTCTGCTTTTGTCACTATAGTTTCTGAATTGTTCTGCATCAGATATGTCAAAAGTTTGCTGATATGAAGAAAGTGGATCAAGGACATAACAAAGTGTTTATCTATGGATCACCAATGAAATGGAAAGAGCTGTAGGAAATAAATAACAATTTAATTTGATATTAACATTTCAAAGTGTCCGTGCAAGACTGGAGTAAGTCCTTCACAAAATAGGAGGAGTAACTATAGTAGGCCTAAATGAAACCTTTAATTTTCTATTGTGTGGAAATAAAGCATATTTTTTGTTGATTTATGAAAATTGGCTTCTCAACTATTGATGTTATTTATTCATATTTCATTCCACTAAACTGTAAAAGTTGAAGAGGACAATTTCATTTCTTACTCTATTTATACTGCACTTTACAGCATCTGCTGCAGATACCTCACTTTACAGCAATTGCTAAAGACACACTACTTTAAAGCATCTTCTGCAGATACCTCACTTTACAGCAATTGCTAAAAAAACATCACTTTAAAGCATCTGCTGCTTATACCTCACTTTACAGCATCTCCTGCAGACACCTCACTTTACATCAACTGTTTCAGATACCTCACTTTACAGCATCTGCTTCAGATACCTCACTTTACAGCATCTTCTGCAGATACCTCACTTAACAGCAATTGCTAAAGAAACGTAACTTTAAAGCATCTGCTGCAGATACCTCACTTTACAGCAAGTGCTGCAGACACCTCACTTTACAGCATCTGCTTCAAATACCTCACTTATAGCATATTCTGCAGAAACCTCACTTAATGGCAATTGCTGCAGGTACCACACTTTAAAGCATTTGCTTCAGATACCTCACTTTACAGCATCTCCTGCAGATACCACACTTTACAGCATCTGCTGCAGATACTTCACTTTACACCATCTGCTGAAGGGGTGGCGAAATCTGATTTTGATTTACTTGTCTGTAAATGCGTAATCTGTTTCTACATTGTCTATATTATGGATGTTTATGAGATTTTTGTAAAAATTCACTTGTTCGTTAAAGTTTATGGACAAGCTTTGCAATACAGACAATCCGTTTTGCCGCCCTTTTGCTGCATATAACTCACTTTACAGCATTTGTTGTCGAAGAATGTATTTTATTGCAATACAGAAACTGTATGATGCTGTCACTGTGACATTTGATTTGAATTTGGAGCAATTCAAAAACATCAAGTTATTACTTTACTTGTTACAGTCAGTATGTTTTGTATTTGGTGTTCTTTAGCTTGAGGCATATATATGGGTCTAATAAAATGGTCTTGTATCGGACTTGCCATGCCTTACTGTAAGTGACATCTTGAAAAGGAAGGGTACATAAGCAGCAAATGTTCCCTTTAGTAAGAGTACAGGTTCTTTCTTTTCTGCAGCAACTGCAATCAATTAAACAAACATAATGATTCATAATCACAAGCATTTTCTCCTTTTGTGTCAATGCTACACAATATCGCACAATATCGCAGTGGAAACCTTCTTAACCTCCATGCTGTGTGCTTAGCAGTGTTGAACTCCGACAAGTGAATGAATAATCTCAAGGTTTTCTTTTTTGACACCGATTAGCCTGTAAGGATGACATCAGCTTATCTGAAATAAAAAATCCAGTCAGATGATGAACAACCTCTTGTTCAAATCATTACCCCTCCCCATATACATGTATATGTGTACATGCATATTTGCTAGTACTGTTAATAAAACTGCATGCTTCATAAATTTGTCACAAAGCTTACCTCACATGATTGGGCCAGCTCTTATGTAAAGGAGACATGCAGGGAATGTTTCAGAATATATCGGGGTTCTATTAAATATTTCAAAAATACTTCTTAACCCTTAGAATGCTGGGAAATTTTATATAAATAGATTTTTGTGTTGTCTGCTTTCCAAAACCTAAAATATCTGCTTAATTCTAATGGAGAAAGATACTCAGAGTAGCAGACAGGTTAGATCACAGGCCAGCCGTCAATTTACTTGGCGGCTGGCCTGGCTCCAACCTGTTTGAATAAGCATGAAGTTGGTTCCAGCACTATAAGGGTTAACTGACTTCGGTATGGTCCATTTACATTTAGCCAATCAAATGGTGTCGATTCTCCTTAGAATATGTACAACTGACGAAGGGTTCGGGGCAGAAAGAATGTAATATAATATTATAAGCTATGAGAATGACTCCCATTTTGTCGCTGCATCTGTATGCGCATGGTATGAAGTAAGAAGTAAGACAATAAAAATCAATCAGGTGACATACAAGGCCTAATTTTCATGTGACAATATATCACATCAAACCTGTATTGGTTGACAATGGGTCTATGATCTAACATTTAGAATGGTTCGGAAAGGTTAATTGTATTTGTATGGTTCTATGATTTAACATGCTTACTTACATTTAGAATGGTTCGGAAAGGTTAATTGTATTCGTATGGTTCTATGATTTAACATGCTTACTTACATTTAGAATGGTTCGGAAAGGTTAATTGTATTTGTATGGTTCTATGATTTAACATGCTTACTTACATTTAGAATGGTTCGGAAAGGTTAATTGTATTCGTATGGTTCTATGATTTAACATGCTTACTTACATTTAGAATGGTTTGGAAAGGTTAATTGTATTCGTATGGTTCGATGATTTAACATGCTTATTCACATATAAAATGGTCTGGAAAAGTCAGAGGTATGCGTATCTTAGCAAAATATTCTTTTCTCTTGATGTTTTGAATATTATTTGCTTCATGGTTATGATAATGATCAGGGAGTCATTTCCATTTGTCATAACACACTGAGCCTTTTTAGTTGTGAAGTAAGCTAGTCAAACTGGTTTAACAGCTGTCTAACGGTCAATGTACTAGCCAGCTCGACCTGCCCTTGTGGGCACCAAAGTTAGGGGTATTCTTACATCCGTAATGAGCCAGGTTTACAATTTATCCTGTCACAGGGCAATTTACAGACCAATAACAGGGCGCCATATAACATTTTTGATAAGCATCACTAGATCATGTGATAGCTGTGCGCACCTGTCAGCATTGATTTTCTGGGTTTTTTTTTTCATTTTTTGTTTGTTTATTTGAATCCATACAGGAACAGGATAAATAGACTACAAGGTTGAATGTGTCTTTGAATAGGAAAAGTAATTTGGCTCGGATTCAGATAAATATCTGATTCCCCTTTAGCTCAACAGATAATATTCCTATATCTTGCCTGAAAACATTTCCGATTCACAACACCGACCACCTATTCTCTATGTAGCTGAAAAATAGTTGACTTGATATAAAGACCCAATAAAACAATTATCAGAAACTGATCAATGGTTGTCATGTAATGAAATCTAGGGAAGTGGCTTAGAAATTTAATTTCACATGACTGGTGAGGAAATATGATAAGACCTTCAGATGCTATAATATCGCCTCCCTTTGACTGCCTCGATATAACCTGAATGGTGTTGAAAAGAATATAAAACTTTATGGGAAAAAAATATTTTTATAAATTAAGCAGGTTGGGACATGAAGAGATTAAGTGTTCAGGACTGGTTTGTGAGTGAGGAAATACCAAATTTAGTCCTCTCACTACTGTGAGATAACTAAAATGTGTTAATTTAAACTTAAACATTTTTACAATGATGATGACAGAAGCTTGAAGCTTATTTAATTTACTCTTGATGACTGCTTCCTGGATTCTTAAACGATACTCGCGATGGTTTGATGGTTAGTCCCTGCAATACTCACCTTTCCTAACAGGAATTCTAAGAACCCAGAACTCTCGGTTCAAGAGATCTACACTCTACCTATGCACCATTGTCTCCCTTCAATATAAATAAAACATTAATCAAACCAAATCTTTAATAAAAGGTAAGCTAGCTAATTAGTAGGCTATATTGTCATTGTCATCGCAACCCCAATAATTACAAGGTATTATGGTAACTGATTAATTGATGTGCAAGGACGACAGGCCTGAGGCGACAATATGACCCTTTGCCAAACAGGGTCATTGATTCAACCTTTTCTCTGATATAAACATTTAGTCCAGATTTCTGGTCTCGAAGGCTATTGCTATATTGACTGACGTCTTAATATCATTAATATCCAAATGTTGAAAAAAAGCTTCATTCACGGATCATTATTGAGACTAATTAACATTTGACACATTTAACAGAACATACAAGTAACACAATGCAAGAACAACACTGATTCAAAAGGAGATTTTGCTCAACACAAGAATTCTTAACAACATTGCAATACTAGGGTTTAATGCAAGACTAGTAAGTGCTTTCATATATTATATGAACCCCTTAATATAGTATTGCATTGAACCCTCGAATATGTTGATGAATAGAAATTTTATAATGTAGAATTTGTTGTTGGTAAGGAGAAAAATGACCATTTGAGCAGATTTCCTTTTCCTGCAAAGAAGTAAAGATCATGAGTGAAGTCCCGCGATTTGGTGATAAAGAGTAATAACCCTTTGGCCTTTGACCTGTCCACTAATGTTCGGGGAAAACCCTTTTCTTTTCTTTGGATTTTCTTTTTAAAGATTGCAGGACACATAACTAAGAAACCATTATAACATAAGGATGAATTGCTAACACACAGCTTCTGCTTTTGTTACTGTGATTGTTTCTGGACATACCAAATAAAGTTGTTTCTTTTTTACAGATTATACTTGATAATTGTTTCTGCTTTTGATTTAAAATAGTCACGAAATCTCAACGAGGGAATTGGTTAAAGCATGTGGACAGTATGAGGATGAGTGTAACAGTGAATAGCTTTTGATGTTTTGTATCAGTGTACAGTTTAGAGTATGAGAGATTCAGTTTGTTGTATTATCTCATCGGAAAACTAGCACAATTCAGTGCATACTACTTGCTAAGTGTTGTTATGTTTATATTTTGTGTAAATTACTTGAAATTATGGTAAATGGAAAATTGTTCAATTATACCTACGATTTATGTTTGTGACAGAGTTATTTTATTGCATCTGCACTGAACAACACGCAGGTATTTTTTTCTCAATTATTGCAATAAATCCTCTTTTCTTTTCTTTTGCATTTTGGAAGGCTTAATGTTCTTTAGATTTATTTTATGCAGAAAAAAATACTTTAATGGTTTATTGAGCAGTTTCAGCTTTTGACTTACTGTGTATCCATTCTTAATTGAATACTGAATATTGAAATTGTAGAATTTGAGAAAAAAAAATCCAAATTGAAAGCATATTTCGCCAGGCAGGTATTCACCTTTAAATAGGAATCATCTTTTTTATGAATTATATTCCATTTCACAACATCTTCTGCAGCAACGATTGTTTGCTATATTAGTTGCTTGTTCACAGACGGGGCCTCCGTGGCCTAGTGGTTAGAGCACAGAACTTGAAATCACATGGCCCCTCTCCGCGTGGGTTCAAATCCTGAGAGGGATATGGATTTTCATGAGAGGCAGTCTCCCGACTGACTTACGGAATGTCGATGGTTCTACCCACCTTGACCAGCCCTTATGGGCAGTTGAGTATGGGGTCTTCCTCCATCATTAATAGTCGAGCATCGCTACATAACTGAAATAATGTTGATGTGATGTAAAACCCATATTTAAAAAAAAAAAAAAAAATGTTCACAGACAAGAAAATTTGAAGGTCAAAATAAAATGTTGTTTAAACAGACGCATACAGTTTGTGAATTGTTGTTTGGTACCCAATTTAAAGTAGCTTTGTGAATTGTTGTTTGGTACCCAATTTAAAGTAGCTTTGTGAATTGCTGTTTGGTACCCAATTTAAAGTAGCTTTGTGAATTGTTGTTTGGTACCCAATTTAAAGTAGCTTTGTGAATTGTTGTTTGGTACCCAATTTAAAGTAGCTTTGTGAATTGTTGTTTGGTACCCAATTTAAAGTAGCTTTGTGAATTGCTGTTTGGTACCCAATTTAAAGTAGCTTTGTGAATTGTTGTTTGGTACCCAATTTAAAGTAGCTTTGTGAATTGTTGTTTGGTACCCAATTTAAAGTTTAAAGTAGCTTTGTGAATTGTTGTTTGGTACCCAATTTAAAGTAGCTTTGTGAATTGTTGTTTGGTACCCAATTTAAAGTAGCTTTGTGAATTGCTGTTTGGTACCCAATTTAAAGTAGCTTTTGTTTGTACCCAATTTAAAGTAGCTTTGTGAATTGTTGTTTGGTACCCAATTTAAAGTAGCTTTGTGAATTGTTGTTTGGTACCCAATTTAAAGTAGCTTTGTGAATTGTTGTTTGGTACCCAATTTAAAGTAGCTTTGTGAATTGCTGTTTGGTACCCAATTTAAAGTAGCTTTGTGAATTGTTGTTTGGTACCCAATTTAAAGTAGCTTTGTGAATTGTTGTTTGGTACCCAATTTAAAGTAGCTTTGTGAATTGCTGTTTGGTACCCAATTTAAAGTAGCTTTGTGAATTGTTGTTTGGTACCCAATTTAAAGTAGCTATGGACAGCATGCTTAACTTAACTTGTGTCTATATATCTAAATATATGTACAGTGAACCCTCGTTTATCCAAACACGTCCGTTCCCAACAAAATGTCCGGTTTACCGAATAATCCGGACTAATGAAGCAGAGCATGCTCTTATTCACATTAAGACATAAACGGTCTGTATGAGCGGTGTATAGTTATAACCCTTTAGCAAACGCCAAATTGACGACCGTCCCAAATTGAAAGAGTTTGCAGAAGACATATCAAAACGTGATGAAATTCAAAGATAATCTTCTGATATGGCAGAAAACATTGTGGGAAAAGGAGAAATTGCTCGTCACGAGCAATTTCTCCTTTACCCACAATGTTTTCAAAAGTCGTCTGCAATAAACTGGTCCAATAATTCCGTTCCCTTACAATTTTGTTCGGATTGCGAGACATCCAGATAATCGGTGTCCGGATAAACGAGGGTTAACTGTACATGTATCTACAATGTATAAGTGGTACATTAAAAAAACATTGCAACGCTTTTGGATTAAAGTGCATAAAGCGTGACATCATTTTTGAGATCTACCGCATATAAACTGTACATACTTGCATGAATTGATGCTTCCTGAATTAATTATGCTTTCAATAGCTACTTTTAATTGTATTTCAAACAACAATACATAGATTGTATTGTTTTAACAACATTTCAAATTTTCTTGTCTGTGAATGAGCACCTTTAACGTTGAGGGCTCTTATGAACGATGTCAAATTCCACATTTGGTTCTACTGAGTTTGGTGGAGCTCCTTTAGACAGTAAGTTGTAAGATCTCCCTCTATCTTTTGTGAGCAGGGCATTGCAATATTTCTGAAATACTACCTTTTGACACCAACTAAGAACTCTAAAAGAAATAAAACAAGATGTATCTTCAGGGCATTTCTTATGTGCGTATTTAGATCAAAGCAATGCAACAGCTTACATAACGTTTCCAATGCACTTACAGTTGTCTGGCTCTTAGTACAAGGAAAACCACATCAAAGATTCTACCGTATCCTTTGTCTGTCTAGTTATTTGTAGCAGACGAAATTAATGCCAAATAATGAAGCTACAAAAAATATACCAACTGAAAAACATTCTGACCATTACATCAAAAGAAGTATGTAACTATGTTCATAATGAGAAAATTTTCCTTTTATCATAAAGAACTTTGTTGATGTTTTCTGCACACTTGCCCCAACTCATGTGATTCAGGAAAAGAGTTAACCTGTTACCAAACAATAACAACACTTAACCAATTTGGTGCAGAAGACTCAGGAACACACTGTGGGAAAAGGAGAAATTGCTCTTAACGAGCAATTTCTCCTTTCCTACAAAGTTTTTTGCTCTATCAGAAGATTATTTTTCAATTTCATCAAATTTGGAAATGTCGTCTGCAAACTCTTTCAATTTGGGACAGTTGAAAATTTAACGTTTGGTAAAGGGTTAAAGTGTTGCTGCGCATATTACGAGAGAGCATGCAGTGAGCACTTAAATCAGGAGTGTCATTCTTGCTTATATAACTATTTTATAACCACGTCTTCCTACATATATGAAGAGCAGTTATAACAAGACTGTGAAAATACGAAAAGGAACCATTTAGGCAAAAGGAGAAATTGCTCATAATGATTATAATTCTAGCTTTCACAACCATTGTTTAACCATTTCCCACATGAGTGTAGCAGTTTTAACAAGCCTGAGAAGAGATTAGAAATCACTATGTCAAAAGGAGAAATTGCTCATTATGAGCAATTTCTCCTTATGTCATAATGGTTTATACTGAATGTTTCCAAGAGAATATACATAATGTTAAACAATACATGGAGGAAGAGGTTTATTGAATACCCATTCCATCAAAAGTGGGTTTTTCGGATTGGTCTGAATAGTCTCTTGATTACTGGCAAATGGCACTTGAAGAGCTTCAGGGAACCAGACCAAGTCAAATATGGTCAAAATTGAAAGCAGACAACAGTTTAGGCATGTGTAAACTGAATTTCATCTTGTGTCTTGAGTTGAAATCATTGTAGCATTAAGCGATGAACTTGTTCTATAGGAGCCTTTTATCCTTTGAGGTGGATGCCTAAGTCTTCTGCTTTGTGTTTATTAAAACATGTGTGTATGAAGTATAACTCCAGTGATTACTCAAGAAAAATGAACAGCAGACCACAAAAAGTAACATGAAAATAGAAATTAAGTACCATGAAAATAGAAATCTTTTGTAGGAAAAGGTACAATTGCTCATTAGGAGCAACTTATTCTTTTGCCACATCATTTTAACAAATCCTCTGCTGCATGTGTGGCAATTCAAGGACATTTATATATAAAGGAAAAGGCCATTGATGACCAGAGATATGGTATCTGATATAGGGCTGATGAACCATGTCGTAATAGGTCATGAAAAGTATGGGTTTAGGGTGAATAGGAAGATTATGAGCAGACAATTGAATTTTTTCTAAAATTAACTATAAAACCACTATACGAACAAGTACAGAAAAATATTTTTCTGAAATTTACAATCCCACCATTATATATAAAAGTACAGAAAAATGTTTTTCTGAACTTTACAATCTAACCATTATACATAAAAGTACTGAAAAATATTTTGCTTTTGTGTAAGAATAAATCAACATCAGATTCGGCCACCACTGTGTTTGTGAAGGACTTACTTTACTCTTGCATTGAATACTTGGTCTGTACCTTTATAAAGTGGACATTATTTGAATGATTCATTCTTCCTCTTATATTGACATTTTTCATCATCTTCATAGAAAAACATCATATCAAGAGGAAATATACTCATATTGAGCAAAAGGTTCTGTTTCAGTAATAATTTTTGGCCCAAAAAATCTCATAAAATTTCCCCAAAACTCATTCCTATTATTCATTTGAATCCTTTTTATATAGAAAAACCCATTGATTTTTCAGTTTTGGTCAAAAAAGCCCATTGATTTAATTTAGAAAAAAATCACTGCTGTTTGTTGAATTTGGTATCATTATTTGATTACGTGTGATGATTTTTATCTCACAGAGTTTGTTCTTAAATTGAGTAATAATTTGATTAAATTTTCGTTTGGTGCAAATCAATGCAACAGGTGAAAAAAAACCTTAAGTTTTATCTTCTCATTGATGACCTCATAGACCATATGATTATAGTCAAACTTGGCCAAATGAGTTTGAATTGTCTGGTATTTGCACAGTTCATGGCTTATAGGTTAACCCTTTTAGTGGGGAAACCGACTTCATGCTTATGCAAACCAGTCAGATCCAGGCCAGCCACCAAGTAAATTGGTGGCTGGCCTGTGATCTAATCTGTTTGCTACTCTGAGTATCTTTCCTCAACAAAATTAAGCAGGTATTTAAGGTTTTGGAAAGCAGAAGACACAAAAGTTTATTTTAAGAAAATTACCCAGCATTCTAAGGGTTAAAAGCATAATAGTAGTGAAGAGAAAGCAGGAATAACCACTTGATTTATTAGCATTAGTTTTTTATTGTTTTGTTTTTTGCACTTTGTCTCTGTTGTTTCACTTTGATTTTTGACGCAGAAAATAGCCAGGAAAACATGTACTCTGAATTTTGAAACAAACAATTTCTCCTTTGTCTCAATGGTATTTGTCAACTATCGTAAAAAGCATTAAGTCGTCTATCAGAGATTTTTTTTTATTTTGGCAATGGGTCCAGTGCCAGACAAATTGGGAAAAGTCACAATGATTTTTGCAAAAATTAGGAATTTTTCAGGGATAACTAAATTCAAGCATTGACTTAATTGGGATAATGGGAAAATATCCACTTAACTTGATTAAGAATAGGCCTGTTTTACAGTACAAAACATATAAGGGAAAACAAAACCACTGTCTTCAGTTGTCGTCAACTGTTGTCAATTATGACATGTCACAAAATCTCATGTAAAGGAATGGGTTAAATCACTTGCATAACCTATATCCTTGAATGTTCAAAGGTTAATCAGTGATTTTATTTAAAGGGACTATCTCACAGATTGTTTTCTGTGAGTAACAAATGCTAAAATAGTGGTCTAAACAGTCCTCATCTCTAGATAAATGACCTTCACCAAATTGTTATTTGATAAAAGTGCTAAAAATTTGTATTTCAATGAAGATTTATAACAAGTATCCATAGCTTTGAACGTTTTGATGGGAAAACTTGATATATTGATTTATGCGTTGGATTGGTAAGTCTTTGCCACACCTTGCTAGGATTTTGTTTTCATGATGTTTAACACTGTGCCAACAATCTCGCAGTTATGTTATGGCTGTCCTGGATCCACCAGTACTAGGCCAGGCTTTGAAGTAGCTTGCTGAAGGACACTCCGGGGAAGCTAGAGGTGTCGGTGGGACTCAAACCCGGGACCCCAAGGTCTAAGACTGCCAACTTAGCAATTGGGACACGCAGGACCCTCCCAGACCTTACCATTTGGATGATATTGTATGAGGAAAATAATTTTGTTTACAAATTAAACCGTCTAAATAATTCACTCTTTCTGTGAGGAAATTGTCCTCTATCTTTATCAGGGGTTTTAAGAATAGAGTTGAAAAACTTTTTAAATAAAATTGTTAATGTGAGTTTGTAGATTATGCTTTTTGTAATGATTTCCTTAGGAGACATTTTATTTGAAGAATACTAATATCTCAGAGATAGCAGCTCATTTTGGGATGACAGATGTTGTGACATTTGTATCTGCCCATATCGAAAGACAATTATTTTATTTTTGGGAGTTCATATAGGTTATCAGAGCAGAGGCCTGATAAGAGACTTTACCTCTTCATTCCTTAATTTAGCCTTTCAAGTATGAGTACTCAGGGCTTTCTCTTCTTATAAAACAAGGGCCTATATTTATAAAAAGGCATATTCCCAATTGGAAATTTCTTTAAAATGGTGCAGTTTTCATAAAAACTCAGTCATACCAGCTTTTTGGTTTCTCGATTCACCACTTTCAGTGATAAAACATGAAAAGCCCTGGTACTCATCGTTATTGTCTTTTTGAAATGAATCTGAGTCTGATGAATGTAACTCAAAATCAGATGTCTCAAATAGTTTAAGCAATAATGATACTTGTAAAAAAAAAAAGAAAGCCTTCAGAATGAAAACTTCATCCCAACCAATGCAGTAGAAGTTTAGATAGTTAATGTTATCATGAAATGAGTATTAGCCTATTTCATACAGCTCTTGAAACATAAGCTCAATGAGAATATTGTGCAGTTGTTTAGGAATCATGAATAGGTGTGCTGACTGCGCCATATGACTGTTGTCTGCTATTTCTATTAGTTTATTTGTGTGCATGTGAGTAAAACGGTTTTAAAGACTCATTAACCCAACAAGGGTTCAATGCAAGACTAAAGTAAGTCCTTCATATCATTTGAATCACTTACTGCACTGAACCCTCAAAATTACCTCTCATATGTTTAACTTTTCAATTTGTGCATTTTTTATTCTTTTTTGTGTAAATATCTAGTACTTTGTTTTCCTGATTTCAGCTTTTTACTCTTCCATTTCATTTCAGTTCAATCCATTTCAAGGATAGACACAAGGATTTTCCACCTCCGTCTCACCCCTCTAATGAAGATAGAAAGATCATCACATGTGTTGATGATTGTTGCTGATTGATGACCTGGAAAACGAAACTGACCAATGCTGCTTTGAGCACATCACCATTGCATTTTCCTTCAGAAGAACTGAGCGAGTCAGATATGGTGTCATTTTCATTGGCAGGACTTCACTGATATAGATACTTAAGGCCATAGGCCCATCAGTGCACAAGTAATAAACATTCAAGAGACAAACCATTATCGTGCTAAGCCTTAATGTAGGATATGGAAGTAATATATCAAATTTATTTAATAGCATATTCCTAGAGTTTCACTTCATTACCACATCTACCACAACAATGAATTGGCAAATTTTGGCGCTCTAGTTGGAAGACTCTACTAAAATAGGCTTAAGTGGGATGTGTAATCAGCTGTGTTAAAACTTTGTATAGAAAACTCAGTTTCTTGCCATTATGACTTTCATACACAGATAACACTGAGCTGTTCAGCTTTAGCACAATTTTACACAAAGTAGGCATTCCACAGAGTTGGAATTACACAAAGTAGGAATAACACAATATCTCCATCATGGATTTACGCAACAAGCGGCACTCGATCCTTTTGGAGCTGTTTGATGTGACCACAAATGCTGTTCCAATAAATACGACGGCAAATAGTACGGACGTACAGCCAGACAGTCTTTCAATTGACAAGCTCTATCCAGCAATTTTCCAATGCTTCGCCATCATTCTCGCTGGGTACATCGCCGGTCGAGGGGAGTTCATCAATACGCAGCAGGGCAAAGGAATCTCTGTGTTCGTCTCAAAGTTTTGTCTACCTGCGTTGCTCTTCCGTAGTATGGTGTCGCTTGATTTCAGCAAGGTGAACTGGAACTTTCTTTTAGGGATTACGATTTCCAAGTCTGCAGTGTTTTTTGCAGTGATGGCGATTACTTTACTAGTGAAGAGGCCCGTGCATTTAGGCTATGCGGGATTGTTTGCCATCTTTGCCACCCAGAGTAATGACTTTGCTGTTGGTTACCCTGTGTGTAAGTGTGAATATTTTTAACCATTCCTTTACCAACCTTGTTTAAAAACCTAAACAGACTAGTGAATCGCTACTTAAACTTACTTTAAAACCAGAGAATGGACAAGCGCAGAAAAAAGATATAGCATTTATTGACAAGTAAATAAGAATCTGATTTCAGCACTCTTGCTGCACCAAATTTTACTTAGAGATATATTGCTCGAAATAATGAAGCTCTATCAACATGGGGACATTTGAAGCATAATATTAAACTATCTAAATATATGGGTATATTAACTTAACCCAATGTTGTTGATTTTCATTTAGATACTTCCGATAACGAAAGAATTTGAATAAAGACTTTCTATACAAAATTTTGGTTAACATACAGTGAAATTTTAGAATATTGGTGGGTATATCACATTTCGTCGTTGTTCATAAGACTTGTTCAAATGACCCTTTCTTATAAGCACACCCTATGTGAGATTTAGAAAAAAGAAGTTATGGTCATGTTAAATGCACCTCTTATCAGCACCTAATTTCATTAGTTAAGTTTGAACTTATTTATTTTACATAAATTGTAAAAAGGTTCTTACAATTAAGATACATCACTCATGATTATGCTTATTGTATACATAACCATTATTCGAGCCAAATTTGGATTAATGAAATATTGCAAGGCAAATTCCGCTACTGATGGGATTCGAACTCTTGTGTCCCGAAGCCGATGCTCTTCCCCCAGGACCACTATCCTCCATTCATTTTTTAGTCATTAACCAAATACAATACTAAAACATTCTTTCAGTGAAAGCACTATATGGGGATTCCAACCCAGAGTACCTACAATACATCTATCTGGTGGCGCCCATCTCCCTCGTCTTGCTGAACCCAATTGGCTTCATCATGCTCGAGATAAACAAGCAGAAAATGCTGGAAACCGGCTCTGTGCCGATCACAGGTCAAGGTCGTTGTATACTCGTGTTCAAGGTCGTCAAGGATGTTCTGTCAAACCCGATTGTATTTATGGTGCTCATTGGGATTGCGGGGAATTTTATATTCAAGCAGAAAGTGCCGGAAATCTTGGATGATGTACTGCAAGTATTGGGTTAGTTCAGAATTCTTACTTTTATTTGATCATTTATGAAATAACTAGGATAGTTATGACTTATTTTATTATACAATGATTTTGAAACAATTTGTCACAATTTAGTTAAAACATTTCGCCTCCTGGATATATAACCAGAATTTGTGCCGAGTGTCGATGAATGAATGTTCACACAATGGACCGAACTACTTTCGTTATTAGAATCTGTCCCAAGGCTAAAGCTTAAACCCTTTGACCACTGTACTCCTTAATGTGTCGATGGTTGAAGAGTCAAGAAAGCACTGTGACAAAGAAAGAAATTGTTTGTAACAGTCCTTTCCTTCCAATATCACATATTATACTTTTTTATATAAACTTTATGATGAACTGCTACTGATGTATTCAAACTTAATTTACCTTCAAAAGGATATTAAACAGAACATCACTCTGTAAACAGAGCATCTTTCCCTTTTCCTATAACCTCTTACATTGTGATATCTGTCTTTAATGCGTCTACTGAAAAGACATTTGATAACAATCTGATAAGAGCAATTGGTTGTGATAAGCATTTTCTGCTTATGCCACAATGTTTCTACCCTTAACCAAAAAGTAAAGAGGCAATTATTTATTCAACTTCATTATTTTCAGACTGATGTTGCTTTTAATTCAGACTGGTCGCAAAGTCACAAATGAGACAAAAATCATTTGCCTTTTGTGCATTGAAACTTGAACCCACCACCTCCATTATTATTAGAGGAAAACTGGCATGAGCAATATTTTCTTTTCCTTTCTCACCATGAATACCAAAACTGTCAAACTGTGCAAGACTTGCAATTCCTTATGACTAAAAGGTTTTAGAATGAAGTATGATCTCTTTTTTCACAGGAAATGCATTTAGTGCTTCTGCTTTGTTCTATCTGGGCTTAAGTCTGGTTGGGAAAGTTCAAGGTCAATTGGGAATCAGCCTTGTGGTGCCCTTACTGCTGATAGCAGCTAAAACGTAAGTGAATATTGTGTTTAGAAAATCAAGCTTTTATGTTTTGGTTTATGGTACAATCAGTTGAAAAGTACATGACACACCTCTAGTTGCTGCTCAACCTTAAGACACTGAGAAAATTTCTTAAATTAGATTGTTGTGTTGTCTGCTCTCCAAAGCCTTAAATATCTGCTTAATTTTGAAGAGGAAAGATACTCAGAGTAGCAAACAGGCCTCTAACTCCAAAAACTAATGACAACACTGCTCATCGAATGAATTCCTAAGTTCTGATGGTAGCTCTTTACATACATTGTTTTGTTTCACACAGTGTTTTCAATAAGAATTGGTTGAACAGACCAAAACAATATCTGAACAAGCCACTTGGAGGTGGGTGTGTCCATGGGGATTATTAACGTGTCATGGAATTTGAACATTGCAAATACATTATTTGAAGTGGTTAATTTGGACTGCAGTCTGTTCTCATTGAGCACACTATTCACATAAAACTTCTGTTTGTTTCCAGTCTGCTGTTGCCCCTGATCACATGGCAGGTGGTTGGTGCCCTGGAGCCAGAAAGTGCCAACGGTTCCCAGTCTCTCAGCATGTATGGTTTCCTGTATGGCACGTTTCCAACAGCACCGTCTGTATTTATCTACGCTAGTCAGTTTGCTGTGGCCACGGATATAGTAAGGGTTTTCTTAATATTGGATAGGCAAGATGTTAAGAAAATGCACCAAAGGATGAAATGTTTATGTTTGGAATTCCTTGAATTCTTACCTTGTTTTCTATCCTTCCACAGAAATGTCATTCCATTTTATATGTTCAAAGTTTTTTTTGTAGAAATTCATTAACTCTTTTGCTGCCACTTTTGCTGTTTTGCAAGCCCTCGGAAGAATGCTAATCTCGCCTATCGGCAATTCATTTCCTTATTGCGTACTGATAAGTATTAACTTACATTGATTTTTAAGCAAGAAAAGAGACAAGTTTTCAAAGCATAGTCTATTTATATTTAAGAAACATCCACTGTTTACAGGTAGCTACAGGTCTTGTTGTGTGTACATTCCTGTCAGCACCCCTCATGTTTGTGTCGGCCAAAATGATGACAGTGGTGGTATACAGTGAGATGGACTACAAGACACTGCTCATGGACACCTCATTCGATCTCAGTGTCATATCTCTGATACTGAACGTAAGTCTCTTGATATAACTACAAATATGGTCTATCTCGTATTAAATGTGAGTCATATGTTTTAGATTTTTGAACTACAAAACACTGCTAAAAGACAGGTCTTTTGATCTTGGTTTGATATTTCAAATATTGAATGTAAGTCTCTTGCTTTAATTATCAATGTGATCTCTAATGTTTAAAGAAAGTTTTAAGCTATGGATTTCTGGACTATCAAACACTGCTGTAAGACAGGTCTCTTAATATTCTTGTATTGAATGTAAGTTTCATGCTATGACACCCAGTGGGGTCTCTTTCATTTTTAAAATAAGTCTTTTGCTATAGATTTCTTGACTACTGAATACCGTTAAAAGAGAGGTCCGTTAATCTTGATGGGGCATTTCTTATATTGAATATGAGTCTCGTGCTATGGTACCCAATTAGTTCTCTCTGTTTCCTTTTTAACTGCTGTAGAATTTTTATTCATCTTAAATGTAGGTTTCATGTTATAAGCTTACTTAGTACTTCACAAATTCACCTCACATTGATAAATTACCTATGGGTCTTTTCATTTTGACCAAAGTGGTTTTTATCTCATTTAATGTTAATCTTATGCGATGAATATACATTTAGAATGCAAGACACTGCTCTTTGGCAAGCTATTCTTAGCATCTAAATTCTAATCCTTATGTTTTCCAGACTATTAGAGACTGTATATGGTTGTGTTGTTCAATCTCTGCATGATTTTGATCGCGATTCCCTTGTTCTCTCTGCAGGTTTGGATCCTTGCCGTGTTATTCTTCAGTAAAAAGCACAAGAAGCTTCCACACCAGATCTTGATCCTGATGGTACTCACACAGGTATGTTAATTACCTCCCTTTTCTACCTCTGCTCCAGAAGACTTAAAACAATGGTATATTAATTACCTCCCATTGTCATTTCTGCTCCCCAAGACTTAAAACAATGGTATATGAATTACCTCCCTTTGCCATGTCTGCTCCAGGAGACTATAGAAACAATTGACCAATTGACAAAACCCCTCCCCAATGTTTGTCGGAGTTTTTCACTATAAGAGCTTTTGAAAGCAATATCCATGTACGAATATGCTTTTGTTTGCCGGAGTGCTGAATACACCTTTATTTGTCAAATTGTTATGAACATTTACTTTAAGGCATTCTGTTGATCGGTCAATTGTCAGGATTCTACGCTCCCTCGTAAAATTAATGGTCATCAGGGCCAGTAACTATCTAGACCAACTGGTCCTAGTTAAGTTTAACTTAAATCGACTTTGAATTAAAGAAACTGAAAATGGACTTTTGTTAAATAACAAAGTTTGTTCAAATCAATGTAAATCAATGTTTTAATGTTTGTTACAAAACGCTACCCTTGGGTTAAAAACGACCATAAAAGTAAGTCATTGTTTGATTGATATCATTTTTATTTCACTTTCAGTCCATGGCCTGTATTGGAATGATTGTGTACGATGGCGTGGATTCTAAGCTGGCCTGGAACCATTACCTTCAGTTTGTAACATCCCTAATTGGCGTGTTAGCAACACGGTGCCTGACAGCTGTCATGTCAATTTCCCTCTATCTCTTACATTGCAAGAGTCTCTGTTTTATGTTAAGAGTGAAGCTGTGGCTTTATCTATTTGGAATTGGGTGAGTAATTGTATTTGATTACAGAAATGTTCAAAATGTTTATTATAAACTTGTTTAATTCATAGTTGTCTTCTGCCACTTTTTTGCAAGCGTATGGACAGTAACACTCTGTCACTTGTTTGGTTTACCAATTGATTGCCCAGTCAATAACCTACCTATTCAGGCAACTGTGTTCTGTTAACATGTAATTGTGCTATACTGGACAACAGTGTTTGGGTGTATATTACATGATTTGAGCTTGCAGCCTGGTTATTTCCCTTGAAGTTCTCGGAGCAACCATGCCACAATTCAATCAAGTTTGTTAAACAGTGACATACAGGCCCACAGAGTGGTATCTTATATATTGTATTTGTAGTAAAATTTTGTATCTTTTTGTGTATACTTGTCACTATGATAAAACATTTACTATACTTTATTATAAAAAGTATCTGTATAACAGCTATAATATGTCAGTTGTTTCTATTTTTAGCATTCCTGTGCTTGGGACTGGTATTTCACTTTTGTTTGGTACCCACCAGACATAACACAACATTAAAAGTGTCTGTGTGATTGCTGTAACTCTCAATATTGTTTCTATTTTTAGCATTCCTGTGCTGGGGACCGGTATTTTACTTTTGTTTGGTACCCATCATCTACATAATGAGATAGACCCTTCCTTCCATTATGGCCAGGACCAGGTTCGTAATAAAACATTATTAGGGGGTACTGCATTGTGCAGATGTTAACCCTTATATTGCTAGAACCGACTTCATGCTTGTGCAAAAAGGTTAAATCCAGGCTAGCTGCCAAGTAAATTGGTGGCTCGCCTGTGATCTAACCTGTTTGACTCTCTGAGTATCCTTCCTCAACAAAATTAAACAGATATCTAAGGTTTTGGAAAGCAGATGACACAAAAATCTATTGTTAGAAAATTACCCAGCATTCTAAGGGTTAAGGTGTAGAATTTGTAACATGGGGGTTCTAGGTTCAATCTTAATCGGTGAGAGTATCCTAGGGCAAAACACAGCAGAGCCCTGCTTAATACTGGTGAAATCCAGGAAAACTGTAAAATAACTGAAATACTGTTGACGCAGGGTTAAAGCCCATGTAAACAAGTAATTAAACATAGTTTACAAAAGGTTCGATGCAAGACTGTAGTAAGTATGTTGCTTTTATGATGGACATGCTAGAATCTTGCATCAAACATTTGATTCTCATCATTTTGGAGGCAGCAGTTTTTATTAATTTTTCTTAACCTTTTAACATTTGACTCTCTTTGTAAAAGAGCTCTCTTTGTAAGAGTTAATCTCTGAGATAAAAGAACGAATTTCTATCAACGTGTAATCTCATTATTTATCACAATAGTATCGACTTGTTATAACAAAAAAGTGGTAACTTTTTGCTTATATTTCTTTTTTTGATAATCTTCCAGCTTCCGTCATAAATTGATGTGAAATATATAAGTTTAAAAACTAAACTAATGATTTATTTTCTTCAGGCAATCCTCTCTTTGATAATTCTCTCTGTGTGTACGGTTCTCAATATTACATTCCTGGTGTGGCGCCAGCGCAATGCCAGAATGAAACAAGAAAAAAAGACAAAGAAACATCATGCCCATCTCCATAGAAAGAAAAGTTTGCCGTCATCTAGAATAGAGGAGG
This sequence comes from Cerastoderma edule, assembly GCA_947846245.1. Lineage (NCBI taxonomy): Eukaryota > Metazoa > Mollusca > Bivalvia > Cardiida > Cardiidae > Cerastoderma > Cerastoderma edule. Next base: position 12,055,861 of record OX401414.1, on the reverse strand, counting down.
AAGACGAGGATGATATGTTAAGAGAAAAGCTCTTGCCAGGTGAGGGGATCCAAATGAGTTTTTGTGTTAAAATAATTTTCATGATTTTTCAATTAAATCAAGGCAAGAGTTCACTTATTTACACTTTCTTGTAATCTTTTAGTGTTTGGCTTGGAAAAAGTGCTGTGCCGTAGAAGTCATCACAATCAGACAATAATCTGCTATTACTAATCAAACTCTTGGATATGCGTGGCCCAGTGGTTAAGGTGGTGGACTTAATACTGGGGGGTCCCTGGTTCAAGGCCCACCAACACCTCTGCTGTTGTGGGATTTGCCTGATCCTAGAACTGATGGATCGAGTAAAGCTGTTACATAACTGAAAAATTGTTGATACAGTGTAAAACACCATACCACAAAAAGAAGGGAAGTCAAAATTAATCATTGGGTATTAAAGTTCTGATGGTATTTACCACACCACTTCAGGTCATGGGCTCTTTTTAACAATGAAGTGACACTTGAAGTTGTAGTCTCATTTATATGTGTCTCAAAAAATGGTTGCCATTGCAAATTTAAGCCCATTCTTAGGCAATTGCAAAGCAAATTCTATATTTCAAGTCATTTGATCCATAGAAGTTTTGAACAAGGAGTTGCTTATCCATCTCATCAGGCTAAGGCATGATACGTATAATTTATTTTAATTAGTTCAGTAATTAATAGAATACAGAAGTTTTAATAAATCATGCAATAGATTTAAAATGTACATTTTAACTTCATTTTGCCTAAATCTTAAAAAAAGTTAAAAAGTTGTTGGAATGTGGGGAGTATTACAATTCATCTGAAAAACTGTTTAAAATACAGTTAAACCACAAATAATTACCAAAACCCATTCGCTTTCAGATGAACCTGCGGAGAGAGTTCGATCGTCTAGTAGTACAAGCCTCCTAAGGGGTGGAGGTGACGGTCCCGCGGACGATACGCAGAGGTATAGGTCCACCTCCTGTCGTGATTGTACAGGAGGTTGTGATGATACCCTATACCAAAATGCAGGTATGTCTCGCAACAGTCAATTTGGGTTTAACCCTTTACCAAACGCCAAATTTTCGACTGTCCCAAATTTAAAGAGGTTGCAGACGACATATCAAAATGTGACGATATAGAAATAGAAAAATAATCTTCTGATAGGGCAGAAAACATTGTGGGAAAGGGAGAAATTGCTCTTTAAGAGCAATTACTACTTTTCCAACAATGGTTTCCAGAGGCGTCTACAATTAACTGATCAAATGCCGTTATTGTTTGCTAATGGGTTAAGAGACCATTGAAAAGGAGACAGAGTTGTTGTTTTTGCAAGATAACTAACCCTGCACCATTCGCGGCATGTTAGGGAATCTAATGCATTGTTGGAATTTAAGAACATGCTGGTATATAAATAGACAGTACAACTGACCAGTGGACGACAGTGTTTTTCACTGATTGGATGTGATTGTTTATTTTTGAGAGGTTAATTTGTTGGTTCATTACAACAGTTAAATTTGGAAATAAATTATTTAGAAAGCTCCTACCTGTATTACCTTACACCAATTGCTTATGAGCAGTCGGTTGAAACAAGTCTAAATGTATTATGAACAGATTTATAGATTCCTTCTCTCAGAAGACAAAAGAAAAGTAATTTCTTCTTAACACCAAAACTGATATTTTCCATGACAAAGGGGATAATTGCTTGCTCTAAATTTTTCACTGCACATCTATTTAATCTAACACCAATCAATTATCAAGACATATAGTATTAGTTCAACAAAGATTGAAATTTCTGCTTAATATTTATTAAGTACCAAATAAAGACAGCGGAACTATTTCATTGCAGCTCCCTTAAGCATTTTTACCCCAGAAATCTTGCTTTGAACCTTTAGACTATATTGATGATTCAATACTGTATGTAGTATGTGCATCAGGTGTGTTAAAGTTTTGCTAAAGTATCGCAGTGAACTTATGATGGATAGTTTTTTCCCTCAATGTGAAATTTACTGTTGAAGGGCTATAAGATTGTTCTCCATGGCCAAGTGGTTGGAATACAGAACTTGAAATCACATGCCCCCTCTCTGCGTGCGTTTAAATCCAAGTAACGGCATTTGGATTTATATGAGTCTTCCAACCAACTTACAGTGTGGCAATGGTTTGATCCGGCTTGACCAGTCCTTATGAGCAGTTGAGAATAGGATCTTCCTCCCTCTATGTGAGTTAGGCACTGCACCATAACTGTAATAATGTTGACGTGATGTCACTGAATTAATATAAGATAATTAAAAAATCATTGCAGTTCCACGACCTTCCACGAGCATTGAGGATATTGTACCGTTCCCCAACGACACTCGTAGAGGTATAAATCGCACAGAGAGCAGTGCGAGTTCGAGCAGCAATGAGTCATTTACGGATACGATATACGAACAATCCTGCCACAATGGAACATGTAATTACCAGCAGCGTAAACGCTGTGCGGGTTTGATTCGCTGCTACCATTCTATGAATGGACAGGTAGGAGTTGTCCTATTTCCTCATATGTGTTTAAAGGAAGAATACCCATAATCCTCCATTTTGAAACTCGTTCATTTGTCGGATTACTCTGAGAGTTCTTGGTATACATCGGTCGGCAACCGAACTATTCGGTTTGAAGCGTATAGTTTTGGCCCAGACAGCAAGGTCCTTATTGTGAATCTTTCTCATAATAGCTTGTTGAAATTTTAGCTCACAAAAAAACTAGTATTGCAATTGAGATTCTAGGGTAACAAGATTCTTGTGTATTTTGACATAAAGTTATAAACCTTTATTTTATAACGTAATGTGCCTTAATTATGCACTATGGCCCGTCTGCTTAAGAGGACTTGGAAAACCTCAGTAACAAAAAAGGATAAGTGGCCCGCGCTTGCAGAATGAAATAACCATTTGCCTCAATGGTTTCTACCTGGTTATCATAAAAGTGATTTCTCCTTTTTTGTGTGCGTGTTTGTATGTTGTATGCTTTGGATCAGTGACAAATTCACATTGTGGGAATTTTTTAGAGGGGCCTTAACCGGCTTACAGAGATTTCACATACTGGCAATTTTGCCTACAATAAATTATTATAATAAACCTATTAGATTATACCGTTCGAATATATAGTTATTGTATTCCTACAGCTGACCTTGACCTTTGGGTTCATATTTCTGTCTGCAGGTTCAGATTCAAGCAAGTAACGATGCCGAAGTCCAGATCAAGATACCCAAAATAAAGGATGAGTACCAAACTGAGAGATTTATTGTTTTATTGTTGGTGTTGCAGCTGTCTATGTTCATGGTAAGTCAAGGAGTGGGTTTGAAACTTGACGCATCGTTATCATGTGTTTTAGGAGTGAAGGTTGCTGTTGAAACTTTTAATAATAATGACATTCCATAAAGAGTGAAAATTCTGTGTCGATCATAGTAAAGAAATGGATTTTCCTGCTATGATTAAATCGTTTCATGTGTATTAGGGGGTGGAGATGGCCGTTCTGGTTTTAAAATGTTCTTTTCAACTAAATGTCCCTTGACAAATTATGTCACTTTTATTTCAATTGAAATGCCGGAACTATTGGCTTAACGCCAAATAGTTCCGGCCACAACCGATGTAAACTGAGAACGACCAAATTTATCTGAGGAAAGAAATAGTTTCAAAATGGCAGATTATGCATATTCTGCCTTAAGTTTGAAAAGGATGTTGTTGTGATGAAGGGTTAAAATCGTAATGATAGAAAGGTTATTGTCCTTTATTATCTATTATTGGTGCCTGTTGAACCTTATCGATTTGTATCTGAGGGGCCTTGGCCTAATAATAAAAGTATAGAAGATGAATTGATATTGAACCACCTTCTCTGTGTGGGTTGACTGCATATTGATTTTCATGAATGGCAGCTTCTTGGTTGACTAACGGAATACCACTGTTTCTACCTTACCTGACCAGCCCTTATCAAATCTGGTATTTTCCTCCAGAATAACAAGCCAGGCATAACAGCATAACAAGAATTGTTGGTGTGCTATTTGTGTCCATACAGTGGTGGCGAAATGTGCTTTTGATTTACTTGTCCATAAATGCCAAATCTTCATCTGCATATGGCCGTAAAATGGTTATTTAGTTAATTTTAGTAAAACTTCACTCGTCTGTAAAGATTTTTGTACAAGCTTGGAAACACGGACAATTATTTTTGCCACCCCTGCTCTATTTATAAGCCATATTGTAGATATAAATTTGTCTAAATATATTTTTTTATTATTATGCAGGGCTTATTTCTTTGTACTTGGAGGATATTCAACCACAAGACCACGGGTATATATGTAGAGATTGAGTTTCTGGACAGCTTTTTCAACTATGGACAGGTCAGTGGTAATGCTTACAAGAAAACAGGAAGGGGCTATCAGCAGACTGATTACTCAATTACTTCTCAAGCCAATGTAAAAATGAAAGATTGTTGATGCTGTGTTAAACCCCTACATACAAAAAAAATATTTATAACCTTTCCTAGGTTGTCTTTCTCTTAAGGAAGATCTCATTGAGACAATGGTGATTAATACTAGCGGGGCCTCCGTGGCCTAGTGGTTAGAGTACAGAACTTGAAATCACATGGCCCCTCTCCGCGTGGGTTCAAATCCTGAGAGGGATATGGATTTTCATGAGAGGCAGTCTCCCGACTGACTTACGAAATGCCGATGGTTCTACCCGCCTTGACCAGCCCTTATGGGCAGTTGAGTATGGGGTCTTCCTCCATCATTAAGAGTCGGGCATCGCTACATAACTGAAATAATGTTGATGTGATGTAAAACCCATATTAAAAGAAAAAATGAATACTAAAGAGCATATGGATTTGATTAGTAATTATTCCTGGTTGACTTATGGAATGCTGATGGTTCTACCTGGCTTGACCAGCCAAGTTTCGGGGTCTTTCTGTTGCGTTATACTGAGTTCTTGATTGGGGAATAAGAAATTTAAGATATCTAGTGGGAGTGAGGTGACTGGTCAACAAAGACTATTTTGTGATGAATTTTACTGTGATGATCTTATTAGTCGAGCATGTCTCAAATGATGTAGATGCAATGTTAAATCCATAGAATATACAAAAGTAAATGAAAAAGATAAGATAATTGTGTAAGTGTGCTGTGGAAATACTACCTTTTTATTTGATATCTACGTGGATTCAAAATACTGTAGCTGGATATCAGGATTTTATGAGAGACTGTCTCCATGTTGACCAGCTCTTATATGCAGTTTAGCATGGGGTCTTCCTCAAGTTGATATGAGCCAGGCATTGCAATATAACTGAAATACTGTGAAGATTATGTAACACCCTAATAAATGAACAATAAAGTGTAATGATGTCTTTATCATTCCAGTCATTGGTGATATTTGCCTTATTTGGCTTTGACACTCGGTTGATGATAATTCCATTTGTAAGAAGGTAAGACAGATTTTCTTTCATACAGTCAAAATTAGCATACACCACCATCAGAAATCTAGATAATGTTTAATTTTCACGGCTTTTTTATTGAGGTTTAAACCCTATTTTGTTGGACTCAGTTTTTAGGTTCAAGATTTTTCTAGGTTATTGAAACAAAAATATACTTCATGAACAGTTTATCTCGAGTAATTTTCATCAGATGTGACAATCAGATCAGAAAATGGCGGCATCTGTGGCTTAGAATACTGGGTACCACTTTACTAAACATTTATGCTAAATCACAACAACTTTCCCTTTTATTTATTATATAATGCAAGGTACCAAGTCTCTGAGACACCTCCAATTATGTGTCACCGGACAGTTTTGTACTTCTGTTAAAGATGATATCCATGTTTATCAGTTTTTATTCATACAAGTTTTTACCTTAATCCTTTCATTACCGGACCTTGTGATCCTCTCATATACCAAGGGAAAATGGGAAAAAGACAGAATTTACCCCTGCACCACCTGTAATAGACGCTCAAAAGACGTCACTGATTCATTAAAATCGATATCACGTTTCACAGTACACTATATACTAACCTTCTATACTCTAGCGTGTACCTAGTTCTTCTATACATACAACCATATTACACCGTTTATTAATGGCAGATATGGTATATAAGACTAGATAACCTGACATGCTCTTTTAAAGTATGACCGCCCGGAATCTGAACTCATCGGGTTTATCCAATAAAAAAACCTCTGACATGCCAGGTATTAAGCCACCAGGACTAATCCGGAAACCAGCATAATGATTATTTTTTTGCGGTTACCTACGTTCATTGACCATACGGTAATCCAACATTCACACCTTTGGCAAATTCGCACGTATGCTTGATCACATAATGTCACAAAGTGTAGTGTAATGAAAGGTGTTGATTGTTTGTAAATCAGCCATTTAGTCAGTCAACTGGTCTAACCTAATTGTAGTTATTGTCGCGTGCAGAAAGTCGAATTTGTAAAAGGTATTAACTCGCTGCATTGACAGCATTCAGGAGACAATGTCTGGCAATCATTTTCAACTATTACGTTTTTTTTACTTCATAGTAATTATTATGAAAAACGGTGTAAAGGTAAACATTTCACTGGAAACTCGTCGATTGTTTATTCCAGCTTATTCGTTAATAGGAACATTACTCCTGGGAACGAAAGTGTTCGGATAAACGAGGCTCGACTGGAGTAGCAATTGGTCTACATGTATATGATTATAAATGGAGGGTTTAGACAGCCACTATCAGAAAGTATTGGGCAGTCTATCTGATAGAGTATATTATTATGATCTCTGCAATTTCCCTGACCTGTAGTTATTTATGCCATGATTTTGTTTGATAGATTATGTTGGTGGAATTGTTGCATATGTATCTGTAAACTAACTAGGTGAGATAGTTTCTTTTCTTTTCATCAAGAACCCTGGGACTTTTGGAATCTATGTTGGTGTTTACCCCTTTAAAGGTGCCTGTTCACAGATTTGAGGAATTTGAAAGCTGCACAACAGCTGTATTGTTATATGATCACTATGAGAAATAGTCATTGAAAGCAAAATTAGATTGCTGTTTATTCTTTAAAGTATGTGTACAGTGAATGAACATGTGTTATAGTTCAAAAGTGTGACACTGCTTTTGAGATCAACCACATATAAACTGTACATACCTAGATCATTTGATGCATCATGAATTAGTTACCGGTATGCTTTCAATAGCTACTTTAAATTGTGAATCATAAAATAATACAAAACTATAATGATTCGACCACATTTTATTTTGATTTTCGTATTTTCTCTTCTGTGAAGAAACACCTTTAATCTTATTGTCTGCAGACGTTTTAGAAACCACAAGAGTGTGCAGGCGACATTTCAAAATGTGATGAAATTGGAAAGTAATCTTCAGATAGGGCTGAAAACATTGTGGGAAAAGGAGAAATTGCACGTCATGAGAAATCTCTCCTTTTCCCATAGTATTTTTCAGCGTCGTCTGTGGTTAAATGTTGTTATTGTTTGGTAAAGGGTGAATTACAATTGTTCCTACCAAGAATTGCAATGTAAAATGTTTTCTTGCCATTTTTGGATGTCTGCTGTTGCTTTCAATTTGGACATGTCACAAGTTCCAACATGAGGGAATGGGTTTATATGTTTTTAGCTCACCTGAGCACGTAGTGCTCAAGGTGAGCTTTTGTGATACCGAGATGTCCGTCGTCCGTGCGTCCGTGCATGTGTCAACAATTGCTTGTGAACACTCTAGAGGCTACATTTATGATCCAATTTTTATCAAAATTGTTCAGAATGATTGTCTCAATAAAATCTTGGCCAAGTTCGAAACTGGGTCATGTGGGGTCAAAAACTAGGTCACTAGGTCAAATAATTTAAAAAGTTTGTGAACACTCTAGAGGCCACATTTTTGGTCCAATTTTGATGAAAGTTGGTCAGAATGATTGTCTCAATAAAATCTTGGCCAAGTTCGAAACTGGGTCATTTGGGGTCAAAAACTAGGTCACTAGGTCAAATAATTTAAGAAGTTTGTGAACACTCTAGAGGCCACATTTATGGTCCAATTGTGATGAAAGTTGGTCAGAATGATTGTCTCAATAAAATCTTGGCCAAGTTCGAAACTGGGTCATGTGGGGTCAATAACTAGGTCACTAGGTCAAATAATTTAAAAAGCTTGTGAACACTCTAGAGACCACAATTATGGTCCAATTTTTATCAAAATTGGTCAGAATGATTGTCTCAATAAAATCTTGGCCAAGTTCGAAACTGGGTCATGTGGGGTCAAAAACTAGGTCACTAGGTCAAATAATTTAAAAAGTTTGTGAACACTCTAGAGGCCACATTTATGTTCCAATTTTGATGAAAGTTCATCAGAATGATGGTCTTAATGAAATCTTGGCCAAGTTTGAAACTGGTTCACGTGGGGTCAAAAACTAGGTCACTAGGTCAAATAATTTAAAAAGCTTGTGAACACTCTAGAGGCCACATTTATGGTCCAATTTTGATGAAAGTTGGTCAGAATGATTGTCTCAATAAAAATGTTGGCCAAGTTTGAAACTGGGTCATGTGGGGTCAATAACTAGGTCACTAGGTCATATAATTTAAAAAGCTTGTGAACACTCTAGAGACCACAATTATGGTCCAATTTTTATCAAAGTTGGTCAGAATGATTGTCTCAATGAAATCTTGGCCAAGTTCAAGACTCGGTCATGTGGGGTAAAAAACTAGGTCACTAGGTCAAATAATTTAAAAGCTTGTGAACACTCTAGAGGCCACATTTATGGTCCAAATTTGATGAAAGTTGGTCAGAATGATTGTCTCAATTGAAATATTGGCCAAGTTTGAAACCGGGTCATGTGAGGTCAAAAACTAGGTCACTAGGTCAAATATTTGAAAAACCTTGTGAACACTCTAGCAGCTATATTTTTGGTCCAATTTTGATGAAAGTTGGTCAGAAGGATTGCCAAAATGAAATCTTGGCCATGTTTGAAAGTGGGTCATGTGGGGTCAAAAACTAGGTCACTAGGTCAAATAATTTAAAAAGCTTGTGAACACTCTAGAGGCCACATTTATGGTCCAATTTTGATGAAAGTTGGCCAGAATGATTGGCTCAATGAAATCTTAGCAAAGTCCGAAACTGGATCATGTGAGGTCTAAGACTAGGTCACTAGGTCAAATATTTGAAAAACCTTGTGAACACTCTAGCAGCTATATTTATGGTCAAATTGTCATGAAAGTTGGTCAGAATAATTGTCCCAATGAAATCTTGGTTGGGTTTGAAACTGGGTCATGTGGGATTGAAAACCAGGTCACTAGGTCAAATGCTTGAAAAACTTGTGAACACTCTAGCAGCTATATTTATAGTCCAAATTGTCATGAAAATTGGTCAGAATGATTGTCTTAATGAAATCTTGTTTGTCAAAAAACATGGCCACCAGGGTGCGTTGAAATTTGAACCTGTTTGCATTTTCACTATATACATGTATAGTAGAATTTTTAACAAAATACATCAATATCAATTTGGATGTCCAAATATGCCAAAATGATAACCACAAAATGGCAACAATAGGTCATACTGGACAAAAGTGCAGGCTGATCTTCGTACATACATTCTGTAAAAGTAAAATATTCAGTTTACGCATTGTAAGAATTATGTACCATTTTAGTGTCCCACATCAAGCATACAGTGTCCAACTTGTAAAATGGGAATAAAAAAAAGGTCAATGCATAGAAGCACCAGAAACTCTGTGTAAAACTTAAAAGCGATGTTTCTAACTATTCTTCAAATAGGTAGTACTCTCAGGTGAGCGGTTTAAGGGCCATCATGGCCCTCTTGTTTTATGGCAGAATTTGTTCAGGCAGCGGAATTTTGTCTTCCTAATTGTAAAAACTGATCTGGGTCCTGGGTTCAAGCCCTACTGTCTCATCTGGTTTCTCAACCCATTACCAAACAATAACATAATTTTACCAGTTTGTTGCAGACGACTCTGGAAAGCATTGTGGGAAAAGGAGAAATTGCTCTTAATGTGCAATATTTCCTTTTCCCACAAAGTTTTCTACCCTAACAGAAGATTATTTTTCAATTTCATCACAAAATGAAATATTGTCTGCAAACTCTATCAAATTGGAACAGTCAAAATATGGTGTTTGGTAAAGGTTTAAAGGAGTGTCCTTTGGCAAGTCACTTCAGAGTCCTGGCCTAGTACATGGGAATCCAGAAAAGCTTTAACATAACTGAAAAATTGTTGCCAAAATGTAAAACACCATATTAGTAATAAATTGATATACATTTTGCAGATGTCATTTTCAAATGACACAAGGTTGGAAGATTTCTCAGTTTTTTGGCCATAGATTCTGTTGCTGGAATTGTAGAAACTGGTTGAATTTTTCTTTCCTTTTCCTTCAACCATTACAAAAAGCAAATGAAGTTGTGAAAATATTAAAGGATTATCATACAGAAGAGATGGAAATATCATTGGAAGAGGAAACATTATTTGTCCTTTAATGATTTTAAACATTATTGACAGCTACTTTTAAAATTCCTGGGAATGTTGGTTGAAAGAGATTTATTACAGCAATCCTTTCATGCTTTTTGCAGAATTCCAAGCCTTGTTACTTTGTATACCATTAATGTTGGTAGTTTGATATTTTTTTTTATAAAAACTTCACTTTACTGCATCTGCTAAAAAAGTCTTTAAAAAACCACTGTGAAATAATGATAAATGAGCAATTTATCACTATGGTTTCTACCTAATATCACGAAGAAAGTTTTTTTTTCCTTCTATTGTTTGTCATCTGCTGTTGCATTCAATTTGGAGGAGTCATAAATTCCAATATTGATAAATGGGGTAAAAGGTTGGAATCTAAGAATTCTTCTATTGCATTCTGTATACTTGTGTTATCACACTTATAGTGGAAGTTAAAAGAAACCATAAGGTTTTACGTGGCTAAGTGGTTGAGTGTTCCTTAAATACAACTGGATTAAAAGTATCTTGGCAAGACATTTCAAAGTCCTAGCCTGGTACTGGTGAATTGAAGGAACACCATGATATAAATAAAAATCTGTTGACCCAGCATTCAACACCATACCAAAAGGTACAGATTATGACCAAAACATCTTTACTGTGACAGGCAAATATTTTGTTTGTGATTGCAAAGGAAAAAAAATAAGATTTTGGTGATCTTTAGTTGTTTAATGTAGTACTTGCAAAATGGCGGAACGAATTTCAGTCATATTGTAATGAATTATGATTCATGTATTTGTCATTATGGTTTCAAGTGGCATTGATCATATTTTTCAAGCTTTTTATGATGTTATATTGTATTTGTTAAGGCTTTTAGTTTTCAGATATCCATGAGAATTTTTTTCAGAATACATATTAGTACTGATTTGTCTTAACATGACAAAGAAATATTTTTTGAGTCAGATTTATTTTTCTCAACTTTCTTTATTACTAGTCATAATTGGACAATTGTTCAGAGGTAAATTTCATATGCGGCTTTCCTTCTTTTATTGTTTTGTTATCATATGTCTTCTTATAGTCAATGTTCTAGAATTCTTTGGAGTCTTTCAAAAAGAAGCAAATACCTTCATGATATTAAGTCAATTATGTTTCTGGGATTCACATATTTAAGTTTTTTTCATTAAAACTCTATACTTTTATTCAGAAGCTTATGCTTAAATTGTGAAATGGGCTAGCTTTTAATTGATTTTGAATTGGCCTTGAAGCTTCGCAATAAGTCAAAGTTTCCTTGTAATGCACACTACAGAGCTTACAAAAAGGCATTTTAGATCCAAATGTCAAATGTCTTTGACTTGTAAAAAAAATCATGATAGAGTAGAAATCATTGTGGGAAAAGGAGAAATTGCTTGTCATGGGTAATTTCACCTCTTCCCACAATGTTTTCCACAGTCGTCTGCAACAAAATGGTTAAATGTCGTTATTGTTTGGTAATGGGTTAAAGGGTTTGTTCCAAACCCATTCAGTGCAAGACTTTTTTGTTGTTGTGTGGTTGGTGATTCCTTAAAAGTTACTGCTGAATTGGCAAAACACATGGCACCAAGTGCAAGTTAGTTGTTATTGTAAATGTGTATTTTGTGATAAATCTTGTGATTTGTGATATCTTTGAATATTATTTAGTGATAATATTTCTTGTTGTGATATTGGTAGTTTTTCATCTTGAAATCTTTATTCATTCTGTGGTTGTATATCAATATTGTGCTATATTGTGATAAAATTTACAAGTATAAATGGTATTTTTATTGCGTGTGCTTATGTTAAGTTGAATTTCTATTAAGCATTGAAATTTTCAACAATTTATAAGTTGAGTACAGGATAAAAAGCATAATTTTCCCGGAAACAAGGTAGTTTTTTCATTTCACAAAAAGCATCTCTCAAGTTGATCACAAACTATGTGTCATCTGCTAAAAAGTTATATTTTAGAATCCTTGTTCATCAAAAATAATTCAGGTATTTTGAGTTGTGTAGAGTCTAAAAATTGTCTAGGATATAAATGACTAGGTGTATTATTATATGTCTGTATATTGGAATATAAATGCATCTGTTTATTTGAATGTAAAAAACTCAGATGTTTTGGCTGTTTTATGACAAAGAACCTTGAAAATATTGTATTCTTAACCCTTTACCTAAAACCAAATATTTGACTGTCCCAAATTGAAAGATTTTGCTGACGACATCACAAAATGTGATGAAATTAGAAAATAATCTTTTGATAGGGCAGAAAATATTGTCGGAAAAGGAGAAATTGCTTGTTGCAAGCAATTTCTCTTTTTCCCACAATGTTTTCCAGACTTGTCTGCAACAAAGTTGTTAAATGTTGCTATTGTTTGGTAATGGGTTAAGCAATAAGGTTTTTATTACTTGACGACTTTGGTTTAAGTGCTACTCATATAGGCATTATTTTCTATCCAAGCAGGCAAAACATTTAGGCTTCCATGGCCTAGTGGTTAAAGTACAGAAGTGGCCTCCGTGGCCAAGTGGTTGGAGTGCAGGACTTGAAATCACATGGCCCCTCTCCGCGTGGGTTCAAATCCTGAGAGGGATATGAATTTTCATGAGAGGCAGTCTCCCGACTGACTTACGGAGTGCCGATGGTTCTACCCGCCTTAAACAGCCCCTATGGGCAGTTGAGTATGGGGTCTTCCTCCATCATTAAGAGTCGGGCATCACTACATAACTGAAATAATGTTGATGTGATGTAAAACCCATATATAAAAAATATAAAGTACAGAACTTGAAATCAAATAACCCAGCTCTGCATTGGTCTATGACTATGAGAGATAGTTGGAAATTGTAATATAGCTCAAAGACTGTTTAGGTGATGTAAAGCCAGAATAATCTATCCAAACATTTGTTGATCACACAAGAAAAGTTATATGTGAGACCTGGTGCTGAAAAGTTACTTCTTAACCCTTTACCAAACAAAAATAACATTTCACCAGCTTGTTGCAGATAACTCTGGAAAACATTGTGGGAAAGGAAGAAATTGCCAATTTCATTACATTTTGGAAAGTTGTCTGCAAACCCTTTCAATTTGGAACAATAGAAAATTTGGTGTTTGGTAAAGGGTTAATCAATTGCTGCAGGTATGTAAAACAGAGTGGAAGTGAAATGATTGTCTAATTGATTAATTATGTATAATCTATTTATACCAGGTGGAGAAAGTGTCTATATGGCACGGAAATGGTTCCCATCCCGCGGCAATCTGAGCTGGCGGAGGAGGATAAACTTATCTGTGATCGGTTCCTGAAATATCATAAAGACAACTGCTTTCAAGATATTGTTAGAGATAAAAAGTAAGTTTAACATTTAATTAGATTGCTTTTATCATATTGTTAGAGATATAAGGTTTGTTTGATATTCATATTGCTAGCTTTCAAGATATTGTCAGAAACTGAAAAAAGTGAGATTTTGGCCCCCAAAACAATTAGACTTGATGACTCCTATACCTATACTCTCTTTCATGAGATGCAGTCTCTCGACTGACCTTTTGTATGTTAATGGTTCTACCTTGCTGGACCAGCCCTGGGTCTTCCTCCATCATTTAAAGTCCACATTGCAGCATAACTATAACACTGTTGAAGTTATGTAAAACCCCATTCTAAAAAGATAAATAAATACCCATACTGTCATTTAGGAGGGGTCCTGTGTGGCCCAGAGGTAAGGCTGGCTAAAACTAAAAGGTAAAAATTGTTGTCTCTCTCTGTATGTCTCATGCCTGTTTTTCCTGGTCGTCCCATTTTTTGGGTAAGCAAACCCAAATAAACCATTAATGAGGCCGAGGGGACATAGGATTGAGGAAAGTGTGTGTTATTAATTAAGTTAAATATGTGTGAGAACGAAATCTGGATTTCACTTTAAGTAATCAGTAGGCAACCTTAAAAGTGTAGATGAAATGTATTTTTATGATAGTGTGTAGAAACCATGGAGACTAAAGAAGAAATTGATTGTAACAAGCAATTTCTTCTATATTCACGATGGTTTCTTACCGGGGGTATATCTATGACTGCAGATGCATAAATATATGATATAAAGGAGAAAAGGATTAAAACTCTCATTCTAAATATTGGAGAGTCAGGGATAAACCATCTCATGGGTTAATCGTTTTATAAATTCTTTCAGGTACAGATTTAGAACATACAGTAAAGTATTCTGTGGAACGTCGCTCTGTGATTGGCTGATTGAAGTGGGCCTGGCCAGGGACAGGCAGGAGGCGGTCTCTTATGGAAGGACCCTCCTGATTGGCCAGGTCATAAGTCATGTGACCAAGGAACATGACTTCCATGACATGCCCTATTTCTACAAGTTCCTGGAGGATGAGGAAAAGGACTGAAGCTCTGGGCATAGGAAGTCCAGATATTTGGAAATGACATGGTTGCTTTACTAGCTAATCACATTTTAAATTTCTTTTGGTTCCATGTTACATTCCATTAGTAATCAATAGCTCCCTTAAATGACGGGATGTGACTGTTCTAGATTTAAAGCAACGGCAGATGACAATGATAACATGTTAACTAATAAAACATGTTTAATGTGATATTTAATAGTGGTTATTGTGGATGTCTTACAGTTTCTTCTTTTGTCACAATGATTTTTATGTTTCCTTGCACAGATGTGTAAAAATAGGTTCTGCATTATGAAACAATTTAAAGCATCCTTTTTTTATTCTATTTTCATTTTTTGAAATCTACATACCCTTGATATAGTTGCCGAAGTAGGAATGAGGGTAATATGCAAACTGACGATGAAACATGTATGAACTATTTTAAATGATTTTTGATAGAAACCGTTGCAACTAAATAAGATATGGCTTTTTTTCCTTTAGTCACAGTAATTTCTTCAGGCTTTGCTGCAGGTAACTTCAAGGCATTATGGGAGTAAGAAGTAATTTTTCAATCTGAACCCTTTACCAAACGCCAAATTTTTCAACTGTCCAAAATTGAAAATCTTTGCAGACAACATTTTAATATGTGATGAAATTGAAAAATAATCTTCTGATAGGGCAGAAATCATTGTGTGAAAAGGAAAAATTGCTCGTTACAAGCAATTTCTTTCTTTCCAACTATGTTTTCCAGAGTCTTCTGCAACAAACTGGTGGAATTTCATTATTGTTTGGTAAAGGGTTAAGGAATGAAACGGTGACAGACTTTTTTTGACTTGCTTCACTTTTTACTTCTCATTAAACATTAACGAATAATAAGGGGTCTTCTGCTGTTTGAAATTATTGTATGAAAAGGAGAAACTTCTCATTTGAACAATATTATCTTTCTGTTTGCAATGATGATATTATCATATAACAAGTAGAGCATCTTTCAATTCTGGTTCATTTGCAATTTCTTTTAATTTTAGACATTAGAAAAAATCCTGTGAAATCATTTTGTAGAAGTGTGTAGATTTAGTGAATTTTTATTTATACATATAAAATGCTCAGAGTTATTTGATGGCATAAACGATAAGTTAAACAAGCTCAATTTTGTTTTATTGCCAGATTGTAGATGGAAGCGAAGCTGTTATCTTGCCACTTTATAAACAAATTCTCTTTTATTTATATGATTATGAATTTGCTTATGTTGTCTATTTTAAAGTTAGGTTTGTTTCATTACGCATTTAAACTATCTCCACTTCATAAGTGAATTTTGATTGTTGCTGTATTGTGATTATATTTTGTGATATTGCTACTTTGAAAGTGATCTTTGTTTCATTTTTATATTGTAAGTAGATTTTGTTATACTGTTGTAACTTAAGTGAATTAAATCATTCATTGAACTGACATCGATCATGAAAATGTTCAACTCACTGCAAAGTCATTTTATACCTGTTTTCTTCGTTCAAAAGTAAAAGAGCTTTAAGATGGTGAAATAAGTGTGTTTAGAAAAGATACATCCCCTGGCCCAATGATAAATTAATAAAGAGCTTACTGCATAAGTCTTTTAAAAGGGACTGTTTGGTAAAATGCGTATTGACTCATGTAATAACCATATATACTCACTTGGGAAAATCTCATGAGTTCCAATAGGTCCTGGGTGGTCAAGTGGTTAAGGCTGGTGGACTTGTAAATCGGGGGTTCCAGGTTTGAGTCCAACCAGTGCCACTGATTTTATTTAAGTATCCTTTTGTGTAACACCTCAGAATCTGAGCCTAGTACTGGTGAATCCCAGGAAAGCTGTTTTATGACTGGAAAATTCTTGGCATTATGTTTAACCAAAATAATGATTTCAAACAATTAAGCTTCTATTGAATAACATGTTAGACAATGCTTACAAAGTTTTGATGTATTATTAGCTGGACTTGACTATTCATTAAAATGTCTCAGTTGTGTTATTTAAGCATAAATGTTTTTTGACTACCAAGCAATCCTGCTATTTTGGGGTAGAAAGATATTTTAATCTCTTAGTTGGATCAAGAGATTTTATTTTTAGGAGGAGTTTTCTTCGCTTTCAAACAATTTCTCTTTTTTATTGAAAACAAGATTTCTACATTTTGTTCAACTATTTGTGCTTTCATCAAATTCTTTTAGGTTTGAATGACAGAAAATATAATTAAAATAATCATTTTTATACACATGTCTCTTTCTGCTACTATGGAAGTCGGTGACAAACTGTCTCTTTGTATTTAAAATTCAACAATTCCCAATTAAGCTGCAGGTTTTTAACCCTTAGAATGACAGGTGATTTTCTAAAAATAGATTTGTGTGTCTTCTGCTCCCCAAAAGCTTCAAATATCTGCTTAATTTTGATGAGGAAAGATACTCAGGGTAGCAAACCGGTTAGATCACAGACCAGCTGCCAATTTACTTGGCGGCTGGTTTGGATCTAACCTGTTTGCATAAACATGAAGTCGGTTCCAGCACTATAAGGGTTAAAGAAATACGGACTGAACCACACTGAATTCTTTTGTTTTGTTGATATGTCAGCCATTTTTATATGCTTATAATCATGATTAAAGGGCTCCATAATTATGTGAGATCACATTTGGGTAGAGTGTGTGTACAATGTATATATACATGTATATAATTATATGAGATCACATTTGGGTAGAGTGTGTGTACAATGTATATATACATGTATATCTGTTGTTTCTCAAGTATAAAGCAAGATATTTTGGACATTCTTCAAAAAGCATTTCTGGGCTTGTTTCAATCGTTTTATTTGATTGTTTAAGCTGCATTTATTGATGTATCCATGATATTTTTGCCTGTCAAGACAATAACGAGGCAATTGGAGATTTCTCGGGGTTTTGTTTTGGTTATTTTTTAGCAAAATCAGATGACATTTCTAAAAAGCAAAAGAAACAAAATTTCCTTGGTGGTGTAGGCAATTGAAACATGTGCAAGTTTTTTTTTATTTTTAAATCGTCCACATCATGTGAATTGAAATGCAAGCACTTGAAGAAAAAAAGCCTTCAGTTATTATATCCTATACATTTCTGTAATTGCTCTGGGTATAAGTTCTAGGCTGGATATAAAACTGCGTGACCCAGTGGTTAGGGTGGCAGACTTAGAACTCAGGAATCCTGGGTTTGAGCCCCACTGACACCTCTGGTTTTGTGGGAGTAACCTTTCCCAGTCACTTCAGAGCTAGTGAATCCAGAAATTGTTGATATGGCCTTAAACACCATGCAAACAAAAAAAGTATGAAACAAGATGTCCATCATACAAATGACTTAAAATCTATTTACAGAGGACCTTTTGTAGTTATCTGGACAAAGGGATTATTTGCTCATGATGAGCAAATAATCCCTTTGTCTAGATGATTACAATATTTATCATGGACACTTTGTGCTCTACATGAATTAGGTTTTCATGTTGCCTACAATATATTATTGAGGTTTACCATTATCTGATTATCCCAACACTTTGCTTAGAACTGCAGTCTCACACATATGCATAGAGTTGTGTTGTTTTGTCTTTTTTTATTTGGTGCAATAAACGCGTTATATTTATATTATTGAGCGATTGCAGTTAGTCAATTAAAAAGTGGCATTTACATTATTTATAAATTGTTATTTGTTCTCTCTTAGCCTAGCCCTGACAAGATTTTCAAAGCATTCAGTACCTAAACTTGTATTTGAGTTTTTCTTCAAATATTGTTTCAAATGGATGAAAGGTTACATCTTAATCATGACTGTTCTTTGAGATTTAGCCTCTTTAGAAAACAAAGGATAGGGGCCTCCATGACCTAGTGGTAAGAGTACAGAACTTGAAATAACGTGTCCCCCCCTCTGTGTGTGTTCAAATCCCATTGACTAATTACATTTGGATTTTCATGAGAGGTGAATCATGAATGCAGATACTACCGGCTTGACCAGCCCTTATGGTCAGTTGATTATTCGGTCTTCCTCCATCATTAAGATTCGGGCGGCGCAACATCACTGAAATAATGTTGATGCGACGCAAAACTTATATGAATAGTTAAATAAGAAAAACAATACAGCTAAATAGTCCTTGTAACCCTTTCAAAGACATATTGATATGTAAATAATAAGACCATATATTACAAATAATTTGTTTTAGTTTTGTATAATAACATGTTTCACCATTCTTACAAAAAGAACAATTATAATCCATTTTGGCGCAATACTGATTATTGATTACATTAGCTTGAACATTATTCTGTTATACCTTTTTAACCCTTATAGGGCTGGAACCCACTTCATGCTAATGCAAACAGGTTAAATCCAGGCCAGCCGCCAAGTAAATTGACGGCTGGCCTGTGACGAAACCTGTTTGCTACTCTGAGTATCTTTCCTCAACAAAGCTAATCAGGTATCTTAAGTTTTGTAAAGCAGACGACACAAAAAACTATTTGAGAGGATTATCCAGCATTCTAAGAGTTAAAGATCTTTCAAAATCAGAACAGGGAAAAAGTTTGTTGGAACAAGTAAAAGACAGTCATTATACATGTGCAGTACAAATATATTTTCAAAGAAAATAATTTGTTGATTTAGTCTTGCAATAAAGCCTTGTTTTGCTCAAACAAGCCAGTCTCTTGGACCACATTTGTGCCATGTTTGATGCCATATATCGGCTTATATTCTTCGTTGTTCATTGAAGTAAATCCGACATGAATTTTAACAATATAAACATATAAACAAAAGACGATTTTAGTCGTTTGGTAGGTTGTTGGTATGGAAAGCAAAATAAGAATACTTTTAAACAGATAACACTTAAAATATTTATTTTTCACAATGTCTATAAAAGGAACACCAACAAGAAGCCAATGAGCAAATAAGCTTAGAAGCACAAATACTAACATCAAAACAATAAGTATCTCAAGTCTTCCTTACTGTATTCCACGTAACTATGGTGGCAGTTTTAATTGTTGCCATAGCAACACTGTTGGTAACCGCTTCTTATGTCGCCGAATCTTCGTATTTCATTTTGTGTGCTACTTCCGGTACATCAAGCTTCACATGCTGATGGGTTTCATCACTATTTGTTATTTTTTCAATGAGATTATTTTATCTCAATTGCATGTGTTTTAATAGCCTGGGGTCCTGGTCCGTGCTAATACCCCGCAACAGTACCTGGTTTACACACGGGCCAGGCATAAGGCTAGCATTCGAACCACAACACCCGCATGATGGTTTGAAGCCATCCTGGGGTACTCACCTGTCGAGTAAAGATACTCAACGAAGTGATACGCAGAAACATCATGTAGATACGATGTCGTGGCTATTTGTAGCAGGTATTTTGGGTTCCCCGGCGAGTCTTAGACACGCCAAGACGCAAGGTAGAAATGCTGCTTCTAAGAAGCATGACCGAACAATAACGAAATTTGACCAGTTTGTTGCAAACGACTCTTGAAAACACTGTTGGGAAAGGAGAAATTGCTCTTAGCGAGCAATTTCTCCTTTACCCACAATGTTTCCTGCCCTATCAGAAGATTATTTTTCAATTTCATCACATTTTGAAATGTCGTCTGCAAACTCTTTCAATTTGGGACAGTCAAAAATTTGGTGTTTGGTAAAGGGTTAAGTAAATATCATACTGACAAAAGATGTTACATCTCGTGAAAAGCTCAATTTTACGATTATTTAATCGAATATTAACAATAGATGATTTTAATCGATGGGTTGGTTGTTGGCATGGAAACTAAACTATAAGACTATTAAACAGATAACATCTAAAAGATTAATTTATTACAATGTATAAAAGGAACACCGACAAGAGGCCATGAGCGAGTAAACTAAAAATAAGAAACAATAACATCAAAACAATAAGCATTACAAGTCTTTGCTACAGGATTCCATGTAACTATGGTGGCAGTTTTAATTGTTGCCCTAGCAACACTTGGTAACCGCTTCTTATGTTGCCGAATCTTCGTATTTCATTTTGTGTGCTAATTCCGGTACATTAATTTCGTCACATCCTGATGGGTTTCATCACTATTTGTTATTTTGTCAATGAGATTATTTCATCTCAATTGCATGTGTTTTAATAGCCTGAGGTCCTGATCCGTGCGTATATACCCCGCACTAGTACGGGGTAAATGCATGGGCGAGAACCCACGGTTAGCATTCGAATCACAACACCCGTACCATGGTTTGCAATCACCTTTGGGTATCCATCTATTGAGTATAGATACTCAGCTAAGTGATATACAGAAACATGTTTATACACAGTATCGTGTCTTCTTTCGGCTGATGTTTGGGTTGCCCACCGAGTCTGAGAGCCGCCAAGACGCAATGTTTGAACGCTACTTCTAAGAAGCATGATACAACATTAACACATTACCAAACAATAACGACATTTGACCAGTTTGTTGCAGACAACTCTTGAAAACATTGTGGGAAAAGGAGAAATTGCTCTTATCAGAAGATTATTTTTTAATTTCATCACATTTTGAAATGTCGTCTGCAAACTCTTTCAATTTGGGACGGTCGAACATTTGGCGTTTGGTAAAGGGTTAAACCCATCAAAACCCCGATACAGTGATAGATATGCGCCACGTGATCCGGGCTTTGGGTTACCAAGCCGATCGTTATGTCCATAACTCGGACATGTAGGGTAAAAGTTTAGATAATAGATTTCAAATGCAACCTATCAACGGAAAGAATTAATACCAAAGTTTAGCTCATTTTTATTCTTTCTTGGATTATCCAGAAATATCACCATAATACTGTCCGATATTTCCAATGTTACATCATTATTTCCCCGATGCTTCTCTGCTAGCGATTAGAAATTATGATGTAGGAACGTCTTTAAACCTGCTATATAACACATATATTTTGTAAGCTATTAACATGTTTTTATGTTTGATGCTGAAGAGAATTATGGACACAATGAAGGACAGGAATGTGGTAACAGCGATTGTTATCCACTCACTAGATTGGATTTTCTCCCTTTTTTCGTAAGAGTGTCTTCAAAATACGTTTCCCTCATTTTGAGTATGATATTTTTGTTTTGCATATTTTTTCCCCCCAATTTAGGTCAGTCATTTAGATCTGTATAGCGAAAGGGACAACCCATTTTTACCTGCAAAATGTATCATTTTGTGTTTCATTGATAAACGAAGAATTTGCTTTGAGTGTGTTATTGATTGTGGAAAAATCTTCTATGAGTGCCAGGAAATGGTTTTTAAAAGCGATGCTTTCATACTTGCATGTGAATCAATGTTTGCTAAATAAAAAAGCTTTTAGCAGTGGTTTTATGTCAATTTAAGGATTGAAATGGCTTTCTTTGTCTCTTTTTTGTAGTCTATGAATTTTAAAAAAGAATCTTCAATACCCACCACAAGGTGTCATGACAAAAAGAATAAAAACCGTATACTTTACTATTTCAAAACACGATTTTGTTCAGTGCAAGTTAAATGACCAATTACCGAACAATAACGAAGTTTGACCGGTTTGTTGCAGCCGACTCAGGAAAACATCATGGGAAAAGGAGAAATTGCTCGTTTATCTTTTTTTCACATTGTTTTCTGCCCTATCAGAGGATTATTTTTCAAATTCATCACATTTTGAAATGTCGTCTGCAAACTTTTTCAATTTTTGGACAGTCGACAATTTGGCGTTTAGTAAAGAGTTAAGCCAACAATTTTCTTTAATTGTTATTTTTACACATACATGTACCCTTTGGTCAAATTCGGGATTATTTATTGGACATGTTCCGTGCGCCATATTTTCATACAGTGAATTGTATAGACATTATTGGTTCGCAGAACCACCTTTCAATAATATGCTGTTGGACTACTTTCCCACCAGTATTATATGACTTCGTCTTAAAACATTCCTCATTGTGGAAATTTGTGACTGGTCTTAAATGGACTCACCAGCAGACGCCAGAAATAGCAAATAGCAAAATTACGGTTGAAACCACGCGATAAAGAGATGAATAACCCCTTTTCAGATTGATTTAACCCTTTCCCAAACAACAAATTTTCGACTGTCCCAAATTGAAAGAGGTTGCAGACGACATTTCAAAACGTGATGAAATTGAAAAATTATCTTCTGATAGGGCAGAAAATATTGTGGGAAAAGGAGAAATTGCTCGTAACGAGCAATTTCTCCTTTTCCCACAATGTTTTCTAAAGTCGTCTGCAACAAAGTGGTCAAATGTCGTTATTGTTTGGGAAAGGGTTAAGCAATCTTGTGCAGCCGATATAAAGAACTGTGTAGGAGCGAAAACAATATCCATTTGACATGCAATTCTATCCATCTTGCACGTTTGTTTTTATTTTCATTGCATATGCTTTACGGTGCTTTTCATCTCACAGACCTCTTAAATATAAACGATCTTCTTTTCTTTATATATGAATGTAAAAGGCTTTACATTCCTTAGACATGGACTATGTTTTTCATTTTATAGAAATGCACAGCGCATTAATCTAATAGAAATGACAATGGTTTGTATATCATATAAATGCATTATGCTATTTTCGTTTCATAGTTATACACAACATTTTTCCTTTTGTAGAAATACACAATAATTCTATTTTGTAGAAATGCACAATTTTTTTTTAATCTTATAGAAATATACTGCCTTTTTCTTTTTGCAAAAAAAGCACTTTTTTTATTTAAACATAAAATTCGCTTTTTTATCTCATGGCAAAACACACTCATTTTCGATGAATGGTTATAAACCCTGGGTTTTCATTTCATTTTTATGGACACACAGTGTTCTGTAACAACCCGTTATGTAATAAAGTTGCATAACGTAATACTTATTACAAAACGGGTTGAAGTTTATTACATTTTGCGTTTTTCGATGCAAACCCGTTATGTAATAAAGTTGCATAACGTAATAATTATTACAAAACGGGTTGAACTTTACTACATTTTGCGTTTTTCGATGCAAACCCGTTATGTAATAAAGTTGCATAATGTAATAATTATTACAAAACGGGTTGAGATTTGTTACATTTCGCGTTTTTTGATGCCAACCCGTTATGTAATAAAGTTGCATTATGTAATAACTATTACGAAACGGGTTGATTTTTCTTCAAAGTGATATTTTTCTATACAAACCCGATATGTAATTAAGTCATAATGGTGACAATGGCTACATGGTGATATTAACAAAAAAGGTAACCTCTTCCAAGCCAAAACAGGCTTATGAGCAGAAGCCAAACGTTCTTGAAAAATGTTTGAGCAATTGTCAAGCAAAAAAACCGTTCCAAATGTCTAAACGTACCAAAAAAGGTCAAGCCAAGTTACTAGAAAAGCCAAAATGGGCCTATAAGCAAATAACAAAAACCATTTCAAATGACTGTTTAAGCGATTAAATGGTCAGAAACCCATTGAAAATGGCAACAAGTGCCGAAAAAAGGCAAACACACATGCTTGAAAGCTTAAATAAATATTCCAGATATGGTACACATATATGGCAGAAGCTTTGGAATCGAGACACGTGGAGTTATTTTCGGCCAGATAAGGCTTATCAGCGATATTGATATCTTTTTCTTTCGTAAGTCAAACACGAAATTATTTGAATACGACCAAATATGACGAGAACCGTTGATGAACAATACATATTGGCTTATGAGCAATAAGATCAATTGTCTGTACTAGTAATATGATAATCACGTTTAGCACAGTGATTATAGCTGTGAACAAAGCAAATATCGTATTAAGACTGTCCGATGTTAAACTGAAATAATGACTTCAACATGGGTAGCTCTTTTTATAGGTTTTATTTTAAAGTGCAATTCTCTAAGGGAAGCTGTTTCCTTATAACGTCGCACTATGTAATAATTATTACAAAACGAGTTGAGTTTTATTACATTTTGCGTATTTCGATGCGAACCCGTTATGTAAAAAGGTTGCATTATGTAATAATTATCACGAATCGGTTGTTTTAGTGAACTTTTCTATACACACCCGGAATGTAATAAAGTTCAGATTTATTACATGGTGATATTTCACGAAAAGGAAACCTCTAAGTCAAATCGTTTTTATATAGAATGTCAGAAAAGTTATGAATTTTTTACCTAAGATGATGACTTTTAATATATATGTGAAGTATCATACCATTTCATACTGTAGTTCATGAGAAGTTCAAAAGGCAGCATAATTTGCCTGAATTCAAAGCAAGAGGTAAGAAATCTGGTCATGGACCTTGAAATATAATCCTAAACACATGCGTGAAATGTAAGCCCATTCCATACAGTGTTTTTATTTTGAGATACAAACTTGCATGTGAAAAAAATTACAAAAGGTATAAAAAGCCGCATAATTTGCTTAAATTCAAAACAAGACATAAGACACGTGGTCAGGGACCTTAAAGTATGACCATGAAAACGTGTGTGAAGTATCAACCCATACCATTTAGTAGTTCATAAGATACAAACTTGCATGTAAGATTTTAACCGAGGTGTGACGTCGACGGAGACGCCGACGCCCGGGTGAGAAGTATAGATCTCTTTAGTTTTCGAATAGTCGAGCTAAAAAGTGATAATTGAATTGAATTTTCATATTGAAAAAAAGACCGTTTCGGTCCTAAACAATGGTTTGTGTCTAATTTTGCAAGGCTTGTTTAAAACCGAACAATTTTTTAAACTAAATGATGCCTCTCTTGGCTTGTAAAAGGTTGTTATTTTTGTGTGTAAATATCGGTATTTGACCGTTAAAGATTATTATTACATGTCGGATTGGCAACCCATTTTGTAACAATTATTACATAGTTTAACGTTATATGAGAACAGTGTCACTTAAAGAATTGCACTTTGGTGCGTACTGCCATTTGCGACGTTTTTCTCAACACATTAGCGCTAAAACAGATATATACAATCGCCTTTGTAATTTGCTGATAAGCCCACTTCGGCATTCCTGGTTACTTGGCTTGACTTTTTTTTTGGTACGACTAGGCATTTGGAACGGCTTCCTTGCTTGTCACTTAGTTTAACTTTTTTCGGTACATTGAGTCATTTGGAAGGTATCTTTGCTTGAATATTGTTCAAACAAAGATCTTTATGAAATCTACTCATAAGCCTCGTTTGACTTTGAAGAGTTTACCTTTTGTGTGAAAATGTCACCACATAACCATTATGCATATTATTACATAACGGGTAAGCATCTAAAAATTCACTTTGTAGAATATCAATTCTTTTTGTATATTTTATTACATAATGCAACTTTATCAAATAACGGGTTTGCACCGAAATACGCAAAATGTAATAAACCTCAAACCGTTTTGTAATGAGTATTAGATAGTGCAAGGTTACTAAAAATCAGCTTTACTTAGAGAAATTCACTTTTGCCAAGTTTTTCTTGCCATATTAGCTCAAAAACAGAAATATAAAGTCGTTTTTGTAATATGCTTATTAGCCCATTTTGGTTTTCTTAGTTACGCGTTTTAACTTTTTTCGATACATTGAGTCATTTCAAATAGTATCCTCGCTTGAAAATTGCGAAAAATCAAGTTTTCTGATATTTTCACAAATTGGTGATATGCCCATGTTGGCTTTCAAGCACCTCTGTTTGCATTTTTCAGCACTTGTTGTCACTTGCAATTAGTTTCTGACCATTTAAAACGCAAAAACACACATTTGAAATAGCTTTTGTTATTTGCTGATAAGCCCAGTTTGGTTTTTATTGTGACTTCGCTTGACCTTTTTTGGCACGCCTAGTCATTTGGAACGGTTTCCTTGCTTGAGGACTTTCATTTCATTTGGTACTTTCTTTTTCTTTTTTATAGAAATACAGTCGGTTTCACTTTACAGAAATACAAAATATGTTTCATTATCACAGGAGTCTACAATATATTTCATTTCATGGAAATGCACAACACTTCATTTGAAAAAAGCTGCTATGTATAGGATCAGCGTAAAAGTAAAAAAACAAAAATACAGACAAAGGAAACAAAACATGTCAAACGTATTTCCAACCATAAACCATGTTACTATGGAGACAGATTTGTTTCGCGCCGACTTGGTATTACCTGGTTTAGCAAGCGCTTTCTTGCTAGAATCATCGATCTCTTGATCGGATATCTGACCATCAGTAATCATCTCCACAATATCGTTGTTGCCCTCATCTTTCCGATCAAGCCTAGCAGCTTTGTCGTTTACCTTATTCCGTCTCGATCGCATGCACTCAAATCGCAAAACCTGTACCATGGTTTGCAACCACCTTGGAACGTCCGTCTTTCGATTATAGATCCTCAACGAAACGATGCACATGAACATGATACAAGAGCTATAGACCATCAAAAACACGATATAGTAATAGATATTCGCCACCGGGTCCGAGCTTTGGGGTACCAAGCCATTCGTGATGTCCATGTACACGACGAACGAGAGAAACGCGGTAACGGCGACTGACGTTCTCTCACCGGAGGAGGGCGGCATCAGGAACACCAGGTTGTTTATCAGACCGAGAAACGCCAATGGCACAACGATGTATATGACGTAAAACTGGCTTCTTCTGTTGAGAACTATGACAAGGCTCAGACATGGTGGTGGTATGGTCTCGCACATCTGTATCGACCCATCGGACAATTCCCATTTGCTGTTGGCCTTGAGCAGGTGTTGTAAGATAAACGGCTTCTCTGGAACAAATATCACATTACCAGTTATGATCTCACCCCAGTCCAGAACGGTCATTTCGCAGGTCTGCTTGTCGAACGGGAACCGTTGGACATGTACCGAACAGGCAACTTTTAGCACGGAAGCGGGCAACCATACCACCGAGCCGTTATTCATGAGACGGATTTGAATCGAATTGTTGTTAAGGTCCTTCACCGTGTCTGACGCTTCCAGCAGGAACATCTTTGGCTTCCACAAGTCTGTTGGCGATACCGTTATTGACGTTATACCGGAATATTCCGACGGATCCCATGATATTCTCTCCTCGAGCCATCTCATTAAGAACGTTATCGTCACCGACAGGTCGCCATTGATCTCGTCGAAGCTGTTTATGTTGATGATTTGGGAGAGAACGGTGACCGTTACCTTGGTCTCATGGCTCAGGACCGGCAAGGATTTGGCGCTGTAGTTGGTGAATATGTCGGTGTAGAGTTGGTCCCTAACCGTGAGGACGCCACCCTTTATGATATCGCACGAAAGAGCGAACAAGAAAAGCGATTTGAGGAAGGTACCCAGCTTCATATCTGTTCATAGGAGGTTGAGGGATAAAGCGCTCGACTCATAGTCCATGGTTATCTAGTTCGCTCCCGGGTCTCGCCTCTGGAAATTGCAGAGATACTTTCTAGTTTTTCCCGCCTCTCCAGTCCTTTTGATGAGACTTTAAAACAGAGGTCACGTTCTACTAGTAGACTGAATTTGCCAATACAAAATGGACGTAGAGCCACGGATATTACATAGGTTAGTCTCAATACCTTTGTTTTCTTTTATATCATCCTTCATCTATTAATTCATGAATTAATCAACACCCGTACACCCGTATGATGGTTTGAAACCATCCTGGGGTACACATCTGTTCAGTATTGATACTCAACGAAGTGATATACAGAAAAATGTATATGTATATGTTACAGGGAAACTGTGGAAATCCCTGAACATTTCAGCGATTTCATGAAATCCCTGAAAATTGAGAGGTCATATCACACAGTTTCACTGACGACCATTTGATTAGATTCAGGGAAGTAGTGAATTATAATGATACTATAAAAGTTTTATAGATAACTGTTCATTTTGACTTTTAGACTTATGTAAACTGTTAATTTAGTATAAAAAAAATATATTTTTCATTCACTTTCATATTTTTATCTACTTATTTATTTAAATTTTGAGAGCTTAATTTTTTTTTCTTTTTCTTAAGTAAAACATGTGATCAACTTTAAAAAGTAAATTATTTCAAATATATGAGTTTACTAAAATAATATTATTAGAAATAATAATTTGAGATTTGTAAAAATTGAAGTAAAGGATTTAACTTTTATTTCTTACTAGCTTAAGTGCTTTTATTTTCATTTGTTTTTACACCTCTCTTTGAACTTTCTCTTTTCAATTATAAACATTATCAGTTTGATATAATTGATTGATTGATAAGTGATAAGGTTTAAGGTCCCTCCATGCGTATTCTTTCACCAGACAAGCTGGTTGCAGGCCTATCATGTTGTGTATCGTAATGGAATGAAAAAAATTAAAATGTGATAATAATCAACCAATTTAAAGTAATCTTTACATTACTAATTCATTTTCACACTTTAAAATATCCTAACTTGCATTAAGACATGTATAAGTACAAGCTGATCATCATCGTTTTTGATGTAGATACTTAATAAGATAATTTGACAAGTTTTATTTTATACTTTAATGAAATCCTGAATATTATCCATTCAAACTCTTATCATTAATTTATTAATATTATATGTCGATTGCTTGTGGCAAAAATATTGTAAGTCCTTCACTTTATGATGCTGTCCTTGGTGAACAGGGAAGATTTTCTTTGTCATTAATTTGTATTGAGAAATCTTTTAAATATTGGCTTAGAATTAAGCGAACTCCAATTAAGATCTTGCACGATACATATTTGGATAACTGCACACATCTTTTAAATTTTTAATCAACTTGGGAATACAAAATAAGACAGCAATTGAATGATTTAAGACGGAATTTTATATGGACAGATTTTAACACAAACCAGAATTATTTTCCTTTGATACAACAACGTATTAGAGACCAGTTTATACAGAAATGGAAAATGTTACTAACAACATTACGTATTTCGGCACATGAATTAGCAATAGAAACAGGCAAATACACTAATATGAATCGGGAGGAAAGATATTGTGAAGTATGCAAACAGAACCAAGTTGAAACCGAATATCATTTTATACGTATATGTCCAGCCTATAGAAAAATTTGAGAACTAAATATTTGAATTGCACATTTCCTTCATTACCATTATTTTTATCCATAATGTCTTCTTCAAAGATTAAAATACAAATGAATTTATGAAAGTTTATCAAGGAATCTTTAGTATTAAGAAATAATATAATTATTTTGTCTAATGCGAATCAAGAATTGTCTTCGCCTATAAATATACTGCGACAATAAACATCTTAACCCTTTCCCAAATAATAACGACATTTGACTTTGATTTATAAAGCCACTGATAATAGTCATTTGTTTGTGAAAAAAATGTCTAAAAATATTAAAATGTTTATATTTACTTATTGTTATTCTTACATTTAATTCCATTAACAATTTCTTCATAAGCAATATAGTTTGAAAAAAAAAGTTAAAAAAAAAAGTTTAAAATTATTTTCAAGGACGATTTTTTTCAGGGATTTCGTGAAATCCCTGATTTATTTAGGGATTTCACGAAATTCCTAAGTGAATAAGGGATTTATCGAAATCCCTAAGTGAATAAGGGATTCCGTGAAATCGCTGACATTTTCAGGGATTTCACGGAATCCCTGATTTCACAATTTCCCTGTAACATATAGGAGATGTCCACACTGAAGTTTTTTATATCCTATTTTCACTAACATCTTTGTATTAAAAATGCCTGTATCGCTTTTCGCAGGAGTGAAGCTTACCACACACAAAAAAGGCTTTTAATCACTTGAAAAATCCACGACGAAGTTGTGATAAAAAAATTGAACGGCTTTTGGTTTTAACTTTTAGTAGCTGTCTAGCTGTAAGCCATTACCAAGCGCCATTAAGCATTTGTAATGGAAGCAATTCAACCGCTCAACCTCAGATTGCTATCAAAATATACGGTGACAGCTTGTGATATAACGGACAGAAGCATTCAAAGCTTATTGACAATTGATATTCTTTCACATTTTAGTAACTAACAAAAGACAGCACTTACAATCGATTTTCTACAAAAAAAAAATGTGCGAGCGATGAGTTTCACCATATAACTCATATGTGATTTGACGTATTTGTTTCCGGCTCCTCTATAGGACAGTTTGTAAAAAGGGGAGACCAGCTGCTTTCCGCTTGTGTTCGCTTAACCCTTTATCAATATTCGACTGTCTTAAATTAGAAGAGTTTGCAGACGACATTTCAAAATGTGATGAAATGGGAAAATAATCTTCTGATAGGGCAGAATTCTTTGTGGGAAAAGGCGAAATTGCTCGTTACGAGCAATTTCCCCTTTTCCCACAATGTTTTATAAAGTCGTCTGCAACAAAGTGGTTAAATGTCGTTATTGTTTGGTAATGGGCTAATGTGTTATACCCGTCTTTGACAAGCCATATGGGTCCATCTATTATAGATTGTCACATACCATTACCCGCTTGATTCCTTTGTTTACATTTCTCGTTTCCTTTGCATCGCAACACGCGATTTTTTCCAGACAAATGGTTTATTATTAACGCCATTGAATGTCGGTATTCTGAAAACGAATTTCGTGACTGATCAATTGATATATGAAGCATACACATTAACCCCTCGTCCGAGGCCCCGTTAACCCTTTACCAAACACCAAATGTTCGACTGTCCTAAATTGAAAGAGTTTGAAGAAGACATATTTCAAAATGCGATGGAAGTGAAAAACAATCTTCTGAAATGGCAAAAAATGGAAAAAGGAGCTATTGCGCACAATGTTTCCTGGAGTCGTCTGTAATAAACTGCTCAAATGTCGTTATAGTTTGGTAATGGGTTGATCCAACATTGAAGGAAATAGATAGTGGGAGAAGTTATGTGACTAGCAATTTCTGTTGTAACATTGTTCTTACGTAAACCACAGGTCGACACAGAGACAAACTTTCTCATTATTTCATTATTGTATTTTGATGCTTTCAATGTGGGATAGCTACAGAATTCTTTATGGAGTAAACTTTTTAATGGAAATTCCCTCGAAGACTATGTAATCAATGTGTTTAACAATAAAAAATTAAACAAATGAAGTGTGTCGAGCAAAAACCGACCCTGACTCTTCCTTTCATCGTACCGTTGAAGATGAGCATCACTAAATTTTTAATGCTGTGAAAACTAAACAGTAATTTGTCTAAAAGGTTCCTTTCTTTCGCCTGCCTCTCTGCACGCATGCCAATCCGCCCGTCCTTCCGGCCGCAAGCCCGCCAGCCCGGCAACCCGTCCGTCCGTCCGGCCGCAAGCCCGCCAGCCCGGCAACCCGTCCGTCCGTCCGTCCGTCCGTCCGTCCGTCCGTCCGTCCGTCCGTCCGTCCGTCCGTCCGTCCGTCTGTCCGTCTGTCTGTCTGTCTGTCTGTCTGTCTGTCTGTCTGTCTGTCTGTCTGTCTGTCTGTCTGTCTGTCTGTTGGAATGACCGTGTACGGTCTGTAACCAGCAATGTCCAATAGGCAATATGCTTTATGCTTTTTTTCACTCAGCTGTTTTTGTGATAAACTATTGATGTAAAAGGAATGACTTTCAAACCCTATTTGTATTTGATTTATATTCAAACAATTTCCGAGTTTGAGTGCATTTGAATGATCCATTTCAGAAAAGTTATTACCTCCGATGACATTTGTTTCACCCTAGTACTCGAGTCGACTTCATACTTATACAAACAGGTTAGGTCCAGACCAGCTGTAATCTTACCTATTTGCTACTCTGAGTATCTTTCCATATCAATATTAAGAAGATATTTAAGTTTTGAAAAAGCCGACGACACAAAAATCTACTTTTATAAAATTACCCATCATTCTAAGGGTTGACGACAACTTAATCATATGTGAATATGAAAAAGTTAATTTATTTCATGACAAAGACTCCATACAAGAAGGCAAAAGACAAATAAAAACATAAAATGGATAAAGAACAGGAAAAAAACAACATGAATTATGCATTACGTTTACAATAATGTTATTTACGTCGTGTTTGCTTTCAAATAGGACGAGTTAACCAAAGTCCATCGGAAGGTATCAAATAGACTATGATTAAAGGCGTGACCCGTATATCCTCATATTACAGGGTGTGATCATTCTTTCGTAAATATTTCACCCCATAAAATCTTGCCCATTTACCCCATAAAACTTTATCCTGATTCATATGCTGCAGAAAGCCATAGTTTTGTTCGAGATCGAGTCCCGCCGAGACCTCTGGTCTTGTGGAAGTGGCCTTTGGCAAGTCACTTCAGAGCCCTAGCCTAGTAATGGTGTATCCAAGAAAGCCGTTATAAAACTGAAACATGTTGGTACGGCATTGGCGAAGAGGACCCATATGGGACTCGTGTCAGAAACTTACTGTAAATACAACCACTATAACTTTCGAATTCTGCGTGTGATACACAAAACTATTACAACCACATTCAGAGGCGACAAGCGCGATTATAAATCCATTATGCACAACTTGTCCAAAAGCCTTGGGTGGACTTTAACTGAAAATGACAATTACCATTATACTGAGACGCAAAAAAGGGATATGACATTTACGGACAAGTATATCAAAATACGATTTAGACACCGCTGACATCTCTATATGAATAGAAAATGAAGAGAGTATTAAAATATAACAATAAATTACAATTTGATTAGGCCGTACGTTACAACGACATTATATTGCCACATTGTTTTGAATTTCTATAAATATAATACATTAAATGTGCACACAAGATATCGTATTAAATTCATCTTTAATAGTAATCAGTATTTGGTAATGTTTACATAAATTGTTATTTATCAGTTACTTCTTGTTTCATTGCATAGTCTGCTTTCATTTATACTTGGTTATTTTTTCTAAAGTTGATAAAGTGACCTATAGGCCAATCGTGTCCTGGTGTTGTATTATCATATATTTATCTTACTTTTTATACTTTACAGATGTCACTATGATAAGATATTCGTGTGTTCGCCCGTTCGTTATATTGAAGAAAGTATCAAAATATAGCAATTAATTACAACTAGATTCGGCCACAAGCTTTAACGACAGTTGCAATTAAGCCTCTCAAATCCCTGAAACACCAATGTGCCGAAAAGGATATATTGCTCATTAATCTACCAATAGGCCAGAAAACATTGTGGGGAAAAGGAGAAATAGCTCTTCCAGAGTCGGCTGTAACAAAGTAGTCAAATGTCGTTATTGTTTGGTAATGGGTTAACCCTTTCCCAAACAACAAATGTTCGACTGTCCCAAATTGAAAAGGTTTGCAGACGACATTTCAAAATGTGATGAAATTGAAAAAATGTTCTTTAGAAAGAGCAGAAAACCTTATGGGAAAAGGAGAAATTGCCCGTTACGAGCAATTTCTTCTTTCCTTCAATGTTTTCTAAAGTTATCTGCTACAAAATAGTCAAATGTTATTATTGTTTGGGAAAGGTTTAATGCCATCTACACTAAAATGTCACTACTAAGGCGGGGTTGGGATAAGGTTTTGTTACATGTCATGAATATTTTATAGTCCCCTTTCATCGAGGAATACTATCACCAAATTAATATTCTAGTGCGATGACTCTTTCGTTTTAACCCTTAAATTGCTGTAACCGACTTCATGCTTATACAAACAGGTAAGTGCCGGGCCAGCCGCCAAGTAAGCGGAGAATAAATTGCTCCTGATGATTTTTACACAATACTTCAGTACAATCGAAGTTTTCATGTTTTTTTAATCTTATTTATTTGTAAGTTTTATTCATTTTCTTTGCACCTGTAGATGATTTAAAAATGGAAGAAACGTTAAATCTCGCGTGATGAATTAATTGATAAAAGAGGTCTAGATTACCATATTGATAACACGCTTAAATGACTGGCGACTGTTCGAAATGGTAAAGAACTGTGAATGTATCATGAGATGAACATCATGCTATTAACCCTTTATCAAACGCCAAATTTTCGACTGTCCCAAATTAATAGCGTTTGCAGACAACATTTCAAAATGTGATGAAATTGAAAAACTACTGTTGATAGGGCAGAAAACGTTGTGGGAAAAGGAGAAATTGCTCGCTAGGGCTGTTTCAGCCGAAAAATACCACCGGCATTCCGTAAGTCAGTCAGGAGACTACCTCTCATGAATAGCCACATCCCTCACCGGGATTTGAACCCGTGCGGAGAGGTGTCATGGGTTTTTAAGTTCTGTACTCTTACTACAAGGACACGGGGGTCCTCAGTTAAGGCATAAACATGTATGTAAATTTGTACACACATTTATTTGGAAATGTCCAAAGTTAATTTTGCCGGCTAGCAGGAAATTCACGAAAGAATTGCCGGAAATGGCCGAAGTAAGCATTCAATCAACGGAAATACAATATACACGAAAGGCCATTCTTCGAATACATTTTCGGAATGAGGTACTTCATACAGCGGAAATACATGAACAGCAATGCGGATATAGGCCTACATGTACACTAGTCGCATTTCAGTTAAAACAGGTTAATACTTCAACTGCTCTCAGATATATCCTAAACAGATAGAGTGAAAATGGCGTGTGTCTCGCTTCTGTGGTGTTTATTGGTGTTACGCCTGTCTTTAAATAGCGTAGACGGTGGCCGTATGACAACAACAGATCGGCTATATAGCACCGTGTTCACAAACTACAGCACGAAAACGTTACCGGTGTTAGACCATCTGGACACGGCCATTGTTCATATAACGGCGAACGCAATCAACATCAACGCGTTCGACGAGATGTCGGGGGAGCTGGCGTTAACAATGACGTTTACGTTTACGTGGAGAGAACGGCGCATTTCCTGGAACGCGTCAGACTACGGTTCTCTGACGTCACTGCCCGTACTGGCCGCGGACATCTGGCGCCCGCATGTGTATCTGCTGCAATCAACGGGAACTGCAGATGACCTAGCGGAGAGCGCCGTTCGAGCGCGCCTTTTTCACAACGGAACCGTCGTATGGAATACCGGACACGTGATAAAAGTTGCGTGCGCAATCGACGTGAAGTACTTCCCGTTTGACACGCAGAAATGTTACGTCACATTGCTCGATTGGGTCCTCACCGACTCCGAGTTGAAGTTCCTCCCGGGCAAATCAAGCGTCCAGGTACCGCTGTACAACCGGAATAGTCGTTGGGAGCTGCGACCCAGTACACTGACGCCCTGCCAGGGTGGGCAGATGGAAAACATACCGTGTCTGAGTCTGATGTTCGTACTGAAGCGACGAAGCGGTTTCTATGTCGTCTACATCCTGGTCCCGCTCACGTTGCTAGGAGCGATGAACAACGTGGTGTTCTTTATGCCATCTTCCGGTGACAGAATGTCCGTCGTCATGACGATTTTCCTTTCTTTCGTTGTCTATATGAACATCGTGAACGACATCGTCCCGCAGAGTTCCGAGCCAATGGCGTACGTGTATTCCTACATCCTGTACCTGCTACTCTACAGCAGCGTCTCCGTGTTGCTATGTCTCATATCACTCCGCATCTACAACAAGAAAACCCAGGTACCTCTATATATAGAAACGTTGGTTTGGTACGCGAGATTAAGATTCCTTTGCCTTCGCTCGCCCAAGAAGGGTCACATTCGAATGAGCGACATCGACCTTCCGGATACAGAGAAACCGACCGAGCTTGCTCCCCGCAACCTCTCAGGGGAATCTCTTGGTAAGAGGGATTCGAGTACCAGCAAAGACGAGATTACTTCTGTTGCTATGGGCAACAAGGAATCGAGAATCAAATATCACGTGACTTGGGAAGTAGTTGGAAAGGCTTACGACTTGTACTGCTGTTTGATACTTTCTTTCGTCTTCCTCGTCATTTCGTCCTACACGTTTTCGAACCTTTGGAAAAATAAAGGACTACATTCCTAGCATAGAACATTTAGGCGCTCTAAAGCAAACAAGAATGTACTTAAAATGCTTCAACCCTTTACCAAACGCCAATTTTCGACTGTCCCAAATTGAAAGAGTTTACAGACAACATTTCAAAATGTGATAGAATTGAAAAATAATCTTCATATAGGGTGGAAAACATTGTGTGAAAAGGAGAAGTTGCTCGTTAAGAGCAATTTCTGTTTATCCCACAATGTTTTCCAGAGTGTTCTGCAAAAACTCGTCAAATGTCGATATTGTTTGGTAATGTGTTAAACCGTTTGGGGAAACGAGTATAAGCTTTAAGTATATAAGGATTGAAAGAACTTTAGCAATGCTTTGACAACCGATTTTTCTTACAATTCATAAATAATCAACAGGGACTTTATGAACTGTTTTAACCTACATACACACGTTACATCATACCGTTATTTTGTTCATGTGAACTAATGGACCTTTGATACGCCAAGAACGGAACCTTTTTCTGCTAAGGCTTGTACTGTGTTGACTTCCAAAAAGCACCCGTTAATACTTAATAGCTGTTCGTTAATTAAACCGACTGAGGTCAATGTACAAACCTACAGAATTCCAT
The DNA here is from genome assembly GCA_947846245.1 of Cerastoderma edule. NCBI lineage: Eukaryota > Metazoa > Mollusca > Bivalvia > Cardiida > Cardiidae > Cerastoderma > Cerastoderma edule. Next base: position 12,018,718 of record OX401414.1, on the reverse strand, counting down.
AAACGACAGCCTACTGCCAACTGCCTACTGCCTAACCAAAGATTGATTAGCAGCGAATAACTCTGAGACATTCCGAATGCAACAGTCGGCAGTAGACAGTTAGCAGTTAACAGTTGGCAGTAAGCAGTTGGCAGTAAGCAGTAGGCTGTCGTTTGAGATTCTTGTCAATTGTAGTCTGTAACATCAACTTTTCCATAAACAAGTTACATTTACATACATGTATACGCGTCTGAGACGTCAACTACCATTTACATCAATTACTAAATGTAAACACAAATTCCAGCTAACCACGTGGACTAATCGGAGGGTCGTGACCAGCATGCTTTGGCTTACTGTCTACTGCTTACTGTTAACTGCTAACTGTTTGATGCCAACTGTCTACTGCCATTTGTTGCATTCGGAATGCCTCAGAGTTATTCGCTGCTAATCAACTTTTGTTTGACAGTAGGCAGTTAGCAGTAGGCTGTCGTTTATGGAATTCCGTACAAACCAGAATTTAATGTAGCCTTGTACAGGTGGATCCAGGAAACGTTAAATATCTGAAAATTGTTGATAGGGCGTTACAAACCATACAAACAAGCAAACGAAAAACCCACAAAACATGGCCGCCATTTCCCCTCGTTTTGAAGTAGTGGACAAATGACGTCATGTAGTTGTGAAGAAGTAAACCCTGTGCACCATGTTTATATACATGCACTTCTTTAAATATACAACAGAATAGTACGAACCACAAGTCGACTTTAAGGAACGTTCAGAAAATGTGATAATCATGATAGTCCATCGTATATGTATGCTGACTGTGTAATAACATACTCGCGCATTTTTTCAAATGTGCAAACAATGTCTGATCTAGTGTTTTTAATGTGAAACACAATTCATTTTTCATCAACGGTCGTTGCCTTGCGAGCAAAGTGCTGAGTCATTGACATTTTCACAATGTAAGTCAAATTCTAGTTTACGCATTTGACAAGGCTTGACTGTGTCTCATTTGCACTAGCAATTTTGTTTCCTTGATTATTAAACGAAATATAATTAGATCGAAATATAATGAGTAGATTTACAGTAGATGGAAGTATCATACGGCTGCGCTTATGTTTAAGATTGTAAACAATTTGTCACCATCCTAGTTGACAGTAGCTGTGTCTAATAACATGTCTATAACCTCAGATAAAAATCACATAAAGATTTTATTGTGTTATATAGATGAAAACAAACTATTTCAAAGATACTTTTCAATATTTCAGTATGACAACTTGGAACTCTTTACCGTTGAATAAAAGAAATGCTCAAAATATGAATTCGTTTAAAATAATTATAAGAGATGTGTGTTTCAAGGTTAAAGTGTTGATAAATATTAGTTCGCAGTCATTCACTCTGCTTTAGTTCCAATAACGTTATGTGTAAAACCGTTCAAATGTAAATATTTTTCTGTGTTACTTTTATACCATTATTGTACCATTATTATCATTATCTTTTTCTTTCTTTTTTTCTCATTTGGTAATTAGTGGTCCGTGTATATGGATTTTGTATTTGATTTTGCAGAAATAATGTGTGTGGTTTTTTCTTCGTTTCTTTTTTCGTTTTCTGTTTTTCAAAAAGGATCTTTGCACGTTGTGCTGCATGTCTCTATGTGTATACCTTCTATAATTACATTAATTATTATCATTATAATTTTTGTCATAATATACATGTTTATTATATAACTCGTCGTCTGCCAATGCGTCAATGACTGTATTTGAAGTTAGAAAGTGGGCAACTCTACGAATCCAAAGGGAGGTCTTTGTTATTCATAATGGCCTCACTTTTAGGAATGTGAATTTTTTCACACAATGATCTCTAAATTATTTAAATAACATACTCCAATTACAGTAGAACGGGTGTAGACTATTTCGCCTAAACGAAAACCAGTTGTGTTCATAAATACATAACCGGAGTCGCCAAAAAAGAAACCGGTTCGCATTTCATAATAACTTTTCTTTTTTGCCATCCAAAAAGTCGTTATGGAAAAAATTCTAAAAGTCTTAGTTGTTATCGATGAATTTTGTTTACTCTTATTAACTTTTATTTTCTTCTTCTCCTTTTTGGACAAAGCTAAACAGTTGAATATCTATGTCTCGAACTTCAAGTGATCTTATAAAATTGTTCGAAATATAGAGAGAGATTTCGACGTATAGACGTTTGAAATATTAAGATATAGGAATAAAGAACTGGGTACCGTTATACTAAACAGTTTACGCTTAAGATTTGCGTAAGTCTAAAACAACAATTCCTCTTATTCCAATATTGGACGAAGCAATATTGCAAAGTGACACGTCATTGGAATCGTCTCTCCGAGACGCTTCCAATGAAGTGCCACATTGCAACATTGTACTTTCATTGAAGATACTATCCATGTTTATCAATTATGACTTACGCAAACATTTTCCGTAAGTTGTTTAGTAAAACGGGCCCCTGGTAATTCGGGATCCCGATTGTACTTCACGTATAGAAGAGTTCGACAGTCAGAAGTTGGAGCTCAAGATATTCTCTTGCTTATTAAATCGTCGAAAAATTCCTAAAGTCATTATCGTATCACGTTAACACATTACCTTTTTGGCTCTTTTAAACGAATAGAAGGTCTAAAATAGCGTATACTTGTTTTCAGACACGCCTAAGACTCTATTCATTATTTAAAAATAAATAAGGAATGACACCAAGAGTTCTTAAACAAGTGCGATAGTGTTTAAAAATCTTTGTGTTCGACAGATGCGCTTTCTGTCGTTACTGATGACGTAGAACCCCGAACAGGATGTTTCAAAAGGGCCCTCATATAAAGACCTAAACTAGGACATATCTATAAGTTACTTTTCGAATTGGACTAAGTTCCTTAACATATTACTGTCTAACATTACCATATATTTGCACCTTGCAGCAAAAGACTTTCAAAAAGCGTTGTGGAAAAGGAGAAACTGCTTATCACAATGGTTTTTCAATCTTTTTACATATCAAAGCTGAAATGTTTTTCACGATTTTACAAAGCTCTTCTAAAGTCGTCTGCTTAAAGTAAACAAATCATCGTCTGCAGATGGTAAAGAGTTAAAGATGGAGTAAATCATGGCCAATTTCTGCATGTCGACTTCTCCATTAAATATCATAGTCGACAATATAGCGTCTTCTGTTGTGTGTTTCAAATTGGACCAGTCACAAATTGGACCAGTAATCGCCTTAGACTCAACCAATAAATGTCTCCGCCTTGCCCGAAAAAAACCCATTCACTTCACAAACCTATCGTCTTACATTGAACCCTCGTAATTAATTCCTGTAAACACGTAGACGTGGTTTTGTCCAGTGGTCAATTTTACTTTTCGTTGAAGAAAGGACATGTACATGTCTAATGCTTTCGGAAGTTTTCGGATGCATCTAACGTCTTTAGTAAAAACATACAATTTTAGTTATGTTTGGTTATCTTTAATTGTTATAATTTCTTTATAATTTAGAATACACACAAAATACGTGAACATCGGGTGGTCTGATACATGTATGTCGTATTCATTTTGTGTACAACATCTTGGGAATGCTACACAAAATGAAAAAAAGAGACTTTATCGTTAGCAAGTGAAGGGGACTATCTAACAGATTATGTTACTTGAGTAACAAAACAAAGATTTAGATCATTATTTCAACATAAAACGTTTAAACGGTATACTTAAACGATTTACTATATAATGCAACACAATCTATTGTTATATGTAACGTTATGGAACTGTTGTATCATCTAATTCGTAGAGACATCTTACTCTAAAAAGATCAAAACCACAATATGTAAGATAGTTCTTTTTATGCAATTTCCACAATACAGTGAAGCCTCGTTTATCCGGACCCCGATTATCCGGATGTCTCGCTATCCGAACGGACGACTTTTGAAAACATTGTGGGTAAAGGAGAAATTGCTCGTGACGAGCGATTTCTCCTTTTCCTACAATGTTTTCTGCCATATCAGAAGATTTTTTTTAAATTTCATCACGTTTCATGTCGTCTGCAACCTTTTTCAATTTGGGACGGTCGACAATTTGGCGTTTCCTAAAGGCTTATAAGTACACGTGCATGCAGACTGTTTATGTCTTAATGTGTATAAGAACATGCTCTGCTTCACTAGTCCGGATGATGCGGTCATCCGGACATTTTGTTGGGAACCGACGTGTTCGGATTAACGAGACATCACTGTACACTCAATGATAAATGATTATTTTATGTTCTTATACATCAGCTGTAAGTTCATTCTCTTTCTTCAAAGCTGAATCATAATCAGGCAATCGAAGGTTTTTTTTTCATAAAAGCACAAGTTATCAATTAACCCTTAGAATGCTGGGTAAATTTTTCTGAAGAAAGGTTTTTGTGTCGTCTGCTTTCCTTAACCTTAAATATATGCTTAATCTTGTTTAGGAAAGATACTCAGAGAAGCATATAGGTTAGATCACAGGCCAGTCGCCAAATTAACTGGGCGGCTGGGCTGGATCTAACCTCTTTGCATAAGCATGAGGTCGGTTCCAGCACTATAAGGGTTAATTCATGATCCGTATAACATACAAAACAAAATAACATAGAGATTATATATAGGTAAATATTCTACACTGGAGCGACTTCTTATTCTTACTTCAAACTGAACTCGACGAAATTTGGTCCATATACTGATATCAGATTAAAAGCGTAGCAGAATGTGCTTCAAGTGAACACAAAGTCTTGTTTATATATTCAATCGTTAGTGAGCCAAAACACTGTTTGAAAACAATTTACAGCTTAAGGACATGTTCTACAGTTTTATAAGAAAATAATCCTTTCATAGAATTTTCTAAATGTTTGATATGTTATCTAAAATTCAATTGTGAATACAAAAATGAAAAGAAAAATGCAGGTCAGGTCGACAAGTTACTTTTTTCGTAAAATGACAGTTTCCATGGTAACCATTTTAGGCAAAAATGTCAAAATGACCATACCATCTTCAAAGGTAATAAAATAATTTTTGGAAGGGTTATTGACAAAAGAAAAACATGAATTCATATATTCAATACTTTATTATTCTTTTTTTCGAATGTATTACAATCTGGACGATTTTTGTCATCCAAATCAGTTTTTGAAGTTTTTGTATTCATTAAAAAAACAATGAAAATTGATATGCATTTTACAAATAAATGAAGATATCTAAAAATTCCTTTCATAAAATTTTCTTATTTTTCAGTATGTGAAGTAAAATTTAATCTTGAAATACAAATTTAAAAAAAAAAGTATATGTTGACAGTTACTTTTTCTGTAAAATGACAGTTTCCGTGGTAACCATATTTGAAAAATATTTATAAGAACGATTAAAATAACTTTAAACTTGAAAAATAGGAGCTGGGGGCTTAATATGCATGATAAATATATAATGATGTTAATAACCTTTTAAAGTTGTATGGACAATATGATTATTCTTGGAAAAAAATTGCATATATAGTAAATATCATCCGAATAAAAGTTTATCCGAGTTCTATGCAAGTGGCTCTTCGGTAACAGATTATTATCTCCCTTGGATGCGCAGATGAAATGCGCAGATAAAACTAGCGAGAACGTCCTTAACAGGGATAAACAGACACGAGTCAACTCGTTAATACTCGGATATTTCCGTAATCTGAGAAATACACCTCGTACATCATTCGGAACACCTCGGCCATTTCTTTAAATAACCTCGGAGGTAATGGGGAGCCATTTTTGCAATCTGAACACATTGGGTTTATCCAATGAAAACACCTCTGAAATAATAGGGATTACGCCATATTGGTTCCCGCGGAAATGACGTCACTTCACTTTCGTTGTTAAAAATAAATCTTAGATATGAAATCGTAAAAGTCGTTTAATTTGATTAATGAAACAACTATATATGTCACAACTTATAATTTCGCTATTTCGTATGAGTTACCGATAAAAAATTATTAAAAAGGATATCCAACACTTCCATATACATTGAACTATTTAACTTGCACACTTTGAAAAGGTTTTAATCGCCGGACGCCGATTTACCCGAAAATTTGTAACCCTACACTCATATCCGAGGTGTAGTTCACAGCTCACGGAAATACCCGAGTAGTTCCGATTGCTCGTACATACGTGTAAAGAATCGGAATTACTCGGGTATTTCCGTGATCTGAAAATACATCTCGTATATAAGAGTAGGGTTCCAAATTTCGGGCGAATCGTCCCAGGCTAATTACACATTTTCTATGAACGTCCATGTTGAGTAGTCCAATGTACATGTAAATGGAAGCGTTGAACATGTTTTAAAACCATTATCATTGGTCGGTAGCTCATACCAGAGACCATACTCCGGAATTATCGCCAAACTCTCGCGTGCTGCGAGGTTCTGCGAGATAAGGAAAGTGCGTACCTGTTTATCCGTTGCCACGGGAGATGTCAAGCGAAATTGATACTTCCTTATTACAGTAAAATAGCCATGTTATGGTTATCTGATTGGTTATCTGAAACAACTTCTGGACATCTTGTTTTATTTTCATTTTATTAAATTGATTTTATGTTAAAAACTAAACAAAAAGTTCCAATAGGCCTTCTTTTTCAATGACAGGCTTGATTACCATGCAATTCAGATTTGTACTTATAACGACAATGTCTTTCAAGCAAAGGTTTGAATAATATTTTGTAATAAATCAAGTGACTCTATTTAGTTGCAGTTAATAACCAAAGCATGAACTTTCCACTAAGACACGATAGTTTTCGTCAATATTAAAATATTGCTTTCTCACTTCATTTCATTTATTCTGTGTCGTAAAACTGTTTACAGTGCTCATTTTGTCAAAACAAAACACGTTTTTCATCATGACATTATTTCAAGCCAAATGTTTAAATTTAAGAAAATTAAAAGTATTTTATGATGTTAAAATGCATGTGATGAGAATTTTTGTAAAAGTGGTTTTAGTAAACGAAAGGACACGTAAGAAAAAACTGACGTGCAAAGTTTTTCAATACACCGTTTACCACAGATTCCTCTAATATCGATTGCAAATCAATAAGTTCATAATATTTCTGAAACACGTAAGGGTCTGGTCTTATCATGCTGCTGACCGAAATGATTTTAGAAAAAAGAAATGTGAGCTTTTTGAATGTTAAGCTAAAGCAAATAGTGTGTCTTGCACCTTCGTTTTTATTATCATTTCTCAACGAGAAATTAAGTCAAAGCACACTACTTTTAAAACCAGACAGACGCTTTAAACAGAACAAATCCTCCCTATTTTGTTTTCGGAATCTTTAGGTCATTAAATTTGAATGAGGTGTCAGAGAGTGGACACAGGGTTAGCGCCACACACTTCTTGTGTAATCGCCCTAGCATCAAAAGGTTTTATGACATTAAACTACATATTTTATGGGGTGGCAATTTACAATCATAGCCTGTATTGTCCACTACCGTGATTGACTCTATCACCCTTCGTTCTTCAAATGACACATTTCATTTGACATATTTGCAAGCGATCGGAATTAAGAAGAAGTATGACGAAAAAGGAAATATCGTGGTGTTTCTGATTAAGAATCCATGCTCTTTTGTCCATTAATTGAATGGATTTTCTTCTTCTTATATAGGAATATCACTTTGAAAATACGGGAAACTATAGAACTTAATCAGCATTTAATACGGGATCAATTCAAACTCATTCAGACGTTTTCAGTAATAACACGTTTGATAAAATCCAAGTCACACAATTTAAGTTTTAATTGATGCAAAAATGAAAGATTTTGATTGAAAATAAAATGGATGAAATCATGATTATGCTTGTGTGGTAAAGCAAACCTGGTATAACTTCGTTATAAACACGACAATCACCATAAAAAAGCGGGTAACCATAAAACAAAAATAACACTTCAGGAAAATGTCAAGTATGATATGATCCAGTGCATAGTTTTTTAGTTTTACTTGCTACAACTTTGTTATATTTTGGTTGGAAATCAAGATGGCTGAACTCATTAAGGTAGTAAATGGGACATATTTAGTACGCAATAACTTCTAAATGACAAAGAATATCAGATTGAAAATTTGGAAATCAACAAAATCATATTCTCCCATTAAAGTGGACATAAATCAAAAATGTTTGAATAATCCTCTGTTAAAACATTTTACTTTGTACAAGTATGAAATATTTTGGTTGAAAATAAAATGGCCGAAATCACGATCATGCTTGTGTGGTTAAGTAAACCTGGTATAACTTCGTTATGAAAGCGAAGATTACTTTAAAAATGCGGGCAACCATAAAACAAAAATAACACTTCAGGAAAATGTCAAGTATGATATGATCCAGTTCATAGTTTTTTAGTTTTACTGTGCACAACTTTGTTAATTTTTGGTTGGAAATCAAGATGGCTGAACTCATTAAGGTAGTAAATGGGATATATTTAGTACGCAATAACTTCTAAATGACAAAGACTATCAGACTGAAAATTTGGAAATCGACAAAATCATATTAACCAATTAAAATGGGCATAAATTAGAAATGTTTGAATAAACCTCCATTAAAACATTTTACTTTGTACAAGTATGAAATATTTTGGTTGAAAATAAAATGGCCGAAATCATGATCATGCTTGTGTGGTTAAGTAAACCTGGCATAACTTCAGTATGGAAGCGAAGATTACTTTAAAAATGCGGGCAACCATAAAACAAAAATAACACTTCAGGAAAATGTCAAGTATGATATGATCCAGTGCAAAGTTTTCTAGTTTTACTGTGCACAACTTTATTAATTTTTGCTTGTAAATCAAGATGGTTAAACTCATTAGGGTCGTAAAAGGGACATATTCAGTACGTAATAACTTCTAAATGACAAGGAATATCAAACTGAAAATTTGGAAATGTAGAAAAACAAACCCTTTCTTTAAAATGGACTTGAATTGGAAATGTTTGAAAATCCCTCCTTTAGAACAGTTTGAATCTAAAACTACTCAATTATCACGTTTATCGCACAAAACCACGAAATTGCGAACAATTCAATCAAGTTTGTCGCAGTTTGGCATGTTTATTTCTTTGATAATCGCTTGCTGATCGGTCTTGTTGGATGGAGAAACTTTCTAACAATAACAATATAGTGAATTCGGTAAGAAAATATTTTAATTACGACTTAAAACACGCTCAAATGTGTATTGACTATTTCGCGTTTAGTTGAAAATAGCGTCGATAGACAGATCTCGAAAGGTCTCGCTAAATAACGCGTCATGCGAGATATCGCAGAAACCGGCTATAGGTAAAGAAGGAGTTGCCAATCTCTGTTATCTATGTATCTGCTCATACGAAATAGAGAAAATATAAGTTGCGATATATTCTTCCTTCATCAAATTAGATGACTGTTCAGATACACTGTATTGCATTTGACATTTTTAGCCGGAAACGAACGTAGTCTTGCAAGAAGCAATGCATTGTGGTTTCCATATTACTACACAGATGTTTTCATTGGATAAACCGGATGAGGTCAGATTGATACGAGTCATGCGGAAAGCCCCAGGGCTGATTTTCGTAATACTCGTGTCCTCTGATAAGGCAATCTAATTCTTAACAGTTTAATGTTAACTGTGAAGGATCAGAAATAAGAAACAAAGCTTAATGCATTTAAGTGCGATAAATACAATATTGACTGTGTTTGGATGCAAACATCTTTAAACGCACTTGGACTTGCTTTTAAATAACAAATTAAGAGAAAAACCAGTACAAAAGACTAAAATTGCTTACAACATTTACACCGTTCCAGGCTGGAATCTGAGCTTTCTTAATCACAATCATAAAGTATGTCTTCGAGTGAAATCAGCATCGGTGTTACAATTCTAGAAGGTTTTAGAGCGTCTTCCTTTGACCTTATTAACTACAGTGTATGTTTACACAATTATTCCCGGTGTAAGTTCAGCTATTGCTGAGTCTTGTTCAGTATTCTTTGCTTCGATATCTTCAAGCCTTGTATTCTGTGCTGTGTTGGTTTCATCATTACTTGAAATTGAAGCATTCTGGGCGGCATTAACAGATAAAATACTGGCAAGAGATTCATCCTGTTCGGTGTCCTTTGCTTCAATAGCATCAAGTCTTGTATTCTGTGCTGTATTGGTTGCTTTGATCTCTGTTATTGAACCTTCCTGTGTAGCATCGACGGTATTTATCGAGGCTATGGATGCATCCTGTGCTGTGTCCTTTGCTTCGATAGCGTCAAGTCTTGTATTCTGTGCGGTGTTGGCTTCATCATTACTTGAAATTGAAGCATTCTGGACGGCATCAACAGATAAAATACTGGCAAGAGACTCATCCTGTTCGGTGTCCTTTGCTTCGATAGCATCAAGTCTTGTATTCTGTGCTGTATTGGTTGCTTTGATCTCTGTAATTGAACCTTCCTGTGTAGCATCGACGGTATTTATCGAGGCTATAGATGCATCCTGTGCTGTGTCCTTTGCTTCAATAGCGTCAAGTCTTGTATTCTGTGCTGTGATGGTTTCATCATTACTTGAAATTGAAGCATTCTGGGCAGCATTAACAGATAAAATACTGGCAAGAGATTCATCCTGTTCGGTGTTCTTTGCTTCAATAGCATCAAGTCTTGTATTCTGTGCTGTATTGGTTGCTTTGATCTCTGTTATTGAACCTTCCTGTGTAGCATCGACGGTATTTATCGAGGCTATGGATGCATCCTGTGCTGTGTCCTTTGCTTCGATAGCGTCAAGTCTTGTATTCTGTGCGGTGTTGGCTTCATCATTACTTGAAATTGAAGCATTCTGGGCGGCATCAACAGATAAAATACTGGCAAGAGACTCATCCTGTTCGGTGTCCTTTGCTTCGATAGCATCAAGTCTTGTATTCTGTGCTGTATTGGTTGCTTTGATCTCTGTAATTGAACCTTCCTGTGTAGCATCGACGGTATTTATCGAGGCTATAGATGCATCCTGTGCTGTGTCCTTTGCTTCAATAGCGTCAAGTCTTGTATTCTGTGCTGTGATGGTTTCATCATTACTTGAAATTGAAGCATTCTGGGCGGCATTAACAGATAAAATACTGGCAAGAGATTCATCCTGTTCGGTGTCCTTTGCTTCGATAGCATCAAGTCTTGTATTCTGTGCTGTATTGGTTGCTTTGATCTCTGTTATTGAACCTTCCTGTGTAGCATCGACGGTATTTATCGAGGCTATAGATGCATCCTGTGCTGTGTCCTTTGCTTCGATAGCGTCAAGTCTTGTATTCTGTGCTGTGTTGGTTTCATCATTACTTGAAATTGAAGCATTCTGGGCGGCATTAACAGATAAAATACTGGCAAGAGATTCATCCTGTTCGGTGTCCTTTGCTTCAATAGCATCAAGTCTTGTATTCTGTGCTGTATTGGTTGCTTTGATCTCTGTTATTGAACCTTCCTGTGTAGCATCGACGGTATTTATCGAGGCTATAGATGCATCCTGTGCTGTGTCCTTTGCTTCGATAGCGTCAAGTCTTGTATTCTGTGCGGTGTTGGCTTCATCATTACTTGAAATTGAAGCATTCTGGGCGGCATTAACAGATAAAATACTGGCAAGAGACTCATCTTGTTCGGTGTCCTTTGCTTCGATAGCATCAAGTCTTGTATTCTGTGCTGTATTGGTTGCTTTGATCTCTGTTATTGAACCTTCCTGTGTAGCATCGACGGTATTTATCGAGGCTATAGATGCATCCTGTGCTGTGTCCTTTGCTTCGATAGCGTCAAGTCTTGTATTCTGTGCGGTGTTGGCTTCATCATTACTTGAAATTGAAGCATTCTGGACGGCATCAACAGATAAAATACTGGCAAGAGACTCATCCTGTTCGGTGTCCTTTGCTTCGATAGCATCAAGTCTTGTATTCTGTGCTGTATTGGTTGCTTTGATCTCTGTTATTGAACCTTCCTGTGTAGCATCGACGGTATTTATCGAGGCTATCGACGCATCCTGTGCTGTGTCCTTTGCTTCGATAGCGGCAAGTCTTGTCGAGACGTTATCGTTGTTTGTATCGATAGCTGTTGACAGGGAATTCAGATTCGATTCCAGAGACGTTATATTGGACTCGATCACGCTGTCTGCATCCTCAACAGCAAGAACTCTTGCTGATAGTGAATCGACCGTTTCTTCAAGCCCATCAATAGTCGCTTTCCTCTCATCAAGTTGCGTTATGAGCTGCTCGTTGCGTGTCTGCAGTGTTTCCAACTCGGATAGTTTAGAGGCCAGATCAAAAGTTTCCAGCTGCGCTATTCGGACACGGAGAGACTCCAGCTGAATGATCAAGGCGCGTATGCTCTCAGCGCCACAGACGTCGTTTTGCGCATGCGTCAATCGAAACAATTGAGGGCACGTTAAAAGCACTAAGAGTAACACGCTCCTGTATGGCACCATTTTAATGTAAATGTGATTTACTTGTATCCAAATTTAGTACAGTCCCTGTAATAAAACGATGCTGAAAGAGTTCAGAAGGCCTCTCGAAATAAACTTCTTTTCGTTATGGACTCCTTGACTGAAATGAAAGAATCCGCCAATTCATAATGTCACCTTAGATGGAAATTTGATATCTTGATGTACAACCCTACCCTTTACCAAACGCCAAATGTTTGACTGTCCCAAATTGAAAGAATTTGCCGACGGCATATCAAAATGGGAAGAAAGGGGAAAGTAATCTCCTGATAGAGTAGAAAACATCGTGGGAAAGGAGAAATTGTTCGTTACGAGCAACTTCTCCTTTTTCAACCATGTTTAACAGAGCCGTATGCAATAAACTCGTCAAATGTCGTTATTGTTAAACCATTCCCAACTAATAACGCCATAAAACCCTTTTGTTGCATACCACTCTGGAAAACACTGTGGGAAACGTAGACATTGCTCGTTACGAGCAATGTCTACTTTTCACACAATGTTTTCTGCCCTTTCAGAAGATTATTTTTCAATTTGATCACATCTTGAAATGTCATCTGCAAACTCTTTCAATTTAAGACAGTATGTAAAACAGAGAAGTTTTATCTAATCATTTTTTGTTCTTTTTTAAAGTAACTTCGGGTTCTTCGTCCGTGCAAGTCTATGAACGCTGTTTGGTGTGGTGTTTAACGCCGTATCAACAATTTTTCAGTTATGTAACGGCTTTCTTGGATCCACCAGTACAGGTCTAGTCTCTGCACTCTATTGCGTGATAAGTAAGCGGGGTTCCCTAGCTATCTAAAAATCGGATCATTATTTCCACGGGCGGTAAGAAAACACCCCATCCGTGTCAATAGAGTAAAAGTGTGATGTCGATTTATTCTTTTCAATGGGAGTCATGTTATGACAGTATCTCTTGTTTATGGACTTTTAACCAACGCCAAGTTTTCAACTGTCCTAAATTGAAAGAATGTGATGAAATTGGAAAATAATCTTCTGATAGGGTAGAAGACATTGTGGGAAAATGAGAAATTGCTCGTTAAGAGCAATTTCTCCTTTTCCCACAATATTTTCCAGAGTCGTCTGCAGCAAAGTGGTTAGATGTCGTTATTGTTTGGTAATTGTCTAACCCTTTCATTTAAAAAAAGTAAGAGTCGTCCAGAGTTGTCTGCAACAAAGCGGTTAAATGTCGTTATTGTTTGGTAATGGGTTAGCCCTTTCCTTTTCAAAAGAAAAAAAAAAAGCTATTGTTGAACAAATAAAAAAGAATTGCTTCCATCCTTGGCATTCTGGGTTAGGATGGATAGCAATCAATGACACAGGGGCTTTCATGTCTATATACGTGTACCATATCAGATGACTTAGATTGATGAAGTATCTATCTAGACAAGAATTTGGGGAGTTGTTTATCCAAAATATATTTACTATATATATAAAATTACTTATCCGTTATATCTGGGAGTTATTCATTCCTAATCTGTGTATATTTACTAAATAAGATAACTTATATATACTTTATAGTTTACTATATTTCACCATTTAGTTTTGGTTAAGTTTACCATATTTGGTTTACATCGATTGTGAAGGAAGCTTAACGCTTGTCAAAAGCAACTCTCGATGACTGCTTCCTGGATACTAAACCAGTACTCGCACCGATTTGTGGGTAAGTCCCGACAATTTTCACCACGCCTTACGCGTATTCGAACCCGGGACCCTCGGTACAAGAGGCCGACGCTCCGCCTCTGTACCACTGTCGCCTAGACAATGATTTGGTAGATAATATATGTCTATACACTGTAGGCCTATAACATAAACAAAGACCTAATGTTTATTATGTTTATTAATGATGAGTTAACTAATGTAGTAAATTGACATCGATTTGGGAGTTAGCCTTTTCATTGATTCAAGCCCCTGCGGCAACGTAACTGGAAATACGGTCTTTTGTTGAAAACAAGGGGTCGCAGGACTGGGACTATTAGCCTGGGGTCCTGGCCCGTTCGTATACCGCGAACTAGGGCCAGGTGTCAGAGAAAGTTTACCGAACACAATAGTGTTCGGTTATGCCGAGGTATTCCGAATGAAACAACATCGACTGCGCATGCGCGTCGATTAAGAGTCTGCAAGCTTATTCATGGGAAACTGTACCTATTTAGACACCCTACTTAGCGTTGGATCCTTTTGAGATGAAATAGTGACTCCGGTTTTTATTGTATTTTAAAGCGTTGTTTTTTGTAATGGAACACAAATGCAGTACACCGCGCAAATCACCCAAACAGGGTTGTGTTTGTGACACAAGTATTGAAAAGTCAAGTTCTTTGCGTCGTGTTTTACCATATAACAAATCCGGAGTAGATCAAAGTAAACTTTATGGTGGAATGTCTGTAATAGATGGTGTCGTGTGCTTAAATTTGTTATAGAAAAGTACTTAATATTGACAAGATAGTTACAGAATAAAGGAAGGCGTGTCAATCTTCCAAAGTTAGAGTTAAACGTGGTTTTAAAAGACAAGATATGACGAGACAAGAATATATCTGGAAAATCGTTTGATAAGCAATATATGTTAGAATAGTATTAATTCTGATATCAAATTCTTGAGATCTAAATGTGTCCAAATCAGTTTATTCTTAGTTCATGCGTTTCCCCCCTTTTTGATGACTTCGTCAACTACAGGTTCTTATGTTAAATCAGACTTTCAAACAACACTAAATAAGCCTATTGCGATAATGTTTAATACTAATTATAATTGATTTTGTAGGCTTCATATGATTTTGTCAAAACGAAAAATAAAGGTGCTTAATTTGTCGAGAAGCTTCGCTTTTGATTATAATTTGGAAAAGAAAAATCACGTTCTTTTTTCCTTGTTTGTTATCTAACTTATAACTGCATAAAGGGAATAAATATAGATGCCGTTGATATACTAAAACTCTTGTCGGTGGGATTCTTATCTTTATTGCCTGTTAATTGAATTCGTGATTGTTTAAACAGAGATACGTGAAACCCTTTACCCCTTCCTTTTATGTGTCGTTGGATTTGATTAAAAAGAGCATGTTATGGGAAAGATAGAAGAAAATCCCAATTTTTTCACATTTTTATGTGGTCTTTCTTTCTTCAAAATCTCCTATTAACACTTCACAAGCCTCAAATTTAAGCATCGAAGGATTTAAGATGATATGTAATATTGATTGGTGGAGATATTTGTTTCCAATTTGTTTCCATTCAATATGTTTTGTGTGTGATTTAAAACTCATTTGAATATATAAACAATAGTTTTGGTAGAATTCATTCAGAGATAACTACTTAAGTAAAAAGTTTGATTCTTTTACAAAAGATATCAATTTAATCTGATATTTTGAATCCCAATATTTAAATCAAACAATAAATTAATAGAAAAATAAAATGAAATGAACAAAATCCATTCAAGTGCAATTAATTTATAAAAAATGGAGTATTGTATGAAAATTGTAAAAGGTAAAGGCTACCCAGGCTGAATAAGGGTTGGAAAAGGGTAAAAATGATAAGGGTAAAAAAGGGTAAATGCACAATTCAAACGCCATCTTTTCATAATAAGGCGAGTGGCAATCCGTTAGCCAATCAGAAGAGACAATTCATTCTCTGACACCTGGCCCTAATGCGGGTTAGCATGGGCCAGGACCCCAGGCTATGGGACTATGGCTTTAGCAATCGGACCTACTCGGGTATTTCCGTAAGCTGAGAAATACGTTCAGATATTAGCTCTAGCCTGGGGTCCTGGCCCGTTCGTATACCGCGAACTAGGGCCAGGTGTCAGAGAAAGTTTACCGAACACAATAGTGTTCGGTTATGCCGAGGTATTCCGAATGAAACAACATCGACTGCGCCAATCGTATCTACTCGGCAATCCCCGTAACAAGTCGGTAGATATAGTTATTTTAAGAAATGGCCGAGGTGTTCCGAATGCGACTGCGCATGCGCGTCGATTAAGAGTCTGCAAGCTTATTCATGGGAAACTGTACCTATTTATACACCCTACTTAGCGTTGGATCCTTTTGAGATGAAATAGTGACTCCGGTTTTTATTGTATTTTAAAGCGTTGTGTTTTGTAATGGAACACAAATGCAGTACACCGCGCAAACCACCCAAACAGGGTTGTGTTTGTGACACAAGTATTGAAAAGTCAAGCTCTTTGCGTCGTGTTTTACCATATAACAAATCCGGAGTAGATCAAAGTAAACTTTATGGTGGAATGTCTGTAATAGATGGTGTCGTGTGCTTAAATTTGTTATAGAAAAGTACTTAATATTGACAAGATAGTTACAGAATTAAGGAAGGCGTGTCAGTCTTCCAAAGTTAGAGTTAAACGTGGTTTTAAAAGACGAGATATGACGAGACAAGAATATATCTGGAAAATCGTTTGATAAGCAATATATGTTAGAATAGTATTAATTCTGATATCAAATTCTTGAGATCTAAATGTGTCCAAATCAGTTTATTCTTAGTTCATGCGTTTCCCCCCTTTTTGATGACTTCGTCAACTACAGGTTCTTATGTTAAATCAGACTTTCAAACAACACTAAATAAGCCTATTGCGATAATGTTTAATACTAATTATAATTGATTTTGTAGGCTTCATATGATTTTGTCAAAACGAAAAATAAAGGTGCTTAATTTGTCGAGAAGCTTGGCTTTTGATTATAATTTGGAAAAGAAAAATCACGTTCTTTTTTCCTTGTTTGTTATCTAACTTATAACTGCATAAAGGGAATAAATACAGATGCCGTTGATATACTAAAACTCTTGTCGGTGGGATTCTTATCTTTATTGCCTGTTAATTGAATTCGTGATTGTTTAACCAGAGATACGTGAAACCCTTTACCCCTTCCTTTTATGTGTCGTTGGATTTGATTAAAAAGAACATGTTATGGGAAAGATAGACGAAAATCCCAATTTTTTCACATTTTTATGTGGTCTTTCTTTCTTCAAAATCTCCTATTAACACTTCACAAGCCTCAAATTTAAGCATCGAAGGATTTAAGATGATATGTAATATTGATTGGTGGAGATATTTGTTTCCAATTTGTTTCCATTCAATATGTTTTGTGTGTGATTTAAAACTTATTTGAATATATAAACACTAGTTTTGGTAGAATTCATTCAGAGATAACTACTAAAGTAAAAAGTTTGATTCTTTTACAAAAGATATCAATTTAATCTGATATTTTGAATCCCAATATTTAAATCAAACAATAAATTAATAGAAAAATAAACTGAAATGAACAAAATCCATTTAAGTGCAATTAATTTATAAAAAATGGAGTATTGTATGAAAATTGTAAAAGGTAAAGGCTACCCAGGCTGAATAAGGGTTGGAAAAGGGTAAAAATGATAAGGGTAAAAAAGGGTAAATGCACAATTCAAACGCCATCTTTTCATAATAAGGCGAGTGGCAATCCGTTAGCCAATCAGAAGAGACAATTCATTCTCTGACACCTGGCCCTAATGCGGGTTAGCATGGGCCAGGACCCCAGGCTAATATTAGCTCCTGCTCACCGGCCTCATGTTTAAAAACAGGAGCGTAACAAAGTAAAGTGGAAGTAACCGCTGTGAAGGCTTTGTTGCTTTAATCCTTTACCAAACGCAAAATTTTCGACTGATTCAAATTGAAAGAGTTTGCAGACGACATTTCAAAATGTGATGAAATTGAAAAATTATAAACTGATAGGTAGAAATCATTGTGGGAAAAGGAGAAAGTGCTCGTTACAGACAATTTCTCCTTTTCCCACATTGTTTTCCATAGTCTTCTGCAACAAACTGGTCAAATGCTGTTATTGTTTAGAAATGCTACAGAAGATGCAAATACAACGGAAACTAATATAAAACAGCAAATCAAATAAAAACACCTTTGATAGTGTTTTAGCCTTCTTGGGGAAATGGTTTTATATTGTGCGTTGATGCACAACGTTCTTTTTTCTTGATATATACGTACTACATTTTCTTTTTTACGGCCTATTTTCATAAAAAAAAAGATCAAAAATATTACTTTTTGTGTCTTTCTGTCAATGTTATTTCATAATTGTGTCTATTAACAAGTTTCTCTGATTGTTTTCCTCTGTGTATTAATATCTCGATTACGAACAGATATTTCAATTTAAAAAAAAACCGCATACGAATAAATTGAAACACGAACACACCCGGTACGCATATGTCGTGGTACGCCTAAGTTGATACTCTTCACTTCTAACCTTTGACCTGTCAGTGAAAATGTCATTATCGTTCTCTACATTAATATGCAACGCAATACTAGAATATTACATGTTTTCTCTGCAATCCACCAAATGATTGAATAGTTTGGACACACCAAATGTAGTTAAAGGTAATCTATCAGTATTTGAGTTTGCGCGTTGATAAAATCGATCCCACTTGGGGGGGTACTCAATTTCGCAACTTTCGTTTTCGATACAAGCTAGTTTCGGTTGGACACGTTGTATCAAGTGCTCAATACAAGGTTTGACATAATATCAGAAAGTTTTGGAATGATTTCAATAAATCATAAAGGCAAATAAATCGCTGCCAAAATATTTTTCTTGAAGTTGATTATATTGTTGAGATCTTTATATACATTAAAATCTTGGAAGCTCTTACAACATTTTGTGTGTAAAATAAATGTTTATTGGATTTTGCGAATAGACAAGGTCGGTCTAGAATTGCTTGGGAAAGTTGCGTTAAGAAATTGGGGACCAAATAAATCAAAAGGCAAGGTATGGTCTCATTCTGAGTGTTAAAAGATTGAGCCCACATTAGTTTTTTCCCCACCATGCTGGGTATTTCTTCCATGGATCTCAAATCTGAAGAAACATGTTTAAAATTGTTGGCCCAACAATTTGTGACAAAAGGACTTTGAAACACCGAATAAATATAAGTAAAGCAGGCACTATAAAGTCCTACCCATATATAGTGCTGTTCTATACATGTCTTTTTGTATTTCGGATGCACAGTTCAACATTTTTTTCGGCGACATTCTTGCTTTAATGCACAGGGGTTCGAAGTTAAGGTACTCTAACGGCTATGTATAAACTGAACTCCATTTATTCATTGGTTAGAGTACATTAACTTTGAACCCCCGTGGTTTGATGTTAACAAGAACATTAACTCAAACTCTAGACAACAGTATTCTAAATTGGATTTACTACCAACTGGGCTACTGATTGAATAGCTAAAGTGTTGGTAATTACACCATTTTAAATACATGTAGTATTTGGGTCATTTTGTGAGGCCAACCTTTCAATGCCCCTTGTTTTCTTGATAAATAATAAAAAAGTATTTCATCAAGCCACTGACTGCTTTCCAATATGGACATTCTCGATAAGTAATCTGGTCATGTTGAACTTCAGTAAAAATATATGTTCTGGGTCTCGTAAGACACACTACTGACAAAGACATTGAGGCTTTACAAACTATGAATAAAATAATGGTGGACGACAGTGGTGCAGAGGGAGAGTGTCGGCATCTTGAACCGAGGGTCCCAGGTTCAAATCCCTGTTAGGCTAGGGGAAAATTGCCTGGACTACCCCACAAATAGGGACAAGTACTGGTGTAGTTTCCAGGAAGCAGAATCAAGAGTAATTTATCTTAGTTGTAAGAACTTGTTTCACGATCGACGTAACTTGGTAGGTAAGTTAAAGGAAATAAAATGATAGAATGTTATTAGTGTAAAGTAACTTATAAAATATTTGTTTTCTTAGCTATTAGCTAAGTACATCATAATGCTATTGTTATACCACTCTGTACAAAGGTCAACAAGTTGAACACTTTAACATGATCTTTCACTGGGTAAATCCATTTATAAGGAGGTGATTTCGTCATGCTAACATACTAACTTCCTGCCTAAACCCTATATTGTTGGTACTCACTAGAATTGTCTAAACAACTCTTGATTTATAATTAAGTGTTTTAACACATTAACACCTAACACCACATTTTTGCGTCTTGCATCAGACGCCTTTCAAATAGCATTGTAGCAAAAGGAGAAATTGCTTGTTATGAGTAATTTTTCTTTTTGGCACAATACTTGTTTAATCTATTCACATAAAATAACAGCAGAACTGAATGGTTTTTCACATGTTAACAAAGCTTTTTTAAAGTCCTCTGCTTCGATTGAAAGAAATGTTAGGAAAAGTCTCTTATACACACCATCACTAGTCTAATTAAGAGCAATTTCTCCTTTTCCCACAATGTTTTCCAGAGTTGTCTGCAACAAACTGGTCAAATGTTGTTATTGTAAAAAAGTTTGGTAATGGGTTAAATTGGACCAATTAGGATAAGAGTCAACCCGTTACTCCATAACATCCAACTTCAGTTTTTACCTTATTCATTTTACATCAATTGCAAATTTGCAATAGAAGCTTGAACCTTTTTGAATTCACTCTCGATGACTGCTTTCTTGATACTAAACCAGTACTTGAGCCAATTTGTTGGCTAGTCTCAGCAAATATAACCTTCATACTAAACCAGTACTTGAGCCAATTTGTTGGCTAGTCCCAGCAAATATAACCTTCATACTAAACCAGTACTTGAGCCAATTTGTTGGCTAGTCCCAGCAAATATAACCTTCCTTTACCCTTTGATAACGAAACAATAACAACATTTGATCAGGTTGTTGCAGATGACTAGAGAAAACGTTGTTGGAAAAGGAGAAATTGCTAAATAAGAGCAATTTCTCCTTTTCACACAATGTTTTCTGCCCTGTTAGAAGATTTCATTTCAATTTCATTCCGTTTTAAAATGCCGTCTGCAAATTCTTTCAATTTGGGACAGTCGAAAATTTGGTGTTTGGTAAAGGGTTAACCAGGATTGAACCCTGGTTGCTCGGTCATAAAATTTATGCTCTACCACTATACCACTGTCGCCCAGTATCCCAACTTTTACATACATGTATCTGCTGCAGAATAATTCATAAGCAAGTTTGCTTGAAGGATGTATTGCTTCCATTGGGCAATTAACCCTTTTGTCCCAATGGTTTCTACCCATTGCCATAAAGATCTCTTCTTACTCTTATGCCTTTTTTTCCCGCCTACATTTGCTTTCATTCTGGACTGCTGTAAAATTCTCATATGAGGGGTAAATTGTTTCAACTCTATTGTGATAAAGAGAAGATAAAGGATAATCTTCCTTGTTTCAGCTTGCTTGAACAAACAATTTATATCTATCCATAATTAGAAACTTATCTGGTTGAGTATTGTTCCTTATTTAGTGCATTTCATCATATGGGATTGCAGGATTTGCTTAAGAAATATCATTTTTGGTTGTGAATTAGACATTATCTGTGTAATTCTGAAGTTGTAAGCAATTGGCTAGTTTGTTTTTTAGTTTTCCCAAAAGGTTTGTTTTATTAAGCTTAATTCACAAAAAGCAAAAAAACAAAACAATCAGGATTAAATATGGTATTTGAGTGATTGATCCATTTACTGAGAAGCCTAAGGAAGTTAATGTTTAGGGAAGAAAATAGAGATTGTGAAATAGGAAAGATAATAACTGATTTTAATCAAAATTTGTTTGATAATGGAAAAGTGATTTTAAATGGAAAAGGTGTCATTTACAGGCCGCTGTTATATACAAATGTATCATGAAAAACTCCTATTCCATGTTATAAAACATGGCCTATAAGTCCTTGATGTGTAGATCTTCTCTAAATATAATTTTCAGTGTCCTCTCACAGGCGGGGTAATCATGTGATCAATGTTTACAAAATACGGTCAAACTTGTGTTTAGAGACCAGCCTATGGGACAGAGTAAATTGGCTGTTTAAGACAGGTTGGCTGATTAACACAAATTGATATACAATATTAATTAAAAAAAAGGGACTTTCTGTAGTGGTTGTATAAGGCAGGTTGGCTGCTTTTAGGGTGGTTGCTTAACACAAGATAGACTGTATGTCCAAGCAATATGGCCACGCCACATGTATATTTGCTTTTTTCAACAGATTACCGGTACCTTTGTTTTCCACTATTTTATATACGCCGTGTTCCGCCCATCAACTTTCCGGTTACCATGACTCGAAATTCTCTGCAGGGTCTTCGACGGAATGGCACAGCCAAAATGGAAACAACCTTCCCCAGGGTTGAGGAAATTTGATTGTCGGAACATAGCGTATATAAAATAGTTGAAAACAAAAGTTACCTGCTAAAAAAATGCACAAATACCTGCTTTTTCATGGGCGCCACCATTTGCAATCTGTTATATATCGTAAACATTGATCACATGTTTGAGTTATCAATCAAGAATGGTATTCTTGACAAAGCAAAGGAGATTTTTTCTTTTTAATATAATTTTCTGTTTCCTTTCAGTTATGAATCAAAATCAAAATGAGTACACTTTATATAATAAGAGTTTTTTTTATCTTTATATACAATTTTGTGTCTGCTTTTAATTTCTCATTTTCTGTCTCCTTTCAGTTGTTAGTCAACATGTTGATATTGTAAAAGAAATTTTTTCCTTTTAAATAAAATTTTGTATCTCCTTTAATGTCTCTGCTTCTACCTTCTTTCAGTTGTTAGTCAACATGAGTGTACTTGACAAAGTCAAAGATTTTTTCTTCAGAATAAAATTTCGTGTCTCCTTTCAGTTATTAATCAAGATGAGCAAACTTGATATAACAAAGTGGTTTCTGTCTTTTACCTGTAACAAAATTTTGTGTCTCCGTTAATGTCTCTGTTTCTGTCTCCTTTCATTTGTTAGTCAACATGAGTGTACTTGACATTATAAAGGAGATTTTTTTCTATTGACTACAGTTTTCTTTCTCCTTCCACTTATTTATCAGGATAAGTGTACTAGACATAGTAAAGGAGATTTTCTCTTTTGAATATAATTTTCTGTCTCCTTTCAGTTATCAATCAAAATGAGTATTCTTAACAAAGTAAAGGAGATTTTTTCTTTTAAATATAATTTTCTGTTTCCTATCAGTTATGAATCAAAATGAGCGCGCTTGATATAATAGAGTGATTTCTTTCTTTTGAATATAATTTCCCAACTCCTTTCAGATATTCATCAAGATGGGTATACTGGACAAAATAGAGGACGTGGGCCTGACATCAGGCAATATGTTTATTGTGGTCATCACAACTATCATCGGAGCAGCCACAATTGCTGTTGTTTGTCATTTGATAAAGAATAAACGGATATTGAGACGAATTGAAGCCAAGCAAATGAAGTGTAAACAGGCAATTGCAGAGCTAGAGGAAGAAGTTTGCAAGAACGAGGTTTGAACTGATCTTATTTGTCACTGATTGAAAGATTATAGGCACATGAAAGGAGATTAATACTTTAATCAAACATTATTATTTGGTAAACTTTACGTCAGAAAAAAAAAGTTATCACCAAAAAAAACCAACCACCACAACTTAAACGTGAAAGCCAACGAGAACTAACCCAGATTAGCCAGTTTGATAATTCAAATGGCCTGAATCTTCACCTCTGACCTAGTCACATGATACACAAATATCGACCAATCAGAATTTGTTATTGGAAATATGTAAACAAACAGATTGTTGATAAACATGATTGGATTGGAGACAACTATATTTCAAGCACAAAATAACTTTTGTTAAGGTTTATCAAGTAGAGTTTATCAAATAGGGTCTCACAGCATTCATGAATTAATTTTCATGACTTTAATGTACATACTAAAAGATATCCATATATTTTTGCAGTGATTCATTTGTATTCATATCGTTTCATGTGCCTTTAAACAAGTACTTCATCATGAAGAGACTCTTTAAAAAGACAATTTTTTCTGTATATGTGAAACCAAGGTGCTGATACAGTATATATGAAATAAAATATATGGTGTAATGTCTGGAAGCGTAACAGCCAGTATTGCGGCTCAATTTGGTTATTAAATTTCTTATCACTGTGACCAAAGATGATTTTTTTTGTTTCAGCTGATTTTTTCATAATATTATGTACAGGGAGTTCAGAATCTTTTTTGTCTATTCCAAATTTAAAAGCAACAGCAGGTGACAAAAATGATGTATGAAAGATCGTGGTTTTCTTATAAATGAAATAAAGATATACAAGTAATAATTTTAAAGATACAACAATGTTAAAAGCAATGTATGTCTTTCTCTCTATCTACTCCTTATCATCTGCTTTTGCTTTTTATTTTGGACCCTTAACAAATTTCCAACTAGTGGTGATTGAGTTAAATGAAAATCTTTTAGTCCTAGATGTTTTTATGCTTCAGTTGCCAGACGAAAGGAGAAATCAGCTGATTGGCATGAAGTTCACAGATTTACAAAAAGGGCTAAAAACAGACGCTCTTAACGCAGAAGAAGTGTTAAAGGCTTATCTGTCAAAGGTTTGTTTTATTTCTTTCCGTAATAAAAGGGGTCTCTGTAGCCTAGTGGTTAGAGTGCAGGGTACCGTTTTACTAAACAGTTTATGCTTAAGATTTGTGTAAGTCTAAAACAACAATTCCTCTTCTTTCAATATTGGGCGAAGCAATATTGCAAAGTGACACATCATTGGAATCGTCTCTCCGAGACACTTCCAATGATGTGTCACATTGCAATATTGTTCTTTCATTGAAGATGCTATCCATGTTTATCAATTATGACTTACTCAAACATTTTCCGTAAGTTGTTTAGTAAAACGGGCCCCAGAACTTGAATTCACATGGTCCCACTCCCCTTCAGTTCAAATTCCAGTGAGGGATATGGATTTTCATGAGAGGTTGTTTAAGACTTACAGAATGCCGATGGTTCTACCCAGCTTGACCAGCCCTTAAAGGCAGTTGAGTAAGGGGTCTTCCTCCATCATTAAGAATCAGGCATTGAAACATAACTGTTATAATGTTGACGCGATGTAAAAACAATAGGAAGAGATGAATAAATTCCTCAAAAGATAATTCATCCTTTCCTTTTAATAGACGCATTTCAACACACCTGTTCTACTACAGGAATTCACAAAAATAGTTGTTAGAAAGGAGAGTTTTCTCATGATGAGCAAATTCTACTTTTGTTGCAATGGTTTCCTCCTAATTCTGTTTTCTCCAAAAAGTGTGCTTCATTGCCCAGTGGTTAAGGTGGTGGAGATGTGACCAAAAGGTCCTGGGTTTGAGTCCCACAAACACTGCTGGTTTCATTGGCATGCTCATAGGCAGGGCACTTCAGAGCCCTCTTCTTGTATTTGTGAATCCAAGAAAAGCTGCACAACAACTGAACATTAAGTTATAGTGCTGGAAGCGACTTCATGCTAATGCAAACAAGTTAGATTCAGGCCAGCCGCCAAGTAAATAGGCGGCAGGCTTGTGATCCAACCTGATTGCTACTCTTGGTATCTTTCCTCTTCCAAAATAACCAGATATATAAGGTTTTGGGAAGAAGACAGCACAAAAATCTCTTTTTGAAAAAATTACTCAGCACTCTAAGGGTTAGATTACCAAGCATTTTGTTGTACTTTCAGGCGGCAGAGGAAAACATACGAACCAATTTCATGGTGGAACCAGTGAAAGAAGCATTGGTAAAAAATCAAATGATTTCACATCTTTTCACATGATTTTTCATATAACAACCTCAATTGCCAAACTATTCTGACTACTTGACATAACCAATTCCTTTTTGAGACTTTTTGAGAGGTCGAAATTGAAAGCTGCAGCTTATGACTAAAAAAGCAGAAAAAGAAAAGTACATTTTCCCTGTGCTTTTTGACAGGAATCATTTTGACAAAAGAATCAATCATTAAGAGCACTTTCTTCATTTTGCCCATTGGTTTCCTGACTCCTCTATGTCACAATATATCTATTGAGAGGTAGTTACTCGGTTGACTTACGGAATGCTGATTATTCTTCCAGGCTTGCCCAGCCCTTATGGGCCGTCACATTTTGGGTCTACCTCTATCAATACCAGAAGGGCATGGCAGAATACTCACTACTCACTTACTAACTCACTCACTCACTATCCTGTTCATTTGTTCAGGCCTGACTGTCCAGTCTCGATCTTAGCCTTCCTCTCCATTCTCTTCTATGATTGGGGTTGATGGTGTTCATGCCCAGGATCTTCCTGTCCCGCTTCAAGACGTCCTCCCAAGATAGTTTGGGTCTACCAGCGGTCTTCTCTACTGGGACTTTCAATTGTCAAACTTGGGCGATGTATCCGTTGCTACGCTCAACATGCCCTAGCCATCGCAGTCTGCTCTTCTGCATGATGTCTTTGCAGAATAACACAAATAATGTTGTTGATCTTCAACCCATATAAATCAGATAAGTGGTTATACTCAGGATATTGAAATGATATTTTGTAAAATATAATAATTTTTGGATAGATATTGATCAGTCAAGAAAAGCTAATTGCAGGGATCTGTTAACCATTATAGTGCTGGAACCGACTTAATGCTTATGCAAGCAAGTTGGATCAAGGCCAGTCGCCAAGTAAATTGGTGGCTGGCCTGTGATCTAACCTGTTTGCTACTCTGAGTATCTTTCCTCATCAAAATTGAGCAGATATTTAAGGTTTTGGAATGCAGACGGCACAAAAATCTATTTTAAGAAAATTACCCGGCATTCTATGGGCTAAGTTAAACTTGTTTTATGTATTGAAGGAAACAGCCAAGGCCAGGGACCAAACTGAGAAAGGAAGCCGGGGACCTTTACATGGTTTACCTATAAGTATTTAAGAAAACTACTATATTAAGCAGACGACTCAAAAATCTATTTTTAGAAAATCACCCAGCATTCTAAGGGCTAAATTAACCTTGTTTTATGTATTGAAGGAAACAGCCAGGGCCAGGGACCAAACTGAGAAAGGAAGCAGGGGACCTTTACATGGTATACCTATAAGCATTAAAGAAAACTACTATATAAAAGTAGGTAGCAAGGTTAACTCAGACCATACAAATGTTGTTGTCTTTAATTACAATAATTGTTCACTTTGCTGCATCCATTGCAGAAGTCTTAAGAAACCTTTGTGACAAAAAGCTTTTGAAACGCTCATCTGTTCTTACTTTTTAGTTGAAAGGCACTAAAAATAATCCATTTTTCATATATAACGGATAATATTTCAAAACAAAAGATTTACCAAAATATCTTAAGCAAATTGTTCTTGTTGTATGTCTAAAGGCTCGTTTTAGGTTACGGTGTCCGTGCAATTATCTGTGTGTTCACCCATTTTGCAATTTGATTGTTCATCTGTCTGTGAATAAGAAAATCTTTATTTTTCTTTCTTCCTATTAATGTACAGCACTTACTTTTGAGTATTATCAAACATGTTCTCTGGGTGACCTACCAGTACTAGGCTAGGAAATGTGTCTTGTTGTAGGACACTCCATGTTGAAATAAATGATCGAATTCGGGTTGTTCGGTCTCCAGTCCCTGAGGCTAACAATCACACCAGCGCAGAATCCTTGTCCACTAGGTTTCTTAACCCTTTACCAAACGCCATATTTTCGACTGTCCAAAATTGAAAGAGTTTGCAGACGACATTTCAAAATGTGATGAAATTGGAAAATAATCTTCTGATATGGCAGAAAACATCGTGGGAAACGGGGAAATTGCTCGTTACGAGCGATTTCTCCACGTCCTACAATGTTTTCGAAAGCCGTCTGCAAAAAACTGGTCAAATGATGTACTGGTGCAGTATCCAGGAAGCAGTCATCGAGAGTGAATTTAATAAGCTTCAAGCTTCCGTCACAATCAATGTAAAATAAATAAGTTAAAACTAAACTAAATGACGTTATTGTTTGGTAATGGGTTAAAAAAAAAAAGAAAACTATTTGAGACAAAGTTGTGCGCAAATGCATTTTTATATTATATTTTACAGGGATATGAAAGTACAGGGGGAATAAGTCATTTTCTGGGGAATCCAGCCAGAGAGGACGGTGTTCTAATAAAAGTTCTCAAACACCAGGGGGCAGTGCCATATGTTCGCACTAACATACCGCAGTCCATGATGACGTATGTGTGTTTTTCGTGTGTTTATGCTGATTTTTTTTAAAAATCTTTTCACTACCTATAGGCCCTTTTATGTCCAGCGAATTTTATGCGCCTTATATATATATATTTTTTTTAATATGGGTTTTACATCACATCAACATTATCTCAGTTATGTAGCGATGCCCGACTCTTAATGATGGAGGAAGACCCCATACTCAACTGCCCACAAGGGCTGGTCAAGGCGGGTAGAACCATCGGCATTCCGTAAGTCAGTCGGGAGACTGCCTCTCATGAAAATCCAAACCCCTCTCAGGATTGGAACCCACGCGGAGAGGGGCCATGTGATTTCAAGTTCTGTATTCTAACCACTAGGCCACGGAGGCCCCATGCCCCTTATATACCTTAGCCGCTGTTAATAAATGGCATACTATGGTTGTATGTATTGTGTAGAAGCCTTGGGTAGATATTCGATTATAGAAGGTTGGTATATAATGTATGTTTTCATAGTTACCATAATATTGAATAAATATTGAGTTGATTAAAGTTTTTATCAACTTTCATTAAATTATGTCTTTTTCCGATATATTCCTTTGGTATATAAGTGAGTAACAAGCTCTGGTAGTGAAAAGGTTTAGGCATGACCTGTTTTTTACACTCATTTTGATATGCATGTAATTTATTTGAAATCGAAATAATTAACAGAGTATTACTGTTTGACATTGGAATAAATTTTACAAACAGGATATCAGCAAATGTATGGAAATTGCCTTTTAAAAGTAGCAACTTCTCCTTTCATATTAACCTCTATTTATTTCTTGTGGGTAAAGTGGAAGTTTACTCTGTAAATACTTTTTTAGATTGTATCAATAAATAATCCCCAGAGGATCCTGCATGGCCCGGTGGAAAAGGTGCCGGACTGAGATCTGGGGGGTCATGGGTTCGAGCCCCACAGGCGCCCTTTTTTTCGTTGGATTGACTTTATAATGAGCTTAGTCACTTCAAAGCCCTAGCCTAGTACTGGTGGATCCAGGACAGCCGTTACAAAACTGAAGAATTGTTGATACAGCGTTAAACACCATATAAACAGACAAACTCACAAAAATCCAGAATAAGCGAATGGTTCAAAGAGATATCGCCATTAGGGGAGATGATCTCATTTTCAAAGATAAATCAGCACAGTTATGAATTAGCTGCCTTGCCTGTGATGATTTAACCCTTTACCAAACAATAACGACATTTGACCTGTTTATTGCAGACAGCTCTCGAAAATATTGTGGGAAAAGGAGAAATTGCTCGTAATGAGTTTTCCCACATTTTCTGCCCTATCAGAAGATTATGTTTCAATTTCATCACTGTTTGAAACATTGTTTGAAATCTCTTTCAATTTGGGAGAGTAGAAAATTTGGTGTTTGGTAAAGGGTTAAATGCTCTCGTTTAAATGTCTCTTTTGTTTTTTTCAGATACGAGTGCTCAAACCCCATCTTCGGGACCACTGTGAACCCCCACAACCACAAAAGGGGCCCAGGGGGTTCCTCGGGTGGGGAAGGGGCTATTTTGGCATCGGAGGCGGCCATATTGGGCTGGGGCTCGGACATAGGGGGAAGTTTAAGGATCCCTAGTCACTTTTGTGGAATTTACTGTCTGAAACCCACAACTGGTCGACTGAGGTAAGCAAGATATTAGTTAAACCCATTACCAAACTATAACAACATTTGACCAGTTTGTTGCAGACGGCTCTGAAAAACTCAGTTGGAAAAGGAGAAATTGCTCTTTCTCCTTTTCCCAGAATGTTTTCTACTCTATCATAAAATTACTTTCCAATTTTTTTCACATTTTGAAATGTTGTCTGCAAACTCTTTCAATTTTGGACAGTCGAAAATTTGGTGTTTTTGGTAAAGAGTTAAACTTACTTGATTTAGGTGGATTGTGAAACAATTTCTTACAACTTAGATTTATCACTCTTGATCCTGCTTCCTGGATTCATAGTCAGTACATGTACTGTTGCTGAATGTGGACTAATGAAAGGTCGCAAGGCAGATTCCGCTACTCACAGGATTCGAATCCAAGACCCATGTGCCCAGAGGCTGATGATCTACTCCTGGACCACTGTCCTCCAGGTAAGCAAGACATAGGCTGTTGTTTATGCCCTTACTTCTTCACTCTTCCCTTTGACCTAATCTGATGCAAAAGTTAGAAACCACTGTTACAAACTGATTAATGATGAGCAAAGAAGAAGAGTAAAGATTTTTGTACTTTAATGATTTTCAGTACAAAGACCTGTGAAGAGTAATGGTTTTTGTAATTTCATGATTTTCAGCACAAAAACCTGTAAAGAGTAATGTTTTTTGTAATTTCATGATTTTCAGCACAAAGACCTTTGAAGAGTAATGGTTTTTGTAATTTCATGATTTTCAGCACAAAGACCTTTGAAGAGTGATGTTTTTGTAATTTCATGATTTTCAGTACAAAGACCTTTGAAGAGTAATGTTTTATGTAATTTCTTGAATTCGGCACAAAGACCTTTGAAGAGTGATGTTTTTGTAATTTCATTATTTTTCAGTATAAAGACCTGTGAAGGGTAATGTTTTTTGTAATTTTATTATTTTTCAGTACAAAGACCTGTGAAGAGTAATGTTTTATGTAATTTCTTGAATTCGGCACAAAGACCTATGAAGAGTGATGTTTTTGTAATTTCATTATTTTTCAGTACAAAGACCTGTGAAGGGTAATGTTTTTTGTAATTTTATTATTTTTCAGTACAAAGACCTGTGAAGAGTAATGTTTTATGTAATTTCTTGAATTCGGCACAAAGACCTTTGAAGAGTGATGTTTTTGTTATTTCATGATTTTCAGTACAAAGACCTTTGAAGAGTAATGTTTTATGTAATTTCTTGAATTCGGCACAAAGACCTTTGAAGAGTGATGTTTTTGTAATTTCATTATTTTTCAGTACAAAGACCTGTGAAGGGTAATGTTTTTTGTAATTTTATTATTTTTCAGTACAAAGACCTGTGAAGAGTAATGTTTTATGTAATTTCTTGAATTCGGCACAAAGACCTTTGAAGAGTGATGTTTTTGTTATTTCATTTTTTTCAGTACAAAGACCTTTGAAGAGTATTGTTTTATGTAATTTCTTGAATTCGGCACAAAGACCTTTGAAGAGTGATGTTTTTGTAATTTCATTATTTTTCAGTACAAAGACCTGTGAAGGGTAATGTTTTATGTAATTTCTTGAATTCGGCACAAAGACCTTTGAAGAGTGATGTTTTTGTAATTTCATTATTTTTCAGTACAAAGACCTTTGAAGAGTAATGGTTTTTGTAAGTTCATGCTTTTCAGCACAAAGACCTTTGAAGAGTGATGTTTTTGTAATTTCATTATTTTTCAGTACAAAGACCTGTGAAGGGTAATGTTTTATGTAATTTCTTGAATTCGGCACAAAGACCTTTGAAGAGTGATGTTTTTGTAATTTCATTATTTTTCAGTACAAAGACCTTTGAAGAGTAATGGTTTTGGTACGATCATGATTTTCAGCACAAAGACCTTTGAAGAGTGATGTTTTTGTAATTTCATTATTTTTCAGTACAAAGACCTGTGAAGGGTAATGTTTTTTGTAATTTTATTATTTTCCAGTACAAAGACCTGTGAAGAGTAATGGTTTTTGTAAGTTCATGATTTTCAGCACAAAGACCTTTAAAGAGTGATGTTTTTGTAATTTCATTATTTTTCAGTACAAAGACCTGTGAAGGGTAATGTTTTTTGTAATTTTATTATTTTTCAGTACAAAGACCTGTGAAGAGTAATGGTTTTTGTAAGTTCATGATTTTCAGCACAAAGACCTTTAAAGAGTGATGTTTTTGTTATTTCATTATTTTTCAGTTCAAAGACCTGTGAAGAGTAATATTTTTTGTAATTTTATTATTTTTCAGTACAAAGACCTGTGAAGAGTTGGTTAACGGACAGACATTGAGTAAGTGTCCCTTTTCTTCTTAAATTCAACTTGTAGTGATTAACCAATTGTATTTGTTACTGGCCCAAATTGAAAACAAGAGCAGATGTTTGGAATTATGCATCACCGTGACAATAGAAGAACTGTACTATTCATTAGCAACATTTCAAAGTGCTTTATTCACAAATAGTGTAGCACACTATTAGACTTCATTGTTTACATTCAATTCTGTCTAAAGATAGCAATGAATGCTTTGAATAATGATAGTGATTATCTAGACAGAAAAGCCTCATGATACACATAATAATCCTGTCATTTATGCATTAGCAACAACTCAAATATTTAAAACAGGGAATTTCACCAATTTAATTGGTCCCATTTTACAAAATTCACCCAGTAATTATCGGCTGACCTTTTTTAGCTCACCTGAGCTCTGCTCAGGGTGAGCTTTTAGGATACTTGAATGTCCGTCATGTGTGCGTGCGTGCGTCGTCAACAATTTCAGCGTTTACACTCTAGAAGCCACATTTTTGGCCCATTCTTCCTGATACTTGCTCAGGATGTATACCTTGATGATATCTCGATCAAGTCCGATAATGGGTGGGGTGGGGTCAAAAAGTAGGTCACTAGGTCAAATCTTAGTAAAATCTTGTTTACACTCTAGAAGCCACATTTTTGGCCCATTCTTCCTGATACTTGCTCAAGATGTTTACCTTGATGATATCTCGATCGAGTTCGATCATGGGTGGGGTGGGGTCAAAAAGTAGGTCACTAGGTCAAATCTTTGAAAAATCTTGTTTACACTCTAGAAGTCACATTTTCTGCCTAATCTTGATTAAACTTGCTCAGGATAATAACCTTAATGATATCTCAATCAAGTTCGATCATGGTTGGTGCGGGGTCAAAAAGTAGGTCACTAGGTCAAATCTTTGAAAAATCTTGTTTACACTCTAGAAGTCACATTTTCTGCCTAATCTTAATTAAACTTGCTCAGGATAATAACCTTAATGATATCTCGATCAAGTTTGATCATGGTTGGTGCGGGGTCAAAAAGTAGGTCACTAGGTCAAATCTTTGAAAAATCTTGTTTACACTCTAGAAGTCACATTTTCTGACCAATCTTGATAAAGCTTGCTCAGACTGTTAACCTTGATGGTATCTTGATTAAGTTCGATCATGGGTAGTGTGGGGTCAAAAAGTAGGTCACTAGGTCAAATCTTAGAAAAATCTTGTTTACACTCTGGGAGCCACATTTAAGGCCCATTCTTTATCAAACTTACTCAGGATGATAACCATGACGATATCTCGATCGAGTGTGATCATGGGTGGGCTGGGGTAAAAAGTAGGTCACTAGGTCAAATCTTAGAAAATCTTGTTCACACTCTAGAAGCCACATTTTTGACCCAATCTTGATCAAACTTGCTTAGAATGATAACCTTGATGATATCTCGATCAAGTTCGATCATGGTTGGTTCGGGGTCAAAAAGTAGGTCACTAGGTCAAATCTTTGAAAAATCTTGTTTACACTCTAGAAGTCACATTTTCTGCCTAATCTTGATTAAACTTGCTCAGGATAATAACCTTAATGATATCTTGATCAAGTTCGATCATGGTTGGTGCGGGGTCAAAAAGTAGGTCACTAGGTCAAATCTTTGAAAAATCTTGTTTACACTCTAGAAGTCACATTTTCTGACCAATCTTGATAAAGCTTACTCAGACTGTTAACCTTGATAGTATCTTGATCGAGTTTGAACATGGGTAGTGTGGGGTCAAAAGGTAGGTCACTAGGTCAAATCTTAGAAAAATCTTGTTTACACTCTGGGAGCCACATTTTTTGCCCAATCTTGATAGAACTTGCTCAGAATGTTAACCTTGATGATATCTCTATCTCGATAGAGTTTGATCATGGGTGGTGCGGGGTCAAAAAGTAGGTCACTAGGTCAAATCTTTGAAAAATCTTGTTTACACTCTAGAAGTCACATTTTCTGCCCAATCTTGATAAAACTTGCTCAGACTGTTAACCTTGATGGTATCTTGATTAAGTTCGATCATGGGTAGTGTGGGGTCAAAAAGTAAGTCACTAGGTCAAATCTTAGAAAAATCTTGTTTACACTCTGGGAGCCACATTTAAGGCCCATTCTTTATCAAACTTACTCAGGATGATAACCATGACGATATCTCGATCGAGTGTGATCATGGGTGGGATGGGGTAAAAAGTAGGTCACTAGGTCAAATCTTAGAAAATCTTGTTCACACTCTAGAAGCCACATTTTTGACCCAATCTTGATCAAACTTGCTTAGAATGATAACCTTGATGATATTTCAATAGAGTTCGATCATGTGTGGTGTGGGGTCAAAATGTAGGTCACTAGAGAAATATTACCTTGATCATATCTTGACCGAATTTGATCATGGGTGGGGTAGGGTAAAAAAGTTCACTAGGTCCACTCTTTGAAAATCTGGTTTACACAATAGAAGCCACATGTCAGGATGTTTACCTTGATGATATATTGATCAACTTCGATCATGGTTAGGTGGAGTCAAAAAGTAGGTCAGTTCTGCTTCAAAATGGCATAGTATGTTTTCTTGATGATATGTGGGTCGAATTAGATCATAGAAGATGGGATGGGTTTAGAAAAATGGTCACTATGTCACATCATAAATTACTATTGTTTACAATATTATGGTAAAAAATTCGACCCAATCTGTCTGGAAATCACTTTTTCTTACCCTTCAAAGTTTCTTAGAATATTTGCGTAAGTTTGATAAATCTTGTTTACATTCTAAAGGCAACACTGTTTGTACAATGTATATCGAAGAGGTCTACAGCTTACTTTTTTAAGACATCCAGAGTGCTGATCAAACTTGCTCAAAATGTTAACCT
Source organism: Cerastoderma edule (assembly GCA_947846245.1). Taxonomy (NCBI): domain Eukaryota; kingdom Metazoa; phylum Mollusca; class Bivalvia; order Cardiida; family Cardiidae; genus Cerastoderma; species Cerastoderma edule. Next base: position 11,983,597 of record OX401414.1, on the reverse strand, counting down.
TGATAATATCTTGTTTAACTTTGATCATGGGTGGAATGGAATCAAAAAGTAGTTCACAAAGTAAAATCTTAGAAAACACCCGTTTACACTCTGAAAGCTACATTTTCAGCCCAATTTGATCAAACTTGCTCAAAATGATCAACCTGTTATACCTCAACCAAGTCAGTTTATGAGTAACTTGGGGTCAAAAGTAGATCACTGTCAAATTTAGACAAATCTTGTCCATTACTCATGTGTAATATTGTTGTAACCAACACTTTACAAGTGTCAGGTGAGCGATCCAGGACCCTCCCGGTCCTCTTGTTTTATCACTAATCATAAAGAAACATTTTTGTCTTAATCATTTCAAAAGTATCATATGAACATATAACCATCCCTGTTACCCTATAACCCATTACCAAACAATAATGACATTTGACCAGTTTGTTGCAAACGACTCTGGAAAACATTGTGGGGAAAGGAGAATTTGCTCTAAATGAGCAATTTTTCCTTTTCCAGCAATGTTTTCTGCCCTATCAGAAGATTGTTTTTCAATTTCATCACATTTTGAAATGCTGTGTGCAAACTCAGTCAATTTGGGACGGTCAAGAATTTGGCGCTTGGTAAAGAGTTAAAAGGGAATTTAAATTATTTTTATGATAATTGTCAATTATCCTAGAACTTACATAATGTTACGGTAAATAAGTGCTATTCTGTCTTTAAACAATATTACTCTTTCAGTTACTCCCACATGTGGCCCAATGGCACGAGATGTCGACACCTTAGTCGAGGCTATGAGAGCAGTTCTCTGCCCTTACCATTTCCAACTTGACCCAGATGTTCCTCCGATTCCATTCAGAAATGAGGTACAGACTTTACTTGCTCTGACCCTTCTTGTTTCTTACTCTATAGGGAACGATAAAACCTAGTTATTTTTAAATGGACTGTGACGGAAGCTTGAATCTTATTGTATTCACTCTAAATAGCTGCTTCCTTGATACTCTTGCCGATTTGAGGGCTAGTCCTGGCAAATTTCACCTTTATTAACGGGGATCGAACCTGGGGCCATTTGAACCAGAAGCCAATGCTCGACCTCTGCACCAATGTTGCCTCTTTGTGTGAAGTGATTGAAAGTACTTAAATTGAAATCCAAGGGACCTTCTCCACATAAATTTGAATTCTGATACAGGAAATTCAAGATTTTTCATAGCGAATAGATGGTTGGTGCAGTGAATTGGAAATGTTATCAGGCAATTATAAAGCTAAAAAAATATCTATCTTCTGTGATGCTGTGGAAAAAAAATTCTGAGAAAAAGGATGAGTTGTTTGGTACAACATTTCACCAGTCGTTGAAAATAAGAGAGTTAATTGATAGACTACAGTAAGTCCTTCATGACGATAAAATTTATGCAATCTCACTTTGAATCCTCGTTGTTAAGTAGTCTTCTGCTTCATCCATATATTTTTCCGTTTAAACAAAGCAAAATGTCAAGCAATCCCATTAGAAAAGATGGAGGAAATTTGTTAATATATCAATGAAAACTCCTCATTTCTGCAGATGTACGAGTCAAGTCGGCCATTAAGGATCGGGTACTACGCAGATGACGGAAATGTGAAACCCATTCCTGGTGTGGAGAGGGGTCTTTTAGAAGCCAAAGCTGCCCTGGAGAAAATGGGGCATACTGTATGTACTGTAAAACCTTGTTGTTTACCCTTAACCAAACACCAAATTTTTTAATGTCCCAAATTGAAAGCGTTTGCAGACGACATTTCAAATTGTCATGAAATTGGACAATAGTCTACTGATAGGACAGAAAACATTGTGAGAAAAGGAAAAATTGCTCTTATGAGCAATTACTCCTTTCCCCACAATGTTTTCTAAAGTCGTCTGCAACAAAGTGGTCAAATGTTGTTATTGTTTAGTAAAGGGTAAAAAGAGTGCTATTCTGACCTTTAAAGGGAATTATTGATTTGGGTCATGGAATGATGGATATGTTAACTTCCACTGAGACATAACCAAAAATTTGCAGATTACAATGTTTGATTGGAACAAATTGTTTTAAACTGATTTATTTTACTTCAATTGTGAAATAAGTTAGATCTTAAATGAAATCTATCACAATTTTGCTTCCTGGATACATAGCCAGTATTCCCTCCGGATGTTGATCGACACAAGGTTGCAAAGTAGATCTTTCTGCTTACTGCTTACTAAATTTGAACCCATGACCCTCTTGTCGCAATGCCAACGCTCTTCACCTTGACCACTGTCCTTTACAAACAAAGCAGTCCAAATATCTCAGTCAGGAGAGCATTGGCACCGTTTGCAGAGGTTCCGAGTTTGAGTCCTGTTTTGGCTGCTTGTTTCCTCACTTTTGTTTACAAACAAACTTTTGATAAGGCATTCTTTAACTATTCGGATGTTATTTCTTTAAATATTGTTTGTGATTTGATAGGGTCCTGTGTGGCCTAGTGGTTAAGTTGGGGTCTTAGAACTCGGGTGTCCATGCTTTGAGTCCCATTGTTGGAGTGACCTTTGGCAAGTCACTTTAGAGCCCTAGCTTAGTACTGCAACATCCATGAAAACTGTTACATAACTGAAAGATTGTTGAAACAGTATTAAACAACAGAAAAATGTGATTCGAGACATATATACTAAAACTTCTCTTGCATTTCAGCTTGTCCCCTTCTCTGTGCCGAAAAGTGAATACATGTTCAGCGAACTCTTCATGAAGACATGCTTTGGGGACGGTGGTGCCAACTTCTTGTCACAGATGTAAATATAGTAAATTCATTTCTGTTGATAATTGTCAATAATTATGTAGAAGGGGTGTCGATTCACAAGGTAGAGTTGAAAGTGCAAGCGGGCAGGATAGCTCAGTTTGTAAAGCGTTCACACAGTTTGCATGGGGTCATAGGTTCAAGTCTCAGTCTGGCTACATGTTTTTCTCACCTTGGTTACATTGGCGCCCAATGTAAATGACCCATGATAGCTTCAGTGATAGATATTCCAGATTCGTTCCCCAAACAAATGCTATATCCAGGAAATTTGAGTCAAATTTCAATTATAATGGGGAGTATATAGTAGATTTCTCGATTTACATGGTAGAGTTAAATGTGTAAGCAGACCAGATAGTTCAGTCGGTAGAGCATTTGCACATTTCGTGGAGGTCCAGGGTTCGAGTCCCGGTCTGGCTGCATGTTTTTCTCACCTTGGTTATATCTATAAAAGCTTTCCTTATCAGATTTTACACGATTCAGGTGGTCAGTTGGTAGCAAGTATGTTTGATGATTAATTTGTTGCGGTCTTAGAACTCGGACAGGAACTGGTTTGAGCCCAAGTGGTATCAATGGTTTCAGAGGACACCTCCGAGCCTAGTGCAGGAGGATCAAGGAAAGCCATAAAAAAGAATAAAAAATTGTTGACACGGTGTTGCAACCCCACATAAACAAACAAACAAAATTGTTTAATCTCTGTGATTTGAGAAAAGTCGTCACATGTTTGATTATTGAGAATAGCTAATTATTTCATTGTGGAGTGTCTTTGGGCAAGATACTTTCCTAGCCCAGTACTGGATGCCTACATAGGAAGTATGAACAAGTGAACTGTTAATGTAAAGGAACTTAAAAAAGGTTGAAAACAGAGTTGAATCCTAATTGAGATAGATGAATAGACTTAGTTTTGTCTGACAGTGCTTTGTATGAAGTCTATTGATGTTTACAAATGTATACAATGAATGTTTGATAGATGAATGAATGAACAAATGCTTAATGGATAAATAAAAGAATGTTCGAAAGATGATAAATATATGTCCCCTGTTTTTCTTTTCCTCAGACAAGCCGATATGATTGATCCATCCATACAAATGATTGTCTGGACTTACAAACTTCCCAAGTTCATACAAAACTTCATCATACTTCTCAGTAATTTGTTCTCAGGGGTGAGTCACAGTTTTGTTAGTTAGTTATCTTTCTTTAGTAAGTTATCTGGCACAATTAGTTTGTGGTTTTTGTTTTATTGAATTAAGCTTTAAACCAGTTTGTTCATAAATTAATTGTTTGTTTAGAAAGCATCTTAAGCTAAAATGAGAAATAGCTCATCTTGTACTGCTTAACCCATTACCAAACAATAACGTAATTTGACCAGTTTGTTACAGACGGCTTTGGAAAACATTGTTTCCTGCCCTATCAAAAGATTATTTTTCAATTTCACCATATTTCTAAATGTCGTCTGCAAACTCTTTCAATTTGGGACAGACGAAAATTTGGCCTTTGGTAAAGGGTTATAGGTTCTTGTTGAGGCCTGTCATATGATTTTCATGAAATCTTGCTCATGGTCTTTTAATGAATATTTTTACTTACAGGAAAAATTACCTGGTAAAGCCCTGAAATCCATGCAAGGTGTTAGGTGAGTCTTACATGAAATAAAGAAAAACTCTATTAATAAAATTTTGATAAATTAAACTTTAATTCTACTTATTTCTATTATATATTTATTAAAAAAAAAAAGGCATGCAGGTTATTAGGTAGATAGATAGATAGATATCTTTTATTTGACCACCACACATGTGTATAGTCATTTTTACAATACAAACAAAATAAACATACAATATATACAGGTCAATAATCAAAAATACAATTACATACATTTTGAATAATTACTTCCATTTCAATGTGGATGAACTACATAAATAATTATGTTATATTATGCGTGAATGATATTCTTTCTTTAAAAGCAAATGTGTTTGTTAAAGGTAGCAACTCAGAGACTTGTGGTCTGTGAGTAGCATAAACAATTTGATAACCTTGCTAACCTTACATGACGGTTCTGAAGTGATGATGGTATCTAAAAGAAGGACCTCATATTTTAAGTTTAGCTTACTTTGTATGATATAGACCTGTTTAAACAGTTTGCACTGGATGCAATACAAATTATCTATATCTTTTCTATACGGTTCAAAATGAGATTTGAAAGTTGTGAATAATCTAGTCTTTTGCAGCTTTAGGAATCTTTGTTGTCAATTTATCAGTAGAGGACAATTTATTTTAAAAAGTTAAATTCCAAATTTGTGAGATAGTCTTTGTAACATAGCTATAACATTTCCATCCACCTATCATATCATACATTCCACCGCTAATGTCTGTATGTACCATTAAACAAGGTAACCTATTCACTCTTATGGAATTTTGTGACTGATCCAAATTGAAAGCAACTGTAAAGGATAATAATGAAATAAAAACTGTATTTCCATTGTAATATTTTAAAGACAACGTTTTGACACCCAGTTCCTCAAATCAGTAGAAAATGCAATGATTTGAAAATAGTTTTGATCTTTATTGATTAATTTGAAATCTGCAACTTTGTTACAAAAGCAATGTGCTGCAGACGTCTATTATCAAAACACATAATTAGAAATCATTTTTAAGTTTGTTTTTAACCCTTGTTATTTCAAGTGTGAGGAGAGACCTCTATAAGAAACACATTTTTCTCATGAATTGAACTAGTAAACTCGTTTTGCTGCAATTATCTATTGCAATATGTGGCAAAAACACACACAGTTCTTTTATTTGTTTGTATTTTTTTTCTATGAAACTTATCATTTGACTAGAAATTGGAGTTTTCAATTACCTTATGAATCAAAAGGTAAATTGCAGGTACAGTTAAATGATCAAGGTAAAGTTAAGAATTATTACTAAATGGAATCATATTTTATTTAGTTTTCATGTTTAACCATTTGCTTCATATAAACAATAGTGTGTTGGGTCTTCTGCTACGGATTAGTTAGAATGCAGAAGTATGGAAGAAACTCTTCTTCATTGAATTATCCCTGGATTTGATTGGTACAGGTAGGACTGTGTCCGAAAAGAATCATTTATTGTGTTTTATGTAAATAATCACCTTAATTCCACAGGTCAGTGAAAGACTGGTGGGAACTGGCTACTAAGATACAGGACTACAGGTCCAACTTCCTGTCTGCTTGGAAGGCGAGCAAATTGGACGCCATGATCTGTCCCACAATGCCCTATGTTGCCGTGCCAACTGGTTGTGTGAAATACCTTTTGGGTAAGTTTATAGGTCTCTGTGTTTTTAGCTGAAAAGCTCAGCTGGTTGTATGGCTGGCCTGAAATAGAATGGTCTAGAGCATTTTATTAAAAAAATAGAGTGAGTGTCTTATGCTACTTTATTAAAAAATAGAGTGAGTGTCTTGTGCTACTTTATTAAAAAATAGAGTGAGTTTCTTATGCTACTTTATTAAAAAAATAGAGTGAGTGTCTTATGCTACTTTATTAAAAAATAGAGTGAGTGTCTTGTGCTACTTTATTAAAAAATAGAGTGAGTGTCTTATGCTACTTAATTAAAAATAGAGTGAGTTTCTTATGCTACTTTATTAAAAAATAGAGTGAGTGTCTTATGCTACTTAATTAAAAAAAAGAGTGAGTGTCTTGTGCTACTTTATTGAAAAATAGAGTGAGTGTCTTATGCTACTTAATTAAAAAATAGAGTGAGTTTCTTATGCTACTTTATTAAAAAAAAGAGTGTGTGTGTCTTATGCTACTTTATTAAAAAAAAAAGTGTGTGTCTTATGCTACTTTATTAAAAAAAAGAGTGTGTGTCTTATACTACTTTGTGCGTTTACGTAAAGAAAAGAGTGAGTGTCTTATGCTACTTTATAAAAAATAAAGAGTGTGTGTTTTATGCTACTTTATTAAAAAAAAGAGTGTGTGTCTTATGCTACTTTATGCATTTTATTAAAAAAAAGAGTGTGTGTCTTATGCTACTTTATGCATTTTATTAAAAAAAAAATAGTGTGTCTTATGCATTTTATTAAAAAAAAGAGTGAGTGCCTTATGCATTTTATTAAAAAAAAGAGTGAGTGTCTTATGCTACTTTATTAAAAAAAGAGTGTGTGTCTTATGCTACTTTATGCATTTTATTAAAAAAAAGAGTGAGTGTCTTATGCTACTTTATGCATTTTATTAAAAAAAAGAGTGAGTGTCTTATGCTACTTCATGCATTTTATTAAAAAAAAAAGTGTGTGTCTTATGCATTTTATTAAAAAAAAGAGTGAGTGTCTTATGCTACTTTATGCATTTTATTAAAAAAAAGAGTGTGTGTCTTATGCTACTTTATGCATTTTATTAAAAAAAAGAGTGTGTGTCTTATGCTACTTTATGCATTTTATTAAAAAAAGAAGTGTGTGTCTTATGCATTTTATTAAAAAAAAAGAGTGAGTGTCTTATGCTACTTTATTAAAAAAAAGAGTGTGTGTCTTATGCTACTTTGTGCATTTTATTAAAGAAAAAAGAGTGTGTGTCTTATGTCACTTCATACAATTTCTTTCAGAAAGGGAACACATCTTAAATTTCTTCTTACATGTATTTTAAAAAAGAGAGGGTTGGTCTTATGCTACTTCATACAATTTCTTTCAAACATTTTACGCTAATTTATTAAAACAGGAGGCGTGTCTTATACGACCCTATACAACCTTCTGAACTACCCGTCGGGTTGTGTTCCGGTAACCAAGGTGACGGCTGTGGACCAGGCGAAGATGAAGGACTATCCTACCAACACTACAACTTACCGGTTCATTAAACAGGTACCCAATCCCATGTGGTGCAGAGGTAGAGCGTCAGCCTCTTGTACCGAAGGTCCCGGGTTTGAATCCCCGTTAGGGGAGGTGAAAATTGCTGGGACTAACCCATGAATTGGCACAAGTATTGGTGTAGTATCCAGGAAGCAGAATCGAGAGTGATTAATCTAAGGTGTAAGAACGTGTTTCACAATCGATGTAAAATAAATAAGTTTAAACTGTACCCAATCACAGTTGTTCACTTATTTCCTAATTTGGAACTATGCTAACAGTCTGAATTGAAAGCAACAGCCGAGGGCAATTAACTACATACAATGTACTTAATCCTGTTTCTATTTGTCATCTGCTGCGGGAGTTCCAGTCACTGGGGTTGGCAGCGGATGGCTAGATGTTCTGATAATAAATCTCCAATTAGTTCTGTCCATTGTGTTGAGACTGACGAGGTTGCATTCCATTCGGTTAGAAATAATGCAGTCTGACTGATTCTGGGTCTTCCTTGTCCCTTTGCGCCAGGAATGTCCATCTTGAGAGGTTGTTTAATGTACAGTCAAACTTGTGTTAAGAGGCCAGCCTTATGGAACAGAGTAAATTGGCTGTTTAAGACAGGTTGGCTGCTTAACACGAATTGATGTACACAAAAATATAACAATGGGACTTTCTGTAGTGGTTGTTTAGGGCAGGTTGGCTGCTTAAAAGGGTGGCTGCTTAACACAAGTTAGACTGTATATAGAGATTATATCCTTTTTGTCATTCAGTCATTACCACATGCAGACAACTTTTTTTTGTGCTTGAAGCAGACGACTTTAGAAAAGCTTTTTAAAATGTGAAAACCTTTCAGTTCTGCTATTGTGATATGTAGAATAGATTGAAAAAGCATTGTGGCAAAAGGAGAAATTGCTTGTGACAAGCAATTTCTCCTTTTGACACAATGCTTTTTGAAGGTTGCCTGCTACAAAATGCAAAAAGGTGGTGTTTGGTGATCATTTCATTGTAAAGTATCTTTTTCAAGGCACTATTTCTTGGGGTGTGATTATTAGGAATGATCATTTGCAAGGTATTATACTCTTTGAAAACTTCATTCCAACTTCTTGCTTATATGGGGAATATTTCTCTTTGTAGAACTGAGCAATCATTTCACAAAAATAAACTTTCTTAGCTTTATGATATATGTTACATAATATAGTTCTTTATAAAGTTTCTTTTAACCATGGCATATATGTGACCTTCTAAGTCTAAAGGTTTTTATCTTCAACCTGATTTGCTTGTCAAATTAAAGCTATTCTTTGTCCAGGGGCCTATAAAAGGCTACTTCCCAATTGGATTTTTTTTAAAACCATGCATTTTTCCCAAAAATTCAAAGTCATACCAGCTGTTTGGCTTCCCAATTCAGCAATTTCAGTGATAAAAATTCCCAAATTCAACAGGCATAGTTCTCTTCCCAATTCATGGAAAAAAAGCCCTGCCCAATGGTACATTCTTAATTTCCCAAATAAAATGTTTCTTTTCATTGTGCTCATTATTTGCTGCCGGCTATAAGTTTCAAAATGGACCAATAATAAAAGCCAATATGAGGGATATAGTAAAGGAAATGAATAAAGCTCATTTCAGCTGTCTATTGGAAGTTTTGGTGCCATTTTATTTTTTTATTTTGTCACTGCTTTATTGACCAATTTCCTCTTTTGAGACCTGTCTTTATTTAAAGATTATTTTTATAATGTTACTGTCAGCTTAATCGTTCTGATACAGTGCCTGTCCAAAAACAGAGTTCCTTTATGTGATTTGTCCAGATTACAAGCAACAGCATTTTCAATGATCTATAACTTGATTAGTCAGTTATTTAAACAGCTTTCTGAAGTAGTTTTAATGGCTGATTAGTTTTACATTCAGTTTTACAACTCAAATACAGTAAATATTCAAAATGAAAGCTAGGTTTTGTGACCTGTCTTAACAAGCAATGGCATTTTCAACAACCTAGAACTGGATGGGTTGGTCAGTAAAAAACATTTTTTAGAGTAATTTTCATGACTTGTATTTATTTCAAAATTTCTACTTTCAGTTTTACAGTTCTGATACAGGGGGTCTCCCAGTTGCTGTTCAATGTGTTGGGCTGCCGTTCGAAGAAGAGCAGGTCTTAAGAGTGATGAAAGATTTAGAGATGGGACTAGAAAGACCTAAATAATTTAATTTGTGCAGAAAAATACTCTATTGAATTGACTGTAAGGAATTTGTGCAGAAAGAGACACTATTAGATTGTGTCATAATCGAAGAGATTTAAAAGAAAATGTACATACTTAAACACTTATTAAATAGTGCAATATTTGATTTCAACAATCATTGTCACTAAATAAAAGATTATTTTCAATTTATTTACTTATAAATTGCTGAAATCCGGTGTTTTTCTTACAAACTGTTAACCCATTACTAAACAATGATGACATTTAAACACTTTGTTGCAGACAACTCTGGATAACTTTGTGGGAAAAAGAGAAATTGCTCGTTAAGAGCAATTTCTCCTTTTCCCACAAGGTTTCTGCTCTATCTAAAGAATATTTTTCAATTCCATGACATTTTGAAATGTTGTCTGCAAACTGTTTGAATTTGGGACAGTCGAAAATTGGTCGTTTGGAAAAGGGTTAAGTGAGGATTTGCACCTGTAAGTGCTTCTTAGATTTCAGGTACTTGCCAGCTACTAGTATGTCTTTTGACAAGGCACTTTTTCCTGGCCTTGTACTGTGTAATATCAGAGGAATAACAATATAACTGAATATTAATGATAGCTTTAGGAGTAATCCCAGGGCATTATTTAGGCTAAGAAGAATTACCTCGTCACAGACACAACACAGTGCCAAAGATTGATAAACAATTAATACTTACATAAAATTTGTTCAAGGTCATACTCTGGGACCTTGACCTTTGAACATCTGACATCATTAACTTTTCCTAAATGTGGTAAAGCAGGATACCAAGGGTTCAATGCAAGACTTTGGTAAGGGTTTCACAAACATGAAGCACTTACTATAGTATTGCACTGAACCCTCATTATGAGGACCAAAGATATGTCTGGGCAAACAGTTTTTAAGTTATTGTCTTGATAACTGAAAAGTCATTACGAGAGAATTCTAGGATCAAATAAACTATGCTCTTTCATTTACATATACGTTATACATCATTTGTCTCATTTACTATTGTTTATTGCCATAACTATTGTTAGTTGTCGTTACTGTTAGTTGCCATCGTTATTGTAAATTTTGTTTATTATTGTTTGTTGCCATTATGATCATTATAAGTCCATATAATTTAATGTGAAGATTGCTTTTTATTTTCTAATGGGGCAAGCCGATGTTGAAATTTCAAATGATCAAAACAGAGGTGGATTTTTATCAAATTCTGATTTTTTCGAATTTAAAGCACAAAATAGCCATTCAAAGTCATTTGATAAGACAAGATATGTAAATAGACTTAAAAACCATCTAATAATGGCATCAACTGCCCATAAGGCCTATAAACCCAATGAATAGGTTTTTCAAATTCCTTTGAGCAAGTACAAAGGAAGTTTGTTGCAAGCAAAATATCGTCACCTATTGGTAGACCGTTCATACAAACTAAATATGTAGAATACCGGCATGTTATGGGTATGGATTGATTAAAAAAGGATTGATTTACACTTCCGAGCAATTATCATTTGATAGTTAACTGTGATAATGGAAATATGAGTGTTCAAACGTTACGACAAAAATTCTGTCATTTTGTCACAACTTTCACCATTAAATAAATGGTTCCAAAGTTTGAGATGATGGGAGATAATGCCTGATGCAAAAGATTTCTCAATCATTATGTGCCATTTTTTCATCTGCATGTATATTCTTTATTCATGTAATCAGAATTGTTATATTTTACTTCATTTCTAATTACTTCTACCCATTGTTGGCTACAGAAAACTTAAGATACAACTGTAACAATTGGGAGAGGGGCTATTTTCCCTTATGAAGATCCATCTTTGTTTTTTTTCACTAAAGATTCCCAAAGAAAATGTATTTTTCATATTTTTAACCTCTCCTAAAGCCTTCAGTTTTGTCATGTCACAACATCTTTTTTCAGGCAAAACGATTAACAATTTATAAAATGCATATTATAAATTTCTTCTTCAACCTGGATAATCTAAATGTTTATACATAATATGTGCTCAAATGTGCATTTCACTTTTGCTTGAGGTTTATTGATATTTTAATATTTTATGTTTATCTCTTTTTGATTTTAACAATCATGTGTTATATTTTCTATTTTCAATCCTGGAGTAGACTTGTGCTTTGGTTTTTATTAGCACTATAATATTCATTACATGTACATGTAGTTTTATTTTAACCTTTGTTGTGCTGGAACCGACTTTATGCTCCTGCAAACAGGTTATATCCAGGCCAGCCGCCAAGTAAACTGGCGACTGGCCTGTGATCTAACATGATTGCTACTTTAAGTATCTTTCCTCTTTAAATTTAAGTAGATATTTAAGGGTTAGGAAAGCAGATGGCACACAAATCCATTCTTAGAAAAATTACCCAGCATTCTAAGGGTTAAGCATGATTATAATGATTTGTCACATTGATTGATTGGACTCATCCTGTTTTTGGTCTTATTTTATGAGTGTTGAGAAATCGTACACCTTCCCATATATGGGATTTTCTGTCTGGTTCAAAATGAGTTGAGACAAAGCCAACAGTACAGTGAATAAGGGACAAATTCTTTGATATAGGTAGCTAAAGTTTGTTATTTTTATTAAGAATCCTGAGATTAGATGATATTAATGATTATGTGAGTCCTGTATTGTAAATTTATTGTAATAGATAATTGGAATATGTATTGTCCTAGTTTGTTTTGGCTTTCCATTGTGAAACCCCAATCTATAATCAGAGCTATCTCATTACGCAGGACAACCTTTGACAGTTTTTGATATGTCAGGGTAAAACTCTACATTGCAGTTATCAAACCTTATTTGACAGATTTTCATGTGACAGGGTAAAACTCTACATTACAGTTATCAAACCTTATGTGACAGCTTTTCACATGTCAGGGTAAAACTCTATATTGCAGTAATCAAGCCTTATGTGACAGATTTTCATGTGACAGGGTAAAACTCTACATTACAGTTATCAAACCTTATGTGACATCTTTCAAGTGTCAGGGTAAAACTCTATATTGCAGTAATCAAGCCTTATGTGACAGCTTTTCATGAGTCAGGGTAAAACTCTACATTACAGTTATCAAACCTTATGTGACAGCTTTTCAAGTGTCAGGGTAAAACTCTATATTGCAGTTATCAAGCCTTATGTGACAGCTTTTCATGAGTCAGGGTAAAACTCTACATTACAGTTATCAAACTTTATGAGACAGCTTTTCATGAGTCAGGGTAAAACTCTACATTACAGTTATCAAACCTTATGTGACAGCTTTTCATGAGTCAGGGTAAAACTCTACATTACAGTTATCAAACCTTATGTGACAGCTTTTCATGAGTCAGGGTAAAACTCTACATTACAGTTATCAAACCTTATGTGACAGCTTTTCATGAGTCAGGGTAAAACTCTACATTGCAGTTATCAAGCCTTATGTGACAGCTTTTCATGAGTCAGGGTTAAAACTCTACATTATAGTTATCAAACTTTATGAGAAAGCTTTTCATGAGTCAGGATAAAACTCTATATTGCAGTTATTAACCTTTATGAGACAGCTTTTCATGTCAGGGTAAAACTCTACATTGCAATTATCAAACTTTATGTGACAGCTTTTCAAGTGTCAGGGTAAAACTCTATATTGCAGTAATCAAGCCTTATGAGACAGCTTTTCATGTCAGGGTAAAACTCTACATTACAGTTATCAAACCTTATGTGACAGCTTTTCATGAGTCAGGGTAAAACTCTACATTACAGTTATCAAACCTTATGTGACAGCTTTTCATGAGTCAGGATAAAACTCTACATTGCAATTATCAAACTTTATGTGACAGCTTTTGATAGGTCAGGTTACAATTCTACATTGTAGTTATCAAACCTTAGGTGACACCTTTTGATGGGTAAGGATAAAACTATACATTGTAGTTTTCTAACCTTACATGAAAGCTTTTATGTGGTAGGGACAAACTGTACATTGCAGTTATCAAAATTTATGTTAGAGCTTTTGATTGTCAGGGTATATCCCTACATTGCAGCTATAAAATCCTATGTGACAGTTTTTCATGGGTCAGAATAAAACTCTTCATTGCAGTTATCAAACCTAATGTGAGATTTTCATGTGTCAGGGTATAACCCTACACTGCAGTTATCAAACCTCATATGACAGATTTTCTTGTGTCAGGGTAAAACTCTACATTGCAGTTATAAAATCCTATGTGACAGTTTTTCATGGGTCAGGGTAATACTCTACATTGCAGTTATCAAACCTTATGTGATAGTTGTTGATGGGTCAGGGTAAAACTCTACATTGCAGTTATCAAACCTTATGTGACAGTTTTTCATGGGTCAGGGTAAAACTCTACATTATAGTTATCAAACCTTATGTGACAGCTTTTCACGTGTCAGGGTAAAACTCTACATTATAGTTATCAAACCTTATGTGACAGCTTTTCACGTGTCAGGGTAAAACTCTACATTATAGTTATCAAACCTTATGTGACAGCTTTTCATGGGTCAGGGTAAAACTCTACATTATAGTTATCAAACCTTATGTGACAGCTTTTCACGTGTCAGGGTAAAACTCTATATTGCAGTAATCAAGCCTTATGTGACAGATTTTCATGTGACAGGGTAAAACTCTTCATTACAGTTATCAAACCTTATGTGACAGCTTTTCAAGTGTCAGGGTAAAACTCTATATTGCAGTTATCAAGCCTTATGTGACAGCTTTTCATGAGTCAGGATAAAACTCTATATTGCAGTTATTAACCTTTATGAGACAGCTTTTCATGTCAGGGTAAAACTCTACATTGCAATTATCAAACTTTATGTGACAGCTTTTGATAGGTCAGGTTACAACTCTACATTGTAGTTATCAAACCTTAGGTGACACCTTTTGATGGGTAAGGATAAAACTATACATTGTAGTTTTCTAACCTTACATGAAAGCTTTTATGTGGTAGGGACAAACTGTACATTGCAGTTATCAAACCTTATGTTAGAGCTTTTGATTGTCAGGGTATATCCCTACATTGCAGCTATAAAATCCTATGTGACAGTTTTTCATGGGTCAGGGTAAAACTCTTCATTGCAGTTATCAAACCTAATGTGAGATTTTCATGTGTCAGGGTAAAACCCTACACTGCAGTTATCAAACCTCATATGACAGATTTTCATGTGTAGGGTAAAACTCTACATTGCAGTTATAAAATCCTATGTGACAGTTTTTCATGGGTCAGGGTAAAACTCTACATTGCAGTTATAAAATCCTATGTGACAGTTTTTCATGGGTCAGGGTAAAACTCTACATTGCAGTTATCAAACCTTATGTGATAGTTGTTGATGGGTCAGGGTAAAACTCTACATTGCAGTTATCAAAACTTATGTGACAGTTTTTCATGGGTCAGGGTAAAACTCTACATTATAGTTATCAAACTTTATGTGACAGTTTTTCATGCGACAGGGTAAACCCTACATTGCAGTTATCAAACCTTATGTGACAGCTTTTCATGGGTCAGGGTAAAACTCTATACTGCAGTTATTAACCTTTTTGAGACAGACTTTCATGTGACAGGGTAAAACTCTACATTGCAGTTATCAAACCTTATGTGACAGCTTTTTATGGGTCTGGGTATCGCTTCATAACTGAAATAATGTTGATGTGATGTAAAACCCATATAAAAAAAAACATACTGGTGCTATTTAAATCAACGTCCCAAAATTAGCCCAAAAGTCCATCAAAGTTCATCAAGTGTTTTTATTTTTTGTTTGAATGGAGTTAAAAGCTGTGACAACAGTTTTTCAGTTACAATATGTCCCTGGGTTTTGCTAGTACAAGGAAATGGCTCTGCAGTAGCTTGCCAAAATCCACTCTTGCTTCTGATATACCAATGGTTCTGGTGCTGTTTGCATCAATTACCCCAAAGTAACCAAATAGTCCATCTAGTAACTATTTACTGTTGTTTGTCTGAGTTTAGTGCTGTCAACAATTTTTCAGTTATAATAGGTCCATGAAAATCGCCAGAACAAGGCAAGGGCTCTGCAGTAGCTTGCCAAAAGAAATAAATACTCCTGATATATATCAGAGGTGCTGTTTGAATCCATGACCCAAAATAATTCTATGTCGGAGAAAGCAATGAATGGGTCAATATAAAAAACTCAACAACAAATTCCATACTGTACACGTTTCATTATTTCGTTCAAATTGCTTTTATAGCATGTTTTAACAAAATATAGTACACATTTATGTAACATTAAAACAAGTTTAAAAGTGTACCAAGTTTTTTTCACATAATCATTTAGTATAATACACAAGATAAACATAAAAACAAATTAATGTACAACTCTCTAGTGTGTTTTCAATTCTGTTCAACTAAAAACCAGAGAAAATTCCTATTACAGCCTCTACAGCAATGTAACCAGCTAATTCCATACATACATACACCCATACATACTGACACCAGACATCGATCAAATCAAACAGAAAATATTCCATCAAAATGTAGTAAATAATTACCCCCCTTACTTGCTAATTTTTCTTACAATCAGTACTGAAATGGTCAACACTGGTACAATGAAATCCAACAAAGAAAGGAAGAACTTGATGCACAAATATTGGACATACAAGACTAATGACCTCTGCAATATATGTTGACCTCTCTGATGAATTGATGAAAAATCAATCAAAAACCTACTACGCAACCCATACCCCTTAACCTATGTTTCATTCAAGCATACATTAATTCAACACTCGACTAGAAACATGTACTGAAATCTCCCTATAAATTTGCGGATTGTCAATTTTGATTTCAAAATAAAAAAAAAATCCTCTGTCCTCTGTATATTACCAGTACGGAGAGGGAGTTTAGTTCACTAGGAGAAAAACAAAGATGTCAGCAGTTATTTCCATTGGATCATGGGAGCAGGTAGCACACCTATCCATCCTTCTGGAATTTCTGTACCAGCGTTGATCAATATTTCTTAGAATAGAAACCAGACTGCATTCCCACACAATCACAAAAGTTAAGTGGTGAAAAACACACATCCTATGACAATGAATTCCTTTAGAGCCCTAAAAGCCATTGTCTATGCTCTGGGTTTCTAACATAGTCACACCGGGTGACCCCTTGCATTTCAAACCAGGCTTGCAACTGAGCCATCAGGATCATCAAGAAATAGAAAAAGCAAAAAAAAGAAAAGAGAAACCCTGGAAAAAACATAATATGAACATTCATTCATTTCTTTTAACCGAGGCCTTCAATGACTCCAGGTAAATATTGACTTATAACGAAAAACCAATGTTATCAAAATGTTTGAGAATACAACGATGAACGTTTTTAATCATTTTTATCTACTTTCCTCCGAAAAAAATAGATTTAAACATGCCCTTTTCCTCCAACTCAAATCTTTAATGGGAGTTACAAATTTGACATGCACATGACATTACTTTCTTTACAATCAATCAAAACCTTAATTTCATTCAAATTTATACTCTTTAGAGTCCAACTGACAAAAACCACAATCACAAGTTGAAGGTTTGGTTTAAGACTAGGAGTTAAGTTCTTCATTTTCGTGAAGGACTTAACTGTAGTCTAAGATAAAACCATCAAAGCTAACTCATTCACAAAAACAACCACAACTACATGTACTTCACACAATCAAGACTTCAATTTCATTTTGTCCCCTCTTTTATTTCTTCAAGTGAAAATCCTAAATTTTCAACACCAAGATGTAACTTTTTCAACTCAAATCCAGAACAAAGACAATCAACATCTTAACCTACAACACATGTCTTTTGTACTCCTCAAACAGATTAACTTTGAATACTTCTACTGGAGAAATAAGTTTACTACACAAAAAATAATAATTAACAGGTGCTTTTAATTTGGACAATTCAAAACATTTCATTCAAAGTGCTTCTGGCTAAAAAAAGAACTTGACATTTCCTGGGAAAAAAAATACTTTCTGATCAAACAATCATAAATAATGCTTAAATCTTGAAAACACCATACATACAAAAAAGTACAGGAATCAGTCTGTCCTTTCCACACACTTATAGGTCAAATCATTACTGCATAGGTAATAAAAACAGCCACAACAGAAAAATCAAGAATCAAAAATGCATGTAACAAGCAATTTCTTCTTTTCTCACAATGATTTATACTCATTCAAGAAAAAAGAATGACAATTTCAAAAGTTTATAATTTGAGGCATATCAGTTGATGGACTCACCTCTGTATAGAGGATTTACTGCAAATAATTTACTCATATACTTAAATTTTGGGGTTAGGTTGTTGAAAATTAAAACCCTAGTTGTACTAACTCTAAATATTGACTATGTTCTAAATCGAATATAATAAATCTTCTTGTAGAAATAAAATTAATCTAGCACAATTTGATGCTGTTATCACACAAGTCAGCCTGAAGAGATAGCAGGCTAGACATCTATCTAAATGTCTTTAAATAACTATAATGCACCAAGGGTGCAACATCACTAAATCTTCTTTTCCAGAACACAGATACGACAGAATTGGAACACTATCAAATCACATTTATTTCACCTTATAAAAGAAATAAATACTGATTTCACTTTGTTTAATTTAGGACCTCCTTTGAACTGTCTGCATAATGCATAAATAGAAATGGTGAATAAATATAATGAAATTTATCATTTTCATTTACAAAACCTTTCCTCCAGATGCATCATTTAAAATAAAAACGGCAGCAGAAGGCAGTCACAAAGTAATATTTCTTTCAGATATTGCATAGAAACTACTGCGATTAAAGGATAATTGATTAAAGGATAATTGTTAAAGGATAATTACCGTCACAAGTGGTTTCTACTCCTGGTGCAACATTTCTTTTTCTGAATAACATCTGGCAAGCAGTTTCTGCTTCTGTTGCAGTGTTTTGTTTTTCTGAATTTTCTCTTGCATGCATACTAAAACAATTAAAAAAGTGGGGAAAGAGTAATAAATATGGAGAGCTAGCATGATAACTTTTCAAGATTAAACACTTCTAGGGCTTGGAGGAAATGCCTTTTTATCTTACTGATAATCAAAGGTTCAATGCAATACTATAGCAAGTACTTCACATTTGTGAAGGACTTAATCGAGACATGAATTGAATCCTTTAATTCTAATGAGGTCAGGATAAACATGTTCCCAGTATTTCTAACCTTTTGATAAATCGTATTTCATGGGAGCTTATTTGAATTGTCCAAACAAGACAGAAGATATAAAAGAAAAAATGCTTTCAATCTCAATTCTGATAACATATAACATGATTTCATTCGATCTTTTCTCGTCAAAAACTTTTTTCTGAACATTCAGGACTTATTTACACATGCATAAACATTAAAAACGCACACAAGAACGTTGTTGGATTCAAACAAAAGGGAGACAGTGTTTCTATACACATGAACTGCTCCAAAATGATAAAAATCAATAATGAGGGATAGCCAAGAAAAGATAAGAAAAGAAAACTCAAGTGTTTAATGCAAGACTATAGTAAGTGTTTCATTAACATAAAACACTTTCTATAGTCTGGCACTGAACACTCGAAGTACATTTGCAACTTTTTGAACGTAAACATATTTAAAGACCTTCAAACCCCATGCAAACTTTTTCTTTCAAAGTTTTTCTCTTAAAAACTTACACTATGGGATTCCTTCATTAAGAGAGATGAAGCCAAAGATAAACACACATAAAAGACGTTTTGATTAATCACATCAAAGCACATTTAAGTTATGACTATCATTCAATTCAGTTTGATTTACCATCCTCATGATGCTTTTCAACTCTGAGCTGTAAAACCTTTATTATTTGGTAAAGAATTAAAATAAAGCAATGACTTCCACGCACAAGTGTTTGGAAACTCAAATCAAACATGAAATCACAGATGGTTTTTAACTCATCCCAAGTTCTAACTTAATGTAACCTACAGACAACTCTAGCACACTTTTCACGCAGTATCATAAACATAATATAAAACATTTGACTTTCTTGCCCCACAACTTCATGAATATTCAGGTACGAATATTCAGGTAAGGATATTGACTTCCTTACATGCCCAACTAAATGAATGAATACTCATGAACAGGCATCCTCACATAATTTCATGAATATTCATTTATGGGCTTAGACTACCTTTTGCAAAAGATATGTCCATGGCTATTTATGTAGAGGTATTGACTCCATTTAAACATGCACAAATTCATGAATATTCATTGACTTTCTTATTCTCACTCAGTTCCATGAATATTCATAAATGGGCAATG
This sequence comes from Cerastoderma edule, assembly GCA_947846245.1. NCBI lineage: Eukaryota > Metazoa > Mollusca > Bivalvia > Cardiida > Cardiidae > Cerastoderma > Cerastoderma edule. Next base: position 11,963,588 of record OX401414.1, on the reverse strand, counting down.
AATTCCTTGCAAATTGAATTTCATGAATATTCATGCACGGGCATTGACTTAAGTATGCTCATAGTCAAGTGAATATTCATTCCAACTCTTTGATCAGCCAATCTGTGTATGTTACAAGTCTGTTGCAGAAAAATCTCTCAATCCCATTTTGGAATGGAGAATACTCTTAGCACAGCAGATGACTATCAGAACTCACATCAATGCCTCAAATAAATAGATAATTGTATGATATCCAGTAGAAATAATTACAACCCGTTTCTAAACCCTTGCGGTGCTGGAATCGACGCCATGCTTATGCAAACAGGTTGGATCACAGGCCAGCCGCCGTATAAATCGGCGGCTGACCTGTGATCTAACCCATTTGTTAAGAGTATCTTTCCTCATAAAAATTAAGCAGATGTTTAAGGTTTTTGGAAAGCAGACACCAAAAAAAAAAAATATATTTCTAGAAAATTACCCAGCATTCTACGAATTTATAATGTATCCCATTTCACCACAGTGGTTTCTCTGGTCATCTGCAGTGGAAACCATTAAGTGCTATAGTACGGAGTCAGTGTTAAAGGATAATTTTCTGGTTCCTAAATACGAGCATCTATTGAACGACATATAGCTATCCTCCTTCATAGAACGAGATTGTAAACAAATGTAAAATCAAATCAGAAACAAAAATTATTCTTTTGACAAGGTCAGGGCGAAAATTCTAACTAACCCAGCCTTCTTAGTGTTAGCCTACCTTCCTAAATATCATCTTAAGCCCCGAAGCAGGTTCAGCAACTTGGGTTTTTCTCGCGCACATGGAATTTTGCCTACTTCAAGCATTCATACAATAAAACATTGAAGAAAGACTCACGTAAGTTCCACACACATAATCTGTCTTAACAGTTTTGTTAAAGGTCAAGATAACAGGAGGAAGAAACCAATTAACTTTTTAATCCTTTACCAAACGCCAAATTTTTGACTGTCCCAAATTCAAAGAGTTAAGAGCAATTTCTCCTTTTCCCACAATGTTTTCCAACGTCGTTTTCAACAAACTGGTCAAATGTTCGGTAATTGGTTAACCCTTAGAATGCTGGGTAATTTAAAAAAAAAATTGATTTTTGTGTCATCTGCTTTCCAATTCTTTGATGTTTGCTTAATTTTGACGAGGAAAGATACTCAGAGTAGCAAACAGGTTAGATCACAGGCCAGCCCCCAATTTACTTCGTAGCTAGCCTGGATCCAACCTGTTTGCATTAGAATATAGTTGATTACAACATGGGTGAAAGTTGATGAAATTCAAAAACCTGAAATCTGAATTCATTATCCTGAAAAGGCATGTTTGCTATAGCATTATATAGGAACAAAAAGTCTTAAAAACCTGAAATTCAGGAATAATCCTGAACACTTTCACCCATGTTACAGCACTATAAGGGTTAATGACTTCATTTAACCCCTGCTTGTTGGCTTTCATCAGAAATGTCTAGAACAGAAATACCAATGAATATCAACAAATATGGGCCTGTCTTCTATGGACTTTTATCCTCGGAAAAAACTTTCTTGTCGACACGCATAAGTTTAAAAGGTGCTTCTTCACAGAAGAGAAAATTTGAGTCTAAATAAAACGTTGTTGATAGATCATTTTTGTGTATTATTGTTTGAATCACAATTACTAGTTACTATTGAAAGCATAATCAATTCTGGAACTGTCAATTCATGTAGGTATGTACAGTGTATACATGCGATCCATCTAAAAATTTCCTCGCATCTGTGAACAAGCACCTTTAAAGAAGAGTTAAATTCATAGTTTCATAAAAAATTACGCGCACAAGACCATGTAACACTTCCTCTACTGTGAACACACACATTTACTCTAAACCCTAAATTGTTGGTACTTGTTAGAATAATCTCCTATAGCACCAACAACAACAAATCGTCTCGGGCATGAGTTTTGTCAAAACTGCTCACAGAAAACTGTATCCCACTCCCTTATGGAAACCGATGGGTACCGTTTTACAACACATTTAATGCTAAAAATGTGCTTAACTCTTTCCCAAACAATAACGACATTTGACGACTGTTACAGACAACTTTAGAAAACATTGTGGGAAAAGGAGAAATTGCTTGTAACGAGCAATTTTTCCTTTTCCCGCAAGGTTTTCTGCTCTTTCTGAAGAATATTGTTCAATTTCATCACATTTTGAAATGTCTTCTGCAAACTCTTTCAATTTTGGACAATCGAAAATTTGGCGTTTGGGAAAGGGTTAAGTTCAAAACAACATTCCTCCTTATTTCAATATAGTGATAAGCAATACTGCAAAGAAACACATCATTTTAATCATTTTTTCCATACGGTTCCGATGTTGTATCACATGACAATATCAAGTTTTCGTTTGAGATACTATCCATGTTAATATCAAGTATCCATTTGAGATACTATCCATGTCTTATCAATTTTGACTTGCGCAAACATTTTCCATAAATGGTTCAGTAAAACGGTACCCTGCTGTCGACTAACACAGATCAAATGGCTAAGTTTCTAGTAGACTGGGTTGAGGGGGGAGGGGAGGGTACTACGTCAGCATGTCCCCAAACGAGAAGCTAGGAGAGGGTGACGGGTTCGAGCCACTTGTGTTGCTACTGTTTGTGATGGGTCGATGACCAGAGTTCATTGTTGACTCGTTCATATTTATCATGTTATGCCTGAAAAGGAGAAAAAAGGAAACATCATTTTTTGAATATTTTTTTTTATGGGATTTACATCACATCAACATTATTTCAGTTATGTAGCAATGGTCGACTCTTAATGATGGAGGAAGACCCCATACTCAACTGCCCACAAGGGCTGGTCAAGACGGGTAGAACCATTGGCTTTCCGTAAGTCAGTTGGGAGACTGCCTCTCATAATTTTAGAATAAGGCAGTCTTGATATAAGCAACCATGTATGGTGTTTAACGCTGTATTAACAATTTTCCAGTTATGTTATGGTTTTCCTAGTTCCAGCAGTGCTAAGCTACAGCTCGGAAATGTCTTGCCAAAGGATTCTCCTGCGAAACCAGAGGTTTCTGTGGGGCTCAAACCTGGGACCCCCAGTTTTAAGTGCACTGGGCCACACAAGACGCTAATTCAGTTTAGTATTGATCAATCTTGACTTAAGCAAGCAAGGTAAGAGGAGACAGTATCTTGGTGTACACGGTAAATAACAATTTAAGTAGGAGCTTTCTGAACGAATTTCAGCCTGTTTTTAAACACAGCTTCAGGCTAAATATGGAGAAGGAAGACCTCAGGGGCTGGTCAAGCCGGGTAGAACAATCAGCATCACGTAAGTCTGTCGGGAAACTTCATCGCATGAAAATCCAATTACAGTCAAACTTGTGTTAAGAGGTCAGCCTATGGGACAGAGTAAATTGGCCGTTTAAGACAGGTTGGCTGCTTAACACTTATTGATGTACACTATAAATCTAACAATGGGACTTTCTGTAGTGGCTGTTTAAGGCAGGTTGGCTGCTTAAAAGGGTGACTGCTTAACACAAGTTAGACTGTACTATCACTGGGATTTGAACCAATGAGGAGAGGGTTTAGGAAAGGAATGCTTATACCACTTGACTAAAAGGATGCTATTTTCTATAACAATTGTGTTATGGAAGAATAACACTTTTGTAAAGATTGGTAATGGTCCAACCAGGGACTTATCCCACATTTGTAACGGTTGGTAATGAAATGAACAGGGATTTACCCCACTTTTGAAATGATTTGTAATGAAACAACCAGGGACTTACCCGACTTTTGAAATGATATGTAATGAAACAACCAGGGACCTACCCCACTTTTGAAATGTTTGGTAAAGAAACAACCCGGGGCTTACCCCACTTTTGAAATGTTTGGTAATGAAACAACCAGAGACTTACCCCACTTTTGACTTTAACGATGCTGGTTTCAGGTAATCGTCTGTGGCCAACAGTATCACATCTGGTCGGAACTCCTTCTTGTACTGTAAACACCGGCGGATAAAATTCTGAAACAAAAAAATACATGAAAAGGATTAAACTCCATCTTAAACTTTGTTAAAAGCATACTAGTGCTCTGAAAAACTGCAAAACTGGGTAAAATGAGTTAAAAATTATGATAGACTATGTTGAAACATGGCAAAAAACCACAAGATCATGACAAAATACGCTGTTACAGTCTCAATTCCTCTGAAAAAGGGAATTTTAAGTACCTTTAAGTTAATTTTCAATTATTCTAGAACTTTCACAATTCAAGTGTAAATGAGTGGAATTATGGCTTTTAACATTCTAATACACTTGGACGGAATCTTCATTAAACCTTACTGTTCTGGGAATACTCATGACTGAAATTGCTTATATGTAGGAAATCAATAAATAAGTGAGTCTTAACCCATTACCAAACAAAAACAACATTTAACCACTTTGTTGCAGATTACTCTAAAAAACATTGTGGAAAAAAGGAGAAAATGCTCATAATGAGCAGTTTTTGCTTTTTCCACAATGTGTTCTGCCCTACCAGAAGACTATTTTTCAATTTCATCACATTATGAAAAGTTGTCTGCAATCTCTTTCAATTTGGGACCCTTGAAAATTTGGCGTTTGGCAAAGGATTAATTGGTTGTAAGTCCTTCACAAAAATGTCAAACAACATGATTATTTCAAACTCTAATTGAGATACAATCAATAGGATATAATGCGTTATAAACTATCTGCAGGAAATTACTCTTGCAAGATAACAACAACAATTACTTCCTTACTCAATAACATCACTTGCAACAAATACTGCAGAAGATTGTGAAAACCACGGTGACAAAAGAATAAACTGCCCTTGATGAGCAATAATAGTCACTTAAGTTTCTACATACCATGGCAAAGGATATGCAGTTAGTTCTCGCTATTCATTGTCATCTTTTTATTTTTCATTTGGGTTTTACATCACATCAACATTATTTCAATTATGTAGCGATGCCTGACTGTTAATGATGGAGGAAGACCCCATACTTAACTGCCCATAAGGGCTGGTCAAGGCGGGTAGAACCATCGGCGTCCCGTAAGTCAGTCGGGAGACTGCCTCTCATGAAAGTCCATATCCCTCTCAGGATTTGAACCCACGCGGAGAGGGGTCATGTGATTTCAAGTTCTGTACTCTAACCACTAGGCCATGGAGGCCCAGCGTTGTCATCTGCTTTAAATCTCAATTAAGAATAAGACTCCAAATCCAATTTGTCGAACTTGATTAATTTACCTTGGCCTCTGGTGACACAATGGGTTTGGAGGGGAATTCAACCTCTTTCGCGTTTAAGATAGTATTCTCTTCCAATATGGCAGCCTGTGATAAGTTATGACCAAATGGCTGGAACAAAAGAGTTACATTTTTTGATTAGTTAAACCCCTCAATGCATAAAAAGTTTGGTGTATCTAGGGCAGAACGCAATAGAAACAACTGGTAGAAACAACAGGGTCTATAGTTATCCTGAAGTCAGTACTATGTAATAACAAGGGTTATGACTCTTAAATTAAAGATTTGACAACCACCCATATTAAATTTTCTGCTACTCCAACAATCAAAGAAATACTTACATAGTTCTTTCAGGAATAAGCATAGTGTTTTTTCTTTCAGTTAAACACTCTCTCATGACAGTGCCTTACTAATTGCTATCACATCAAGGGACTTTTTCCAAAGTTGACTCAATTTCTAGGCCCATAAACACACATGCCGTCACCTCATTTGCTCCCTATACAGCAATCTGCCCCACTATTTCTAACATTCTCAACACTTGTGTGATATCATCCAAAAGCTTTATAAAATATGGAATGCAATTTTGTTTATATGGGTTTTACATCAATCAACATTATTTGAGTTATGTAGCGATACCCGACTCTTAATGATGGAGGAATACCCCATACTCAACTGCCCATAGGGGCTGGTCAAGGGGGGTAGAACCATCGGCATTCCGTAAGTTAGTCGGGACTCTGCCTCTCATTGAAAATCAATATCCCTCTCAGGATTTGAACCCACGCGGAGAGGGGCCATGTGATTTCAAGTTCTGTATTCTAACCACTAGGCCACGGAGGCCCCTGGAATGTAATTTAGGTATTGCATGGGCAAAAAGATAGATAGACTGACCCTGTCATTATAACTGGTACCATGTTAAAACTGTTGTTTAGTACAGTCGAGCCTTGTATGTCCGAACGTCGCTAATCCGTATTACTCGCCATCAGAACAGCATTTGTAGGGAACGGTCCTTACCTTCATTAATTCCTCTGTTTAATCCGGAAAATCCGCGTTCCGGCTCAGGACAATAAAAGTCGGGAACCAAGCCTAACTACTAATAGTATATGCGCATGACTTATCTGGAAACCAGCAGAACGATTATTTTGTTTGCAGTTACCTACGTTAATTGACGATACGGTAATTCAACATTCACACCTTTGGCAAATTCGCATGTATGCTTGATCATAGAATGTCATAAAGTGTAGTGCAATGAAAGGTGTTAATTGTTTGTCAATCGATCATTTAGTCAGTTAACTGGTCTAACCAAATTGTAATTATCGTTGCGTTGCAAAAAAAACCCGAGTTTGTAAAAGGTGTTTACTCCCTGCATTGACAACAATCAGGAGACAATGTCTGGCGATCAGTTTCAACTATTACGTTTTTTTAACTTCATAGTAATTATTATAAAGAACGGTGTATAGGTAGACATTTCACTGGAAACTCGCTGAATGTTAATTTCAGATTATTCGTTAATATGAACATTACTTTTGGGAACGAAAGTGTTTGGATAAACGAGGCTCGACTGTACAATAATCAATCATCTAAACAAATCCAATGTGGGCAGTGGTGCAGTGGTAGGATGTTGGCCTCTTAAACAAGTTGTTTACACTTTTGCATTGATAAAGTGGATAATATGAAGAATGTATTGGAAAAACAAAATTAAATTTATAACTTGATAAAGCATTTTGATTTTGATAAAAACAACCGCCTACCTTTTTCCCATATAAACATTGGTAAAATATGACGCCCACCGACCAAACATCGACTTTGGACGAGATCTTGGGTGGGTTTTTCCCAACCATAAAACATTCAGGGGGTAAGTACCTGTAACAAACATGGTGTTTCAAATTGTAAGATTGTCAAACAAATATTCAAACAGTCAATCTTGTTTCAAGCAACCACTCTCAAGCAGCATATGAAACGTGATTAAGTCTTAAGAAACCAGTAATTTTAAGTTGGTGAAATCAGAAAAAGGGACTCAACCCAGCAAAATATTCACCGCAAAGAATCAGCTAAAATCTCAACAAGAGATTATTATCCCACCAAAAATCCATTAAAATATTTTAAGAGATTATTATTTTACCAAAAATCCATTAAAATCTTTACATGAGATTTTTATCCCAGACAAAAATCCATTTAAATCCTTACATGAGATTCTTATTCCAGCAAAGAATCCATTTAAATCCTTACATGAGATTCTTATTCCAGCAAAGAATCCATTAAAGTCCTTACATGAGATTCTTATTCCAGCAAAGAATTCATTTAAATCCTTACATGAGATTCTTATTCCAGCAAAGAATCCATTAAAGTCCTTACATGAGATTCTTATAACAGGAAAAAATCCATTTAAATTTTAACAAGAGATTTTTATCCTAGAAGAAACAAACATTTAATCTTTCCAAGGGATTCTTAACCCGCCAAAAATCCATAAGATATTTACAAGAAGGGTTTTCACCCATCAAAAATTTCATTAAAATCTTTACAAAAAGTGTAGTAACCCAGCAAAAAACCCATTAAAATCCTCACATAATGGTTACTGGTCCAGCAAACTAACATTACAATACTTACCAATAGGTACCCGCCCCCTGTGATGTAAGATCCATGCCCTCTTGAGACAGACTTTCGTCGTCCATGATCTTACTCAGACCGAAATCGGTAATCTTTATCTCCCCGCTTACCGACGTCGACACAAACTGGATGGAATCTGCAACAATCATTCATAAAAATCACTCTTGTCGCAACAATCAGACTATATGAATGTACTTCACTAAATGTCACTTTGTCTCACCTGTTGCAGAAGATATTTATATGGGTTTTAAATCACTTCAACATTATTTCAGTTGTGATGCCTGACTTTTACATGGGTGAAGGTTAAAGAATTTCAGAAACCTGAAATGAGTTCATTACCCTGAAAAGGCATGTTTGCTACAGCATTATATAGGGACAAAAAGTCTCAAAAACCTGAAATTCAGGAACAATCCTGAACACTTTCACCAATGCTCTTAATGATGATGGAAGACCCCAAACTCAACTGCCCATAAGGGCTGGCCAACCCTAAACTCAACTGCCCATAAGGGCTGGTCAACCCTAAACTCAACTGCCCATAAGGGCTGGTCAAGCCGGGAAGAACCATCAGTATTCCGTGAGTCAGTCGGGAGACTGTCTCTCATTGAAATCCAAATGCCGTCACAAGGAATACGCAATGGTTTCTACACTGAATAAAGGAAATTGAAAATTTCCTTCCTTACATCTATACCTGATGATGTTGTCAATTAGGATAAGTAAAACTAAACCCACATGAGTGAACATCATTCCCTTCAGAAAAATACTAGTATTAAACAGCACACTATTATGTCTTCCATCAAGATGAATATAAGCTCTATTATTAACATCAGGTCAACAAATTTCTATTTTTATTGCAGTACTGGTTCACAATATCCAACACAAGACTTGCGAAACGTTCATTACAGAAGGTAAAAAACATTCATGAGGAATAAGTTCTTTTGTGTCCATGGTATAATCAATACATCTCAAACATTATTGTAATTCTTGGTACTTTATGGTTGCCATTTGCTCAAGCTTTTAATTTGGACCAGGTATTGTATTCCAAACGAGGTCAATATGCTACAAATACTTCAACAGGCTATTATTACTTACTTCCATTGTGAACAGGATTTCCTAGTAAAATGTTACCTGAAATAAAAAAAAAATACATCTCAATTATACATTCAAATTTGCTAGTGTCTCGTAAAACCTTAGGCAATTCTAAACTGTGGATCCTCATATCTGAGGGAGAATTGTTTCATGAAATACATATTTATATATATCTATGTGAGTTTTACATTGCGTCAATATCATTTCATGTATAGTTCAATGCCAGACTCATTATGGTTGAGGAAGACCACAATTAACTGCAAATAAGGGCTGAGCAAGCCATGTAGACCATATGCATAACCAATAGCCATGGATTAACAAACAGACGCAAAACAGACCCGCTACACACAAGGTTTCAAATCAAAATGAATCACAGGTCTGTTCTCTGACAACTAGGCCTAAAAAGACCCATAACCCTTTACCAAAAGCCAAATTTTCTGTCCCAAATTGAAAGAGATTGCATACGACAAAAAATTCTTCTGATAGGGCAGAAAACCAAGTGGGAAACGGAGAAATTGCTTGTAAAGTGCAATTTCTCCTTTTCTCACAATGTTTTCTAGTCGTCTGCAACAAACTGGTCAAATGTCGTTTTTGTTTGGGAATGGGTTAAATGACCAAGGTAACTCACCAGGTTTTAAATCATAATGAATCACAGGTGGCTTGATCTCATTGAGATACTTGAGGGCGCTGACGGTCTGACAGACGATCGAGCGGGCCTCCTTCTCCGGAATGCACTTGTTCTGTTTCAGGTAAAAGTCAAGGTCGTTGCCCTCACAATACTCTAACACTGTACAGAATCTGGAAGATGAGAAAAAGGATGTATAAGGTGAAATAAATCAGTTTATTTATTTGTATAGGGTTTTGTTTCAGTTACGTTGCAATGCCTAACTCTAATGATGGAGGAAGATCCCATACTCAACTGCTCATAAGAGCTGGTCAAGCCGGCTAGGACCATAGGTATTCCGCAAGTCAAGTCTTGGTATGTCAGTCAGGAGACTACCTCTTATGAAAAGCCAAATACTGTCCCCCACGCAAGGGACCATGTGATTTCAAGTTCTGTACTCTAACCACTAGGCCACAGAAACCCCGAGAAAATTATGTATAAGGTTAAATGAAACTCTAGTTTGCCAATTTAACAATGGCAACACATCAACACTATACCATGTTCCTGTTTAAGCCAACTAGAGAAGACTTGGACCCCTCAAAACAATAAAAAATAAGTTAGAAACATTCAGTTTTGATCCATTTAAAGTCATAGATTTAACAAATGGCAGAGTTGAAATGATATAAATGGTAGAATATACTTTGTTAAAAAAAAGAGAAAAATTTCATGGTTGCTTGAGTCAATACACCATCTCTTCACCATATAAAAGCCAAAGACAGTTTGGTTAGGGAAGTTAAAGTATTACAAGTTTCCTCGTTGGATATTTCTAACAAACCCCTAAGAAGATTTTCTGTTTTTTTTATGATGCCTAGTTCATTCATGAAAGATGATGACCTTTTGTTTGTTTAATACTGTATTAACAATTTTCAGTTATGTAACAGCTTTCCTGGATCCATCAGTACTAGGCTAGGGCTCTGAAGTGACTTGCCAAAGGTCAATCCCACAAAACCAGAGGTGTCAGAGGGGTTCAAACCCTGGACCCCTGAGTTCTAACCTTAACCACTGAGCCACACACAGGACCCCTAATGAGAAAATAAATTCAGTATCAATTTACATACGACTAAAAATGCCCATTGGCAATACTTACGAATTGTTGTCTATTTCAAATACATCATACAACTTCACTATTCTAGGATGATCCAAATTCTTGTGGATTTTATATTCTCTTAGAGCATGTCTGTGAATAAAAAGCAAACAATCATTATGATCTTGCATGAGAAGACTTGTCATACTTCGCTAAAAAGAAGCAACATATATTCCAGACACTATAAACTGCTGCCTACTAAAATTGTTTTTTTAAACTTTGGCCAGGTTATTACTTTTACAAACAACAAATAAGCTTAAACTAATTCATTTTACATTGATTGCGAAACAAGATCTTACAACTTAAATTAATCACTCTTGATTCTGTTTCCTGGACACATAACCAGTACTTGTGCCTAATGTGGATTAATGAAAGGTCAGAAGGTAGAACCCACCACTCATGGGATTCGATCCCATAACCCTCATGTCTGTAGGCTGACGATCTACCCCTGGGTACCGTTTCACTAAACAGTTTACGCTTAAGATTTGCGTAAGTCTAAAACAACAAGTCCTTTTATTTCAATATTTGGCAAAGCAATATTGCAAAGGAACACCTCATTGGAATCGTCTCTCCGAGACGCTTCCAATGACGTGTCACATTGCAATATTGTACTTTCATTGAAGATATTATCCATGTTAATCAATTTTGACATTTTCCGTAAGTTGTTTAGTAAAACGGGCCCCTGGACCAGTGTCAAACAAATGAAGAACAGCAGATTTATTATCTCCATCATGACTGAACAATAATGTTTAAACAGGAAGGTAGTCAACTGCTTGGAAATAGTTTTCTTTGTTACGAATGACTTGGACAATAGAAAAAATTAGAAATACAGTCAAACTTGTGTTAAGAGGCCAGCCTATGGGACAGAGTTAATTGGCTGTTTAAGACAGGTTGGCTGCTTAACACAATTTGATTTACACCATAAATCTAACAATGGGACTTTCTGTAGTGGCTGTTTAAGGCAGGTTGGCTGCTTAAAAGGGTGACTGCTTAACACAAGTTAGACTGTATCTAAAAAGAACTCACTTAATATAATTGGCTTTTTTATCATCCTTCCATTCTCGATTTAACTGATGTATCTTACAACCCACGTAACGCTGTTCCTTCAAGTCAAATCCCTGAAAAAACAAAACAAAGACAAGATAATAAAGTCAAACACATACCAACATCTTATTCAAAATTGGACTTGTATGATTAGTAAAACACGAAAGACATGCTCCTGACATCATTTTATAAGTATGAAATAAAACTACACTACAATTAAAATCTAGAAGCATATGTGATTATAATAGGAGAGAAAACGTGTGCTGTCACAATTGGTTTTTCAGTCTTGCGCATTAATTGCATATGACGAAAAAGTAAAATTATCAATTGATTTTGTATTCCATCAGTAAAAGCAAATCTTTGGGTACATTTGTACTAGCTTCTTCCAGGGGAGGGAATCCCAAACACTTGAATTTTATCAATTTTCAACAGTTATTTCCCATTCTATGTGTGCAATATCCATTAAGTTAATGTTTCATTTCTTTCCTTTTTTTAATCAATCCAAATAAGTAATCCACAAATGACATATTGAAAAGAAATTTGATTAATATTGTAATTCAACTATCAAAGCAATTTCTCATATTGCTAGTAATTTGGGGATTGTTTACAACAGAGAAAAATATTATGTTTCAAGTTTTTTGGAACCAAAGCTGTGCCTTGATGGCAATGTACGACTTTGAAAGCAGAGTTCAAGGCCCTCACAAACCAGTTTTACTCCAGACATTCAATGCCACTTGATTCATTTATTCATCTGTCAACACTGATAAGTAATGTTCAAGTTGAAAAGCATTCAGTGGCTTGAAAACCCCTTTTTTTTATATGGGTTTTACATCACATCAACATTATTTCAGTTATTTAGCGATGCCGACTCTTAATGATGGAGGAAGACCCCATACTCAACTGCCCATAAGGGCTGGTCAAGGCGGGTAGAACCATCGGCATTTTGTAAGTCAGTCGGGAGACTGCCTCTCATGAAAATCCATATCCCTCTCAGGATTTGAACCCACGCCAAGAGGGGCCATGTGAATTCAAGTTCTGTACTCTAACCACTTGGCCACGGAGGCCTTGAAAAAACTGTTGTGCAGTCTGGGTAAATAAATTCAAGAAGCAAAGATGGGTATGCTGAACTCTGTGATGTGATAGAAATACCATTGACACTGGTTTAAGACTACAGGGGCCTGCTATTGTTAAGGAATGCTCAAGCCTAAAAATCATTTCTTAAAAATTAACAGGCTTGAGACTACTGTCCACACAACTGTTGGAACCAAAGTTAACAAGTAAGACTTGCTACAACCTAGGCTAATATTGCTATGCAGGCACATGTTAAGAATGCAATGGTATCAAAGGTTTAACCAATTTCAACACTCTTTACCTTGTGAACTTCACTGAAGCCACCTTTTCCAATGAGATTTAACAATAAATAGCGTTCGTTCAGGATCGGATTGTCTTTAAACCTGAAACATCAACAGAAAAGGTACTTCATAAATAACAGAATAACACAAGTTAAACTCTGCTTACCTTATAAAGCCATAAACATCTTTCTTTCTTTTCATGGTGTTAAATGTTGTTTTCAGTTATCTTACTGCTTTCCTGGATTCACCAGTACTACGTTAACATTCTGAAATGACCTGTTTAAAGCTACTCCCACAAATCCAGAGGTCTAGGTGAGGCCATAAACATCTACTCTTGCATATTTGCACAATATTTCATCAAAAGAGGGATTTCCTTTGGTACTTGACTTTTTTAGTTGACAATGGTTTTGTACTTGACCTGCAGTTTTAATTGATTAACTGCTACTGATTATCAGCAATAGCTGGTGATACTTTCACTTTGAACACTAACATACTATTTGATACTTTCACTTTGAACCCTAACATACTATTTGATACTTTCACTTTGAAACCTAACATACTATTTCAATCATCAAATATCACAATTTAACAAAATTGAATCTATTTTTAAACATAAAATATTATGATGCTACACTATTGAATTCATGTTTTATATAAGAACATATTCAAACCATTTGCTGTTTTTACCCATTAATATATTTTGAAACAGATTATTTGTTACATGAATGACTAAGTTTTCAAGCATCAAATGTTATATTTATTTATTTTTATGGGTTTTACATCACATCAACATTATTTCAGTTATGTAGCGATGCCCGACTCTTAATGATGGAGGAAGACCCCATACTCAACTGCCCATAAGGGCTGGTCAAGGCGGGTAGAACCATCGGCATTCCGCAAGTCAGTTGGGAGACTGCCTCTCATATCAAATGTTATAATGTCACAATATTATATTCATTTTTGACATAAGAAAATGTTCCAAAACATTTGGTGTTTTATAACCTTTAACATACTAGAACCATGAAAGATCCTTACCAAGATTGTATCTATTGTGAATTTGTTTGAGTTCATGTATATTAAGATTCCTCCCCAATCAAACAAGTCAAAATTTATGGAACACTGTGGCATAGTATCCTTCTAGGCTTGTATTTTCTTTGAGTTGTGCAAGAAAATTCATATCTCACGAGACCAAACCAATGACAGATGCATAGAGGATAATCAACTCCTTTCGATTGATATCAAAAATATGTCACCAGAATGGGTTGTTATCAGGTTGAAAAAAACGAGTTCAAAGAATGAGTTTTTTCTACATGATAACAACCCATTCAAGTGACATATTTTTGATATCAATCAAAAGGAGTTGATTATTCTATCTATTTTATTCCACTATATAAAGTATATTTGCCAAAACATCTCCATAAACGCCAAATGGAATATATAATGGGAGGAGCCAAGCAGTTAACAACGCCCATGACGTTATTTTTGCGTCCTATGACGTCATTCATGCGTAATATTTTAGAATACAATTATTTAAGTGTCATGTGCAAAAGGGCAGCCATGACTTTAATGTAAAGGAATGGTAAAAAGAAGTAGTTCCATCAAAACTGATATCATCACTAGTTATGATATAACTTTTTGATATCATCACTAGTGACGAAATTCACTGTGACAAAATTGAAAATTTATACACTGAGAAATCCCTGTATTTTACTGATCGGGATACAATAAATATTTTTATTATACAACCAGAAGCACTGGAATTATCATTGGTATATCTATAATAAATAGACAACGATCTACGATACTAACCGAGAATTGTCCTCATTGTGAATGCGTTTGAGTTCACGTATATGAAGATTCCTCTCCCGTTCGAGTTTCTCCAACTCCAGCTGTATGTCAACATCCTCTTTCCTCAAGGTCGCTTGGCGAAGCTTCATGATTTCATCACGTTCATAAAACTCCGTAAACGTTAATCTGTTGATGGGGGGGAAAAGAGATCATAAGGGAAAAGACATCAAAAAATCGAATTAAATTGGTTTTCAGTCCTTTCAAACAGCATTTAAGTTTCATTATGTCAATTATATTTTCAATACTCTTACAGGGGTTTTCATTGACCCACAACTTAAATACAGGCCTGCTATTGCAAAGCAATGCTCAAACCTGAAAATCATCACTTGAAGCCTGAATTCAAATATCTTTAATATGAACAAAGAATGAAAATTTAAAATCTCAAAGCCTGAAATCAGGACCAGGCCTGAAAAAAGTATATAGTCATATAGCCCAATGTCTGGATATGACCCCTTCTATCATTATTAATCACAATTCAATACATAAGGGGTCATAAGTTTCCCTAATTAGCATAAATGAAGGGGTGAAGGAAAACCTTGCTCTTATTTTTTTCTTTACCAGTAGGGTAAAGCACTCTTTTCAAGCCACTGAATGCTTTTTACAAAAACAAGGCTGTTCCATTACTGAAATTCCAGTCCTGGTGAGAAAATACCAGGAGAATGGAAAGTTGTGGGATCACCAAATTTTGCGATTAAGATCTTGAATTTTTGTTTTTGACTGCAATCAATTTAAAAAGGTACTATTGTAAAAGGGACATAGAAATTTTGGATACTTACATTTTTTCCCCGCCAGGTTTTAAGAAATTATTGTTTGAGTTTTTCGTCAAATTTGACGGAGGTTTTCTTTTCAATAAAACTTTTCTTTGTTTCTCTATCTCTTCCCTCTCGGCCGCTATTCTCTCTTGTTGTCTGAAAATATGAAATAACAAATATGCCAAATACCAATCATTAATATCACAAGATAAAATGAACAAAGCCCAGTTAAACTTGCATTGCATTTTAATACAGAAAATAGTGCAAAAAAGACAAACAGGAAAGATCATGAATACTCCTATCAGAGAAGTAGACTCATTCCTCCAAAAAGAACTTTGTAACAAAAGGCAATACTAACAAATTATTTAGAATGTTAGGTAGAAATCATTGTGGTAAACAGTTACATTTCTTATTAGGAGCAAATTATCCTTTGTAACAGTGGTTTCAAGTCTACTAGTTTAGATTAGTCTGAACTTACTTATTTTACGTTGATTGTGAAACAAGTTTTTACAACTTAGACAAGTCATTTTTGAATCTGCTTTATGAACGAACAACTAGTACTTGCACCAATATGGATCAATGAAAGGACGCTTCTAAGGGGATTACAACCCATGATCCTTGTGTCCTGAGGCCAACACTCTACACTCTGTAGCATTTTACTAAACATTTCACTTTACCCTTTGGAAACATTTTACTTTACATTTAATGCGTAAAACATTTATTTCAAAACAACTATTCTTCTTAATTCAATATTGGGGTCAGCAATATTGCATAATAACATGCCATTGGAATCCGAATGACATGTTACATGACAACATTGGGTTTTTATTCAAGATGCAATCCATGTTTTTCAACACCCTACGCAAATATTTTGCTTAAGCCGTTTAGTAAAATGGTACCCTGAACCACTGTCCTTCAAACAAACAGTAAATCGCCTACATCAGCAGATGCGTGTTATATAAGCCTGAAGGATCACTTACTTCATTAAATCTGTGAAAGCCCAGCCGTCCACCCAGTTCTCCACAAATGTGGCGCCCTGTCGCTGTGTCACAAACTGACCCAGCCGTAACCTGTTCTCCATGCTCTTCTGACGAGTCGTTTTCTTCTCTAACCCACTCTGAAAGCACAAACAGAACAAATTTAAGGACATTTTCTACAGTTTTATAAGAAAATAATCCTTTCATAGAATTTTCTAATTGTTTGATATCTTATCTTAGTTCATTGTGAATTCAAAAATGAAAAGAAAAATGTAGGTAAATGAGTTAGGTTTTTTGAAAAATGACAGTTTCCATGGTAACCGTTTGGGGCAAAAATGTCAAAATGACCATACCATCTTCAAAGGGAATAAAATTATTTCTGGAAGGTTTATTAACACAAAAAACATGAATTCATACATTCAATATTTTATAATTCAATGCTTACTAAATTATAACAACCGGAAAATACCACTGAGAATGTCTTTAAATGGAGCAAAGTTTTTTTCTATTCTCATATGTTACCACTCACCCCTCATTGCTTTCATCAAAAACCAATTTTCTGCATTGGGAACCGTGTTTCAGAGGAAGACCCAATACTCAACTGCCCATAAGGGCTGGTCAAGGCGGGTAGAACCATCGGCATTCCGTAAGTCAGTCGGGAGATTTCCTCTCATGAAAATCCATATCCCTCTCAGGATTTGAACCCACGCGGACAGGGGCCTGTGATTTAAAGTTCTGTACTCCTACCACTAGGCCACCTTAAAGGACTAGTGAATATTTACTACTATACAACAATTAAACTGATAAGTGCAGAAAAAGATTTGCCATTTAACGATTTAAGAAAAAGTTAAGATAAAGCAGATTTCACCACCTCTACCACCTTAACCACTGAACCAAGCAGGACCCATCAAAATAACATTGGTGACAGAATGAATTATGTAGTAACATCATTTTAATAACTAACAGCACATATTGTTGCTTTCAATTTGAGCCACACACAAATTCTACTATGAGAGAATTGGGTATTGGAAATGGCCTTACCTTTTCTATGAGTAGCGTCTTATTTACATTTAAACACTTTTGTAAATTCTCTTTGTGCTTTTCTATCAACTTCTGTTGTGCTGTCAGTTGCCTTCTCAACTCGTCGTTTTGCTGTAGAGGAAACAGAGTTAGTTATAGTTACTTATCTATTCACAACCATCAAAGTATTAAATTTCATCTGTTGCGAAACATAGTTTATACTTTCCTTCATATGTATATTCTTTATTTGTTCTAGTGTACATGGCTTTTGGACTAAGGGTGCGTCAGCATCTTAGTCCATTGAATTTACATACCACATTTTGAGGGACAGTACTTTATCGATACACAAACAGCGGTCTGACTCTGACCCCAATTACTCATTAAACATCCGTCTTCACTGTGCGGACTAATACCTTCTTCGAACTAGGAATGTAGTCCAGATTTACTCCCTTTGGTTTGCTTTATATTATTATAACTGTTGCCTCGTGAGAAATCGTAAAAAATGTCCAGATGTTCGAAAAAATAGTCTATCATTCAGTCTCTGTTCACAGAAATAATAATTATAGTAATGGTGGTAAAAGGAGCTGCTATTTACCTCTAGATGTTGCCCAAAGACATTTTCAAATGTATCCTCAATCATATTGCTTTAAACGCACCTTAGTCCTTCAGCGCTATCAACATATGTCAACTTATATTGTAGTTATGTTGCTTTACCCAACTCATAATGATAAAGGAAGACCCCAAACATGAATGCTCACAAGGGTTGGTCAAGTCAGGGAGATCCATCAGCCTCTTTTATCAAAGGACTAATATCTTTTTTTATCCTGTTTCTAGTGCTATTTCGGGACCGATAACTAGGTGCCATATAACATTTGTGATATCCGGCACAAACCATATAATACATGCACGCGACTAATCATGACGTCATAAAATTCTCTACTTATTTTTTCCGTTGGTCTCGTGTTTTATTTACATTTTGTTTGTTTGAAAGAATAGTTAAAGGTAACAGGATAAATAGAATAGATGATTGGTATCTTTGAATAGGAAAAGTTATCGGGCTCGGCATCGGAATATTATCCGTTTCACCTTCGGCTCACCGGATAATATTCCTACGCCTTGCCCGATAACATTTCCGATTCACGACACCAGCTGTCTATTCTCTATTTATAATTAAGATTTAACATAACACCAACAATATCTAATTTATGTTGTGATGCCCAGCTTATAATGATGGGGAAATATCCTAAACTTATCCAAAAGAATTCCATAAGGGGATTTGAACCCTTATGGCGAGGGGCCATGTGATTTGAAGTTCACTATTTGCTTGAGTACTCATAGGAATTGTCTGAACAACACCCGTCTAATAAGTACCAACACAAAAAGCCATTCATCTAATAGCTTTAAAAAGTATTGTTCCTCATAAAGCATTTTCAAAACTAAACACCAGCACCTTCAAAAAGTCTTTGTAAAAATCATCGGGCAACTTCCCAGTAACTCCTATCTCATGAAGAGGTCTATAATGTCGAAAATGTTTCCGATGTCGTCTTACTAGATCAAGTGTCTAAAAACAACTTAAAAATTGTTCTTCATTTTCACTTTTCATTTGTCTTTGTGTTCTCTCGTGTAAGTGGCCTTGACATTTTGCGCAATTTATTTTCAGACGAGGTTAATCATTAAAACAAAAAACAAAAAACTCATCATGGTTTATTTTACCAACAACCTTGAATGAACATATTTGAATGTATGATTGTGACTTGGCAATTTGAATGTAATTTTGACAAAATTTGATTTGAGGTTAAACGTTTTTGATGAAAACAGAGTTAATAACATTTTTGTGAATATTGATTATCATATACTTATTTTAGTGTCCAACTATTTTTACAGAAAAGAGAACATGTTTACTTCTTTGAATGTCATTATTTGTAGTTTCTTAACAAAAAAAGGTTCAGACGTAATTCACATTGAGATAAATATATATGTCCATACACCTTATTAATCCAAACATCCTGTGAAAGTTTGGTCTTGATTGGTTATATCATAACAATGGATATTTTAACAAGATTAAATTGCCGCCCATTGAAAGTGTGAGATTTGCCGCAAATTATTTCATGTCAGGAATAACAGGATGTGTCTGACCGGTTGATTAACAACTTAGATAATTAAGAGATTAACACCAGAGACTTGGGTGCAATTTATACACAAAGTAATAAATCACCTGCTGAGCAAACAGTAAAGTTAATTCAATAGGACATGATTGGTATATCACAGCTTGATAATCCTGTCAACATGTGGATTAATCTTTTAAAACTTGGGCTTGATTGGGCAGAGTTTAAAGATAAATCATTAGACCGGCTCGAGATAAGGAAGTTGGGGAAAGTGTTGAAAAACTCTTTGAGTACTACACTGCAGACTCATTATAACGCGGTCGTCGGGAGCCATGATGCTAGATCCGCGTTAATAGTGGGGTTGACAAATATAACGCGGGGTCCCTTACGCGCTATATGCCAGACCATAACCACTTAAGAAACAAAAAGATTCAAGAAGAAGTCTATTCATATTTCAAGATTGTGTTGAGTTACGGACTTATCATTGAATTTATTGTGAATAAAAGAAAAGCAAATAAAAAACATAATCAAAACTTACATGTTTAACTATATATTCCTTTTTATTTGTTTCATTACGATTCAAGTTAAGGATCATTGATAGAGGCACGTGCAGTTTAAATACACACTACAGAAAAAGGAGGGTGGATTCAGTTAACCCATGTTCTATTTATAGATTTAAACGCCAAGTAAGGAGTGAGTAAATTTTATCGACAGTTCTCCCAGCATGTGTACCTAATGCTTTACCATTTAAACTAGGTGTAAAACACTCCCCTGAATAAGCGTGTACAAACTAATGATATTATGTAATTTATCAACACTATGTACACATAGATTTAAATCTTCCCTCGGGTCACGGATTGTGTACGTATAAAGGCCACGCGCTTTGTTTAAAAGACCGTGACAAACAATGGGGATTACCCAGGGAGTTATTGATTTTCACGCCTTCGGAGTGCAATTTGTAGGTAGACTTTCTATTGAGGATGCCGACCGCGTCATTTTGCAGAAAGGGGGAGATTTAGGCTATTGTTTAAGCCCTAATGTGCTTGAAATTTTGGGAGCCATAGGAGACCCGCGTTATAATGAGTATCGCGGTATAACGAGTCGCGGTATAATGAGTCTGCAGTGTAGTTTTATTTTCACAAATAGACAAGTTAACCAGAAACATTTGAATAACTACATCATTGAGTTAACCATTCAAATAAACCGAAAGTTAATAGAGAAATGTGAAAAAAGGATGATTGTTTTGAAAAAAAATCCAAAACCATTCAAATGGGTTTAATTGAATACAAAAACCTTGTATATGCATGGGGGAGTCTCTTATTTCTAAGGCTTCTTATCTCTACCCGACTACTCTCTCTATCAGACTTCTAGTACCCGGGTGGTTAAAATGGCTGCCATAGCAGACGCCCATGGGTGTGACGTCATATGAAAACGAAGGATTAACTTAATGTCTATGAATATTCAAAACACTGAAGAAAAAAAAGTAAAAAAACAACAAAACTTTTTCAGAAATTGCAATAATTTTTTGGGGGGTAGGGGGGTAATAAGTGGGTCGGTAGGTAAAGGCCAAACAAACTGAATTTTATTTTAGGCCCAATACAACCAATTATTGAAAATGTTGGTTTAATTGACCTACCCTCACTAGGTCTTCAATCTTTTGGTCTTTCTCTGCAATATCATTGGATGAATGCGTGCTACTTTCCAACATCTGAATCTGGATGGCCGTCATCTCAGTCTGAAGAGAAACAAATCTCATCAAACACATGTCCCTATACATAGTTCATCTCATACTTTAAAATATACAATCAATTCTATCTAAAAGTTGCTTGTTTACAGAAGAGAAAGATTTGAAAGTCAAAATCAAATGTCTTTGAAACAACAAAAGTTTTTTCCATTGTTTTTGATGTACAATTAAAAAGATATTAAAAGCATAATATATCAAGGAAGGTTTAATTTGTCCAAGTATATAAAGTCTATATTCGCTAGATATCAAAACTGATGGAACACTTTTCGATATAAATACGTATCATTTCACTGTGTGAAGGCTCTTAAACTTAAATACAAACTAATTTTGATTCCAATGACCATTCTCTAGTGTGCATCATACAAAGTACAGCTGTGGTAGAATTTAATACAAAGAATTTTTTAACTTCGAAATTTCCACACATCACAATTGACCACACGTAATCTGACCTGTGTTGTTTTGCTTGTTTGGTAGAAGGGTGGATAGCCAGACATGCTGTTGGAATTGCTACTCTGCGGGGACGACGCCATGTAAGACTGAAAAGTATATAAATAAATGTACAAAATCATAAATATTTATTATTTTCTTTTTATGGGTTTAACATCACATCAACATTATTTCAGTTATGTAGCGATGCCCTACTCTTAATGATGGAGGAAGACCCCATACTCAACTGCCCACAAGGACTGGTCAAGGCGGGTAGAACCATCGGCATTCCAAAAGTCAGTCGGGAGACTGCCTTTCATGAAAATCCATATCCCTCTCAGGATTTGAACCCTCGCACAAAATCATAAATAAAGTAGCCAAAGAAAAAACTAAATCTTTATTATTGCTCAAGAGGAGCAAGTTCTTTCCTTATTTTTCTCCCCATATGAGATATATGTTTAATTGTTCAAATTCAAAACAAAAGAAAACTACAAAAATATGTGCTTTCTTAGAGATACATGTAAGATCCTTAGAACCATCCCCAATCCACAAGTCAACCATGAGACCAACTTCCCCTGAAGGAAGTTCAAATCTAATCCCCAACATGATTTCAGCCCACACAAAGGGTGTTTGTGATAAGGCACATCGGCAGATGAAGTCTTTTCATCTTTGACCAGGGAGTTCTAAAAGACTTCTGCAGCAAATGCATCTAAGAGCAGTGGTGTAGAGTAAAAGGTTTACTATAACGAGTGCAATAGACTAACATATTAAAAGATGAACAGACTTGTTCAGATTATCCAGGATAACTCTTTGTGTTCAATTTCAAAACAAAATTACTAACACAAGTATGGAGCTCCTTTGTGCTTCAACATGCAGTAAGTTCTTAAGCAATTAAAATAAAGCTGATGCCATGCAATACCCAAATACATTTATCATAAGTATTGTGTAATCATACATGTTTTTTTATTAAGATATCTCAGGTTACTTACATACTGAACACCTTGGGGTGAAGGGGACTTGGTTCCAATTTGGGACATACACTGACAAGATTTCACAAGTTACTTACATACTGAACACCTTGGGGTGAAGGGGACTTGGTTCCAATTTGGGACATACACTGACTGCGACTAGGGGATTGACTTTGCTGAAAACAATAATAAAATGGATTACATGTATTTGAGTTAATTACATTTTACTATTATCATTGGGTACTATAACATGTAATGGGTGATTTAAGAACATATAAACATTACCAAGCAATAGTGAATGCAAGTTGCTCTTACGAATGAGGTAAGAGTTTAGTAAAGCTTTTCTTGAATTATAGAATATAAATTACAATCGGAACTACTCGGGTATTTCCGTGGGCTGTGAAATACACCTCGGATATAAGTGTAGGGTAACAATTTTTTGGGTAAATCGTATGAATTTCTACTTTGTTCAAAGAACAGTTGACTAATTAAAAAATTTGAGACATTTGACATTGCATGGCATGGAATTGTCACTGTTTCAATTTCACTCTCTTAATCAAATCATAACTTTATTGAGAAGAATTCCAGCATAGTAAGGGCTTAGGGCAAGAATACAGCAGCTGCTTCACAAAATTGAAAAAGACTTAACCATTTTCTTGAATCAATCCTTCAATCTTCAAAACATAATACACAAATCTTCACAATATAAGAAAAACTTACTTTGAAGTATTCATTAATTTTCTTTCCATTGGCTTCTGGTCTAGTCTTTATCAAGACTGAAAATAAACATAATTTATTTATGACACCTTTTCTTTTTAATGTGGTTAACATGTGCTTTGTCTGTAAATCAAAGGAACCTGTGATAGTTATTTAACTTAAATTAGTGTTTAACCTACATTTTCATCCAATGAGAATACGTCAATTTGAATTTTTCTGAAGCTTTATTTTCCATAAACTACTATATGAATGTACTATCTGGGCTCTATGAGACTATTACTCTGGTATCACGCATGCGCATAAATGAGTAATTTTAGGCTCCATCTCCAAAATAATAGTCATGTGTACTGTAGTGAAGGAAAGATCGCTGTAATGACACGTGGAGAATTCATGGCCATTTGAGCTCCTTATGACATGTGCAATGTTAAAACAATGTAATAAAAGGAGAAACTGCTTGTCGCAAGCATTTCCCCTATTGTCACAATGTTTTCAAAAGCTGTTTGAAACAGAAATGAATTCAAAGGAATTTAATTGTAAATACCTGGTTTATAGGGTTTAATACTTAATCCTAACAACATTGTCAGAAAAAGAAACTAAACTATATCAACCTATTGCCCATACAGAATTTTATGGAAAATAAACCAACAGAAAAATATAAATTGACAAATTTCATTGTATGAAAATGAAGGTTAAACACTTACCTGTTTTAGGGTCAATTGCTGCGTAGATATTTGTAATAACTGTGTTGATGAACATGGCTCATCTGGGAATGGGAAGTCTTTCCAACATAAAATCCATCATATATATCAAAGGTTACATTCATCTTTCCCGGGTGATGGCGACTGAGTCCAATCAAGTTGAGAACAGCTAATATGTGACGTAAGAAATGGCGACTGAATCTACGTCACTGGTAGATTAATTTTCTTCTTCAAAAATATGGTATGGTAGATTTTTGACATGCGATTGACAGCCGCAGAAGGCTTGGTTTATTTCAAATTTCAACATACTGAGTAGTAGTTTTGTCATTCGCAAATCATACCCAGAGAGGCGTGGTTGACCAGCGTGAGATAGAGCGCTCTATGGAAATGTAGGTTAAACACTTAAGTTATTTAGAGTCTAGATAGTGAAATTTAAACGATATAGAAACTCCGTCAGTCGCTATCACTCCTTCCTTGGGGTTTCTATATTGTTTAAATTTCTCTTTTAAACGATATAGAAACTCCGTCAGTCGCTATCACTCCTTCCTTGGGGTTTCTATATTGTTTAAATTTCTCTATCTAGCCTCTAACTAATACTAAGTATGGGAAATACAAAATTTACGCTATTATCACATCAAAACGCACCTTGTAGGCATTTTTTCTCTTTTCTTCAATAGTTCATGCTTTTCTATACATATCAAAAATTACATTTTTCTCCTTAAAGACAAAGAATTTCCTATGAAACAATAACGCTATTGATCAGAAGCCTTTCCCAACATTTCATTTAAAACAACTTTCATTTTGACTAAAATAATTATGAGTATATAGATGTCCCCCTACTTTTGTAGAGGAGTGCATTGATTTTAACAGGTTTTCCAGGACTCCAACGAGTTTTGAATATATTCAAATTGAAATACAATAGTATAATTCCTAAATCATATAATCTTATAGCTCTATCTTTGTATGGGATTTAAGGATGTGTCAACAGTAATTCAGATAATGAATATCTAGCCTCATTTGTGCCCTTACATGTACTAGGCTACAGCTCTTCTGTAATGTCTCGCTAAAGGATATATCCTGCCAAACCAGACCTGGGTAACATTTTACTAAACACTTTATGCTTAAGATTTGCGTAAGTCTTAAACAACAAATCCTTTTATTTCAATATAGAGCGAAGCAATATTGCGTCTCTCTGAGACGCTTCCAATGACGTATCACATTGCAATATTGTACTTTCATTTAAGACACTATCCATGTGTATCAGTAATGATTTACGTAAATATTTTCCTTAAGTTGTGTAGTAAAACAGTACCCTGGTCATGGGGGATCAAACCCAAGACTCTCATGATAAGTCTTAAAATCATGAAAGAGTAAAGCTGTAGTACAGCTTTAACAATACAATTTTTACCTCCACCACGATCTAAGCCCGAAAGGAGAGGGTACATATGCTTTCAAGTTCTATTCTCTCACCAATAGGCCATTGGTAAGGAGACCTGCCTTACGATGACCAGTGTGGACTGATTATGCATCATTTCAGACATAGAAACACATGCAGTTTGCATACCGCAGTGTTAATTTTAGAAATGAAAGTTAACATGTCCTTTTGGACACACATCTTTTGAAACTATGTGTCCAAGGGTAAAACTATGTGTCCGAGTACCAATGATCCAAGCTATAAGATCATGTCAAATAGTATAACACTTGTTATCAATAATAATCTTAGCTTAAATGACTCAAAACAATGCAGATTTGATAGAAAGAAAGCATGAAACCGCATGCTTTATGATGTTTACTACATTGTAAACATTACTTGTGCTGATGAGAATGCTTCCGGCTGGACACATATCTTTTGAAATGATGTGTCCCCAGCAATTTTTATGTGTATATGACACGGAACGCAGAGGTAAAATCATCACTGCATACCAACACCCCCTGCATAGTTTGTAAGCAATTGTGGGTCTCTGAATCTGTGGGTTCAATACACAGGTCCTGCTTTTAAACAGGGAAGTAGATAAGTTCTATATTACTCACTGCCACTTTCGTTATTACTATCACTGTTTGTGGGCTTTCTCTTCCTCTTTCTGTCTGACGGGGTCCGCTTTTCCGGTGTAAGAGTCTAAAATAGAGAAGAAATTACAGGTATGCCTTTAAAGGACTATCTTGCAGAAATGGATTATTACTTTTTGGAAAAAAAAAATGTCTTCTAATGATAAAATGACAGCAAAAATTTCTAAATTTACATGGGAATAGAATATTGGCAGCTTTCCAATACCGTTCATAACCTTACAGAAAAGATAGATCTTTTGTATTACAGATAATGCAAACCATTTTAATAGGTTTATTTTGTAAACACCAAACTACTCTTTGAATAAGTGGTTATATCTTGAGAAACCTTCGTCATGTGGGTCTTCTGAAATGTTTGACAGCTCTTGTCATGTGACAGTAAGGTGTGCGATTATACCTAACATAACTGCATCTGCAACAGAAACCCCCTGTCGCAAAGGATAGATTGCTTCTAATGAGCAATACATCCTTTTGCAGGACTTTCTCTCCTCATTTAACAGGGGCCCATAAAAGGCAACTTCCTAATAGGATTTTTTTTTTAAGTCATGCAGTTTTCCCAATAATTCAATGTCAAATCAGCTTTTTCCTTTCCCAATTCAGCAATTTCTTTGATACAATTTCCCTAAATCAACAGGCCTATCCCTCTTTACAATTCAAGGGAAAAAAGCCATGTGTCACAATGATTACTTCAGAATACCATACAGAAAATACTTTTTTTTTCTTTTTCATACTTAAGTCTGTTGTTGCTTTCAATTTGGGCAACCTACTGATGTATCAAAGACTTTTAATACCTCTTCTTCCCGCTCTTTTTCCACGGATCCGGCACTTAAGTTGCTGTTGTTGTCTCCAACTGTGTGATAAACCAACGGTTGTTGTTGCTGGGGGAGATTCAAAGGCTGAAACTGATAAGCAATTATCAACAATTAGCCCACATTCTTAGGTATAAATAATAAAAACTCAATAAACCATGTTCTATACTCTAAGGAATAAGCCATGAACGCCCCTCTTTCATCACAAGATGTCTAAATGTTGTATTAATGCAAAAGGTTCTTCCAAGTATTTGTTAAAGAAAAGTTAGAACTGTGTGGCCAAAAGCAAAGTATTCTGGTCAGAATGGTTGAAATCCCATCATATTTATGTCTGGTTAAGATATTGTTGGCTAAATTCAATACCACAAAACATGAAGACTATACTTTTGTCTATGTTGACAATAGATTAAAAAACTTGGGAGAAGCTATGCAAGGCCTAGCACATCATCAGGCCCCGAATGAGAGATCCTAACAGCCAATTTAGAATGGAATTCAATTGTACAACAAAGCAGTGAAAGATGGAAGTTATTGATAATTTACAGTATGTCAATCATATCATAGATCTATGTCAGTGAAATTATCACCACTCCGAGCATTTCCTCAACAGGACTGCACAAAACTCTATACAAGCAACTGGCTGCCTTCCCATTTATTTCATATCTATGTGTTTTACATGATGTCAACATTATTCTAGTTATGTTACTATGCTCGACTCTTAATAATGGAAGAAGACCCTATACTTAACTGCCCATTAAGACTGATAAAGTCGGGTAGAACCACCAGCATTCCATTAGTCAGTCACCTCTTATTAAAAATCCAAAAACTGTCAACACGTCACCGACAGTTGAACCTACACCGAGTGGTTAGAAGTTCTGTACTCAACCACTAGACCATGGAGGCCCCTCAAGCATTGTTGAACCATCGGCATTAAGCAAGTCAGTCAGGAGACTACCGGTCATGAAAATCAAAATGCTGTCACCGAGATTAGAACCCATGCAGAGAAGGGCCATGTGATTTCAAGTTCGGTACTGAGTGTACTCCAACCACTAGGCAACAGAGGCCCCAAAGCTGCCTTTCCAAGAAGTTTAAATGGACTTACCCTTCCATAGAAGCGCGCCTCGAGCAGTTCCTGTTTTCTTGGGTCCAAACTACTCAAGTTAACATTGGGATCCATACTTTAGTACTGAAAAGGATACCAACAACATAGTTCTTGGAAACCAATATGCAGAAAGGATGAATTGCTCATACGTCGTGGGCAGTGCAACATTATAGAAAGTGCTTCACAAACATGAAGCACTTACTATAATGTTGCATTGAACCAACAAATAGAGAATAGATGGTTTGTGTCGCCAATCCAGAAATATATTCTGGCAAGGCGTAGGACTAATATCCAGTGAACTTAAAATAAGAGGTGGTATTTTTAGACACAATTCTTATTTGGCTCTTCCGAAACATTAAACCACTCTTGAAACATGACGCGAGCTACGTCCGCAAAAAAAAAGAATTCCTGTGTTTATTTTTCAACTAGCTTCCCTTTGGGAACCCTATTAGAAGCAAAGGCTCAATTCACATTAATTAACAAAAACACTGGATTTCACCAACTTAGAAGTAAACAGATTGAAAAAGGCATTTAGTTTGGCAACGATGAATACATTTATTACTCACAGAGCACAAATCTCTGAGTTAGTCCCTTTTTAGTAATTTTTGTCTTTTCTGTACAAAATATAGATTTTAAAAATGACATTTTATGGTTTTGTCATATATGGTAGGACCAGTCACAAATGCAAAATGGGGGAAATTGGTTCAAGAAAGTATATGATTATGTAAAAAGGTCTTAATTATAATACCAAATGTGACTCTTCAAAAGGTTTTGTTATTGTCAGCCGTTGCTAAGCACCAATGACTCAATGTTTCCAAAAATAGAAATAATGTACATTTAATCATTACCTGCATATTTAACTTTTTTTTTTAGACAATTGGACCAAATGGCTTAAGATAACATTCCTTGAAAATGAGAAAGAGGGGTGACAAAATCAAATTTCGATTTACTTGTGTATAAATGTAAAATCCTTTTCTGCTCGTCTGTAAAATGGTTATATTGTGAATTTCTGGGGAAAAATGTGTTTTTTTATATGGGTTTTACATCACATCAACATTAGCATGTGTCCTTTAATGCTTTTGGACAAGTTTGGCAATAATGACAAATGATTTAACCACCCCTGAGAAATTGCTTATGGTGTAGTGTTGGGCTTAAATTCATTTTCTTCCACTACGTTTCTTCTAAAAATCACAAGGAAAATACAGTCAAGCCTCGATAATCAGGTCGTCATTTATCCGGATTATTCGCCATCCGGACAGAATTTGACGGAAAGGTCCTTACCTACATTAATTGCACTGTTTAATCCGGAAAATCTGCATTCTGGCTCTGGGCAGAACCAAGTTGGGAACCAAACCTAACTTTATATGCGTATGGCTAATCCAGAAACCAGTATAATGTTTATTTGTTTTGCAGTAACCTACATTAATTGATGAAACAGTAATCTGACTTTCACACCTTTGGCAAATTCACATATATGCTTGATAATAAAATGTAACCAGGTGTAGTGTAAAGAAAGGTGTTGATTGTTTGTAAAACGGTCATTTTGTCACCTAACTGGTCTAACCTAATTGTAATCATCGATGCATGCAGAAAGTTGAATTTGTAAAAGGTGATAACTCTCTGCATTGACAGAGATCAGGAGACAATGTCTGGCAATCATTTTCAGCTATTACATATTTTTCACTTCATAGTAATTATTATGAAAACAATGAATAGGTAAACATTTCACTGGAAAATTGCAGATTCTTTATTACGGATTATTCATTAATACATAAATTACTCCTCATAATGAAAGTGTCCAGATAAACGAGGCTTGACTGTACTTTAAAATCATCCATTATGGTATTCACAATTCTAAGACTTCCAAAAATGACCAACAAATTCATTTTTTTTTTAACAAAAATGAATTATTTCCACATTAATGGGTAACTGTCCTATTTATTTGGCCAATACTTTCAGAAATTGACCCTTCATTTCTTAAACTATGTTTCACTCTGGCCTGCCTTTTCTGAAAACCTAAATCTTTGATATTAGACTGTGAAAATTATCTAACAACACGAAGGTCTGACAATTTACTTGACACACCATAACAGTTTACTTTTATAAATAAATAAGATGTTTCTGTGAAAATCACACTTACACGAAAGGTGGGAGATTGATTATTCTGACATTTACAGGACTGGTGTGCATTGTTTGCCATGATTGCTAAATGTGACACCTTTTTATATACATGATTTTGACAGTTTTATTTTTATCTATATATCTATAAAAAGAAATGTGATGATTTACTTTAAATGTATGATAATTGATAGTGAAAGTTTTACCTTTGAGACACTTTACTAGAAATACAGGAATGTGATATTTTCATTTAATAGAAGGGAATATGACATTCAAATTTCAGCTTCCCACAACATAATGTTGTGATATAATGACTTATACTATTCATATAACCTGTATTTCTTTAATACCCATCTGCTTTATTAACTTTTGTTTGTGTTTTATGATTTTCTTATATCTTATCAACAATTTTTTTCTGATTATGGTATGATTCCTGGTACACATCTTAGATGAAGGAAGAACCCTTAGGTAACAGCCATTAAGGACTGGTCAAACAGACAACTTATTATCAACATTCCATAAATTAGCAAGGAGACTTCCTATTACAAAAATCCAATACAACAGGCCTTTCATATTATTAACCCTTTACCAAACAATAACGACATTTGACCAGTTTGTTGCAGACGACTCTGGAATACATTGTGGGAAAAGGAGGAATTGCTTGTGAAGAGCAATTTCTCTTTTTCTCACAATGTTTCCCGCCCTATCAGAAGATTGTTTTTCAGTTTTGAAATGATGTCTGCAAATTCTTTCTATTTGGGACAGTCAAAAAGTCAAAGGTGTTTGGTAAAGGGTTAAACCATCAATCTCTCCCATGTTTTACTTACAAGATGGCGGTGTGACAGTCCGCGGCGATCAGGTCACCTTACTATGCCATGCTCCTACACAATCTGTTTGGGCAGCAGTTACATCCTATTAGCATCTGAAAATATACATAGATTTAGTTTAACTTATTTGCTTTAAGTCAAATATGACGGAAGCTTGAAGCTTATTAAATTCACTCTGGATGACAGCTTCCTGGATACTACACCAGTACTTGTGCAGATTCGTGGGTGAGTCCCGGCAAATCTCACCTCGCCTAGCGGGGATTTGAACCCGGAACCCTCGGAACCAGAGGCCGATGCTCTTCTGTCACCTACTGCACTGCACCACTGTCACCCGCTCATGTAACATTGACAATGTCACAAGTTACTACAACATACATGTTTCCCTCTCCTGATATATTAAACGTATCTACTCGGTAATCCCCGTAACAAGTCGGTAGATATACCTCGTAAGCAGTACATGAATACACCAGAAATCCTGGGATAATTCGCCTTATTTCCGGCGGATAACACAAAATGCACACAGGCACTAATAATGTTTTTAGAAACACACAAATTGGTTATATATCACAATTAAATGTTTTTTTTACCCTTTTCATTAAAGATGATCATATCAGCACATCTTTGTTTCATATTTTGTCAATCGGCTCTTTTCGGCAATCCCCGGCTTGTGCCGAGGATTTCCGAGTAGATACGATTGCAAATGGACATGCCCTTCGTTGCTGACCTACTTTCAAAAATGGCTCCCCATTACCTCCGAGGTTATTTTAAGAAATGGCCGAGGTGTTCCGAATGCTGATACATAACCAGTTCTTATACTTATCGAGATTAGTGACAAGTTTCAAAGTGAAAATTGAACCTGGCCCCTTTTGTCGCAAAGCCAACGCTCTACCGCAGGACCAATGTCTTCGTTCAGGATTACTGATTATCACTGTTGAACCATAATACACCTTTACAGGTCATATTTTTTATTTTAATTATTTAAAGTAATCCCATAAAAATACACCCACTTATAGACAATTTCTTTGAAAACAGGCAGTTTTCCAAAAGTCCTCATGTTAGACAGATTTTTCCATCTCATAATAATATATGCTTCTTGTCATTACCTAGATCTAAAATGTTTACCATATAAGTTTTGATATTCATCATCCAAAACACTTTTTTTTGTCACAATAGTTTCAACCAATTATACATTGTATCCCCACAAAAAAAATATCAGGTTTTTAGAGACATTCTTATCTCTGATTCCAATGCAAGACTATATCAAGTCCTTCACAAACCTGGAGCACTTTCTATTGTATTGCAATAAACCCTCTAAATGTCCCATGATGCTTTGAGTTTGGACAAGTCATGACATGAATGTGACATTCTAGATAACTTTCAGCAGTCATGATTAGGATAACTAAGCCTCGACTGCAAGGTGACCAGGTCAATGCAGGGCCTTTTTTCAACGAATTGGGAAGAGGCCTAGGCCTGTTGACTTGGGGAAGTTTTTTTGCTGAAATTGCTGAATTGTGAAACCAAACACCTAGTCTCACTTTGAATATTTGATAAACAGTACCCCAGGTACTGTTTTACTAAACAAGTTACAGAAAACATTTGCGTAAGTCATAATTAATCAACATGGATAGTCTCTTCAATGTAAGTACAATATTGCAATGTGACACATCATAGTGTAACTTTGAATATTTGACAAACAGTACCTGGATTCTGGAACATTCAACAGGTTAGAATATGTTGATACAAAAAAAAAATCAAAAGCATTAACCCTTATAGTGCTGAAACCAACTAAAAGATTAAGCAAACAGGTTAGATCACTGGCCAGCCTCCAAATACTTAACAGCTGGCCTGTGATCTAACCTGTGATCCCAAATGTTTGCTACTCTGAGTATCTTTCCTTAACAAAATTAGGCAGATATTTAAGGTCTTGGAAAGCAGACGACACAAAAAACTATTTTCAGAAAATTACCCAGCATTCTAAGGGTTAAACTGTTGTGGCATCTGAAACACAAAGCCTTTTGAACCATTCAATGTAATCTATAGAATAAGAAATCTAACATTTCAACATACTTTTCCACAATGTTTCTCCCAAGCCGTGAATATGCCAATAATCATGAGATAAAAGACAAAACCACATCCTTGGAGAGTTCTTACGAAATGCAAGGTGATAATTCTCTTAACACATTTCCTCATACAGGAATTATTGTCCGTTTCAATTAAATGTAGCATCCAAGAACCAATATAAAGAATGTCAGGGGTGGCAGGGTTTTCCTTGACCCCCAACTTATATAGTAAAAGACCCCCATGTTCCTGTATACCAGGGGTGGCAGGGTTTTCCTTGACCCCCAACTTAACATATTGTATAAGACCCCCATGTTCCTGTATATGATTGGACCCCTAATGATCATTATTTTCCATTCCATATATAAGGGGTTCCCCAAATTAGCATAAAGGAAGGGGTAAAGAGAAAGCCCTTGGTGGTGAAATCTGATTTTGATTAACTTGTCCCTAAATGCAAAATCTTCAACTGCACTTGCCTGGATAATGGAACATGTCAGTAAAATTCATGTTTCCATTCTAAAGGGCTTTTGGACAAGCTAGGCGATACAGACTATCTATTTTGCCATCCCTGGATGATTTCAACATGATTGTGCTACAAGATATTGGGTTGAAATAATTATAACAAAGGGAGAATTAGCTAATTAAGAGCAATTTCTCATTTCACCAAAACGGCTTCTAAACACTGTCATTCTGGTTGCTTCCAAACGATTGTAGTGAGAATAAGGGTAAATAATCATTCCCTTACCCTTAAATATTTAACTCATCTGTTGAAGAAGCCTTTATTAACTAATTCAGATTGCTTGTATGGTGTTTAATCCCATGTCAACAATTATTCAGCTAGATTACAACTTTCCTTGATCAACAAGTACTATGCTAGGGCTGTAAAGTGGCTTGCAAGAGGACACTCTCTCAAAACAAGGAATGTCTATGTTCCCTGTAAGGGTTTGACTTAATGACAGATAGATGTCAGTGGGGCTTGAACACTGCATAAACTCAATGGACAACAACCAATTCAAGGGTTAAACGCAAGACTATAGTAAGAGCTTCACAAACATGAAGCACTTACTATAGTATTGCGTTGAACCCTTGAATTGATATAATCTTAAAGAACAGTTTGTTTGTTAACATTGAGCTTTTTACACTCTGTCAACAATTTTTCAGTTAGGATACGACTTTGCTGTATCCACTTGTATTAGACAAGCCTAGCCAATGATGTTGGCCAGTTGGAACCATGCAAGGACTCTGAACAAGTGTCTTGCCAAAGGACAAGAAACCAGGGGTACCAGTCAGTGTTCTCCATAAGGACAGGCAGCAGGACAAAAGTGACAGCCTCAAATCATGTTTTAGTCCATTCAAATTCGCAGAGATGATAAGAATCTCCATGGACCCCCCCCTCCAAGTGGTCTGTTCAGATTTTGTTTTGGTCTATTTAACCAATTCTTATTGAGAACACTGCCAGTGGGGCTTGAACCTGTAACACCCTAGAGATCTAAGCCTACCTTCTTAACCAATGGGCCATGCAAGACCCCTCAAGGACTGAAACCAGTTCACAGGGCTTTTCTTTACTTCAATTGGGAAGAGGCCCAAGCCTGTTGAATTTGGGAAATTTTATTGCTGAAATTGCTGAATTGGGAAGCCTAAAAGCTGGTATGACTCTTGTTGAGTTTTTGGGAAAACTGCATGCCTTTAAAGATTTCCAATTGGGAAGGTACCTTTTATGGGGGTCTGTTATATAACCCAAAAAAGCCTTGGTTCGCATAAACGCAAAATAGACATGAATCCATGTATTCCAGTTTCTACATCAAGTTAACCCAAGGACACATCATCTAGACCATAAAACTTTACCTTGAGGGTTTCAATGCAAGACTATAGTAAGTGTGTCATAAACATGAAGCACTTACTATGGTATTGCAATGAACCCTCAACCTGATGTCACACAATCACACATCAATCTTCTGAAACTAGACTCCAAATCATCCATGTACAACAGGAGACCTCATTATGCTACAACTACAGATATACTAACAATACACTTACACCTATCAGAGAAGGTTAATTTTGTAACATAGACAGTTACAGTCAGCTAATATTCCCTATATATAAGCGGACAATTTTTCTATAGATTGGTCTACAGTAACAATCGGCTATAAATAATTAAGAGGGGGAAATTAACTTTAAAAAAATAATGCTGCAAACTAAAATGCAAGTCATCTTTTGATAATCTTCCCCATTCAAACCGTTCATACCTAGCTAAACACTGATACTTCCTGAATTAATAATGATTTCAACAGATACTTTTAATTGTATATCAAACAACAATTGTTTAACCAGCCTTTTATTTTGACTTTCAAATACTCTCTTCAGTGAACAAGCACCTTCAAACCCATTACCGTCAGAGTAGGATCAGATATCAGTGATAATTTTACCTCTGCGTCCCCCGTCATATACACATAAAAATTGCTGGGGACACATCATTTCAAAAGATATGTGTCCAGCTGGAAGCATTCTCATCAGCACAAGTTATGTTTACAATGTAGTAAACATCATAAAGCATGCTGTCTCATGCTTTCTTTCTATCAAATCTGCATTGTTTTAAGTGATTTAAGCTAAGATTATCATTAATTACAAGTGTTATACTATTTGACATGATCATGATAGCTTGGAGCATTGGTACTCGGACGCATAGTTTTACCCTTGGACACATAGTTTCAAAAGATGTGTGTCCAAAAGGACACAACTTTTATTTCTAAAATTAACACTGCAGATATATCTAAATATTGCAATAATGCATAAGAGGACAACATGCACACCAAATTATTGGAACCCCCTCGGCCCTGACATACAGCAACAAAATTCCAAATGAAGGAATAGAATCAAGTATAAGGTCAATATCTGGAGAAGCAATGGTCAAGATAAATGGTTCTATCATTGCCTTTAGCATGCAGCATTTCTAAAACTAAAAACTAAATCCTATGTTGTTTGCCTTTAGCATGCAGCATTTCTAGAACTAAAAACTAAATCCTATGTTGTTGATTCCCATTAGAATACAGGGTTTTGTCCCCTGGATTTATCCCAATTTTGGGGTCTTTTGACCCCTTATATAATTATGGAATTGTGAATGGAAAAAAAAGATCTGTAGGTGTCATATTCAGGTATTGGGGTCATTTTCTTTTTCAGGGTCAAGGGAAATCCTTAGAATACACTCTTCGAGAGGATTCCAACAATTACCCACAATATAGAGTATTTTTTTTTTATATGGGTTTTACATCACATCAACATTATTTCAGTTATGTAGCGATGCCCGACTCTTTATGAAGGAGGAAGACCCCATACTCAACTGCCCATACGGGCTGGTCAAGGTGGGTAGAACCATCGGCATTCCGTAAGTCAGTCGGGAGACTGCCTCTCATGAAAATCCATATCCCTCTCAGGATTTGAACCCACGCGGAGAGGGGCCATGTGATTTCAAGTTCTGTACTCTAACCACTAGGCCACGGAGGCCCCTAATATAGAGTATAGGGAAGCATTAAGGAAGTTAGCCTGGGGAAAACACCCATTATCTGGCCACATAGAGAGGTATATAAATGCAACTGAATATTGAACACATTAAATCCTATGTTGTTCATTCCCATTAGTGTACTTCGAGTACCCACAATAAAGGGAATAGGGAAGCAATAAAGAAGATAGCCTGGGGAAAACACCCAATACCTGGCCACATAGAGAGGTATATAAATGCAATTGGATATTGAATACGTTAAATCCTACGTTGTTGATTCTCATTGGAGTACTAGACTCTCTTCGAGAGCATTCAAATAAGTACCCACAATAAAGGGAATAGGGAAGCAATAAAGCAGATAGCCTGGGGAAAACACCCAATACCTGGCCACATAGAGAGGATAAAATCAATTGGATAATGAAAACATAAAATCCTATGTTGTTAATTCTCTTAAGAATATGGTTACACTAATTGAGAACATTCCCCCAAGCACCCACAATTTAGGGTTAGGGAAGCAATTTATATGGAAGTTAGTCAAGGGAAAACACCCCTTTTGAGAACCAATACAGAGGTATATATATATATATGAAAGCAACTAGATATCGAATACATAAAGTCCTACATTATTGATTCTCATTAGAGAAAACACTATTCAAGAGCATTCAAATAAGTACCCACAATAAAGGGTTAAGGAAGCAGGAGTTAGCCAAGGGAAAACACCAATCATCTAGTCTCCATACAGAGGTATATAAATGCCAATTGGATATTGAATATACAAGCTCATACATGGCTCAGTCCAGAGGAGTCTATCTCACCAAGTCTCTTATCTGGAACTATGGTGCTGTGAACATACATACAAAACCTGCTGATTATTGATTATTTACTCCTTCCACCATAACTTAATCCATGAACACGGCTTATTTCCTGTACAAACTTCTTTAACCCTTTACCAAACGCCAAATTCTTGACTGTCCCAAATTGAAAAAGTTTGCAGACGACATTTCAGGTTATGATGAAATTGAAAAATAATAGCAAAGAAAACATAGCGGGAAGAAAAATTGCTCATTTATACAAGCAATTTCTCCTTTTCCCACAATGTTTGACAGAGTCGTCTGCAACAATCTGGTCAAATGTCGTTATTGTTTGGTAATGGGTTATACCTTCGCTAAACCCTATGTCCTTGGTAAACACTGGAATGGTCACTTTTGGGTTCATTCTAATATGAATACCAATAAAGTAATTTCTGGCTCATATTTTTTTCTTTTTTCAAAATTAATGTTATAAATTAATGTTATAAATTAATGTTATAAATTAATGTTATAAATTAATGTTATAAATTAATGTTATAAATTAATGTTATAAATTAATGTTATAAATTAATGTTATGTGTAAATGAAGTTGATATGCCTTCTTATCAATGTAAATCACAGCATCATGTTTCCCTGTTTCCTCAATTAATGCGAAGATCCCACTAGTCTTCGACATATTACCCTTTGTGCCTATAAAATAATGGGATGAATCCAAATTTAAGGCACCAGCAGAGTCAGTGATAATTTTACCTCTGCGTCCCGCGTCATATACACATAAAAATTGCTGGGGACACATCATTTCAGAAGAAATGTGTCCAGCCGGAAGCATTCTCATCATGACATGTAAGGTTTACAATGAAGTAAACATCATAAAGCATGCTGTCTCTATCAAATCTGCATTGTTTTGAGTCATTTAAGCTAAGATTATCATTAATAACAAGTGTTATACTATTTGACATGATCTTATAGCTTGGATCATTGGTACTCGGATGCATAGTTTTACCCTTGGACACACAGTTTCATAAGATATGTGTCCAAAAGGACAAGATGACTTTCATTTCTAAAATTAACACTGGAGAGTAATTTCAATCTACAAGAGAAAATCATTCTAATAACTTGAGCAGCA
Organism: Cerastoderma edule; assembly: GCA_947846245.1. Classification (NCBI taxonomy): domain Eukaryota; kingdom Metazoa; phylum Mollusca; class Bivalvia; order Cardiida; family Cardiidae; genus Cerastoderma; species Cerastoderma edule. The sequence continues at coordinate 11,924,870 of OX401414.1, read as the reverse complement.
ACCATTGGAGATAAAGATGGATTTTAGTTGGTGATGCTCTTATCCGGTACCCCAGAGTTCTAAGTCTGCCACCTTTGACACTGGGCCATGGAGAACCCAACACCATCAATGAACATGCAACCAACTTCAAGCAAAAGCTATATGGCGAGTTATGAGAATACATGATACTTTGCTCTGACTAAAAATTGCAATTGATATTACAAAACCATTTACTCAGAAAATAAAAGATGCAACTTATTTTAATTGCAAGTTTGTACAACAGCCTGCATATTGGTATACAAATAGCACACAGTCATTGCAAAATGCATGATATTCATGTTTATGATGTTATCAACCAAGCGACTATTTCATACACGCCATGTTCAGATGGTCGATTTTCTGCAACTGCCAGTGAATGTTGGTTCCATTTTTGCTGTGCTGTTCGCCCCAAGACTACAGAGAATTACAACTCAAGGGATGCCAATGACCCAAAATCATCACCCACCAACTATTTCTCTACGGAGTGTTAGACGTAACACCATTAAAAACCATGGGTTATCATATACCACCAGAACTGGAAAGTTAACAGTCGGAACATGGCATATTAATCTGCTGAAAAAAGCAAATTTACATATGGCGCAGCCATCTTGTTCTGACATTTTTCAAATGTACTTGATTAGATTTCAACTGCCATCAATCAAAGTAATTCTATCTTGAATAGAGCAATGGACTTTTATAACACACCTGTCATCAATTGGTACATTTTGTTTTGTTCATTTCGGATTTACATGGCAATTGCATCACCAGTATTTCATTTAAACTGTAATGCCAGACTCAAAACTGAAAGAGAACAGGATAAAGACCACAATTGCATAACTTCTCATTAAACTGGTCAAAGAGGATCGAAAAACAGCATTCAGATCTGGGAGCCTACCTCTGATAAAATTCCTATCTGCCTCTTCTGTGATTTGACCCCCACATTGAGAGGGGCAATGCACTGCCTTTTCGACAAAGTCTTTTTAAATATGGTGTATATTAGATGCCGATGAAATTTTAAGACGCAGTGCCGTTGCAATTTTTTATCTAAATTAAATGTATTTTTTCAAATTAACCTTCATCCCCCACAAGAGATCCCTGAGAGGTGTAGATATTTCAACAGTGGTAATTCTAGAACTGCTTGATTTTCTAAGCAAGCTCAATTCTCTACTTTTTCTGCTTTCAAAATAAGTGAGCGACGAATAGGCAGTTGAGGACCTATAATCAGTTTTTTCTTTTCATATCATAAATAAAACAGATGCCAATAGAAGGTACTATTACGAACAATGTCCGCAAATGTATTCACAAAACTTTGTAGGCCCTAGGCCCTTGAATGACTAAAATCCCTGAGGTCTGACAGAGACCTTCTTTGGTCTAACAGATCTTTACATAGACAAAGAAAAAAAGTGTTTAGTTTGGTCCCACTGGGGCTCTCAGAGTATCAGGAAGTCTTTCACAATGAAGCATAGCCAGAAAAATCTTCTTTGGATATGAAGTCCCCTGTGGGGATTTGATCCTCGTTCCAAGACCACAGCCTCTGAGCTTAAGAGTCGACTCCATAACACAGATGTAAGATCTTTTCCTTAGTGATTGTAACTATGCCGTAGAGAGTGAGGGGGTCATGTGATACACCATCTCATAGTCATCGTTTATGATGACAGATAAACCTTTTTCGGCATGTTAATCTATTTTAGACGCTCAAATGGCCCAATGGCCAATCCCGATAAGCCCCTATCTTACAAACGATGTCCCCAATGAAGCATTCCTAGAAAAATCCATTTTGGATTTATAGTCCACTGTGGGGATTCAATCCCGGTTTGCTAGGATGAGAGTCCCAGACCATAACCTCTGAGCTGAACAGACTGCTTTGTAACGCCAGATCTCGTCTTTTTTTTTTATTGATGCTATGCTATAAAAAGTGAGGCAGTCAAGTAACAGTACCTTCCTGATTGGAAATATAGTTCATCTTCATATGGGTTTTACATCACATCAACATTATTTCAGTTATGTAGCGATGCCCGACTCTTAATGATGGAGGAAGACCCCATACTCAACTGCCCATAAGGGCTGATAAAGGCGGGTAGAACCATCAGCATTCCGTAAGTCAGTCGGGAGACTACCTCTCATGAAAATCCATATCCCTCTCGGGATTTGAACCCACGCGGAGAGGGGCCATGTGATTTCAAGTTCTGTACTCTAACCACTAGGCCACGGAGGCCCCTCGGAAATATAGTTCAAATCATACAGTTTTCCCAAAAATTCAAAGATATATATAGGCTTTATTGTTTCCCAATTTAGGAATTTTAGAGACACGACTTCCCAAAATTTACAGGCTTAGATCTCTTATAACGAAAAAACGCCCTGATTTTTTGAAAGATGTTTCTCTAATTTTGCAAAAAGCAATGAATGATTGAGAGGATGAGGACCTATAATCCAATATCCTAGATCAATCCCAGGATTTTTATTACAATTTGAAGTAACAGATCAAGGTTGAGATCTAACCGATTCAGTCAGAGTCAGACAACCATCTTTTATCAGACTTTAAGACTGTGCATGTATGTAACTGATTCACACCTGATTTTAACCAATGGACCGCATCAGCAATCAGTTCTTAATGAAAACCCTGCAATCTATTCTTTTATTAGGGAGTCAGTGATAGTTTTGGGTCTAAATTGAAAACCATTACGAGACAACAACTGCAAGAGATGTTATTGATATATATCTACTTGAAAATGAATTGAATTCAACGTAAATCTAATTCCAATTCTTTGCTACAAGTAATCATCGGTATTGTTATGATCTTCTCTTGAAGAACCTGTGACAAACACATCAAAGTAAGAACTTATTACAGTGGTGGGTTGAGATCATAAAAATATTGTGGGTTGAGATCATAAAAAACAGTTGTTTATCTTGTCGTCTGTGCCATATTTAAACTAATCTGCTGTGCAGCTGATAAAAAGCTAATGCATTGAACTACCGGATGCCTATCAAATAATATTCCAATATTACTATCTCTAATAGGTAAACAGATCACGACTTGACACGATCACAACATTTCTACAAAATCACCTTCATAACCAAGGGATCCAATACAAACGCAATCCATGTTTGTCCATAAAACAACACAAGTACTGTACTACCATATAAAGCCATTCAAAGAGACCTTGATTTGATCACGTCAATAACATGTACATTGATAGTGTGGCAAATGGAGAGATATGTTTTTTTACAGCCCTAGAACAGAAAAGAGCTTCTCAGCTGATAAATATGGGTTACACATGTCACTTTACACATATACATACAATACACCAATGTAAACAAAACGGAATGTACATACTACCTATACGTTCCAAAGACATCTCTACACAATCGTTCAGGAAATAAATGAGCCTTATGTGTTTTCCTAATCACAACCAAACGTCAAGGTCAATGCACTAACCTGTGGTACGTGTGCAATCCACAGAAGCTGCAAGTTGCTCGCTAATTGGCATTATTTCAGAACCATATTAGGGAAAATTACCGATCAATTACACGAGAAATATGTCCCTTCTCGGCACAAATATTCTCCCGACAAGTCGAGCGGTTTTCGACAGAGTCACAGGATGGTAGTTTGATGATCTGGGGCTGGTAATCACTAAGCAAGGTCCCGTCGAATTGCGAAGTCCCGACAAGAAAAATTGCTAGGAAAACCGAAAAACATGGCGGGTCATCAGCTATTTGCATAAACAAAACAGAGGAAATAACGATAGTTACCTGCTACATTTTCGGTAAAATCTCCCGATCGCAGGATTGAATTTCGGTCTAGCGATCTACAAAGTAAGCACAATTTTTTCCCCAAAATGGCGACGTAATTAACAAACAAAAGTGGTCAATTTTTCTCGGCTCTGTTGTTGATGCTCGACCTGTGACGTCACTCCTGCACTCTGCAGCGCGCGATGTGTCGGATTTACTGTTTTAATTGGACACCGACCACCGAAACGAGGTCAGATTAGCGAAATGGAGTGATAATGCCAAATAATGCGTACACTTTGAAAAATATCACGAAAAAGTCTCCTTCATGATTATTTTGTTGGTCACGATAAATTCGGACAGACTCGGCTCTCTAGCTCTACACGGTGGGGATTCCCGCGCCTCACGTTTTTAGGCAATACACAAACGGGGGGAAACACTTGGGCATTTAACTCGACTGCCGCGGGCGTGATTTCCTCACCGATTTTTCTTAACCCACACTTGATTTACTCTGTCTTCTTTGTCTGACTTTTTAACCAAGCACATGTGATACTAAAATCACTCAATATATAGAAAATAGGCCGACTTCGACCAAAACAATGACTTGTTGCGTGCTGTGTTAAACATTTACAAACGCAATGTTATGGAGATAAAAATAGATTTTTAAGGATGACTGCTTGTGTACATGTCAACACATTATATCGAAATGTAGACTGCTACCAAAAATTGGACTTGGTAATACTCACTAATTTCCGCTCTTATAAATATGCGATGAGAACAATTCTAAATATTTCTAGGCTGATTTATTTTTTTAAGCGAGATTAATCACCATTTTTTCAAACCAATCATTTCATGAATTTTTACTTTAAACGAGAAAAAGATAAGTGTTGAGATCTATATAAACGTTTCAAACGCAAGAATGTTTTTATGTGTATATATATTATATATATAAAAGAAAAAAGGTGTCACAAGAAAAGCGGACATATAGGCGTGGCCGCCGATGAGCCTGTGCAGTCCGCACTGGTCCTAACCGCTTTAAACCGGTATGCCACGTCGGTCCAGTAAAATCTGACCCGTCTTCGAGTCGATTCAGAACCGGCTAGTAAATTCTAAACGGCTAGGTGATTCAGAGTCGGTGAAAACGCGCGTTTTCGATAGTCTATCTAGTGTATTAAATGTCACAAGAAATTCTGAAACACCAGCTTTGGTTCGTGGCCCGTCAAGCGCGTAGCAAACCAGAGGTATCAATGGGGATAAATTCCAGGACCCTGACTGGACCCGTAGAGCTCTACCAGTACACAGAGTATGTAGTCTACCTTTGTACACATGTTCCATAGAAAATGAAAGTCTTCATAATCATACGGTCTATATTGAGCGTCACGCATTATTTTTATGATTTTTCATAACTGAAGATTTACGAACAATTTCTTGTTCGAAACACCCTTAGATAGACCATGCATTAGTTGAAACATGGGAAATGAAACAATTTTCCAGTGGGATTAGGGAGTGGGTCCCCTATGCCCGAGACCCTCTTAGCCCCCTATGCCCGAGACCCTCTTAGCTTAGTCAAACATATTTGACACGACCGGGAAATAATTTTGGGGAAACATAACACTATTAACATAAGTCAAGCCCCACCAGGAAATGAAAATCAATTTTCACGTCAAATTATTTTGACGACTCCAGTCTTGCGTACACTTACTAAATGACGTAGAGGCCTTTACATAGTCTGGGAATACCGACTTACTATTGAGAAAAAAGTCGAAATGAGCGTTAAACCGCTAAAACATGCCTTTCGACAATCTTTGAGATTATGTGGCCTATGTTTTGTACACATTCAACATACAACCACAATGGATATGGATAAATTGCGTAAGGCTTCTCATTCTGTCTCGTCCGTTTGTAGATCTTCCCAATAATACGAGTCTAACAAAACGTAGATATATATGTTCACAGTACATACATGACTATATATGATCATCGTCTGCTATTGCATTCTTGATATGAAATTTTCCCAACATCATCACCAATGATTTATCATGTTTATGATATGTAAAGCAGTCCGCGGTTAGAAAAGGATTATTGTGCAGTACGCCATGTCTGAGGAAATGACAGAAGCATAGACCTTTAGACTAGATACAGGTGCGCTGACAGCCGGTATAACTTAACTTAACTGATTTGTTTAACATCGATTGTGTCGAAAGCTTGAAGCTTTTTCAATACACTCTCGATGACTGCTTCTTGGATACTTGACCAGTACCCGCGCCGAAATGTGTGGTAGTCCTGACAATTTTACTGCGCCTAATGGGGATTCGAACAAGAACTCTCGGTAAAAGAGGCCAACCCTCTAACTCTGCACCACTAACGGCGTAAAACTCGAATCAATATTAATCAGCAATGCCAGCTGAGAAACGGCTAAATGAAAGAATAAGGTGAAATGTTGGGAAGTTAAGATCAACTGCCGACTCTTTGGTCCATGTGAACACAGGGGTCTAAAGTTTTCCTGGTTTCAGTACAATGAAATATACAATTACATAGCACTGACCCACAGGATAAATTTAGACCCCATCGTATGCGGGTGGGCAAACATTATCGAAAACGCTGAAGTTTTCGACAGGGATTTTTTTTTGTGTGACTATACTTGTTCGCTCCGAGTGTTATTATATAGGTATTTCTACTTGACAACTTTAAAGCCCACTGCCAAGTGGCAACAAAATTCATAATCTACAAATAATCTTCAAAATCATTGAGATAAATGATTGACATATATAAGAATGTTCATACAATTTGCTTCAGGAATGTATTTGGCAAAATTATTCACGTCTCGCCAGCTGAGAAGGCATGAATTTACTAGTTATGGGGAATATTTTACCTTATAAAGGTATGTATTGATGAGGGAAAGGGAAAAAATGATTACACTCGAATTTGAGAGCAAAACATGCTCTTTTCATAACGATTTTGATATGACGCACGTTTCAAGACACCCCAAACCACTCGTTGATCTTATTTTCTGACAGAGTTTTTGAAACTGCGACTCCATAATGGTTTCAGTCAAAGGGAAATATCTAGTACTATTTTAATCAACAGTACTTACAGAGTTATCTTTCATGTACGTATAATTTGGAGGTGAATTATATGCAGTTGGTGATTGCGTGCTTTGTCAGATAGAAATAACAAATAAAAAGAACCTTAAATGTTTTTTTTTAAATTCATTTATTATTTGGTATGGAATTATTTGCATTTATAAAGAAAATATCGAAAATATGCTTTGAATATTGATGCAGAGTTGTATCAGAATAATTACCAAAAGGCGTAAATAAATGAAAGAAAAGACATTTGGTCAATGGAGGGGGTGTTACAAATTTCCCATTGATATTTTTCTAGATATCGAATTTCAAATTTCACAAAGATATATATACTACGTAAAAAAGATAGGATTGTTTCGCGAATGATTTTGAATGTTTACATGACACATGTGAAGAGTAATTATGTAGATCTAGATAAAATTTAAATAATAATAAAGATGAATAGACACAATTTCTTTATTTGATCAATGTACATGCATTTTACAGTTTTTTGGAGTACGATTGTTGAAAATAACTTTAAACTTCAAAATCTACTCACAGAACAGTCAAAGTCATTCATTGTGGAAAACGAAGGAAGGGTTTTGAATCGATAAGCTATTCAGATATCGAACGATGATCAGATTTCAGATTTCTTTGTTAAGACAATATAGAATCACCGAAGAGTGAAAACAGAACAATTAAACTTATTCCTTCATTTAAGACTCTTTGACTGTTCCGATTTGAAAGTGGTAATTGACGACATTTCGGCGAATTTATCTGTAAAAATATAGATTCTGTCTGTTATTGCTTTCATTTTCGAGCAGTCTCAAAATTCAATATGAAGAAATTGATTTAACGTCTTGAAAAGATATGATATTGATAAAAGCATACACGTGGTAAATGCTTTACATGAATCTTTTCACGTGCAAAAATGGCTGAACCCTAATAGTGGTGGAACCGTCTCCATGCTTGTGCAAACAGCTTAGATCCATGCAATCTGTCAAGTAAATTGAGGGCTGGCCTGTGACCTAACCTGTTTGCTACTCTGAGTATCTAACCTCATTAATATTCAACAGATATATAAAGTTTTGGAAAGCAGACGACTCATGAGTCTATTTGTAGAAAATTACCCAGCATTCTAAGGGTTGTGATAAACGCGTGAAGTAATTCCCTGACTTTCGGCGAGTTCGATTTACGGGGACCGGGTCATGTCAAACTTTATTTAAAATTTGACACATGTTTTTTGTATTGCGTATTTTTCATACAGGAACTATATCTGGCAATACTGGCTTTAGGACTAAGGCAAATAATTTAACTGTGTAAATGATATTCTATAGAACTTACAACGTTTTCAAAACAAACAATGTTTAAGAACAATGTAACTTCTTAGGTTTAAGGATCTTTGTTCATAAACGGCTGGAATGGATTCTCAGCTGGACTCGACTTACGTGAGTAACATTAAATACTACCATTTTGTTTGCTTGTATGAGGGTTAGTACTGTGTCATCAATGTTCAGTTATCTTAACATATCCAGGATATTACAAGTTAATCTTCATCTTAACCACTGAGCCACACAAGACCTATTTTTTTTATTATGACTGATTATTAATTGATACTGTTTTATTTCTAGCACTATTGGGTATCTTAATAAAACTGGGGGGAAACGTCTTTTTACCCTAATGGTAGAAATGTTTACCTGAGAAATTTGTGTTCGGAAAAAATGTCAAGGATTTTGTTAACATGTCGGTTTGAATCTCATACCTTTTTAAGCAGGGACGTTTATGAAATTAAATCACAGCGTCCACTGTATCTTTCCATGGTTTTCGTATCGCTATAAAAAAAATAATACCTTAAATGTACGTTCCATGGTTTCCACTAAAGTGATAACACGTAATTGACAAATGGACACTCTCATCTTATACACAGCAAGACAGCGTCTTCGAAGACGACACGGGTTCTCAAAACACGTTAGCGACCAAACAGGATACATACAGAGAGACGTCGACAGGACGTCCCGCCACAAAACACACCACGTTTAAAGACGACGTTGATTCAACGGTGGACGTCAACGACGCCACTGACGTTGACGCTTACAGCGTCTCTAAGTACTATGACGACGTCGGCGATAGGGATGGGGAATGTTCTACAGCGGTGGAAGATACAACGTTAGATAGATCTACCGCAATACCGGATCATCGAGAAGTTAAACGAAATACTTTAAAAGGTATCGTTTTTGTCTGCTATTTTCGGTTGCATGAAGTTTGACACTTCCTTTGCAGGCATTATCTTTCAAGCTGAGGGAATAATTTGATACCTTTTTTAAATATCAAAATTTGGTAATGACGTGGGAAAATCATGCGCGCTTTGCCAAAAACCTTTCTTAGTATGGGATTTAGTGTATTTAGTTAAACTTTAAAGCAAGATCAGGTGACAAAGTGTAAAATGACAATGGTGTGCTGTTGAATGCAGAAATTTGTTTTTGAGATCAGTACAAAAAATATTGTGGGAAAAAACCTTTTTAGCCCACTCGTTTAAAGCAATTTCATATTTTGTAACAAAAGTTTCATAGGCATTCTGCTACAGTTACGTCAGTTGGCCACCATGACCTAATTGTTAGAGCGCTGGGGCCCGTTTCACAAAGCTGCCTAGACTTACGCATGATTTCCCGAACTTATACACTGCGTATATACACTAATAATGTTCAATCAGGACAAATTTAATTATGAGTCTACAACACGAGCTTTATAATAAAGACAATGGAATTCCGACTGAACACACAAATACCCACTACTCGATTTCTCTTTGAGTCCTTAAAAAATATACGAAGAGTATATATTATAAGATACATGTACTTATTTCCAGACGTAGAAAATGCATCAAAAGAGAAAAAAGCATACGACATAGAAAAATCAACAAATCACAACAAACACGAAACAAAACCACCGACCAAAAATTCTAAAGCAACAGGCGTTCCTTGGCCCGCCAGGTCTCCGGGGATCGGAACCGAGACCTCTACGAGGAGACACCTTACCAGCCTGGATACGTCCGACGCCCCACAGGCTCGATACCTGCGGCAAGACAGCGACCAGAACAGTCTCGGCTCGTCCGACTTCGAGACGAAAAATATAAATGATCCGGATCAGACGTACCACAGTTCCGGGTTTCCGAGTCTGTTGTCGCACCTCGGTGTGAATGCCGCAAATAGAACGGGACGACCGAAAAAGAAGAAACAAGTTAGTCTCTTAAAAATAATATAGTAGGTTCGTAGCAAACTCCTCACATTGATCTCCCTTTATGGCGACGCAGCGTAGCAAGGGGAGATTACTGTGAGGAGTTTGGGTTCGTTGTCCGAAAAGGTCAATGATGGAAATATGAAAACAAAGCATCCAAAGTATCGTCATGTGCGAACTAGGCCTACGGCATATTGTACTGCTTCATTACCTAACAGTTTTCATGTTTTGAACAAATGAAATGAAAACGGCTTTCCATGCATAACATATACTTCTTCAGATTTTGTTAAAATCTGCTTTCTATAGTAGGAATGACTCCCTTTGTTTCATGTTAAATTCATTCACTGCGTGCTGTGTGCCTGACCTAGCGTAATCTAAAGAACATGTAATTCTGAGAGTTTTCAGAGATGGCAACTGTATAAGGGCAATGGCAAAATGTAGGATTTACATGTACAGTATAATCTCTATAGCTCGAAGTTTAATGGACTTGTTAATATTCGACAGAGGGAGGGTTTGACGATTAGATGTCTGGAATATAAATACAGTAATATCTCATTAATACGAACACGTCCGTTCCCAACAAAATTTCTGGATTAACGAATAATCCGGACTAATGAAGCAGGTCCTGGTCTTAAACATATTTAGACATAAACGGTCTATATGCACGTGCATACTTGTAAACCTTTAACAAACGCCAAATTTCCGACAGTCCCAAATTGAAAGGGTTTGAAGACGACGTTTCAAAACGTGATGAAATTCAAAATTAATTTTCTTACATGCCATAAGAACATTGTTAATCAAGGAGAAATTGCTCGTGACGAGCAATTTCACCTTTACCCACAATGTTTTCAAAAGTTGTCTGCAACAAACTGGTCTAATGTCGTTATTGTATGGTAATTGATTAATCATATAAATGCACAATAATTCCGTCCCTTATAATTTCGTTCGGATCGCGAGATATCCGGATTATCGGGGTCCGGATAAACGAGGCTTCGCTGTACATAGAAATAAAAAAACAAATGATTCGGGACCCCGTATTTACTTCGTCGCATATGGAGGAGTTCAGCAACCAGGAGTTCGAGGTATAGATTTTTTTTCTGTATTTAGTCTATAACGTCAGACCAATAAAAGAACATTTAGCTGATGTTTTCTTTATTTTGGGTAACTCATGACAATTGTGGCTTTAAAAGCAAAGACAAAAAACACATGCCTAATGTTTCTTTTTATTCTTTTTTGTTTATCTAAGCAGACTTCCGAATTTAAGACAGATCCAACGCTGCTCAATGCACAGAAAAGAGATCCCACGTCCTTTGCTCACGACATGAAGAAACGGAATGAGGTAAATGCTACCCATGCACAATTCTTTTACAACGCATTAACACTGTTTCAGTTGATTTTGATAGCCAAAATAATGACAAGTACAGAAAACAATTTGGCAATTACGGACAAGTAAATGAAAATCAAATTTCGCTACCACTGGAGAGAGGGAATGTGATTTCAGGCTCTGAACCCCGAGTACTACTTTGCCACGGAGACCGTGTTCTCGATATAGAGAAATAGTTAAAGGGAACGTATGTTGAGTACCAAATAAAGATCACCCCTTCTATTAGATACGTTTGACTCCATCCGTCTAGGAAGACGCCAAATATCGCCCGTAACAAGGTTTTGCAATGGCTCAGATGACTGTGAAGGCCGATTCTTGAGTGCCAATTCTTTCTGCAGTTATCATAGGCTAAGATAAAGCAGTCTTGGTTGACTTCTGCAAGGCGTTTCTGTCTACAGGGATAATTGATTGATTATATCTTTACTCGCCAGTCCCAGTGGATGCGAATCGAGGCCGTGGCGAAAGAGAAGTTAGACCATTACGAGAGGTACGCCGTCAACATGACACTGAAGATCAGACGCCAGAGGGAGCAGATCAACAGACGCTCGCAAGACCTCCTGCAATCGCTCGCAAGACTCGAAGAAAAGGTGAGGCGGAAACGAGGCTCTAGAAATAATATGCGCGCGCATATGCTCGGTTCCCATCTTGTAAAATGACTAGTCTAAATTACATTCCCCTAAACATTACACTGATTGGGTTTTTAGTTATACTACAACGGGAGCCAGAATAGGAGAATGACACACTGACTTGTGACATTTTGTGATGTGTTTCCAGGAAATCAGCGCTTGTCATACTCACCAGAGTCACACTTCCTTTTCGATGAAAACGCGTAAACATAAAAATGGGGTGTGTTCGTCCAATGGTCTTTCTACCGAGAGTTGGTCGGATAGGGGATCGAATATGGATGCAACAACTATAGACTTCATCGTGCCCATTGTCCAATGTACTGGCAATGAATCCGACTTAGATCTACGTAGAGTTCTCAATCCTTTCAATCCACACGTATAGGCTACTAAGATTGGAACATGAACGACAATTCGTGAAACAGATGACTGTCCGTTCCATGAGTTGTTGATCATATTACAATATATTGTCAATAACCGTTGCCTATACCTTATCTAGTCAATGATACATGATCCCTGTCTAAATACGTATTGCACACACGTTAGCTCGAATCAATATACCCATTTCCGGAGGGACTGCCTGAAAGGTTGTCAGTTTACATATAATTAGGAGACGTTAGTTTCATGGTAATGATTTTCAATTCCAGAAAAGAGAAGAGAAGCTGTTCGATTCGCCGCACGGCCGCATTTGGCGCCATCATCGGTCGATGCAGCGCCGGGCTTTCAACCTCGAACCCATGTCCGTGGTGAAAAGTCAGGGTCACATGTCGGTAAGTGATAGAATGGAAAGGGATATGGTTGGTGTTAGAGATTGGGACGGCGGATCCGTATTACATCATTTGTGTCAGGTTGGTGGGGTGGGTTCGTAGCTGACTTGTTGATTCTCCGAGTTTAGGATTAGTCGAAAATCGAGAACTAAGACAAATCATGCTTAGTATACGTCAATATCCAATCAATCAAATGTAGATATAACGGTTGAATCTCCAGACTGAAATAATGATATACCTTATATCAAAATTCAGCACCTGGCGCGGCATATTTCCCTATAATTGTTATAAGTTTCTTTTATAAATTAAAGGCATTGCTCTTTCATATGTCTGAGTCTAAAGTACGGAAGTATATGTGTGTGAGTATTCGGAGATTGCCATATTTTGCTTTTAAGGTAGTTCCATGGTCATATGCGTCTAATATAAGCACATGTGTATTTTCATAGTCCATGCATATGTATGTCTTGCTTGACGATGGCCCTATAGTAGGTGATTGTCCAAAAAGAATTAACTTGAATTTATTTTTCAGAATCATACGAGATCTGGGATGGAAGACGTCTAGAGAGATTCAAGATTTCAGTGATTTGGAAGAAAGCAATGTCACACGAGCCTTCGTTTGAATGATATCTCATCGCTTAACTATATCTAATTGTTTCTTAGAAACATCATGTTGTGTAAATACATCAATAAATGTAGCAACGACATATAAATGTTATGCTAATAGATTGTTTGATCTTGAACTTTGGAAAGTTGAGATCCTGCCGTTTCTCAACAAAACGTGGGGCTGTTGCGACCAATTTTCGAATCATGGATAGAAAGTGAGTGCTTTCCCATACGAACAATAGTTTCAAGCTTGTAATATGCAAAGCTTCGGATTGGTTCTTTCAATATGAAATCTTGCCATCAAACGGAACATTGGGGTTCTCATTTTTTATGTTTTACTAAGTCGTTGTCAAGAGCATTTCAGTAATTTATATCAAAAGTTCACTTTTCATGTGTATGTTTATTGATGACCAATTAGTAATAGATAATTAAAATTGGCCTCGCCTATGAACAAGCGGTAATTTAAATATTTGCAGTAAGGAACATGAATAATACTTTGAGTCACAGGCTCGATTCTCCGCCATTTCCTACTTATATAGAAGAATATGATGTTATTCTTTCGTTGACGAAGGAGAATTCATCGTTAATGTTTCGAATTAAATGTTATTTAAGGATTGTTAAATTACCCCCAGTTGAAACTGCGCATCCCGACAGATTATCCTGCGGGTTATGATTTCCTCTAAAATAAAAGCCTAAACTATTATCGTTTCACGTCTTTTTTTTTTTACTTATAGTCGCTTGTTCAAGCTTAACATATCTGCATATAGCATGTAAAGGTATTACCTTTGTCACCAAACATGATTAACTGATTTGGCGCAATACCCTAAATTCAGGGCACCTATCCATGTACAATTATCTTTCAAAACCGTCGCTGACTATTACGTAAATGATTATTCACTGATCCTTTTCAAAAAATGTACAAATTCATTTTATCTAATGTACAAATCAATCAATTCATTAATCATGTATCGAATGGTTCCAGCTTTTCATAACGAAAGAAGCGTAACATCGTCTCAGTTGTTGATAACTTATATGATACATGTGTGTGTGTGTGTACTGTATATATATATATATATATATATATCTCTCTCGAGCAAAATTTGATCAAAGGGAAATAACTCGAATACTTCAATCTAAATAAGACTGTTACAGTTACCTCCCTTATCTTAGAAATATTTTACATTTATTTACTCTAAGAACTGTAAATTTATTTTTTTTTGATTTATTCATTTGACTTTTCATATAAAAAGAAATAAAAAACAACAAAATAAAACGAAATAGAAGGGTTGAGAAAAGAAAATATTAGGTATGGAAAAATTATCAATTCTTCTAAAACCATCCGTTTACAAATGAGTTTCGGTCTTTTCTTATGTGAAACTTACGATGTGATAGCATCTATCTCGTCAACAAAAAGGTTTAAAAGTTTTACACCAAGATCAGAATGTGACAATGAATGATCTTATCCCCGAATATATAACCCTACATTTATTTGAGTCGTTTCCACCTCAATGAGGATTGGTTGAAATTGTGTGAAAAGCCGTTTTCAACAGTTTTCCCAGTCCATGACCTTTAAACTTAATTATCCTTCATCGATTGTGAAACAAGTTCTAATAACTTAGATAAATCACTCTCGATTATGCTTCCTGGGTACATTACCAGTACTCGCGCCGGGTATAGATTAATGTAATGTTGCAAGGCAGATCCCGCTATTCATGTGATTCAAACCCAGGAGCAGAAAAAGACGAAAAAAAAAAAAAAAAAAAAAAAATAAACCTTGTCGCAATGACTTTCTTAAGAATCTGAAAAAATATTGGTCTCAGACTCAGCATCCTACAGTACAAGCCAGCAACTCTACCGGTTAAGCTCAAGTTGCTCCATGAAAAAAAAGGCAATTCTTTGGTTTTAGGTAACTTGGCTATATTAATGTTATTTTGCTGAACACGACTTTAAACAACAAATCTATATCAATTGTTAAGACAATTTATACATGTCCCGGCTCCGTTTGTTTGTCTAATCGCTAGAGAAGAGATTTTCTAAAGAAAGACATGTCTGCGTATAAAGTAAATCGATATATTGTACAAAAAAATCGCCATTCAATATCGATCACCTTTACACCTACGGGCCTTTTGTACGAGTGTAGACCGACATTGTATTTTTCTTTATAACGTGCCGTGACGCGGGTTCTATTATTACACCCATTCGTTACTCTAACATTGCCGATACGTTCATGGAACTGTAAGATATACGAATGTTTTCAAATGTATACAGATACTGTGCTTTTAAACGTCGATCTAACCCCGATAGATAGACGCAAATCGATCGATTAGTAATCGATTTGATTGATATTTTGCCTATTATAATTATGGATCAATCGCAAATGGATACAGATAGCATAAACAAGGACACCGTGAGGTATGTATACATGATTTACTTTGTTATATTTTGTATTCATGATTTCTATATTGTACGCTCATAGAACGCGGTCATCCGTTTATGTGTTACACTAGGACACTACCCCACCCATTACTACTGTTAATACTAGGCTTATAAGCATGTGTTCTTAGCGGATTATCGGACTACATGGACCTGGGTTCGAAAATATGGTGCTGACGCTGTGATCTTTATAGGGGTGTTTAATTTCAGAGTGTTTTTCATGCATTGGCTTAATGGAAACGTTTTCTGTGTTCTGGTACTTTATTGTCCAATATCCCATGTATATTATAAACATTACTGAGTTAGATAAAGTGTAAGGTATGTTATGAATTCTGATCGGATAAGCAATTAATTGATTAATTAATCGAAATTATTATCTAAATAATTGCTTCATTGATGAACCAAATTGATTATGGGTTCCAGTAATAGATCAAACGGTTTAATGCTTTCTAATATGACCGATTATCTATATCTTAAATTTCTTTTTTTCAATATATTTAATACATGTATATTGATTGATTGATTGATTGATTGATTGATTGATTGATTGATTGATTGATTGATTGATTGATTGATTGATTGATTGATTGATTGATAAACTAATTGATCAACTGATTGATCAACTGATTGATTCATTGACTACTTGTTTGCTGCCTTGCTTCCTTGATTGATTGATTGATTGATTGATTGATTGATTGATTGGTTGATTGATTGATTGATTGATTGATTGATTGATTGATTGATTGATTGATTGATTGATTGATTGATTAATTGATCAACTTTCTTTTTACTTATTGTAATTATGACGTAGTTTACTGCATATCATACCATATATGATAGGAACCGGACGTTATAACATAATGGACATATGTTCTGTCAGCGAAATATAAATGAAATACATTCTTAACACACCGATGAATTAATGTCAAAAATAAATTGAAATCACTTTTCAATATCCTTTTAGCTGATTGGATTTTGAATGGATATGTACGCATCACTTCGTGATCTATCTGAAATACTATTGAATACAGTTTTAATTTGAATCAAACCAACCGACTTATTACATCGTTCGAACTTTTTGAGTTTACTTGTTATCTATATTTCCTTAAAGTTTTGTTAAAATACGTTCATTAAGTTGAATCGAGTATCTAGTTGCCTATTAATAGATATTGAGTCGTTCTCAACAATATTTCCTCAATATCTCGGTAACCAGTATATAAACACTCAAATGTGTTCACAAACCCGAACGTTAAACTCTAAGTATTGATAATTAATTTCTAAAAATTGCTTGTGTGTCCAATCAAAACCTCTTTTCGTACAGTTCAATCAATTGTGTTTATATATTTCCACTCATGATATAAAAGTGGTTAATCCTTCCTTAATCCCACAATGCAATACTTCGGTTCATACGTTCAAACGGATATTGGAAATTAAGTAAACATATGTATGTCCTTACTTGATCTAGATTGTACAGACCCTGAATCGTGCTCAATTCAGAGCCAAACTGATCCATTCTGTCTTCTGATTGGATAATATTCGACTGAGTCGAGTATTAGCCAATCAGAAGCTAGAATGATTGAAAACTCGAACGTCGAACAAAATTGACATGTAACTTTGATGCGCAGAATTTGCTTTTGTTTGCCTCGTTTTTGTGCCCGAGATTGATCAGCTGAGATGGTAGCGTTTCTAATTTGGAATACATAGGATTCGAGTTCGACCAACAGCTCTTTAATTAACACACTTTTCAATCATTAATAAAGGCAATGCGTACAGTAGCTGCATACCAAATTTTGCACCCAGGTATTTTGATACAAATGTTGTGATATATAGATTTGGTGGTTTCGTTGATGCAATTTCAAACTGTCAGCTACAAATTTATAGAAAGTTTCAAAGTTGTTTTTACTAGATGATGGTTGTGTATTGAAAACGACCGAATATAACTTTAGGTCAAGATAGGTAACTCATGACGGAAATGAAATTTAAAACTTAGACTTTGCTCCCTTTGTGGATAAAAAAGAAAAGTGCGGAACCACGCTTTTCAATTGCTATTGTTGCAGAAGGTGTTCTTGTTCTTGTTCTTGTTCTTGTTCTTGTTCTTCTTGTTCTTCGTCTTGTTCTCGTTCTTTTTCTTCTTGTTCTTTTTGTTCTTCTTGTTTTTCTTGATCTTCTTTTTCTTGATCTTCTTTTTCTTGTTCTTGTTGTTCTTGTTGTTCTTGTTCTTCCTGTTCTTCTTGTTCTTGTTCTTCTTGTTCTTGTTCTTCTTGTTCTTGTTGTTCTTGTTCTTGTTCTTCTTGTTGTTCTTGTTCTTCTTGTTCTTCCTGTTCTTCTTGTTCTTGTTCTTCTTGTTCTTGTTCTTCTTGTTCTTCTTGTTCTTGTTGTTCTTGTTATTGTTGTTCTTCTTGTTCTTGTTCTTCTTGTTCTTCTTGTTCTTCTTGTTCTTCCTGTTTTTCTTGTTCTTGTTCTTCTTGTTCTTGTTCTTCTTGTTCTTGTTGTTCTTGTTGTTCTTGTTCTTCTTGTTCTTGTTGTTCTTGTTGTTCTTGTTCTTCTTGTTCTTCTTGTTCTTCTTGTTCTTCTTGTTCTTCTTGTTCTTGTTCTTCTTGCTCTTCTTGTTCTTGTTCTTCTTGTTCTTCTTGATTTTGTTCTTCTTGTTCTTGTTCTTCTTGTTCTTGTTCTTCTTGTTCTTGTTTTTCTTGTTAGTCTTGTTCTTCTTATTATTCTTGTTCTTGTTCTTCGTCTTCTTGTTCTTCGTCTTCTTGTTCTTCGTCTTCTTGTTCCTTGTTTTCTTGTTCTTGTTCTTCTTGTTCTTGTTCTTGTTCTTGTTCTTGTTCTTGTTCTTCTTCCTCTTCTTCTTCTTCTTCTTCTTCTTCTTCTTCTTCTTCTTCTTCTTCTTCTTCTTCTTCTTCTTCTTCTTCTTCTTCTTCTTCTTCTTTTCTTCTTTCTTCTTTCTTCTTCTTCTTCTTCTTCTTCTTCTTCTTCTTCTTCTTCTTCTTCTTCTTCTTCTTCTTCTTCTTCTTCTTCTTCTTCTTCTTCTTCTTCTTCTTCTTCTTCTTCTGATTTCGCCTAATTTTTCCAGATTAAATCAAGATAAGAGTCTTACCTGAATGATTCAATGGAGAGGGTCAGGTAAATTGTGCTTGATTCAACCTTTTCCATATAGACCATGGGATTTCTGGGTGATCCGTTGAAGAAAGTTTTTTAAATCATCACTAAACTTGACAGAGGAAGCCTGTGTGAGCCATTTCCCCTTTTCGATAGATATTTCCAATCGTCTAATTTACAACATCTACAGCCTAGTAAACTCATCAAGATACGTAGCTTATAAGCCAATATTCAAGTTTTCTTTATTTACATAAAGAAAATAAAAATAAATATCAATGCTATATACTTTTATACGCCTGGTGATGTTGACAGGCGTTCAACCAAAATAAACAACATAAATGCGTGCTCCTTCAGATATATTTACATTGCGAGCCATTTTAACTTAACTTTACAATCAAATTAGCCCCTTTGCATTTTTCGTTAGGTAGAATTCGAGCATCATATATAGCGTGTTAAGAACCCTATTCACTGATCCTGGAACCATGGTATCAAGAAACAGTTATGTTTATGTGGGAAAGAAGTCAGTGTCATTGAAGGAGCAATGTTCAATCCTGTTTAAGGATGTCAAGTACATGTACATAGATAGTAGCGTGGAGTCCTGGTGAATGCTAACCCGCATTAGTTCGCGGTATACGAACGGCCAGGCTCCACCAGGCTACATAGATAGGAGCACTGACTGCCGTGAAATAACTTAAGCTGGTATTATAAACGGCCTTAAATCCCATTTCATCCCAATCACAAGCGTCCGATCATTTCGTCTCTTTACGTTGACATTATAGAGCATCGATTATCAATCTCAAATGTCCTGACACAAACAAAGTCATTGTTAATATACTGTGAACTACGTTGAACATTGTCATATTGAAATCACTATTCAAAATTAAAAATATGTTATGTTATGTTATATTTTATACTATAACATAATACCACCCCCGTAACGATGCTGAAATACGACCCCGCCCCTCATCAAAAGTGTAAATAGTAAATGCTTAACCCTTTACCAAACGCCAATTTTTTTACCGTCCCAAATTGTAACAGTTTGCAGACGACATTTCAAAATGTGATGAAATTGAAAAATAATCCTCTGATAGGCCAGAAAACATTTTGGGAAAAGGAGAAATTGCTTGTAATTTCTCCTTTTTCCACAATGTTTTCTAGAGTGGTCTGCAAAAACTGGTCAAATGTCGTCATTGTTTGGTTAATAGATAAATACGGATACACTTTCCGTGTGTTGACGATAGATCGATGTTGCGAGGCATTATCGATCTCGATGTCGGGTGAGTTTATTGGACGGATCTCTAGGCGTGATGAATTATTTACACATCTCAATAATAAACAAATCACGAGCAGTCTTATCTCTGTCCAAATATAACGCGATCCGTTAGATTGTACCAAATTGAAAGAGCGTATAGACGATAGTAGAAATCAATGGAAGATTCTCTGTTGTTAAGATAAATGTACCTATTTTATGAGTAAATGAGTAAATGAATGAATGAATGAATGAATGAATGAATGAATGAATGAATGAATGAATGAATGAATGAATGAATGAATGAATGAATGAATGATGAAAATCGGAAAGAGATTTACATTAACAAAGAATGAATAAATAGATATACATTGTAGTTATAAACTCTATAAAAAAGTTTCCTTCGATATACCATTAGTCAATTATCTCATTGTTCAAAAGAGTTCTAATGTATCTAGGAATAAACTAAAAAATGATTACATAAATGAATAAATAAATGAACAAATCAATGAAATAATAAGTAAAACGTAAGCAAAATGATACTTAACCAAATGAAAAATAAATAAATCGGAAAACAGTCTTTGATTTCGACCCTGTGAAAAAAGTTCGAATGAGATAAGGGGTTAAGCGATTCATCTTTAACCAGACAATGGCACATTTGTTTACTTGTTTACACTAATAAATCTAATAAAGGATTAACCTGTCCAGGATTGTGAATTGTTACTAATCGCCGGAGTGAAATATTGAATCATACAGTAATCAAATGTGCCAAACTTGACATTTGACATTTCAGATTAGGTGGTTAATCTATCGGATGAGCATGGATGGAATATGTTCGATAAAGAGAAAAATAAAAACTATGACCACATCTAAAGTCATCTAATGCCAAATAGTGTTAACTACAAACAAAATGTACACTGCTTGATAGAAAGAATGCGTTAAATCGGAGGTTCGTTTCTGAATGTCAGTTTGCGAATTTGCCGCAATGCGTACTAAACCAAATCGGATGTTCGTTTCTGAATGTCAGTTTGCGAATTTGCCGCAATGCGTACTAAACCAAATCGGATGTTCGTTTCTGAATGTCAGTTTGCAAATTTGCCGCAATGCGCAACCTCTTGGAATAAAATTTAATTAAACTACAAAGATGATAGGACTCAACCTATTCATACAATGTGTTACATAATCATTTTGAACGTAATAGAATTCGACGAAAAGCAGGGAGAAGAAAAAGGCAAAACAAAAACCCACGATACAATTTCTCTATTAAATTGGGGAAACCAAATATGGAAAAATTTGAGGTTGCACATGATAAACAGTTAATGCTTTTGTCACAGTGTTCTCTTATTATTGAACACGCTATAAAGTAAGGATTGAGGGGAGTTATTGAACAAGGGAGCTCGAATATGAATATCAATATTAGATGATTCTCTCTCTCTCTCTCTCTCTTTCTCTCTCTCTCTCTCTCTCTCTCTCTCTCTCTCTCTCTCTCTCTCTCTCTCTCTCTCTCTCTCTCTCTCTCTCTCTCTCTCTCTCTCTCTCTCTCTCTCTCTCTCTCTCTCTCTCTCTCTCTCTCTCTCTCTCTCTCTCTCTCTCTCTCTCTCTCTCTCTCTCTTTAATTTCGTTTGCTCTAAAATAGTCCTTTTTTCTCGTCCTGACCTTCATATGCTACTGTCCTTATATTACCCTTAATCGAATACATTTACACTTAATTTCCATGAATGAAATTAAAATTCTTATGAGGTACTGGGTTTACGTGATTTATATAGAGATATTGGGGTAGAGACATCAATTTGATGTCACACGCTGCGAATGATTGCAAGTGATCGCTTCATTGGCTGATCGATATCTATTTAGATTGGGTTGTTAACTGGGTGGATGGAATCGTGCTTGAATTAGATCACTTGGGATTTATTCATTTTACAAGTAAGACATTATTTATTCTGGTAGTGCAGATACGGGTTTATTATTTTTCTTATCTTTGTAAGTTTTATCAATGTAATGGATACATTTTTTCTTTGTAATATATCATTTTAGGTTAACGTTGTTTTGACTACTTTGACATCTCTTTTACCATAATTACACATCATAATACATGTTTGTGGGTTATCGCGTTTATTTTGTTTCATTTGGTGATTAAACATCATCCGTACAAATACCGTACCCGAAAAACTGTTACAACTATTTGTCAGCGAGTAAGATTACGACACACATTTAGATTCGATTGTACATGGGATGGTAAAGGCGTGCTTGGAAGAGATCTTTAGAGAGTTAAACTTGTCAACGATAAGATTTCCTTTAAATGAGACATACGAATAATCTTAGAAAGCGAAATACATGTATTATTTCAAATATATTTTATCCGTCGGTTTAGACTCTAATGTGACCTATCGAGACATCTTCAACGGTTGTAATATAGATATAGATAAGTTTCAATTTATCTAAGAGTAAATCTATGTTTGGAAATTCAATACATGTATTTTCTTCTCAGTAATAATACAGAAATATCTCAATTAACTTCTGTTTCAAAGTGCATGTCTTCAACCATTGTAACACATGGATCTGAAGAGAATCATTTACTTAATTTTGCGAAGGCATAAAGTCATTTGTATCGGAGAGATGTCGAATATGAAGTCATTGTTGGTACCTATAGAGCAGAGTTCTCAAGTCCAGGGTACTGTTTTACTAAACAGTTTACGCTTAAATTTTGCGTAGGCCTATAACAACAATTCCTCTTATTTCAATATTGGGCGAAGCAATATTGCAAAGTAACACATCATTGAAATCGTCTCTCCGAGACGCTTCCAATGACGTGTCACATTGCAATATTGTACTTTCATTAAAGGTACTATCCATGTGTATCAGTTATGACTTACGCAATTATTTTCAGTACGTTGTTTAGAAAACGGTACCCAGGAGAAGTATTCTATCTCCATCGACGATACATATCAATCAGGGAGACTGTTATAGCAATTTTCTTATAAATGGCGTGTGCAAGAATTTGACATGTACCTAATATCTAGCAAAACTCTCTAGGGTCAAACTTAGCAATGCTCTCGTCTATCGTCTCATGTTTCGACTTGTGTTCTTGTTTTTCTTCTCACGGTCTCACGCAGTGTCAATAGATTTTCAGTTATATCCCCTCTTTCCGAAGCTTCACACGTTCTAGAATATCACTCTAAAGAGTCTTGTCCAAGGGCAACTCTCTTAAACAACGGGGGACAGTTGGTTACTAATCCCACACATTAACGCCTTGGAAATGCAGGACCCAAACTTATCTAAGACTCGACTTTAAGATTTTCTACAATGTCACAGCATAGAAATACAGGGGGTCTTTATGAACATAAATGCGTTTGAAATCGCGTTCAATCGTATCCCACTTCCACCAAAGCCTCTTTTTATAATGCGCCTTTATAACACTATGGACAGTTTATACCAATCATGCGGAACATATAAATCATGTCAAACTGACTTTATTAAAGCGCATGAAAGGAATACTAACCGTCTCGGGAGACAACACCTACAATGAATGATATAAATGTACATGTAATAAATAATTAAGAAAAATGATAATGGAAAAAAACCGAGTAGACAAGCTTATCAGGAACGACACCATAAACAGATGCGTTTTGACAAATGTTTCCCTTGTCATAGTCAATATTCTTAAATGTAGATCTATGGGTAAAGCGTCGGCCTCGGGACACAAGGGTCGTGGGTACGAATCCTGTGAGTAGCGGGGTCTGCCTTGCGACATTTTATTATTCGGCGCGAATACTGGTTATTTGTCCAATTAGCAGAATCCAGAGTGACGTATCTAAGCTGTTGGAACTTGTTTCACAATCGATATATAACTTTAAACTTAACTAAATATTCTTGAATCCAGGAGATGACTACATTAGCCTTGATTTGATGTGGATTTTATCAAAAGCATTTCATTCATATTACAGCAATATTCTAACAAGGACCTGTGATATTGGATTTATAGAAGCTATACCGAATTAAGCTAAAGGAATATAACCCGATCTTGACATCTTTCCATATAAAAAGTTCATCTTCATAGCTTCTGATCCGGTGCTACACCTTATGACATGCTGCTATGCGAAATCTAACGAACCTCATTAAAAATTAATCACCATTCAGCCCCGTTCAATGAAATCAACAACTTGTATGTAGAGCGGGGTGAAATCAATAATCTAAAATGTTTGCCATTAATGTCATCTATCAAACGGAAGTGAAGTGGAAAGCGGTGCATGCCGGGTGATATTCAATGGTTGTCAATAGGCCGGAGCAATGGTGAAAGGAAATAGTCTTTAACAAAATTGCCTCGCAATTGCATCATGGGTTAAGTGAATCTACAGATCAACCATTATGTATTAACATACTAACCTGCAATGACTACGTTGTACTTCTTGCGGGCTATTTAACATGCAGGCCTGGAAATGGACGCGATTGGTATAGTTAAAGTAGGAAAGCAGTCGGGTTTCGAATGAAAATGGATATCATGCAGCACTGCTTTGAATGGTAAAAATAGATTGGAAACCTGGCTGTCGCAATATGATTAATATACTGTTGTAAACGGCTAAGATTTAACACTCAAGAGCAGAAACGTTTGCTCAAGGTTCGCGCAATCTGTTCCACAAAGCTATATTTAAAGGTTGAAGAAGACCAACACTTTGGTTGAAATCGCTCTGATTTTAAGTTTCTATCTAAGTCCATCAGAAATTAGTGTCAACACGTCGATGGGGCTCTTTTGGTGTGACACTGGAACTTTGTATCATTCCTCCATTTTGTTACCCCTTTTGTACAAGTATGAATGGACCCAGCATGTTTACATTGAAGCGTATCCATGGGTATTTTTAAGCATCGATGGGTTCATCGAAGATTTAATGTATCTTTTATCGTTCGTTATATTTTTATTGCTATATAAAGAAAACGGATTTCAACATATTTTTGATATACATGTATATCTTGGGCGACAGTTTTTAAATACGGAAAGGTTCCCACCGAGCTTTAATGGCTTTGTTGGTATTGAGTTTTGCTCGGATTACAAGAGACCCGAGTTTGATCCTGTTCAGCCAACATGCTTTTCAATGAATGTATTGAAAATTTAATGTATCTTTTTATCACTCTTTATATTTTCATCGAAAATCGAAATTTAAAGAAAACAAAACACGATGGCAATTACTTAAAAAAACATATTTCTCCTTTTACGAAAGTAAATTTGTTCGTATTCGAACACTTTATTATCTTTTGCTCATTTTTGAATTGTAATGTTAACGATCGATCTAGCTGAATTAAACGCTTTGGGTAAGTAAAGGGTTAATATATACGTATATTCTACAATGACAGCGCAAAAAGGAGGCCGTGTCCAGGTTTTTATCTCTTTCTTTTGAAATACGAGTCTAATAAATTTGAGTAAATCTGAATATGTCATAAGCTTCCGCGATAAATGTTAATTGAATTTAGACCCAAACATACAGGTAGCAACTTGCTGCTTAGCACAAGCAAAACATATACAAACATTTTCAATGAAGGCAACTCGGGACACGAAACAACTTGAACGAAAAGGATAAATTGTTCCTGACACTTTCTCATATTGTTAGAAAAGCTTCTTCTTTTTTTAGCATGAGAAAGGATGCTGTTCTTTATCAACATCACGCCCTGTTTAGGTCATTTAGTTATAACATATTCGATATTTGGTAAAAAAGATAATAGTATAACCAAATCAGAAATCAAAAGTTTGAACACAGCTAATTCCCATACACCCACATCGAGCTAAACCATTGATATGTTCAATCCTAGGACCATTGATGAATACCGTTTTGGTTCTGTTTGTGACATAACACTGCTTTCAACAACTTTAAAGTCATTCAACTTGTGGTGTTATATGGACCGAAACCAATTCTGGAACATTGTGACTCCGAAAACCCCCTTTTTAATCCGTATGGCTACCTCAATACTGATCATGCAATGAAAAACTCAATCTGAACACATCGGGTTTATCCAATGTAAACACCTCCGAAATAATAGGGATGACGCCGTATTGTTTCCCGCGAGAATGACGTCACTTTACTTTCGTTTTTAAAAATAGATCTTAAATGTGAAATCTAAAAAGTCGTTAAATTTGATTGAGGAAACAACTTTACATGTCACAACAACAATTTCGCCATTTGGTATGAGTTACTGATAAAAACTGATTAAAAAGGATGTCCAACACTTCCATACACATTGAACTACTTAAGGTGCACGCTTAGAAAATGTGTTAATTGCCGGAGGCCGATTTACTCGAAAAATTGTAACCCGAAATGTGTATTTCACAGCTCACGTAAATACCCGAGTAGTTCCGGTTGTGAAAAACTAAGATAATTCTACATCGATAGTTTGATGAAACGCATTTGTTTAGATGGTGATAAATGTAATCCATGGACCAAAACTTTTTTCTGGAACATTCTGACTCTGTATCTCCCTTTCCTATCGGTATCGGTATTGCGTCCCACTACTGATCGTGCTATGGAAAACCAAGTTCTACCGTTATAAGTATATTCATGCACGATGATTTACTTTATTAAGGTGATAACAAGTGTGA
The DNA here is from genome assembly GCA_947846245.1 of Cerastoderma edule. Lineage (NCBI taxonomy): Eukaryota > Metazoa > Mollusca > Bivalvia > Cardiida > Cardiidae > Cerastoderma > Cerastoderma edule. The sequence goes on along the minus strand of OX401414.1, from coordinate 11,898,089 downwards.
TAATGAAAATGAATATCTCTTTAAATCATATTGGAAATTGATATTTCATTGATTAAATCGTATTTCCACAGGGTGATGACGATCGATCCAGGAAAAGTAGCCCTCACGGACGTAGATTCCACATCCGGGGTTCCGTATCTCCATGAGTCGTTCGTTCTACACTCGTTCGTACCAATGCGTTACGTACGAAGGCAGAGGCCGTTTGATGATCCAAACTTTATTGGGATGTACCCAGAGGGATTCCGAATTCCGACGGTGCTCATGTAAGTACGATATTATCTAAGATAGGAGAGTCGTAAACGTTTAAGAAATGACTTTTCATCGTATTAATAGCTGAGAGTTAAACACGATATTGCATCTAATTCGGGTGATTTCCAGCTTGAAGAATGAATGATAAAAGGAAATACCGATTGATCAATCTAGTTGCATGTATATAGCGTGCCCATCTCGTTTTTTGAAGTTAGGTAACAAACACATATCATAAAGTATCATATAAACGATGATGACAAAGTTTTTACTCACACCCACGTTTTATGTCTTGGTAATAGAGAAAACATTTGGAGTTCGAAAATAAGGGGGAACATGCTTGATTTGATGAATGGAACGCCACAATAATCTATTTTTATTTTTGAAAATGTATCAAACAGCAACGAAAAAATCAATGTGAGGTAATTGGGTTGAAGAGAAAATTATCGACACAGCATGATAACGAGATAATGAGCGGTAATTGCCGGTGCCTTGATAGGATGTCAATCGATTGTCTATTGATTCTCAAGGATTTATGGAGTTAACAGTAGCGCTTCAACAAATGTTCGGCTTTTACATATCAGATCAAGTTGGAGTTTTATTACAGTGTCCGGTTATTAATCGAAGAAATAAAACTTGAAGATCAACAGCACATAAAATATCCAAATTGATATCTTCAGCACCACAGCAGCGGCAGCAATCAAAATCTGATTATCAAAAGTAATGGTTTTCAATATCGACAAACGGTTTTTGATAGATGAAGTTTTATGATATCATCTAAGTTTGATAGTTCCAATCTGAATTACTGCTTGTAAAGAGAAGAGAGAAAACACAAGACATTATGAATAGCACATTTAGGATACACTCTTACAGCGTTCTCATTTGAATAATAAAAATAAACCATGATCATCAACAAGGTAAGATTGGGTTTGAAGATCTGATAATTGTCTATTTTACGACATTGTCAATTACGTTTTTCAGGAAGAACGTGAAGGGAGAAGTCGTTAAACGTATCAATTTTGACGAGGAAGTCTACTGCATGATGGTTGCTAAGGAGACTGCAGGCCCTGACGACGAGAGATGTGACGGCTGCGATTGCATAGCCAACGAGAATGGTACCCGGCCTGGCTTCATAACGCTGAATCCACGGGCCACTGCTAGAAAGGCGAAAAGCGCGGGACCAGCATTCAACAGGGAAAAGTCGAGAACCATGCTGATGAGCGAAGTCTCGTCCCGCGGGAAGTCGTCGAGATCTTACCTGAAGAAGCAGAACTCGATACAAGAAAAGGAGGAGATGGAAGAGAGCAAGGAGACGACTTTAACCACACGAACGTTCACGCAGACGAACCTCTCCTCCCGCCATAAAAAGCTCCCTGATCAAATAGAATACGCTCTCGTCCTTCGCCATCCAACATGGCCGACGGTCGCTTCCGAATGGCGTGAGCGGCCGCGCAACGTTGGCTGGCCCGGAAAGCGCATCGAGAGAAAGATTATCTCTCTTGGTTGTCACGTGATGCCGGGGGCGCACCCGAAGAGCGAGGACCCGGATGTCGAATGGACGTACACGTTCTACGAGGCGGAGCGACTTATAAACAAGGAGGCCATTTCGTCGGTCCAGCGACAGTGCTTCACGGTTCTATGCTTGCTCTGCCTTGATATGTTACAGAGTAGACTGCTTACCTTCAAGCAACTCAAGTCCGTGTTCTACTTTTCGTGCGAGACCATCGATCCGCAGTACTGGCGTAAGAATCTGGCGCTCTGCGTGAACTACTTACTCGACCACCTGCTCGAGTGCATTCGCTGCGCCAACCTACCGGACTACTTTATCGTCAAGAACAACACGTTGAGTCACCTAGCAACGACGGATTTGGTTAAACTGGAGGCAGGCGTTTCTGAGATCCGGAAGAACCCTGCAGGATACCTCATCTCTCTCACCACGACATGCGCATTCGTCAACATCTTTCCGTTCTACTGTTCCGTAATCGATCTTTTTAATCCTTTCTTGGAGGACGGAAAGGAGTTCGCTGCGCGGAAGGATACGGAGAAATCCATCCGGGCACTTTTGACCGTCGTCGACGAGCTGGGCAACAGCTTCTATCTCGACTCTGGATACCAGATGTTCGAGGACGCATTCGAAGAGGTGGGATACTACGTTGGTTCGCTTATATCGCACTGTGTTACCGGCTACGATGAGGCGATCGAATACTTTGTCAAACCTCTTCAAGGGGACAAGGAGGCACAAAAGCATCTACAGGCAATGCCCGAAGTTCTCAGCCAGAAGAACATCTCGTTAAGCGAGAAGTTACCGCCCACCGAAATCTGGCGACCAATCAGATTGTGCCGCCTGTTGATACAGAAGTATTCCTCCGCCAAGCAGGGCGCGGATTTATACGACCATCTCGGCTGTATGTATCATTCCGCGTCCGAAGTGTTTAAAGACCAGCGAGAGGAAATCCAGCAGAAAGCCGATGCAGCCTTTAAAGAGGCCATCAGGCGGGATGACTGTGGACTAGGGATTTACGTTGACTATGGCAGTTTCTTGTGCAGGACAAAGCGGTACGAGGAAGGGATTACTTTCTTGAACGAAGTGGTCACGAAGGAGTCCAAGAAACCGGAAATGTACAACTATTACGGACGCATGGAATCCGTCGTCGCGGACGACTTTCTCAAGAAAGAAATTGAAGAGAGCGATGGACTAGAAATCCTGTCGGTTTCCATGTCCTTGTATCTCATCTGCGAGTGTTTTATCAACCTTAAGAAAAAGCAAGAACTCTTTAAAACTCTTAAGAAATTCGAAGAACTGTGCTCGAAAACGAGTGACGCAACGTCGTTTGCACTCTTAGGCTATTCTTACATCAAAATACGGCAGTTTAAGAAGGCGTCTGTCGCCTTTAAGGCTATGGCGAAAGTAGATCCGGCTAGTAAACTGGCGAAGGAATTCATCTCGATATGTAGTAAACACGAGGGGTATGATAAGTCAGACGAGAAAGTGACGCTTGAAGGGAAAATGGAGAAACTCGATCTATGGGAGCAATGAATAGGGTTGCCATGGAAACAGCTCACTGTTGTTGCCATGGAAACAGCTCACTGTTGTTGCCATGGAAACAGCTCATTTTTGTTACCATGGAAACAGCATAGTGTTATGGTAACGTTCTGAAAAGATGGTTTGTATAGGTTTTCAACAACGCCGTTTCAGGCGTATAACGTTTTTCCCGGGACTCACCAGTACTAAGCATGGGCTCTTTACAAATAACTTTTGTATTGGTATTGGACATGCACTTAGCATATACAGGTCTCAAGCTAATCCGGGTGTAGTTCTAACTATCTATTGGGCTTTTACCGAAACGATTTCTATATATTAGTACCACAACATCAGGCTAACGACTAATATTTTGTGATATTTCTAAGAACCATTGTGACAGCATAAGATATTGTTTGTCGCAAACAATCTCATCATTTGTCGCGGGGATTTATTTAAATGTTCTCCTAAACGATATTTGATAAGGTTGCCATTAAAGAAATGCGTTGAAGGATTTCTTTTAGTTTCCATGGCTTATAATAAAAGACTTATGATGATATATGCGTTAAATATCTATCCACTCCTGTTGTGAAATGTCAGTTGATGGGAATCTTCTGTTATAACTGCCTTTGGTTGAAATTGAATCAACGCCTTTATATTGTTTTGTTCATCTTTATTCTACCTTTAAAAGGTTTATTTAGTGCATTAGTATCATATATGGAAAGGATTGTTAATTACCCTGTCTTCATCAATAGATTTAGTATATACCGAATGCAACATGCCTTTTATCTCACTTATCTTAAATGAATTGACCTTTTGAATAATACCAAATTTGAACAGTCTGAATCCTGGAAATAGAAACAACGTGTAGACGAAACGGTTAAGCTTCAATGTTTCAATCTAAGCCTGCGTAAGGTAAAGCATGTTTCTGACAAATAAATTGGTTACTATTTCTAAGTACCATTGCTGCATCAGTACGGAATCCAGAGATTGTTAGATAGAGTGAGTTCGGTTCGTATTCGCCAGAATGTTCTGCCGCCAACATATAATCATTCTAGCTTATGTTTCGTTTGGATTAGGATAAGAATACATTTTTGGACTAAGGGTGTGTCAGCACCTTAGTCCATTGAATTTACATACCACTTTTTGAGGGACAGTACTTTATCGATACACAGACAGCGATCTGACCCCAATTATATTACTCATTAAACACCCGCCTTCACTGTGTGGACTAATACCTTCTATATTACTATAACTGTTGCCAAAATGTCCAAATGGTCGAAAGATAGACTATCGTTCAGTCTCTGTTCACAGAAATAATGATAATAGTAATGGTGGTAAAATGAGCAGCTGTTTTCCTCGAGATGTTGCCCAAAGAAATTTTTAAATGTATCCTCAATCATCTTCCTTTACTGTAAACGCACCTTAGTCCTTAAGCGCTACCAGCGCTTTGATATTTACTGTGTACGTACGACAGCGAACAACAGCCCTTGGTGCAGGATTTACACAGGCCTTTAAATGTATCTTTTGATAATTATGACAAATAACTCTTCGAGACGCTCTGGTAGATGACGTGACTCATTGAAATACTGAACTTTTGTTTGAGATACCAATCGGTGTTGACCTACGCAAATATCTTCCTCTAATTATTGAGTAATACGCTTTCCTTGTCAATTCCAAAGGACAACTTTGACACATCCGAGGCTGTTACTAAATACAGATATGGTTGAACGGCGATTATCCCAATGAACGGAGGCGATGCATAAATGCGACAGACCTCCGTCAGAATATTTGGTTTGTTTAAAGTTCCATGGCTATAAACGAATACAAAATGGGACTTAAGCCCTTCGGAATAACTGGTTTGTTACGACCAGTTATTCGCCTTGAGCATTTGAGGCAAAATCGACTTGCTTGAAAAGAGTTTATCGTTTTCAATACTCTCTCAGTAATACCGCGATGGGACTTCGAAGTCCGTTGAAACAAACAAATACAAAAGGGACTTAACTCCTTCGGAATACTTGGTTTGTTTTGAACAGTTATTCCCCTTGAGTCCTTGAGACAAAATCGACTTGTTTGAAAAAGGTTTTAACACTGTTTGCGTACTACCGCGGTGGCAGTTCAAAACTCCGTGGATACAAACCAATTCACAATGGGACACAACTCCTTCGGAATAATTGGTTTTCTATGACCAGTTATTTCCCCTCGGCCTTTTGTCAAAACTGACTTGTTTAAAAATGGTTAATCGTGTTCGACACTTTTTCAGTTGTATCACGATGGGAGTTCGAATTTCCGTGGATACAAATGAATACAATCATTCTCCGCGGTATCCACTTGCTACTCTGTGCACGATGACCAAAATGCCATGACGGGTGATAGGGGCCATAACTAGAACTGTATTTTGTCTTTGTTATTTCAAGGCGCGGGTTTCGAGAGTGTCCAAAGTTTAAAAGATTCACAACTACGGATAGAATAGGTATGATTTTGTAAGGCATGTTGTGTTAAGAAATAAAATGATAATTACATAAAGAATAAAATGACTCTCATATGTTTAAGAAACACTTTTATGCCAGGGTTTCACAGTTTCATAATAAAACATGAGTTAAATCATATAGAAAGTCAATCTCCTATACCCTTTTACAAAACCAATGCACCTTGATCTTACTCGCTCTACATTTCTTTTGGACAGATGCCCTACTCTGTTGCGATGAGTCATTCCAAGGGAAACAACTCTTACGATAGAAACGTCGTATAAAGATTGATTACCTCCCATGATCACAATCAGATTGGTAGATTTGCAGATAAGATTTCGTCGTTTTCAACAATTGTTGCTACCTATTCCTGGTTGTGAATTAATACAGAATCTTGGTCAAGGAACTAGGTTTTAGCATGTCACTCTTTTCCTTGCAATCTGAACTCATCGGGTTTATTGAACGAAAACATTTATCAGGCCACACGAATTCCTGGGTAGTGGCAACTGTGTTGCTTGTATCCCATCTCACAGTCTCGTAGTACTTTGAGGCAGGAGACCTGTAATTGAGCACCCTTGTTCGCATTCTTCTTGGACACAGGTTAACTCTTTACCAACTGCAAACGACACGTTTTTAACTCGACAGACAACCTTAGAAGGTTTTGAGAACATGTGAAACGACTTTCAGTTCTGCTGTTGTGATGTGTGCATAGATTGAAAAGCGCTGTTACTTAATACATAGCGGAGTAATATTGTTTCTCTAAATCATCCTATAGAATGTCCTGAAAAATTCTGAAGGAGGAAATGGGTAAACAATACAATTAAAAGACGAAAGTTCAACCACAAATTAGACTATGAAGAAAAGAACAAGCTGGTCTGACATTACGTCGAATTAGAAGAAGCTGACCCTCTTTTCTGGTTCTAAAAAATTTAACTCTCGAAGTCACATCGGTCGAATTCGGTGTTTTCCGGCTGTCCATTACTGTATCGGGGTATCCCGCGGTGCAAAGATAATCTTTGTTGACATTTTACAAAATCAATCAGTCCCAAGACGGTCCCATACCGGTTGATAATGCAGGCCCGGACCGATAAGGAAACTATCTCGACCCTTATCCCACCCACCCACGTATCCTGTATTGGGAAGGTGTCTGTCCATTTGGATTTCCTTATTAAGCCTGGAGTCCTGGCCCGAACGTTTACCCCTGGCCTAGGTGAATTTTGTTTTTCGCTTTTAGATTGGGATCCTGGGAACCGTTTTACTAAACAACTCAAGGAAAATATTTGCATAAGCCATAACTGATAAACATGGATAGTATCGTCAATGAATGCACAATATTGCAATGTGACACATTATTGGAAGCGTCTCGGAGAGACGATTCCTATGATATGTTACTTTGCAATATTACTGCTCCCAATATTAATAGAAGGGGAAGTGTTATTTTCGACTAACGTAAATCTTAAGCGTAAACTGTTTAGCAAAACGGTACCCTGGCCCCTTCCTATACTCCTAGATCGGGGTAAACACACATTTACAGTTATTGTTATTCCTCTGTAAGAATGAAATTCAAATGATCGACATTCGGGTTCCAAATGTTCCTCTTCTGAGAGGGACACTTGTGCGAATTTGTATAGAAGCGCATGTTCGTTCAGACCAATATACAGTCAAACTTGTGTTAAGAGGCCAGTCTCTGGGACAGAGAAAATTGGCTCTTTAAGACAGGTTGGCTGCTTAACACAAATTGATGTACACTATAAATCTAACAATGGAACTTTCTGTAGTGGTTGTTTAAGGCAGGTTGGCTGCTTAAAAGGGTGGTTGCTTAACACAAGTTAGTCTGCATACCGTTCAAGACATGATAGAAATTATGATCAAACATGAGGCCGGACATTTTCTTATTTTTCAACAATGAATTCGAAAGTTGTCAGGCAGATAACATGCAGAAATCAGCTTTCTATCCGTATGCGAAGCGTTACACTGTTTGCAATAGGGATATAATGGCAAAGATAAAGTCCCACTAAGCTTTATGTTTGTGTGGTCGGCCATAATCGGCCATTATCGGCCATTATCGTCAATTTCCGTAATTTTACGAAATCCCCCGAGAACCACGATAAGCGTCCACACGACCCGGCTAGTACATGTATCTTTATAATACAGACTTGTGTTAATGGATGGCTATTCAGGCGTGAGTTTGTGGAATCGTATTAGAAATTCAGTGATTACTGTGAATTTTATCAATTAAAACTATTTTTTAAACGTTTTATACATGTCAATGTATCGATCTAGGGAATAAGAGTGAAATTGGTATCATTTCGGAGCATTTTTTGTTTTCGTTTGGCTTCTATAATTATTGATAAAAGGTAAGAGGGTAATCCACTTTTTTTAATTCGCCTACTAGCCTTTTTATTTGATTGTTTATATGTGGTTTAATGCAGTGTCAACAGTATTTCAATTATTTTACGCATTTTCTGGGTTTCTACAGTGTAGGACAAGGCTCTGTAGTGTCTGTGTCAACATGATACCCCGTAATTTTACACGTATATTTCTCTTCTTACGTTAATACTTGGGGATAAAACTATATCATTTTGACCTTTATGATCCAAGTAATTGTATAGTTTACAAGAAACGCAGAAAAAAAAACATTTCATTTTTTTAATGTACATGTAATCTTTTCGTTATTATTTCCAAATAAATGACATTAACAGTCTAAAATGTTATTTTGTACAATATTAATAGTTTTTTATGGTAAAAACGTTGTTTTGAACAGTAATGCAGTCGTATAAAGGAAGAAAAAAAAAAACACCACGGAACCTATACATGTTCCTGTTATTGCTCCACAACAGTACAGCACAATATCTTTTTTAAATCTTATCCATCAACTGCTTTCCAATACTGACGTCAATTTGTAACCATACATAATGCTATGAAATTGGGAGTATATATCCAAGGACACACTGTAATTTCTGACATCGTCTGCTATGTATTCGTTAAAACAAATATTTAAAGAGTGACTGGTTTAATTCAATGATAATCTCTTACTAACGAAACCTTTTCGCCAATAGTTACATTTATACTTGTCTTTTGCAGAAGATGGTATCTAAATTCATTGCAGCAAAAGAAAATTTTGCTAATCTTATTATCATGAGCGTATTCTGTATTTCTTACAATGATTTTAATTTTTGCTATTTTTTTTTTAAAGATTTTTTCGTAACTTAGTTTATTCGTTGAAAGGTCGTTTTGTGCTAATAATTCACACATAGTTGGCACAGTCTAAAGGGTTTTGTATGTAAAACCCTTCCCTGAATGATATGTTTCTACTTATTAATGTACAGCGCTCCCTCTCGAGCATTAAATTACATAATCTCTGAATGTCCTACCAGTACTAAGCTAGGAAATGTCCCTTGCCCAAGGACACTCCATAGCGCAGTTAATGACCGACTTTGGGATCGAACCCGGTTGGCAGGTCTCTTGTCTCTATACGATCCACCTGAAGTCATTGTGATTTTGTAAAACGACTTTGAGAAAATAAATGAATACATTCCTATCGTTGAGAATGTCTAAAAAGTATAAAGCATTCATACAGCAATTCGCTGTTTGTTTAATAGTTTTTCTATGGGTCTTTCAGCTTCTGTTGTTTTTGAAATAAAATAAAATCAAACTAACGTTCACGACTGTGTCATATTCTAAGTTTAAGCATTGGTTGTACGCGTTAGTCTGCAATCGAACTACCTGTACATAGGTCACGTGGCGTCTATTAATCAGGCTGCAAATCCTACGAAAATGAATTCCCTCTGACTTCAGCGCAAATATGCGTAATCGAACGTATCTCCACCTAATAATATTTCGTGTGTATATACACATGATTCACAGATTAACTTAACCCATCAATGATAAGTCGAGGAAATTCATTTTCATTTTCTCAGCTCATTTTCTCACAGTTGGGACTTCTATTCTTACTCACTGTGTACCACTTTTCTCAGTCGGGACCTCTATTCCCAGCTCTATTTTCAGTTGGGGACTGTTTTTCTCAATGGGGACCACCATGCTCAGTTTGGTACCAAATGCTCTCGAAAAGCACCACTATTTTCAGTGGGGACTAATACACTCAGTGGAGACAAGTATTCTCTGTTGAGAACAATTTTCTCAGTGGAAACCACTATTCTCAATGGATACTACTACTCTAAATGGAAACCACTATTCTCAGTGGTGGAAACCACTATTCTCAATGGACTACTACTCTTAGTGGAAACCACTATTCTCAGTGGAGACTTCAGTTCTCAGTGGAGACCATTGTTCTCAATGGGTACCCACAATTCTCGGCGGGGAGCACTATTCTCAGTTGGGAATACTCTTCTCAGAACAAACCATTATTCTCAGTGGAGTACACCTTTTTCAGTAAGGACCATTATTCTCAACGGGGACAACTGTTCTAAAAGGGTAATTTTTCTGTGGAGAACACTATTATCAGTGAAGACACATTTTCTCAGTGTTCTCAGAGCAAACCATTGTTCTCAGCGGTGACTCCTATTCTCAGTGGGGTCTACTGTTCCCAGTGGGGGAAACTTAAGCTTTTTAACACAAATACAGACGGCTTGAGCAGCGGTATGGCAGCCGGTAACGAGTATGTCTTAGATAACAGATATCCTTAGTTCGATATTCTGGCTCATCATTTATGCTTACCTATGTTCAATGCAACATGTTTATTTCCAACGGATTGAAGGGAATATTGCTAAGTTCTGTCGAAAACAAAACAACAATGAAAATACACCCCTTTCCAAGGAAAAAACACTCCACTTTTGGGAAAATGGGTTCAACGTTTGGGTCTTCCCTATGCTAAAAAAAACAAAACAACAAACTGTAACTCTTTCCCATGTACAAACACGCGTCTTCCCTATGCTAAAATAAAAATAGAGCAACAAACTATAACTCTTTCACAGATACAAACACGCGTCTTCCCTATGCTAAAATAAAAATAGAGCAACAAACCATAACTCTTTCCCAGATACAAACACGCGTCTTCCCTATGCTAAAATAAAAATAGAGCAACAAACTATAACTCTTTCCCATGTACAAACACGCGTCTTCCCTATGCTAAAATGAAAACAAAACAACAAACTATAACTCTTTCCAAGGAACAAACACGCGTCTTCCCTATGCTAAAATGAAAACAACACAACAAACTATAACTCTTTCCCAGGTACAAACACGCGTCTTCCCTATGCTAAAATAAAAACAACACAACAAACTATAACTCTTTCCCAGATACAAACACGCGTCTTCCCTATGCTAAAATAAAAACAACACAACAAAATATAACTCTTTCCCAAGTACAAACACGCGTCTTCCCTATGCTAAAATAAAAACAAAACAACAAACTATAACTCTTTCCCAGGAACAAACACGCAATTATTGGAAAGGATCAGACTTTAGTTAAACACACGGAGTCTTCGATTTTTAAGCGTCGTTCTGTTAAATACCGCGTCCCATACAAGGTAATACTGGTTAGGCAAGTCGGAGGCTGGGTGACAAACGTACACTATAGCAACCGACAACATACATGGATGGGATGGTAGACTTTAACAGTGTGTGTTGACGATAGTGTCTTATTTATATTTTTTTAGGCTCTTAACGTTTATAGTGCTGGAACCGACCCGATGCTTATGCAAACAGGTTAGATCCAGGCCAGCCGCCAAGTAAATTGGCGGCTGTCCTGTGATCTAATCTGTTTGCTACTCTGAGTATATTCTTTCGTCAAAATTAAGCAGATACACAAAGTTTTGGAAAGCAGACGATACGAAACTAGTTTTTTAGAAAATTACCCAGCATTCTAAGGGTTAACAGTGTGTGTTGCTTATGATAGTGTTATCAATTTTAGTGATACTTTTCGTAGTTGTAACAATAACTGATGCATTAAACTCGGATAATCAAAACTGTTGATTTTCAATATAGTGAAGCATAATAAAAAAACTATACGTCTGGATCATCGAGTTTAACATTGACCTAAATTGGGGATAGATTAAGAAGGATTCTACAAAATAGGTGTTTTTGTTTTGTATTTGTTAATGAATCGCTCTCTTTAAAAGGAAGTGAAGATGTTGTTAAGAAAGAGGGACTATTCAAAGTAATCCGGTAAGTTTTTATGTTATGGTGTCTTCCCACAAGCATGTAGTTTAACGACCAAATAATGGACCACTTTTAATATAAAATGATTTAATTCGTAAATGGAGTAAGTGCTCTTTTGAAGAATATGAAATCATGCCGGAAAGTAGGCATTGCCATGAAAGTAAGATTTTCTTTGACAAGTTCTTTTCTCCACAAAAACGTTTAAGGATGTTGTGTTAAATCTAGGATGTAAGTATGGGAAAGAAATCTGAATAGATGGACCTCTTTGATAACGCACAAAAGGGGTTTGAGAACCAATAAATAAACTAACAAGAGAAAACGCCTCCTATATGAGGGACTTATTTTCATTCCGTAAGAGATCTAGACCTGCTAATTTTGGGAAACTTTATGACGAAATTGCGTGGTCTTGCATTTTGGGTATTTGGGTTGAGCCCTAACAATAATGCTCGTTTCGTTGGGGTGTCCTTTGGGTAAAAGCTTCATAGCCCAAGCCTGGTAATGGGTAAACCGATGAAAGCGCGTAGTGTAAATGAAAAGTGTGGACACGGCGTTTAATCCTTTGTTCAATAAAGTTCATCTACACCGGCAATTTGTGAACTTCAAAATTCGACATCATTGTTGGCAAATGAGAATTTGATAATTTGATAATTTGGGCTAGGTCCTCATTACTTAGTGATCATTTTGTCAGGGAGCTCAATGGCTGTTAATGTAGGATACCCATAATACGTCATGTTGAAACTCATTCTGTGATTGGATAACTTCGGTAGTTCTCGGTTTACTTCGGTTCGGATCCGGAACTATTCGGTTCAATTCGATTAGTTTCGGTCATCCGTAGTATCCGAGAACGACCGAAGTGATCCGACGAAATAATGAGTTTCAAAATAGTGGATGTCGGTGATTTACCTTAATCAGTTATGTAGCTCGGTATTAGATATGTTTTTTTCATTAGTGTTGGCAAATTTACTGTATATTACCGTTTTACTATATAACCTAAGAGCAATATCTATGTAGGTCAAAACTGACAAACATGGATAGTATCCTAGACGAAAGTACAATATTCCAATGTAACACGTCATGGCGAGTAGCTTCCAATGACGTGTAACTTTGCAATATTCCTTAGCCAAATATCGAAATAAAGGGAATGTTGTTTTGAACTTATGCACATTTTAAGTCTAAAATGTTTAGCAAAACGGCGAAATGGTGATTTGTTTTACAGCTGTTCTTATACAAACAAACTGAGACTAGGAATGTGAAAACGTTATCGTATTGCCAATATGCATATGCAAGCGTGAACCGTTTCCCCGCTATTGATAACGTTAATCTTTCAAATGCATTTTTGATCCCCTTCACGATCGCACATTGATACGTAATCTACGAACGATTTGAAACGAGCCGACATTTCCTTTTATTATAGGTTTGGCAACAAATGAATTTCCAATGGTTTAGATTCCCCAATATGTCAGATTGATATTGAATGCCTTGTTAATATGTTCAATTTCTTTTTTCAGAATTAAGAAAGTCTTACATAAAAAGATCTTATTATACGCGTACATAAACGTCAATACAAAACTTGATTAATCTTGTGTCTTTATGGCTTTGATACTCGATGCGGTTAACATATTAGTGGCTATTTGGTCCTAAGGGAGATAAAAGTCCTTTCTTGTTCACACAACACGACGGAAATTAATTCGAAACACATTGTATCGATATTTCTTTAAGAAAGAAATATGATTTTAAAATTTTGGCCGAAGCCTTTTTTGTAAAATGCAACCATTCCAGCAATGGGACAAACTGTTAAAGTAATTTGTTGTCGATATTACATTGGTATTCTTGATAAACGCTTCAGTCGAAATATTGGAAGAAAGGAAAAAAGTTTCTTTGATATAGAAATATCTATTTGATTTTATCTTTGGAATCTTGAAATAACACGTTTGTTGAGACTGTTACCTCATAGGAATATTCCGCAATTTGGTAAAGTACACCCGACCAGATAATCATGTAGGTTTTAAGGAGTTGCCTCATTCTTACCTTACCTTTTACTCCCGTGTGAAACAATTTTCAATACTGTAAGTTCCATTCAACCGAGCAATAAGTAAGTTTTTGTTAGTATTACGTTGCCTTTCTACACTGTCCATTGTTTTATGTAGATCTAATAATCAGCATATACCAACAACAATTTGGTAAAAGGTTGAATGAGTTAGGAAAACTTCTCAACTGATTGATGAAGATCGGAATCATTGCTCAGCGTGTAAATATATAAATCTTTATTCACATTGTTGTTAAAACCGTTTTCTGACTTCTAAAGCTATGAGAGAAAGCGTTAAGCTTGTTAAGCATCGCGTATTGACTTAATAATTAGATCAAGATTAATGCGTTTTAGATTTATATAAGCGCCGTCCTTAAATCGCATTAACGAGGAATTAAATCTTTCCCAAACGACAAATTATTTAAAGTCCTAATATAGCCCGAGATTCCAGACGACAAATTCGGAAAACCTTGTCATTTGGCTATTTTGAGCGGTGTTCTGTAAATAAGAGGACAGTTATTGTTGTTATCTACGAACGAAATTACTCATTTGATAAGCCACATGAAGAAGTTTTTCCACAGCTGTCGTCTGGAAACTCGTTTTGTCTTTGAAAATATTTTGTCAAATAAGAGAAAAAACGCTTTTGTTCAAGAACAAAATTGATCATTTGAGCAATTCCCAACTTTTCCATCAGTGATTCTTTCAATCGAATGCATTATTCTATAGCTGTCAAATTTCGAAATGGACTTTTACCCAATCGGGTGGTTACAATATGATAATCCTATGCGGTAACAATTATCTTGTTAATGCTTGGCGAGGGTTTTCTCATTCTAATCATTCATTCGGTCCTTAACGAGGACAAATTCATTTGTTTTTTACATGCATGTACCAAAATAATCAAGAAAAAAGAATATATGTGCATAAGCGTACAATGTCGTGTATGGATTAGACTATTTGGTACATTTCGAGCTATTGCAACAAACCACTTTTCTATACTGACACTTAAAACGCAACTTTCTTTTCATCTGTATGTTCCAGACATAGATATACCTTTGATGATATGGTATATCCTACAAGACACAAGACTTTTACATTAGTTTAAACATATTTTATTGTAAAATGTTTTTATGTTTTAGGATTGGGACGGAGGCTATAAGCTTATAGAGTCCCTCTCCTTAATGAAATTACAACATGACAGCAATGCAATACAAAAATATGTAACATATTATTGTAAATTGACCGATAGAGAGAAGGGGACAAGTAGACAAAGAGTTATATAGAGATATAGATAGAATAGGGAGAAAGAGACAGAGTGGATGGAGCTATAGATGAATAGACCAGAAATGATAAACCATCAATCAAACCGTTTGCTTCCTTTGATATAATTGTGAACATGAGTAAATACCACTATATTTTCTTCAAGAGTAAGGAAATCATTTCCAAGGAGAAGTATTTAGATCCAGTATAACATTGAAACCCGCCAAAGAATGGAACAATTCGTTTCTCAAGGACTGATAAAACGGACATTTAAAGAAATAGTGCGTAGTTGTCTCCACAACACCACAATCACATTGAGGTGAACCAACAACAATCGACTTTTACATTTAATCGCTTGGTCCTGCGTAGCCCAGTGGTTATCCTCGGGGTTCCCGGGTGCGAGCCCCACCGACACCTCTGGTTTCGTTGGTGTGACCTTTGGTATGTTAATTCAGAGCCCTAGCCTAGCACTGGTGAATCCAGGTGAGGCATTGACAAGCTGAAAAGTAAAATTGTCCAAGCGGAGTTAAACATAATAAGTACAAAATACTTATCCACCATCGCAACGGGTGTCAATTGGAATTATTTGAAGACCAACAAAGGAGAATTGGCATGATCAGACCTTCTATTTTGTCACAGTACTTTGATTGTCTTTTTTTATTTATATGTTTGGGATAGGACGTCCGCTTATTTTTCCTTTCTTCCTGAGCCCTTTTTGTTACTTTCTGTAAAGTCTATTCGCACGTCGCAGAATACCGAAAAAAAGCATGGAAAGAAATAGAGTAAGAAAACAAATTATTTGACTTTTTTCGTTTCCTTGAAATGAAAATACACGCTTTGAAAGGTACCTGTCCTCTAAAATTAATTCATTAAAAATATTGACATTTCATTGAGACGAATAAACAGGATAGACCTTGGGGGTAAACGCCTCGGGTCAACTTAAGGTAGATTCACAAAGAGGTGGTGCATTCCTCTTGCTTAATTAATCGCTTCAAATATATTGTAGGGACTCATAGCCATTGTCTCACCAAGCTGTTTTGTTCTACAAAACGTATATCTTACTCGGATGATCCAAGCTGTGATTGCATTCTCTCTTCTCTTCGGTTTAAATCCCGGCAAGGGATATGACCTTTCATGGGAGGTAGTCTCTCGACCGACTTACGGTGTAGAATCTCGGTGGTTCTACCCGGCTTGACCAGCCCTTTATGGGCAGTTGAGTATGGGGGTCTTTCACTATCATCAAGAGTTTGGCATTGCAACATAACTTAAATAATGTTGACAATATGTAAAAAATGGAATTGCATTATTGAATGCAATACCCACCTTTGTATCATCCTCACCAACGAATATCCCTTTTTATCTTAAAGGCTTATAAAAGGAGATTAATGCTATATCAAACTACAGTCTAACTTGTGTTAAGCAGCCACCCTTTTAAGCAGCCAACCTGCCTTGAACAACCACTACAGAAAGTCCCATTGTTAGATTCATAGTGTACATCTATTTGTGTTAAGCAGCCAACCTGTCTTAAACAGCCAATTTACTCTGGTCCATAGGCTGGCCTCTTAACACAAGTTTGACTGTATACTATTTGGTTAACTTTTGGTTAGATTCAAATAGTTATCACCAAAAAACACCATTAGCACAACTTAAACGTGAAAGTCAACTAGAAATAACCCAGATTAGCAAGTTTAATAAGTCAGATTGTTCGAATCTTCACCTCTAACCTTGTCGGTTGATACCCAATTTTTTTAAATGACCAATCAGAATTCGTTATTTTGAATATGTAAACAAACAAGTTGTTGATAAACATGATTGAATTGGAGACAACTATATTTCAGGCACAAAAAAACTTCTGTTAAAGGAGTCTATTTAATAGGGTCTTAATGCATTCATAGATTAATTATCATGACTTTAATGAACATAACAAAAGAACTCAATATACGTTTCAGTACTTTATTTGTACTCATCTTCTTTTATGTGCCTTTAAAAGCTGCTAATAACAATTACATTAACTTAAATATGTCGTTCACCGTTCTCCGATTTTGGTCTGGTTCTAACTCGGATGATCCAAACTAAACTTTAATTTGAAATTTCTTTGGCGAGGTTATTCAGAATAGCCAGGTCTCAATATTCTATCAAAAGGAGTGGGAGAACAGAGTTGTGAAGGGTTTCAAGACCGTTTATTCGCACCAAAATCGATGCCTTGTTATTTTCATTATCGGTTTTTATTTTTCGGGTGGGAGAAAATTATTCAACCCTTTTAAACAAATTTCAATCCACTTGCAAATAGAGGGTTACAAAAACGAATGGAAGAAATTTAGAAATCGTCCACATAGAGCCATTCCATATTTTGTCAAAACTGTTTCTCACCACTTTCTAAAAGTCATTTGAAAAAATACCTGTTTGCCACTTTATGATTTTCGTCTGCTTTTGCTTTGAATTTGGAGCGGTCCACATGGGTAAAGTGTATCAAAAGCGTATCGGCAGTTTCAAGACGGATCTCCAATGTGTATTCTGTAAATTAAGATATCATATTTGTGTGTGGGTCACGGAAAAACCTATCCACGTCTCTTTTGCCTTGGGCCCTGTCCTGCGCGCATACCCTTAGTGATTGGTTTTCGCACGTCCCAGGGTACCGTTTTACTAAACAACTTAAGGAAAATATTTGCGTCAGTCATAACTTATAAACATGGATTGTATCTTCGATGAAAGTACAATATTGTAATGTGACACGTCATTGAGACGCTTCCAATGACGTGCTACTTTGCAATATTGCTTAGCCCAGTATTGAAATAAGAGGAATTGTTGTTTTATACTTACGTAAATCTTAAGCGTAGACGGGTAAGTAAAACGGTACCCTGACCCCAGGCTACTGTATAATTACCTTTACCATCGCAAGAATACTGTAATTATCGTATTTTAGTGAGAGAGATGTCGTCTTTAAGCTGGATGTTTGCTATTAAAGGTACTATTTTAAACATACCCGGATGAAAAGCACGGCTGGTAGGCAGCATTGCACATTTTTTTTAATACATTTAAAGTAGGATACCCATAATCAACCATTTTGAAAATAATTCTCTCGTCTAAGTACTTCCGTGGTTCTCGAAATACATCGGTCTGGGCCGGAACTATTCGCTTAATGCGTTCAGTTCCGGCCCCGAACGTTGTATACTGAGAACGACCGAAGTATTCCGACTTGAAAATGGGCGTTTATGGGTATTCTACTTTAACTATGATAAATCACTTTCATATTTCTAATTATCCATTTCCCAGATAACCGGATATTGATGCTCCAATGGCGCCCCTATAAATAGGGCGGGAACCATGCTGGGACGACGGACCAAGTGTAAAACGACCCGGATCAGGTTAAACCAAAACGGAAGTTCTAAATAACAACAACAACAATTACGAAATCGGTTGCAACAACAACAACACCAATTGTAACAACAATAACAACAGGAACTCGAAAGGTTAATGCTTACTTACGCAATTGTGTGCGAAATGGATTAGCGGATCGGTTGAAAAAAATTTGTTTTTCATTTTTAGCCGGGTTTTGATTCGAATTATGCAAATGAATAATAAAATAGATTGAACAAATACAAAAAAAAGATAAAAGAAGACTTAATCATTGAAAAGAAGGCAATATGAATTAGTAAGGGATTCGTAAATGTGCGCCTTATAGTTTTTATTAAAGTAGAACATTACGTATGATATTGTGTGTGTAATTTATTGGAAGCAAAGGGTCGGGACAACCGATTTAAAGCAATTTAGAAGTGACAGTCGATAACATGGCCCGGTGTTAAATGTCGGATAATTGAATGATATAGCATGGAAACCATAGTTTGTGTTTACTTGTGTTAGATATGATCATCGCTGGAGTTAAGAAGCGTTATTCAATGGAGTTTTGATTTGTTATTTAATTTTGAAATGACATGAAGTGTTCTGTGTCTTATTTCTTTTTGAAGTCATCGATTCCTGTTTTAATACGTGTATAGAGCAATGGAATCAAATCTGCTTTGTGTTTGAAAGGACCGTAATTGCATTATATTGGAGCCGCAGTTTTGAGTTGATCACGACTCAAAATTCTTTCTTCAATAGAGATGATAAAGGAATTACTTTTATAGATACAACTGTATATACAGGTGAATGTGTATGTAGGGATTCATAAATGTTGTTTAGGAGTTGCATAAAGGAGACTGTGAAATGGGCATATAAGAAATAGATATGAAACAAGCAGTTAATTAGCTTTTCTGGTTTTGTTGTTGACGTTTCGATTATCATATTTAAAAAGATGCCGTAAATTTATAAAGTTGGCCATCCATCTTTAAAGTCCTAAATGGTCGTGCCGAAGATGGAAAACGGGACAAAAGTCGAGAGCGGGACAAAAGACGAACCCGTGACGAAAGTTGAATCCCTGAAAAAGTCCGAAAGCGTTCCCGGCACGCCGGAAGCCGAGAGATCCCAGAGGACCAAGAGCGAGAAAGACGACAAAAAGGACTCAACGACTAAATCGGACAAAACGGAAAAGAATGGAACGAAAAGCAACAAAAAGGAAAGCAAGGAAAAAGACAAAGACAAGTCTGATGATACCGACAAGGACAAAACGAAAGTAGCCGAGAACGGAGTTCAAGGTGAGAACGGGGTTAACGGTGCAGATGAGACCTCGCTCGGTGAAGATGAGACGGAGGATGATCTTAAGGACGAAGAGAGGGAGAAGCTGATGCGAGTCCTGGTGGGAGAGCTGGAAAACCTCCCCGAACTCGGCTCCAAAATTGTCCGCATCTTTACCAGTTCTACGTTCACAGGTGAGGCGTTTGTTTAGTGTATTGTTTTATCTTTTAGTTCCCTACGCCACTTTTAAGTGTTTTACACATGTCATTAGGTTTTAAAATTGCGTCCATACATTCTTCAGTTATATTGTGTTATGATGCCCAGCTTATTCTCGATGGAAAAAGACCCAAGCTTAACTGCCTATAATGGCTTGTTAATCTGGGTAGAACGTTTGGCAGTCTGTTAGTAAGGCTGAAAACATCGACCCTTATGATTTATTCCGCATCAAACGTTTCGACAATTTTAATCGAGGCAAAGAGGGCCTCGTGGCATCAAGGTTAATACTATAACCACAGTCTAACTTGTGTTAAGCAGCCACCCTTTTAAGCAGCCAACCTGCCTTAAACAACCACTACAGAAAGTCCCAAAGTTATATTTATACTGTACATCAATTTGTGTTGAGTAGCCAACCTGTCTTAAACAGCCGATACTCTGTCCTAAAGGCTGGCCTCTTAACACAAGTTTGACTGTACTAGTACAGATAGACCACTTTTTACAGGGTAAGGCGTCTGTTGTTTATCGAACCCTTAATTATCAATACAGTCTATTCCTAATTTGTCTCTTAAAATCGGACATATGATTAAAAATAACCCATTTTGAATATATGAAGTTCACACGTCAGAATAATAACACCAAGTTACCCTGGTTGTTTTTAAGAGTTCAATCACATTATCCAAACGTACTGGGTATATACAATATGAACATCGTACATACTTATCAAACCGTAATGCTTTCTGCTTCATACATAGTTAGAAAACACAAAGGGATGAACTGACGTTTTATTTCGTGTATTGTTTTATCGTCTGATGTTGATTTCAATTTGGACCTGTCAAAATGTCCAATAGAGGGGACATGGGTCAACCAGTGCTCTAAAGACGAAACTTTTGGCATTTTACTTCGTTTTGAGTTTATTGAAGCGATGAAATACAGATTAGTAATAAAAACTGACCGATACATATGCGAAAAAACTTCATTACAAACCAAACTTTAATTGAATGAGAAGGAAATGTGGAATAGAGCAGGGTTTAGAGGATTCAGTTCCCTTTAACCTTAATATTTCTAAAACCGCTATTTGAGAGACATTTAAAATCAACAGTATAATGCCAAGGGCTAGCAGAGTTTGTTTGTTTGTTTGTGAAATCTACTATCGCAGTGTAAAACAAAAAACATGCAGAAATAGTGTTTTGGCTAGCATCCCATATCATGTCAGCAATCCCACCAACTCGAATTTTAAACTCGGTCTTTTATGAAAAGTACGGTAGAGGGGGTTCGCTCTTTTTACAATACTTAAAGATCCTGGACGTCACACACTAAATATATATTGGTAAAAAATAAAATTTCGTATGGTTTTCATCTGTGCTTCTAACAATTATTCATTAAAAAAAAATCGCCGAAATCGCGGTATAAATGAAGATTTTGACGGAAAAAACCCAACGGCCTCGACTTTTGTATGTTACTACAGCTATATGGTTTTTAGTTACGTCACGTGGGCTGTCGAGTGTCTGTCACGTGACGATCTACACCTTACTTAAAAAGATACCAGCGTCAGCGTCCATTTTTGTTTTCAGCGTGTAGACCAAATTATAAGCAACTGATTACGACAACTTTAGAATAGAAATCATTCTTGTGCGTTGTGAGATTGGAAAAGAAAAACCACAAACCACTAATGTAACACAAATCATTTAATGATATAACTACACGTATCATATAGGTTCCTAGAAGTCATCTGCTGTAAACACGATGATTAAAGCGACAGAAAACATATTGTCATAAAAGAATCGTTTGTTAACCTTATCAATTCCGAATGGTAAGAATAATGATATGCTTAGTAATCAGTCAATTAATTAAAAAACGACGTATTGAAATGAGACACACTTGACTATAATCTGGCTACTTAATCGAAACCTGCCTACATAGACGAGGTTAATCAATTTTGCAAAAAATAAAAATGAAAAAAAAAGTGATTAAATAAGTGAAAACAGAGGTTGGAAAGTTCGGGTTTTCGCGCTAGACGGCGGATGAAAGTACCGACAATATCAATAATTAATGTCTTACTAAACACACTCACCGCCAAACGTGGGGCACTCACGCGTTGTTGGACTGTCAAGATTGTGTTGTGAAATGGCGAGAACATGTCCCCTTCACCTACAAAATATCGCTATCAATTGGACATGCCTGGTAACTTAGTTCTGTTGTCGCTTAACGTAATATCAACAATTTTGTAAAACATTTCATGACTTACTGTCAAAATTGTGTTGTTTAATAGCGAGAACATGTCTCCTTCACATGCAAAATATCGCTTTACGGCATTTCAACAATTTGTCACACATTCTATGACTAACCGTCAATATTGCGTTGCAAAAAGCTAAAACATGGACCATTCATCCGCAGTTGGATCCGTCTAATAGCATTGCTCTGTTGTGGTTTTTCGCCTTTTCAACAACATGGCCACTCATTCTTTGTCTAGATCAAGATTGTGTTGATATAGAGCTTTAAGTAAATTTGCTACACATACGTTTGGGCTGATAACCTTTGTTGTTCGTTTATAAGTGCTTGTTCACAGATTTCAGGGAGTCGGAAGCCGAAACTTGATCTCTTTAAAACTGCAAAAAGGCTTTACTGTTTCATTATACGTATTGAAGATTAGATATTGGAAGTAAACTTTCATCTTTGATACTTCCAAGTGTTATACAGTGAATTTATATGTACTTTATTTCAAAAGCGTGACATCACTTTTAAAATTTACCGCCTTTAATCGTCCATACTAAGATCAATTTACGCTTCCTGTATTCATTGTGCTTTCAAAAGCTACTTTTAAAAACGTATCGAACAACAAAACATAAATTGTATTGTTTCCACGACATTTTATTTTGAGTTTCAAATTTTCTCTTCTATATACAACGACCTTTTAAGCGGTTTCAATGATTTTGTAGACAACATCGCTTGTTGAATTTTCGGAACGAATTTATTATTTATTCATAAAGGTCAGATAATGTTCGTTTCGCATATACTGTATATACAAGTATTTAGGGTTAAGCGGTGAACTTTCGAATACCATAAACTGTATGCTATGATATGGGACCTTTCCAATTTTCCTTGTACAGAGATGTCCAATACTTTCGCGATAGAATTTATATCAAATTATTGTGACAAAAGGGGAATTTGCTCAATGTGAGCAAATTCCCCTTTAGTCACAATCATTTCCATGTTTATAGATAAATTATATGCCATTTATAACAAATAGATTGCGTCACTGGACTTTATTCGGGTAGTAAAAAATGACGCAAAACGGGGAAAAGCGTTGGATAATTTTCCGTAACGGCCTACATAAAAAGAAAAATACACAATAGTTAGTGTATCGACTTTATTGAATCATCGAAATTAAAACGTATAATATGATCCTTTGATAAGATTTGCTTTGAACTTTTGTATGTATTTTATGCTACCAGGAGGTGTTTTCAGAAGTTATTCAAAGCCTTTTGACTTTTTTGTAGCGCAGATCTGCTGACCCCAAAGTATCGCGTATGCCAGATAGTGGACAATGTTTTTATGTTGATTTGTATGTTTGTATTGTGGGGTTGTACTTTTTAGAAAACCTAACTCGAGATTACTCGGGAGAATCCGTATTCAATGACCTTTGGCTCGGGTATCGTCATTTGATACAGTATGTATCATACGGAAACACCCGAAAGGTAAAAGTGAACTTTGTTGAACAATAGTCGTTCAGTTGTTTTGCGTAATTGGATTATAAAAGATGGAGGAGCACACATAGCTTACTTGACCACTAGGGCTGGTCAAGCCGGGAAGAACCATTGAGATTCCGTGATGTAGCCAGAATAATTATACTAATGGTGATGATAAGTGAATAATCAATACTGATATCGATACATACTTTTACAAATAAAACTAAACAAAATATGTTTTGATATACGTATATTATTAGATCTTCTTTCAACATCAAACAATCCGACCCAATATACAAGGGCCCCATGGGCCCGGTTGATCAATGATTTTCCCATCGGTCAATAAATTGAAAACGACCCTTATACGCCTTATGTTCATGTCCAGACTAATGGTATTTCTGTTGTAATGACATTATATGTTGAATGTTTTTAGATCTTCTTACAACAACAAACTGGTTTAATAATCTGGCCTGGAGTACAAGGGTCCGATGTCCCGGCTTGACCAATGATCTTTTCCTATCTGTCAATGAAGTGCAAAAGACCCTTATACGCCCTCATACACATGCCCTCGTACATACAAATGGCGTATCTGTTGAAATGTGTTATCTATTAATTCCGGATACGATGAACGTCGAACCAATGGCAATCTGTTGTAATGTTTTATATATTACGTATTGATACCGGATACAACAAATGTACAGACCTATGGCAATTTATAGTAATGTGTTGTATGTATTATTTTCAGATACGACCACCGAAAGGAATGCCTTAATGGAGAGGGTATATCCCAAACTTAAGGGCAACCTTCGAGAAAAACACGGCCTTGAGTTCCAGGTATGTCCATGATTAATCAATTCCTAGGGTTTACATAGCATCAACAGTATTTAAGTTATATTACATGAATGGTTAAGGTGACAGAGAAGACCTCAATTCTGACTACCTAGAAGGCTAGGTCATACAGGGTAGAGCCGCCAACATTCCGTGCATCAAATTGGATAACGGATGAAAACCCACATACCGTCATTGGGATTTGAATCCACACAGAGAGGTCCCTATGTCGACACCCCACTCCTGGGCCACTGTCCTTCAATATTATCAAACGATGAGAACAACATTCTGCTGTATATTTTTCTAGAAGCAAAACCGGTTTTCTTTCTTTGGCTTACTGGTAACATGGGAGTTCGAACGTAATGCAATGTTCACACTCATTTACCCTTAGAATTTTGGGTAATTTTCTAAAAATAGATAATTGTGTCGTCTGGCTTCCAAAACCTTACATATCTGCTTAATTTTGATGAGGTAAGATTCCAAGAAAATCAAACAGGTAAGATCACAGGCCAGCCGCCAATTTGCTTGGCGGCTGGCCTGGATCTAACTTATTTCTATACACATGAAGTCGGTTCCAGCTCTACAAGGGTTAAGTCGTTATTAAATCAATTAGAATCGGGGGCGTTTTAACAGCTAATTGTATGACGTAGTTCGTCATTGAGTTATCTGTTCAGGGGATCGTGCAAAATTACATAAGTTGTGGAACGAAAAAAATCTCCCTCTCTCCCTGTCTTTGCTCGGATGATCCAAGCTGTAACTTTGTAGAATGAAATATCTACATCTGGACCATTCGGACTACGGTATACCCCTCTCTGTTATTCATTATCAAAAGAAACGTTTGAAGACAAAAGGATGAATCTCTCATGATGAGCAATTCATCCTTTTGTTACAATGTTTTTTAGGTTATATCTAACAGAATTTGTATTTTTATCTCACTAATCTTTAAGTAAATGAATGAATAGAAATAGACGAAACATTAAAAGAATTAAATAAACATTGCGATAAAACGAACAAAAGTTTAAAACAACGTTAAATCCATAAACACACAAAACAAACAGTCGGCACTGTTGTGGTGCACTTGGTTACCAAAGACGGAACTCTGGCGGCGATCAAGTTTCATTGGATCGGCAGAGTAAAGACTCTCAGGAATATGCAAACACTCCTAATTCTTTCTAATTAATGACTGAGCAAATTTGAACCCAGAAACGGCAACCCTTCGTTCTTATCGATCTTTCATATTTGGTATGTTCTCTCCTCACGGATTTGTGTCTTGTTTTCTGTAATAGTAGATTTTTATGGATGTCTGTTTTCTTTGAAACTACGTACCAAAAGGAGTTTTGACATATATATACCTTTGGGCCTTAAGTCTTAAACGATACCGTGTTGGCTTGTAGACTGGAAACAACAGGTTTGCTTTTTGACGGCGGCAAATGTGTCTTAAGACACACACACACACACCATATTCTAGCATTATGCTGATTGAATACGCAGGAAAACTAATTCATGTAAATGTATTTAGTAAATGTTGTTTTAAGCGACCGTGTCGAGAAGTTACGATGTAAAACGTTCGCCAGTCATTCAGATAGCTCCAGTAGGAGATTTCTGAATGAACCGTGCCCTGTATTAAGATGGCCTCAGTTTAAGTAATTTTCTAACACTGTTGAAATATGGTTGCTTAAAACAGAATTCGCTGTAATTGAAAATATGTTGGGAGTGGTTAAGAATTAAATACATTAAAACTTGTTTTAAACAGCGCGTGAAGGGTTGTTTATTCTGAAGCTAAAAAAATGCAGGGCGCAAATGATTCTTACTGGATATTCATAGGCGACCGTAGTCCATATTAAGTCGTAAGTTGTCTAATGTAATACGCTTTGGGCTTCTCAAACTATGGTCGTTTAATACAAGAATGGCTGTTTATCAGAAGTGGTCGCTTAGTGAAGGGTTTGTTGTATTCACTGTTTCTCTTTTAGTGAAGCGACAAGGCTTCTTTATTTTTTTACCATGAATATGTACTAGCACAAAATTATGACAAGGTAACAGAACATGAACTATCTAAATAAATATGATCAAGTTTATTTACTTTTATCAATACTTTGATACAGATCTTGTAATAATACTACAGATCAATCTGACCGGGGGTTTAAAGTGGCCTTATCGCTAATTCTCGTCTGTCTATACTTGGTCAACGACCCTTCTTAACACATACCCTCATATGGGGTGTTGTAGCGATCGAGCAAGTCATGAAATAAAAACCGAATTAGGGGCCTCTGGGTCATAGAGGTTATTCTTCAGAACGTGAAATCACATGGCCCCTTTTTGCATTGGTTCAAATCCTTGTGACGCCATTTCGATTTTCATGAGAGGTAGTAGTCTCCCCGATGGTTGTACCCGGCTTGACCATCCCTATGGGGTGGGGATAATCCACAAGTATTAAGTGTCAGGCAACGCAACATATATGGACTATAGGTGAAACATTGCATCTTACTATGTCTTGTTATATAAGGTCCAATTACGGTCTAAATGAAGTACTTAGATGGATAACATTCCAACATTGCAACTTACCATACTATTATTTTATATAAGTTAGCCAAATAAGGACTCAAACAATTGACTCGTATAGCTTTTAGACTAAAAGAAGCAACTTATAATATTTCATGCAATAAGGTCGGGTTAGTGCTCGAAAAGGGGATGTTTGACGGATTATTGGTTCAACATGGCGAGTAACTAAGCCTGATATAACGTGAGGTAGAGTTAAGGCTTTAATCACTGATGTATTTGTACTATTTCTTCAACATGACGACGTACCATATCTGATGCTACACTATTAGGGAAAGCTTTATTGTGTTGAAGGGAGCTTGCGTCAGAAATGAAACGTTTTCGCCCAATGGCTTCGTCTCCATGCGAATTCAGCACATATTTAGCGTAGAATCATACTTGGCTAATTAATCTATGGAACATAATTGTGAAATAAGTGAACCACACTGACATGAGCAATTCCTCAATCTGTCCCGCCTTTTAGGTCTTTGATCCGTTACACATTGAATTGTCCGTAGGTGAAATCAAATATAAGGGGACAACTTCCATTAGATCTATAGAACATCCAAATATGAATCGTCAGTTCGAAGTAATGCTTTCAAAATGTCATTTGATTGCTTGACCTATTTCTACACACTCTTATGCAATCGGAACTACTCGGGTATTTCCGTGAGCTGTGAAATACACCTCGGATATAAGTGTAGGGTTACAATTTTTCGGGTAAATCGGCACCCGCCAATTAACACATTTTCTAAGCGTGCACATTAAGTAGTTCAATGAATATGGAAGTGTTGGACATCCTGTTAAATCATTTTTTATCAATAACTCATACCAAATGGCGAAACTGTTGTTGTTTCATGCATAGTTGTTTCCACAATCAAATTAAACGACTTTTAAGATTTCACATTTAATATCTATTTTTAAAACGAAAGTAAAGTGACGTCATTCTCGCGGGATAGAATATGGCGTCATCCCTATTATTTCAGAGGTGTTTTCATTGGATAAACCCGATGTGTTCAGAGTGACTCTTATGTACTATTGATACGACTAGAAATATCTTGTTGAACGGGGCAATATTCGTTTGAGAAATCTTTTTGAAAGGAGATATGCTCGTTTTGAAAATCTAGGTAAAAGGAGGAAATATCGTTTGAAAATTTCGGTGAAAGGAGGATTGTTCAGTCTAAAAGTCTAGATGAAAGGAGGAATGTTCGATTTAGAATAAATTCTTGTTAAGAATAAGGTAGACGATAAAGTATACCGTTTTGGGAATGATTGTTTCGATTAAATAAAAAATTGAACTTGATTGTTTGGGAATTCATCGCCGTTATTGTTTTGACATATCTTGGCGTTTCATTTATCCCAAACAAGTACAAATATTAACCCACAATTTTATTCTTTCCATCTTTCATTCATAGATCATTCATGCAGTCATAATGCGAATTCCGTTACATAAAACGAGGGAGTCCATAACTAAGAATCAAGATTATATTTATATGTGAACATGACTATGTACCATGTAGTCGTCAAATAAAATGTACGGTCTGTTCTGTTCTGTTCTATAACTACATTGCCTCTTCCTGTAGAACATATGAAACGTCGCAGCTTTTGGAAAAGAGTTGAGTTTTGATTTTGACTTGACCTGTCTATCCTGTGTACACACCGATCAGCGGGGCTTACCTCCTATCAATTTCGACCTTTACCTCTGGATACTGAAGATTAAATACAGCGAAAACGATTTATCAAATACAAATCGAGATATGACCTAATTTCTTCTGAAACAAAGCAATAACCTTTACAATGTTAGATATTTTTTTAGAAATAGATTTTTGTGTAGTCTGCTTTCCAACACCTACATTATCTGCATAATTTTGACGAGGAAAGATACTCAGAGTAGCAAACAGGTTAAATCACAGGCCATATGTCAATTTACTTTGCAGTTGGTCTGAATCTAACCTGTTTGCATAAACATGAAGTTGGTTCCAGCACTGTAAGGGTTAAAGGTACCTCAGATGCATGAGATAACCACCCACATGGAATGCATGTTTATGATCGAGACAGAGCAAGTAATCCTTTTATGCCATACTCACCGATAATATATTAAAGAAATAACGTGAAAGAACCCAAGATGCATTTCCAGACTATCGTAAAGCGGACACTATAATGTCATAAACTATGTCATTTGTCGAAAATCGTTTTGAAGCCTCGTTTTCGCGCAACAGGTGCGCAGTTGAGATACTGCGCACCCTTCAGCGTCACCAAGGAACTGACATCCCGGTTCGATAAGATGAAATAATGGGCAATTATCCGGGAATAATTGGAACGCGATTGACGCATTCGACAGCGGGATTATCCAGATTAGATTAAGGGGACCGGGGCCCGAATTTTCGAATTCCCCTAAGCCGCACCCTTGTTCTACTGGATATGGGCGACAATAGATATTACGCAAACTTTGTTTATTTTTGTGACATTTTGTGGGCTTGTTTGTTTGAAAGATTTTGTGAAATCTCGAGAGGTATTTTTGGGGTTTGGCTTTTCAAAAAGGCATCTTTAGAAGAATTCGGTAGGAGGAGGGGGGTTCTTCCTCCTTGGTATTTGATATTTCATGAGTGTTATTACCTTGAAAGCTGCAATGGTTAAAGGCTCATGAAAATATCTTTGTACTCATATCCTTTCATGTGCCTTTAAATTTTTGTGTGTAATACTGGAAAGGGGACTCCGTTTATTAATGGTTAGAGTAATGCACTTGAAATTACATATCTTCTATACGTTGGTTCAGTTTACAGTGTCAGAATATTTGATATTTCTTAGGAGATAGCCGTCCGTCTGACTACTAACAGAAAGCCAATGGTTCTATGAAAGTTCTTATTTGCAGTTACAAAAAAAGGAGGTTTCTCCATACAAAATGGGTGGGTTATCGCAATTTATTTAGCCACCTTCGATTTTCAAATTATCCCATCGTTCAAGACGCGTCACGTGGTGACGCCAACAAAACCAATTAGTAAGAACAAAAATAGGGGCAATCGGAACTACTCGGGTATTTCCGTGAGCTCTGAAATACACCTCGGATATAAGTGTAGGGTTACAATTTTTCGGGTAAATCGGCATCCGGCAATTAACACATTTTCTAAGCGTGCACGTTAAGTAGTTCAATGTGTATGGAAGTGTTGGACATCCTTTTTAATCATTTTTTATCAGTAACTCATACCAAATGGCGAAATTGTTGTTGTGACATGTATAGTTGTTTCCTCAATCAAATCTAACGACTTTTTTAGATTTCTCACTTAAGATCTATTTTTAAAAACGAAAGTAAAGTGACATCATTCTCGCGGGAAACAAAATGGCGTCATCCCTATTATTTCAGAGGTGTTTTCATTGGATAAACCCGATGTGTTCAGATTGAAATAGGGGGTCACGTCACCATGTGACGTGTCGTGACGTAACTCGCATCATGATGACGTTCATATGAACGCACGCGCAATTTCTCTCCAGTGGCAAATGAGTCACCCTGACGCTATTTGTGTTCAAACCAAGCGTCTTCTTATCTTATCATTTATCGATAAGAAAAACACGGGATTTTGTTATTCGAGTTAGCAACATACCCCCTTTTCACATTTTCCTATTTTTTTTAAAAGTTTATTTTGATCAAGTCATCGAAAAATTAACAAGAAAAAATATATCATTCTTTCCTTTTTAAATGGTTTAACTAGTATTATGTATAGTTCGATACCTATTGTCATCCATCTTAGTTATGACGTCCGATTGCTAAACAAAATAGGAATTTAATATCACTTGAAATGAAAAACTCATCTGTAAATCCATATCTTTGTAAGGATTATTGTTAAAATTGCTTTATTACATATTATGATTACAATACAAAAAATAGTATGTTTATTTATTATTGATATGTTTTATAATCGCAATTGTGGTTGTATGTAAAGCTCTTTTACTTATCGTTTATACAGTCAAATGGATATATGTCGCAAAAATGCAAATGGATGATTAAGACTGTGTAATTTCTCAAGGAAATAATGACCTAGTGTATTGTTGGTTTATTTTCTCATTTGTCATTCCTCGATTGTATTGGCTAGTAGTAATAATAGTAATAAATAACCCTACATTTATTCATCGAAAATACGATCAGGTAAAGAATTAACGAACGTAAATTACTAGAAATTGGTAGAAATTGTATGAGGGGAAGAAATTACGACCCTGTCAACAGGTCGATACTTTTTTATCGCAATTTCTAATTATTACACTCGATTGTATTAGCAATGGGTCATAATTTACGAAAAATCCGATTCCTATAATTACAAGCGCTGTGTCACCAGTAAGAAATACCCCCAACCCACCCTCCATTACTACTTTTTGACGTTCAATTGATTAGCCTTGCTCGATTGGTTTCCGCACAAGATATATCGAGCATATCGAAATATGTAATAGTGAAATGAGTCTTTTCATTTGCTTTTAACACTTTACCAAACAATAACGACATTCTACCTGTATGTTGCAGACGACTCTGGAACATTGTGGGAAAAAGGAGAAATTGATATGAACGAGCATTTTCTCCTTTTCTGACATTTTTTTTTCTTCCACACCAGAAGATTATTTTTCAATTTCATCATATATTGAAATTGTCTTCTGCAAACTTTCAAAACTCTTAACATAGTTCAATTTGGGACATTCGAAACTTTGGCGATTGGTAAAGTGTTGAGGTTAATGCATTCTGATCTTATAAGACCATCTCCCTTTCATATCTAATACACAGTTATTTCTATATTGTTTAAAGACAAATACAAATACAAAGAAAATGGTGATTAATAGCCACGTACGCGTCATTAAAACAGTTCTTGTCGAGGATGATGCTTCTGCAATATCATCCTTCTCCACCCACTTTTGTCCTGTACCCGGCTCAATTATTATTTACGGCGTCATTCTATTAGAGGCCGGGTACGCAATCAAAACCTCGTTAAATGTACGAGAATTTCCGTGGGTGACACGAGAATTAGGGAACATTTCCTTCCAACAACGGGAACAGCCAACCATTTATACGGCCATTTCTGATACTGGTTTATCTAAGATGAACCGAAATATAGCTAAAGGTTTGTTGTCACAATCTTTATCAACATAAAAAGGTAAACCAAATACTACTTACTTTACCACTTGTGATTTCGAATCGTAGCATCTATGGAACTTTTGTTGTTTGAATTAAGTCGTTTGGTAAATCTCCCTTCGTGTGAATTTGCCAGTTAGCATCAACTCTGCATGCTCTTTGCAAAAAACAACTAATAACCCATATTCCTTACCTGAACATTTGCTCGGAGTCGTTATGGTTTTCAAAGTATTCAGAGCTCATGACCAGAGGGAAATTAGGATCGGCATTTTCAATCGTAAAGCATAAAGCTCTCGTTTTGTCTCTCCTGGCTCTTGGCTAAGGAAGATGCACCTGAATGCATTCCATGCAATGCACCCTTTACCATCAAACATATATTGCTAGATTGCATTGATTTTCAAAGAATTTGTGCCAGATATTTCAATGTCAACACTATTCATGAGCTTTTTGACACTTTCAGGATTGAATTAATTTTTTCCTTTCTCAAAGAGATTGGAGTTTACAATAGATTGTGATTCCTTACACATTCTAAATATATACACATTTATCAATATCATTTTTTCATCACACACTATTTATTTAATATCACACATTCATTTCAAACATTATATCAACAATCATTAATTTCTTACAAATTGTCTATCTACTTTTGTTCATTAATTACAAAATCTTATTTATTTTTTCTTTAAACAAATACATTTTAACCTGTTAATATTTTTAATATACATTCATCCACATCATCATAATGCGCGCTAAATGACCTTAGCTGTCGATGCGCCTTAAAACACCATCCATTCATTCATTCTCGTTTTGTCTAAAAGGTTTGTACAACTAATCACACAGGAATAAAGAGGCTTTCGTTCTTTAACCCTTAGAAAACTGGGTAACTTTCTAAAATAGTTTTTTCTTCTTTCCAAATACTTTAAACATATGCCTACTTTTGATGAGGTGACATACTCAGGGTAGGAAACAGGTTAGACCAAAGTTTGGATCTAACCTGTTTGCATAAGCAAAGAGTCGGTTCCAGGGTACCGTTTTACTAAACAACTTAGGGAAAATATTTGCGTAAGTCATAACTGATACACATGGATAGTATCTTCAATGAAAGTACAATGTTGCAATGTGGCACTTCATTGGAAGCGTCTCGGAGAGACGATTCCAATGATGTGTCACTTTGCAATATTGCTTTGTCCAATATTGAAATAAGAGGAATTGTTGTTTTAGACTTACGCAAATCTTAAGCGTAAACCGTTTAGTAAAACGGTACCCAGCACTATAAGGGTTAAAGTCATTACATGGTTACGCATTTAATTTAGAAAGGAAATAAACTACATACGACTAATGCGTTAACTTTTTTAGAATTTCTGTTTTCAATAAACAAAACACAACAAAACACACCAACCCTTTCATCTCTCAGGTACAATGTGTACAGCATGAGGTATGAAACGATTCAAGTTAGGAGGCAAAGTTACACGTAAAGTGATAGGGAAAAATATCGATATGTGCCTTTGAATTTTAAGATATTTCAATATTAGAAAAAGATAAAAACAAAAGTCCGGGACTAGGTTTGACCCAATGCCCTTTAGTGCTGTCGAGGCTCGTCTGTTTTCCTCCTTCAATAAATATAGCCATAAAACTTTAGTTATGGATGGAAGCTTCGGTGGATTGACACTCTCAATCAATTCAATGTTTTAATTAAGCAACCCATTACTATCTTCTGCCTCATTGAACCTTTCGACGTCAATATAAGTTTACGCTCTAAATGTCGCTAGGGATCAAAGCTTCTTCATTGAAATTCTGATCATAGTGATGAACCTGGTGAGCAGATGAGCCTATGCAGTCCACCCACACAGTTGATCCGGGTCAAGCTTTTCGAACTTAAGCTCTTAAAGACGCTTGCAGATAAGCTTGTAAACCCCTTTTTTTCACACCATATAGTAATGCAATCGTCTCATCTGTTTCAGAACGGGATAAACATATCCTACTTCCGATTTTGTTATAACTCAACTTATCTTAGAGTCGTACATAGCCCAGTGGTTAAGATTGTGGACTTAAAATTCGTGGGTTCCAGGTTCGAACCCAATCGAGACCTCTAGTTTCGTGGACCTTCTGCAAGTCATTTCAGAGCCCTAGCCTAGTAATGGTTGCTTCAGAAGAGTCGTTACACATCTGGAAAATTGTTGATACGGTATTAAACACCATACAAACTATATCAACTCATCTTAAATCTAAACCCCAATGTGATGTCATTGTATCAGAATATGGTCTTTCCTTGAAGCGCAAAACTTCTTCCTTAGATTCACTATATATGTTTTTCAAGTCGCATATTTACAAGACTTACGTTCGTCCGAAAGTGCTGTTGTATCCTGTCGAAGGCCCGGCTTTAGAACGGCATAAGAGTTTCTTTTGTCTCGAAAAGTATAGATTGAACCCTCCAATGCCCGATAAAACCGGAAAATAAACTTCATTCAAACCCTGCCACAAGTGGGACCGCAATTATATCGTAAAACACTTTACTGAGAATAGAGCGGTTACAGGCCGGAAATTCCCTATGTCGCGATTGATCGGGTGAAAACACGACGGTTGATAATAAAACCAGGCTTGGCATATAAGAATCACACTGAAAATGTAAATGAACTCGGACAAGCCTTAGAATACGTTCAGCACATATGTAGATGGTACTATGCATCCATTATTTTTTTGTGTGAATATTACCTTCTGTCGCTAGGTTATTGGAAGCCATGCTTTAACTTAGGTCAATGTATAAATCACTCATAAAAGCATGCAGTAATTGAGCATAGCATGGACTAAACAACCTCGAAAGCAATAAAGATATAGGGAGTAAGATTTTGTATAAAATTACGAACGGAATGCAAGATTCATTCAAGACAAGAAACGGCGTTGATCTGGAACCAGGGGTTTCGAAATATGAACTTTACCGAAAACTAACACTTAATGGTAAAATCCGGTGATGAATCCTATACACACAAGAAAACTAGAACAGTTGGGTCATGGCACAATTTCCAAAGACAAGTGTTTATGAATCGACCAGCGGACATGCATGACTAGAAATAAACGTATTTGTCAATCGGTTATCTGGTCCCAGTTATTTCATACAAATGGCAGTTCCTATATCGAGTATTGATCGAGTGTTGATCGATTTCTTCTCCGACATCAGTTGTTTCCGTTGCTAGATTGTGGTTTTACAGCCTGTTTGGTTTTCAACGGTTTCACAGCAACATAACCAAATAACATTACATCCATCAGTTGTTTCCGCCGCTGGATTGTGGTTTTACAGCCTGTTTGGTTTTCAACGGTTTCACAGCAACATAACCAAATAACATAACATCCATCAGATGTTTCCGTTGCTAGATTGTGATTTTACAGCCTGTTTGGTTTTCAACGGTTTCACAGCAACATAACCAAATAACATTACATCCATCAGTTGTTTCCGTTGCTGGATTGTGGTTTTACAGCCTGTTTGGTTTTCAACGGTTTCACAGCAACATAACCAAATGACATTACATCCATCAGATGTTTCCGTTGCTAGATTGTGTTTTTACAGGCTGTTTGGTTTTCAATGGTTTCACAGCAACATAACCAAATAACATTACATCCATCAGATGTTTCCGTTGCTAGATTGTGGTTTTACAGCCTGTTTGGTTTTCAACGGTTTCACAGCAACATAACCAAATTACATTACGTGTCCATCATTTACCACAGTACAGTGATGTCTCGTTAATCCGAACACGTCCGTTCCCAACAAAATGTCCGGATTACCGAATCATCCGGACTAATGAAGCAGAGCATGTTCTTATACACATTAAGACATAAACGGTCTGTATGCACGTGTGTTCTTATAACCCTTTAGCAAATGGCAAATTGTCGACCGTCCCAAATTGAAAGAGTTTGCAGACGACATTGGAAAACGTGATGAAATTCAAAAATAATCTTCTGATATGGCAGAAAACATTGTGGTAAAAGGAGAAATTGCTCGTCACGAGCAATTTCTCCTTTACCCACAATGTTTTCAAAAGTCTTCTGCAACAAACTGGTCAAATAATTCCGTTCCCTTACAATTTCGTTCGGATTGCGAGACATCCGGATAATCGGGGTCCGGATAAACGAGGCTTCACTGTATTTGGTCACCTGTGTTTTTCGATGTTCATTCCGAGCTGCTGCTACATGACACTGTCAAATCCACATTAATAGACTAACACGTACATGAAGACGAAGATAAGCAAATACAGCAATTGAATGAGATTGATTTTGCGTATCCATTGAATACCTTTCTTTACCTACAAATGACAGGTACTATTGTTTCATCCGCATACAATGGACTACGTTTTCACCCGCAGGTTGTCGACATGCGATGGGGCGTGCGTGATGAGGCCACGGACGATCACATGACCACCTCGTTATGTATGCAGGAAATAGACAACTGTCAACGTTTATCCATTGGTCCTAACTTTGTGGTAAGTTGTACGTTCAAAAGATCAGTTCAGTAATCATAAGGGCGTTCTTATGTGTATCTATTCTTAGGCTAGGGTTCTGCACTGTTTTGGCCAAGAGAAGTGTACGGTCAAATGTCGAAAGTTGAACCATTCCGAACACCTCGGCCATTCCTTAAAATAAATTCGGAGGTAATGGGAAGCCATTTTGAAAGTAGGTCATTCACGAGGAGCATGTCCGTTTGCAATCGTATCTACTCGGCAATCCCTGACACAAGCCGGGGATTACCGAGAAGAAATAATTGAGAAAATATGAAACAAAGATGTGTTGATATGATGATCTTTTATGAAAACATTATAAAAAAACATTCAATTGTGATATATAACCAATGTGTGTGCATTTACATAAATATATAGTGTCTGTGTGCATATTGTGATCATGTGAGTTATCCGCCGGAAAAGAGCCGAATTACCCCAGGATTTCTGGTGTATTCATGAACTGCTTACGAGGTATATCTACAGACTTGTGACGATGATTGCCGAGTAGATACGATTGAAGTTGAACGTGACCATACGATCTTTCGGATAATCCATGGTTTTAAAATATCCGAAGGACATTACAAAATGATATTTTATCAATTTAAGCCTTTTTTTTTTTTAAAGTTTTTGACTATGATAAACTAACATAATAAGATATAAATCACAGTCGGTTTAAATCATGTTGGCGCTTGTTTCTCGGGGGCTAACGAAATGACAATGGTTCTACCCCTTTTTACCCGGCCATTTGGGCAGAGAGATCCTTGATCATGGTATGCTTGGCAACGCAATACAGATAGATTGTTGGCGCTATGTAAGATGAAAACAACAACAACAGCAACAACAACAACAAAAAAAACAACAACAACAAAAACAACAACTGTTGAACAATCTATACATTCAAGGGTCCTGGGTCGGCAATTAACACAATTATCTGCAAAAGCATATTGCCCCCCTCGCCATGTTCTTGGTCATATAAATAGCTCGCTTCTGTAATTAGAAACGAAGTGATTATTTCTTCACGCCCACTTTATCCTTATCTTCAAATATACGCGTTTCAACAAAACGTTAACAGACGAAAACTTTAGGAACTATTGTCACAAAAAGGAGAAATTGCTCGAAAAGAGCAATTTCTCCCTTGTCACAATGGTTTATACCCGATATTCTTAATAACATGTAAGTTCATATGTTCTCTGGTGCTTTGAAGTTTAACCAATCCAAAGAGTCATTTAGGAGCGAAAAGGTTACTGATTGTCAACAAAATCAATAGCAACGATGCTCATCGATTAATATCGATTCTGGAACTGATAAATCAAGCCATTGGGTGCCGCCCTCTTAAAATATGTTCCTTTCGTCGTTCCGTTTGATGTTAACCATTCACTACATGATACCTCACTTCTGCTGATGATTTCTACAGAAAAAAGTGATTGTTTTTTTTTGTTATTTTTATTACTCCTTCATTCCAAAGCGTACAAATATATCAAATATCACAAAAAAGTAATAATTGCTATTTTGTGTTGTTTTCCACTTGGTTCAGTTATAGAGTTAGTCCCATATGGTGGAATGGATAAGGAGCGTAAGTATCGACCTTGCAGTAGTCCTCCAGTTTGGACCAGTGACACAAGGTTTAAGGGTCCAGCCTGCCATAATGATTAAAGTACATAACTTTAAATTACATGACCCCTCTCCCTCTCACTGTGTGTTCAAGGCCCGGTGACAACATTTGGATCTTCATGAGAGGTAGTCCTGACATTCGGAACACCTCGGCCATTTCTTAAAATAACCTCGGAGGTAATGGGGAGCCATTTTTGAAAGTAGGTCACCAACGAAGGGCCAATCGTATCTACTCGGCAATCCCCGTAACAAGCCGGGGATTGCCGAAAAGAGCCGATTGACAAAATATGAAACAAAGATGTGTTGATATGATCATCTTTAATGAAAAGGGTAAAAAACCCATTCAATTGTGATATATAACCAATTTGTGTGTATTCAAATAAATATTTAGTGCCTGTGTGCATTTTGCGTTATCCGCCGGAAATAAGGCGAATTACCCCAGGATTTCTGGTGTATTCATGTACTGCTTACGAGGTATATCTACCGACTTGTTACGGGGATTGCCGAGTAGATACGATTGGTAGTCCTGACTGCACGGTGGCATAGAGGTGACATGTATACTATTTTTTTTTTCGTTGTTCGAAAAAAAAGTCGATATAACGAAAAATTAAGACGTTATTTCGAGTTAGTTAGTCAAAATAACGAGATAACTAAGTCGTTATTTCGACTTACTAACTCGAAATAACGAGATGATAAAGTCGTTATTTCGACTTACTAACTCGAAATAACGAGATAGTAAAGTTGTTATTACGAGTAAGTAGACCAATCAGATTCGCTCACTCTTTAACTAAAATATAATGTACTCGCGTGCGTACAAAAACCAGGAGTGGTTAACATTGCGTCACACTGTACGTCACTTCACATAAATTCGCTGAATACAACGAACAATCTGATTGGTCAACTTACTCGTTATAACGACTTAACTATCTCGTTATTTCGACTTACTAACTCGAAATAACGACTTAGTTATCTCGTTTTTTCGACTTACTAACTCGAAATAACGACTTAATTTTTCGTTATTTCGACTTATTTTTTTGGAATAACGAAAAAAAAAAATCGCATACATGTCACCTCTATGCCACCGTATGACTGACTTACGGCATGTTGATAGAGTTTTACCCGGCTTGGCCAGCCCTTATGGTCAGTTGAGCAGGGGTACTTTCTCCATCATAATGATTCGGCCATCGCAACGTAACTGAAATTATGTAAACGCTGTGTAAATCCATATATATAAATAAAGAAATATTAAAAGAAGAGTTTAAATTATAAGGTTTCAAGCTTGCAGAAGTCCTAGAAATTACTCTGACCATTAAATGATAGACAATGTCAAACTTCAACTTCATGAACCATTCCAGGTATTCCTGGGCCAGAAGTACGGGTATCGCCCACTCCCCACCCACATTTATGCACACGAGTTCATGATGCTGAAGGAGTGCGTGCAGGACACAGAGGAGGCGGCGCTGATGACCAACTGGTACCGACGTGATGACAACTCCGCCCCGCCCGTCTTCATTCTACAGCCAATCAGCTCCATCCTTACAAACTTTAATAATAAGGTAAGCCGATCAGGTTTGACCTTACAATCTCTAATAACAAGGTACGCCAATCGGTTCCAGCCTAACAAACTTTACTAACACGGTGTGATCAAATCAGCTACATCCTTACAAACTTTAATAACAAGGTAAGCCAATCAGGTCCATTCTTACAAACTTAGTAAAAATGTAAGAGCCAATCAGTTCCATCCTTAGACATTTTATTAACAGGGTCAGCCGGGTTTCAATCGGGTTTATTGTTACAAACTTTAATAACAAGATAAGAGCCAATCAGGTCCATCCTTACAAACTTTAATAACAAGTTGAGAGCCAATTAGGTTCATATTTACACATTATGATATCAACTAAAGAGCTAACCAGGTTCTAACAAATTTAAAAAATTATATAGGACCAAATCAGGTCCGTCATTACAAACTAAATAACAAAATAAGACCCAAACATCTCACAGTAATCGCCCTTTGGTGATTGATCACTGCAACCAAAGTTGGCATATGACAATCTGCTTAGAACCGAAAATGGTGTTAAAAAGTGCGGTGACACACTAAAGATCACCCATTTATGCTTTATTTGTAAGGAAAACTAGACATTTCGAATTTCATCTAAATCTGGATGACAATATTTAGGTGACAGTGATCGATGCAGCGTAGTAAGGGGAGATTACTGTGAGGATTTTTGATAAGACCAAATCAGGTCCATCTTTCCAAACTTTAATGAGAAGGCCAAAGGCAATTAAAGGTGTTTCCTTACAAACTTTGATAACAAGGAAAGAGCCAATCATAGTCATTCTTACACACTCAACAATAATATGAGAACCAACCAGAGTCATCCTTACAAACTTAAAAAAAAACAGAGGAGAAATCTTTTAAATGTTGAATTGGTTGGAGTACATTGTAGAAATATAGCAGAGGGCTTCTTAAGAACGTGTCTATATATACTCTAAATGATCTTGTCGCAGACTCAAGTTGTACTAAATTGATTGCAAATGGGAAAATAGATGTTTGACAACCTACGTTTGGCATATTCTATTAAAAAAAGGGAATGGCGAACATTTAGATTCAATAATTCTTGCCGAAACTCTGAGCCAGTGCTCCAATTCTACACCTTCGTATACTATATCGACTAACATATTTCTTATTAAATAAAGATGTTACTTCGTCGGATGTGTTCTAAATGACTGTGTATGCAGTATGCTCATATCCAAACCGAATACTGTTCTGTAAGATTTGATACCATTTCGTCAAGTCCTGTTGTTTTATTTGCCTAAATGTCCATCTATATGAGTATAACTTGCATGATAGCATTTTCTTCATTTAACCATTTTATTAGTTTTTATGTCAAAAATATATTTTGAAAAGTTTATGAATTTGGTTCATGAATTTAATGTTTCGTCTGTTTCTAGAATAAAAAAGATATTTTCTGAAGCATTTCTTTATAAGTTGATAAACTTAATGTTGAAAATAAATCTAACAAAAGTAGTTTGGTTTCAGCAATTATAATCAATTGACACTTAATATTTCACTTGTTTGTCATTGTTTGGCTAATGCTTTTTACGCTTATAACAAACACTTGCTATATCACAAATGAAGAATTAGGTAATCTACATATGCTCAACTTTAGAAGAAAGATTCCACAAATCAGTGATTGTAAGTATTTAGAAAATGGCTACTGGCTTTAACTGCATCACACTTTGATCACAGATCGAACGCAAGTCGAACACCTTTGATTGCTTAGGCTGGCTGTTTAACTTATGCCCTATTAAGGGAACTTGTAACTGGTCAAAATTTATAGCACTTGTTGACGATGAATAACGCATTTAGAATTGTGTTTGTGTATGATATTGGAACAATTGTGCCTTAAAGGAAAATTGCTCGTTATGAAGTAAAGGTTTACCCAAATGGAAAGTTGATCATTTGAGGGAGCTTACGCACTTGTTATTGGGGATTTGAGGAATTGTTGTTGACAAGAGGGTGCTTGCTGAATAATATAATTATTTTTCAAGGGAATCACTTAAAACCGTTTGGTGTAGTACTTCTTTATAATTACTGTGCAAATATGGATGTCATTAACAGATTCTTTTATTTTGCGAAAATTAATTCTCGACGCTTGAAATGAATCAAATCAAAACGTCAAACACACTCATACGCACCTCTTATTCCCGCCAAACATTCTAATGTTATTCAAGCTAGATTATCGTGGGAAGAAGAACATGGTTTGGTATTTCATCCAATTACGAAATAAATCAATTTTCGTTACGAAATAGGATACGATTATCAGTTTTTCAAAGGCCGCCATTAAATCTACCGGAAGTACCCCTACACCGTAACTCGTGTACTTCCGTTTATCGATTAGAAACACGAGAATCCCATTAATGACTTGATAAGGACCCACGCCAGCCCTTTACCCAATATTAATTTTATTTTCATATGAAATGGATTTTATTTTGCATCGATATTATTCAAATTATGCTGGGATACCCAACTCATAATGATTCCATAAATCAGTTGGGAGATTAACTGCCGTGAAAATGTAAATGCCTTCATTGCAACGTGTATATGTTATGTAATATTTGTTAGAGATTGAATGAACACAAAAGAATAAGTCCTTTCGATGTTCTTTGACGCAGTTTGCTGTTATCATTTGAACCTAAGATTTATATATTTAAACGCAGCCACCGTATACATCTGCTTTATTTTGTCTAAGATCTGTAGTTATCAGCCATATGAACAGACACTGTCGTTGTCAAATCTATTATTTTATCTTTTCGATGTTTAACAGAAGCTATCCCGTTGTCATGATGACTGACTAAAGAAGGCTTAATGTAAGCATATCGTACATGCATATGTTTGTAGTTATTAAACTGGTTTTGAAATACTTACAATGTCAAAAAACACCCGAAATATGTTTTTATCCTGTCACTAGTGTCATTTTGGGGCCGATAACTAGGTACCGTATAACATTTGTGATATCCGGCACTAACCATATAACACATTCACGTGACGAATAATGACGTCATAAGAACGCCATGACGTCATGTTTACATTATTCTCTACTTAGTTTTTTCCTTTTTCTCGTGTTTTATTCACATTTTGTTTGTTTGAAAGAATACATAAAGGTAACAGGATAAATAGAATAGATGATTGGTGTCTTTGAATGGGAAAAGCTATCGGGCTCGGCTTCGGATGATTATCCGTTTCGCCTTCGGCTCACTGGATAATATTCCTAAGCCTTGCCCAATAACATTTCCGATTCACGACACCAACCATCTATTCTCTATAAATATGTTGTTACTGGATCGTGATTCTTTTTCAATACCAAAGGAAGGTTTGCTTTTATAGGTAATTAATCAGTATAACAGTATCCAAAACAGTATTTGAACATGATATCTGTTTATGATATCGGGATCAAATAATACATCAAAATCCGACACTCGATAAACGTTTTATAATGCGTAACTGGGTTAGGATTTTGATAAATTCATATTTCGAAATATAATATCGGGAACAAATTGAATGTATCAATTATATTTTTAAAATGAATATAACAGTGCTTTGACCTTATGTGGACTCGTATCGTTCAAGATGGATGTGTCGATCCAATAATTACTCAACATATACATCTCGACTGATGCAGATCCAGTTATGGTGAATTTTCCTATCTAATCTTTATTCTTGAATTTTGATTTTTCATTAGTTCGACATCATACTTCATTCTAACTCATATTTATTTAATT
Organism: Cerastoderma edule; assembly: GCA_947846245.1. Lineage (NCBI taxonomy): Eukaryota > Metazoa > Mollusca > Bivalvia > Cardiida > Cardiidae > Cerastoderma > Cerastoderma edule. The sequence continues at coordinate 11,854,583 of OX401414.1, read as the reverse complement.
TCATTTAGGTAACTTTATATAGGACGAATTTTGCTTTGTCTATCAATTTCTGACAATAGTTACTGTCTATCAAATTTTGGGACAGTTATTGTCTATCAAATTTTTGAGAATAGTTATTGTCTATCAAATTTTGAGAATAGTTATTGTCAATCAAGTTCTGAGAATAGTTACTGTCTATCAATTTCTGAGAATAGTTATTGTCAATCAAGTTCTGAGAATAGTTACTGTCTATCAATTTCTGAGAATAGTTACTGTCTATCAAATTTTGAGAATAGTTATTGTCTATCAAATTTTTGAGAATAGTTATTGTCTATCAAGTTCTGAGAATAGTTATTGTCTATCAAATTCTGAATATCATTACTCCATAACAGAGAATCATTTTGAAGTGTTACACAGACGCACACAAAGAAAATATTAAATTCAAGTTATTATTATACATCATTCGTAAGTTCAAATTCTATGAATAATAATGACAACACTGAAACCGTTATGGAACATTTAAAGTACGAATATGGATATAAACAGTTGTAAACATCCACAGTAGATGAATATTATACGGGGAGTCTATATGCTTAGTTTTGGTTCGAATCCATTTAATCTTTACGATGTGTATATGCACATGTAGATATATGTCTTTTATATAATGTATAAAAAGGACGAATGTAACATAATTTAAATTTATATATAGCGTCAGCGTCGCCTAATGGAGGCGGACCAGGCAACATGGTGGGAGACGATGACACGGTTACAGAGGATCTTTAGGAAAGCAGCTCAGGTCCTCTTCATAGCGAAGAAGATCGATCGAGAGGAGATGCACAACTACTTCATGTCTGGTATGGCATCATTCTGAACTCATCGCGTTTATTCTATGAAACCACATCTGATGACATAATATCCCCATTGGTATTTTGATTGTGCTTTCGTTTTCAAATGTATATGTCAAACCTCAAAATGTCATCTAGACAGTCATATAATTTGATTTATGAAACAGACATATACCAACACTTGTAATTACACGATTTAGTATGAGTAACAGACCCAAAGTAGTTGTTTTGAATGTTCAACACTTCCATATACACTGCACTACTAAACGTATTGATTCATAGGGTTTCCCACAAGTTCTTTATCATTTACTTAGTGTTTTCGAATTGATAATACATTCCTTAAAGAACAATTGGTGGAAAACGTTGCGTATCTTACTTCGACAATGTACATTGAAAAAGGAAATGCCAGCCAAATGCTGCTGAAATTAAACATGTATTTGATTTGTCAGTGTAAGATACTGTCTTAAACCAAACATGCAACAAGGCACAATAAGGTATGAGAAATATCACCACAATGCACCAATGGTTGACCTATTTTCAGTGACGGAAAGGGAGATCACTCGTGGCATCCTTAAGGCCAACAACGTGCAGGACCACTGTCTGGCCTATATCCGAGAGATTGAGAATATCAACATAACACTTCTTCGGTTTGCCTCTAAGTTCGTCGACTTCGCCTCAAGGACGGTCGATGGAGAGGCACAGAAACTCCTTAAGGTGTTGCGAGACGAGAAACTTACCGCCAAAATGCCGGAACAGAACCTTGTCAAGTTCAAGGTCGAATGGGGAGGCCAGGAAGGCATCGATGTTGACACACATAAGGTTTGGGTTATCTCTATATCTCCTCTTGCTTAAAGAAAACAAATTAAGAAGGGAGGAAAACAAAACTCGTAGACTCTTTTGCTATTAGCTATGCATTTTTATACAATAATAGATTAAGATTTATTCAGAAAAGCATGATGTAAAGAAAGTCGGACTGAAATCGCCAATGTTTTTTCCAGAACAACGAATTATTTTATACCCTTTTTTTACAAAGATGCTATAAAACTGTCATTATTGACAGATCATTTTCAAACCAGCATTTAACATTCTTCAAAGCCCTTAAAGAACTTATTTATGCTCATGCTGGGTTGAAATGCTGAATGAAAATAATAATTAATGACTCTGCAAATTAGCAGCAATATAATAGGATAAAATATCTTAGATAAAATAATTCTTTTTTACCCGCAAAGTTCAATAAATATATGAAAGTTGAAACGAACAAAACAACCAAAGGGCATAACAACATATATTCATGGCTCAATGACATTTTATGTTCGTTATCTCAAAACTTGTTTCCAGGAATATCTGGACACTTTTTGTAACCACTTCTACACGAACATAATGGAGCTTGTGGACCGAGCAATGGCAAAGAACGAGAAGCTCTCCCAGAACAAGACGTACGTGGAGGCCCTCCAGCACCTAAAGACTTGTTACAACTCCTGTAAAGTGTTTCAGGGCAGAGAGGATATAAGTAAGTTGTCATTTCATTTTGTCGACGTTTTAAGTTTGAACTTACATATTTTACATCGAGTATAACTTAAGCTTGAAGCTTATTTAACTCAATCTCGATAACCGATTCCTGGGTACTTTACCGGTACGTTCCGGCAACGGGGTCTTACGGGAAAACGAATCCGGGAGCCTCTGTACAAGAAGTCGACCCTCTACCACTGCACCACTGTCGCTCACACTGTCAACGTCTTACTGAGTATTTCTAATTGTTTTTCAAGCTATATCGCGTTTTTCCCTAGTTCCAATTTGTACGACATTTTCTTTACGAAGATCCCACTTTCAGAATGGAACGATGTTACCACATTTATTCTGGGTACCATGGGGAAGCTGTTTAGACCACCATGTCTTTGTCTTACGTCGCAATTATTTTCCACATCATCTTGTTAATTTACATTCCTCTCGTTGACCAATGTTTGGTTTCAAAAGGGCCGATTTCAATGTGTCTTTCAAAAGCTGTTGAGATAGTCAATATATTGATAAAAATGCGGAACACGTTTATTGAGAAAATGTGATGCTCATATATAGGTCGAAGTTGCAGCAATCAAGCAAGCTTCTTATGCAAATTAGTTTAAACATATTTTATTCAATGAAAAAAACACCATTATATACATTACAAACAATTTTGTGAAACGGATTGGAACGAAAGCTAAAAGCTTATAAGGTTCCTCTCCTTATATGCAAATTGAAGCCTCCTTGGCCTTTTGAACGCGGTGCAGAGGCATAAGACATGTTTGAATGATCTTGTTTAGTTTCAGAATGCATCAAATGTATATACCAGCAACCTTTTGGGTCATGATCGTTCCGTTTATTGTAAAACATATTGCGTAAAACATCATGCCGATGGTCCAACCTAGATTTACTAGCTCTTACAGTACGTTATGGCTGGGTTCATCCAATGACATTTATGGCCCTTGTTTCAAAAATAGTTGGAGGGTGCGTATAGATTACTTCTTATTGAACAATCGCATCACATATGTTAAGGCTTGACACTTTTGCTAAATGTTTGCTATTTTCCAGTCGACGGGATTAAGCAATACGTGTTGGGCAAGTCGGATAAACCTCTGATACTGTATGGAGACAGTGGGTGTGGGAAAACGTCTCTTATGGCAAAAGGGGCAAGCGAGGTAAATAAAGTTGGCATAATTATCACTCGTATGTGTCATCTATCATAGGTTTGACGCCAAAATTGTCCCTCTCAAAATATTCAAGTGCTCAACAAAACTTAACCAAGAATCCCCTTTCAACTTTGAATCCATAAATTGCATTGAATTCATGCATTTGACCTTTGGTTATAAGTGACTACGTCCAAAGTATTACTTGAGTGTTTTATTGCAAAAGGAGAATGCCATTTCATAATTAATTAAGACATTTTTAGATCGAGGATTGCTTGCTCCGAGGAATGGATTAATTAATATAAGATAATTAAAACAAGAATAATTATTATCAAAGCTACGTTTGTATGTAGAGAGTTGTTTGGTAAAAGCAGAACAAAAAACCTAACTAATAATATACCGTTGAAATTCGTTATCATACACAGTATAATGATAAATCATAAAGTAAAGCTCAGAAAGCGTTTTACGATGATAAGTCTTATTTTTCTATTTCAGGTCCGTAAATGGTTCAGCAAGAACTCCACTCCCTTCCTGGTGGTCCGGTTCCTGGGCACCACACCCAACAGTTCGAGCGTGATACCTCTGTTGACGAGTCTGTGCATGCACCTGTCCGCGCTATACGAGCTACCAGACGAGTACATACCAGACGAGCTGTCACCGCTCGTCCAACACTTCAAGAAAATCATGGGCTCGGCGACAAAACAACAGCCGCTGGTTCTCTTTCTAGACTCGCTGGATCAGCTCTCGCCGGCAGATGGCGCCCACCAGTTGGCATGGTTACCAACGACCTTGCCCCCTAACGTCAGATTGATCGTATCGACGCTACCAAACTATTACGGGATTCTGGACACGTTACGGAACATGATCGAGATCCCCGAACATTATATAGCCGTGTTGCCGCTTGGCGAGAATCTCAGTGCGACCATCCTGCACTTCTGGCTGAAGACGGCGAACCGTACTGTGTCCGAAGAGCAGATGGTCATGGTGAACGAAGCGTTTACGAAGTGCAATTTACCCCTGTTCGTAAAACTCGTGTTTGACGAGGTGTGCCGATGGAAGTCGTATACTTATATCGGGAACATCTCGCTCGCTTACACGATACACGATAGCATAAACAAACTGTTCGAGCGTATCGAAATTCAGCACGGGAAGACTCTCGTTGCGCATGCGTTCGGCTACATCACGGCGGCCAAGAGCGGGTTGTCGGAAGCGGAACTCGAGGATCTACTTTCTCTCGACGAGAAGGTGTTAAACGACGTCTATCAGTACCATTTACCGCCAGTTCGCAGGATTCCTCCGCTGCTTTGGACGAGAATCAGAAGCGACCTGCCTTCTTACCTGAGCGAGAGGGAAGCGGACGGCGTGAATGTCGTTAATTGGTACCATCGCCAATTTATAGAAGCCTCCAGGGAACGGTACTTCAAAAACCTGAACTACGTCAGCGAGATACACGCTACCATTGCGGAATACTTTCTCGGTATATGGGGAGGCGGCAGGCCAAAACCATTTGAATACACGGAGGGCCAGCGAAAAATGTTTGTCCTTGAGGAAAAAGGTGGCGAAGACGATAGGAAAGTTCCCGAACAGCCGTTGGTGTTCTGCGACAAGGATGGGAAACCAACCAGACACAACCTGCGCAAGCTGAGCGAACTTCCGTTCCACCTGATCCGTTCCCATCGTTACGAGGAGCTGTACGCGAAGGTGGTGTTCAACTATAACTGGCTGCACGCCAAGCTGAGTTCGATGCCGCTCCAGTCGGTGTTGTCGGACTTCGAGGACCTCTTGGAACACGTGTACCAGAAGGACGTAAAGCTTATAGCGGACGTCATACGTCTCTCGAGCTCTATCCTCAGTCACTTCCCGGACATGCTTGGCCCCCAGATTATCGGCCGTCTCCTGCCTTACTACACGATAAACGAGAATATACGTACCCTCATTGAGCAATGTGAGGCGGACGGGCTGACAAGATGCGCCCTGCTGCCCGTTCACCATTGCTTGCACACCCCTGGCGGTCCTTTACAGTTCTCGCTGGAAGGTCACTTGTTCGCGCCATTTGGGATCGCCGTCACTTCAAATGCGAAATATCTGATTTCCGTGTCGAACAAACTAATCATTTTCGATCTGTCCACTGGTGAGGTGTTTAGAACAATTGCTCCCGGTATCGAAGGAATAATGCAAAGTTTGGTGATATCGGAGAACGACAAATTCGCGGCCGGGTTCACGAACAATAACCAGGTGGTCGTGTGTAACATCCTCACAGGAGAGCATGTGAAGCTCATGCCACCATTGAAGGAGAACAAAGACTCTTTGGTGCTGGGTACCGCAATAAATAATACCCACGTGGCTGTGTGGACATCGGAGGAATGGTTCTTGTTCACGATCAGCGGGACGTATCTGTCGCGGAACACGATAGAAATGAACATGCCGATCATCTCCGCAATGTTCGGTGAGGACAACAGAGTCTACATTGTCGTCAAGAGCGGCACGACAAACGACTCCGAAATGACCCTGGAGCTTAGTGATAACTCAATAGAACCGTTCGAGTTTCACAGCACCGTGGCGCTGACTAGAGACAGACAGTTGATGTACACGTGTATAGAAATCAGTGATAACGCTGTGGTTGTGTACAAACGCGAAGGTGATACATGGCGATACGATCGCACGCTGGGTGATAACATGGACAATGTATTCGGACTCAATCTCTCGGAAGACGAGAATTACCTTGTCGCCGCGATGCCATTCGGCTACAAACTCTGGAATCTGAAAACGGACATTCTAGTGCCGCTAAAGCTACCACACGGCATCCGCAACATTCCCTCGAAGAATCAGTTGTCAAGCCTCGTGGCTCTCACGCGTAACAATCACTTCGTGGTGGCGGCGGTGCGCAAGAACTTGTACGTCTGGGACGTCAAGCAGGGCAATATGGTGAAAGTGCTGGATGCCCACTTCGGCAGGATCATCGCCTTGACCTCAGTGACGGTCGGCTGCAATAAGATCATCTCCTCCTCCATCGACAAGACCATCAAGGTGTGGAACTTCGACAACATCCTGGAGGACGTGCACTCCATCGACCGACTAGAGAAGCCAATAGAATCCATTGACCTAGCCAGCGAGGTGCCCGTATGTGTGACGACAAGCAGAAACTGCGTCGGCGTGTGGAATCTCGAACAGGGCAAGCTGCTGAAGACGTTCGGTACAACAACGTCGACGTCGGTCATAACGACGGCCGTCATTACGGGAGACGGACAATACGTCGTCGCGGCTGAGACGGCTAACATCGTTGTCTGGGACGTATCTAAGGACGCCACCGTGAGGTCTATACCGCACCGTGAAACGCAGAGGCTCATTCGCAACGAAAACGATACGCGGGTTATCGCCATAGCCAAGATGGGTTCGACGAGGGGCTGCTGTGGCTGCTACTCGCTTCCGGAAGGGGACCAGGTGTACAAGTTCGAGTTCGGACTCTCCACCTACAAGAACGGCGTGATCACATGCGACGGCTCCTACCTTGCAATCCCGGCCATCGACAAGAGCGGGGACGTTATAGGGGTGTACCACGCCCGCTCCGGGACGCACCTGTACAACCTGCAGCTTAAATACAGCACGTACAAGCCGCTCATCAAACTCATCCCGATGCCGCACGATCCAAACCAGATAGCGCTCATTGACGAAGACAAAGGGAACATACTCGATCTGAAGAAGAAGACTCTCGTACGCTCCGTGCAGAAGTGGAACGGTCAGGTCGTGAGCACTGGGAAGCACGGACTTTTCGCTCCAAGTCGCGGCGGGCTGGAATACCTTGAGCTGAAACACGGGAAGACCGTGAAGACATTGATACCGCGGATCGCCGAGGGCGTGTTTAACGTGGACACCATGTTCACCAAGAACGACAGACACGTGGTCTACTACCATTCGGGCCACAGAACCCTCAGGGTCTTCCGGATCGTCGATGGGAAGCGGATTGCGCAATACAAGGCGCACGCCGAGGTGAAGGTCATGACATGCAGCCCCGGTGGCATGTCCGTGATCATTGGCTGCGTGGATGGCAGCCTCACGGTCCTTGCCATCGGGGATCCGGAGTTCGAGGAGAATGTTCAGTTCCTGAAGTCCCTGCCTAGCCGGCAGAAGCACCAGCCTGGAACCAACGGACAGGTGGACAGCTCCGACCTGATCACGCCTAAGAATAGTATCGGAACGGCCCTCCAGGTGGCGCGATTCGTCGCGAAGGCTAGGGGAGCGCAGAAGTCACGGGCCTGTGTAATCTCTTAATATTAGTAAAGGAAACACTCTATCAATTGTTACTCAGAGTTATCGTTCCTTTTATTCAAACCGCTGATAAAATATCTTCAATATGGCCGCCCAAAAGAGGGGTACGATATTTTTATATACAGAGGACATGGTATTTTCAATAAAGCAGTCTTGAAGAGGATTCGATATTTTCAATATGGTCGCCATGCGGAGGATATGGTATTTTTAATATAGCAACCACAAAGGGCATTCAATATTTCCAAAATGGCCCCTAATAAGGGGATACGAAATTTACAATATGGTTGCAATAAAAGGGTGAATAGGAAGATTTTTAAAATTCCTGTATAGAATGACGTTAAGGATTATCCTGGGCATTTGTTGACCAAAGACATGTTTTTCATATTTCTCTATCTCAGATTTTGAAAGATAAAGAACTGTGTCTAATTTAAAGATTATTTGCATCATTTATTTTGTTAAATCCTAAATTCGGCAGACATTATGATATGTTTCTCCTTTTTCTTTTGGCTTTTGAGGACGAGTCTAAGAGGAACGATAACTCTGGGTTAGATTTGATATCGGCTTTTGTTATTGTAAAACATTCACCATGTTCCGTGGTTTGATATCCTTGAGCACGCACTTTCTTTCTGTCGCCCTTGTTCCATTATACATGTATCACAGTTTGGCCCATCTACAAAGAAATTCTTTTTTTTTTGACGATGTTTTCTGCACAATTTCATAAAAGAATGGTTATTCATATTTCATAAATGCTGCCTGCTGTTGCTTTCAACTTTGACTTGTCTTAATTCTTTTTGCAAAACAAGAGACTTGTATACCAGAGACATTGAACGATTTCTTCATGATGGAATCTGTTTCTGATTCGAATTGGGATAAAAAGGAAAAGATAACTCCCCTTTAAAATATTAAGTAAAAATGTATTTGACAAAATGATGAACTACTCCACATGAGCAATTTGTCTTCAAACATCCGTATCGTTATATTAAAGTGAGGTGTTATGGAGTAATTATATTTATTCATAGATCAACATTGTCCATATAGGGTATAATGTCATGCATTTACCTGCATTTAAAGTGTACATATGTTGCATGTTAATATTGTTATCACGTATTTATTGTATATCGAAAGGAGCCGTTTTGAGGCATTGCAATCGCAATCTTCCCAATCTACGTATAAGAAAGCGTGTGTCGGATGATTCAGTTAAAGCAATTGGGACATGTAGATATTTTCATCAAAATTCATGTTGGTTGTTTATTTGTTTTGATTTTATTTCTTTATATTTTGTTATTTGCTTATGTCTTTATAATCCTTTATAATATTTGGATAATAGATGTTTCATATTTCATACATTTTGACAATATGTCAATAGGACAATTTGTCGATCATTTGAATGTTAGAGAAATGTAAGAGAATTTGCCAATCAAAGGCCAACTCTCATTTTGTCATGATGTTTTCATGTCCGCACTTTCTTCCTAAAAGTGTGTTGAATTGCTTGCTTTTTTGACAAAAAGCCGGTAAGGAAATTGAAATTGTGTCCTACTATTGTTTCGCGTTTATAACATTGAATTTTTAATTGTTTTGTACATGCTTCTTATTTCATGATCTGTTTTTATCACAACACATACTAGTCTTAAATACACTACTGCAATTGTTGTACTTCATCAAACCTCTTTTTTGTACAGACTGTAAAACATTGTATATAGATATACGTACTTTTGTTTTGTTTTGTTTTTACAAACCACCTAAAATAAGTTCGAGTGAATACATACAATTTCGAAACTGCACCTATCCAAACACTTATAACCTTTAGATTGGTTGGAAATTGACGCATTGTGAGTTCACCCGATAAAACGTTATTTTTCATAAAGCTTAAAGGCACATAAAAGGAGAGGAGTACAAATAAATTACTGAAAAAATATATGGAGTTATTTTATCATGTTCATAAAAATCATGTGAATTAATTTACGAAGGCATTGAGACCCTATTACATAGACTTCTTTAACATAAGTTATTTTGTGCTTGAAATATAGTTGTCTCCAATTCAATCATGTTTATCAACAACCTGTTTGTTTACATATTCAAAATCACGAATTCTGATTGGTCGGTTCAAACATTTGTGTATCAACTGTCAAGGTCAGGGGTAAAAAATTCACACAATCTGAATTATTAAACTGGTTAATCTGGGTTATTTCTTGTTGGCTGTTACGCTTAAGTTGTGCTGATGGTTTTTCTGGTGATAACTATTTGAACCTGACCAAAAGTTTACCAAATTATATAGTTTGATATAGCATTTATCTCCTTTTATGTGCCTTTAACACATACAATGTGTATGTTGTTTATGATGTTATGTGATGAATAAATGCAGTTTGAGTTGATAAAACGTATCTATATATTTATCATATAAAGACAATATCTCTTTTTGATACAAGACTTTCGTGGGGGGTTTTCTGGACATACATCAGTTATCTATCTATGTCCAGGAAACAACTCACGGAAGAAATGTATGAAAACGAGAACCTGTCCTCCAACAGCCAATCCTTTTTCTATCACAAGATGAAATAGCTAGCACTTTCGCATGGAGTTTTAACTTTGATACTCACCCTTAACGTTGTCGTCTCTGGAAAGAACCATGCCATGTTTCACACACAAATCGCACAATTGTCGCACTATGTTGTACACAAAGTTATTTACACTTTGGTATCGTTTGCTTGTTTACCAATTAACAGATTACACACGGCAAATTTCCTGGGTACCGTTTTTCTTCACATTTTATGCAAAATAAATTGTGTAAGTTCAAAACAACTTTCCCTTCAACAATGTATTTCAGTACTGGGCGAAGCAATATTGCAAAGTAACACATCATTGGAAACGTATCTCCGAGACGCTTCCAATGGCGTGTTAATTTGCAATATTGTTATTCTATTTAAGATACAATCCACTTTATCAGTTTTCACTTGCGCAAGTACTTTCCGTAGGTCGTTAAGTAAAATGGTACCCGGCTCTCCAAGATCGTGGCGATCACGCGGTTACCTGGACTACTTTCTCCGGCGCTATTTTTTCCTAGGGTGATCCGGTCCGGTCCTATGTTAATATTTCGAGGCGACGTCCAATGAACATAAGCGGCCAGTAAATATAGAACATTTCTACTGAGACCCTCGCTCTATGGTGGTTCTTCTTTCAGCAACACTCTCTGGTGTACATAATCCTTAAGAAATTTTTATTGCGAAGGTTTTTGAAGAAGAACTATTTGTGGAACTATTTAGGCAGACGTGGGTTAGTTTCCCGCTAATAATTTCTCGACCAGTTGATTTTGCACATCAGGCTTTCGTCGAATTATGTTGGTAGTTCTCTGTAAATAAAGGTCGGAACCGGAACTATTCGCATTGCACCTAATGGTTTCGGCCCCGTCCGATGTTTACCGAGAACGACAGAGGTAATCCGACGAAATAACGAGTTTCAAAAAGGCGAATTATCGGTATATTACCTTAATACACATTCGAGGCGAGTACTGATTATGTAGCTAGTCAGCAGAAAAGCTGGCGATTGATTTATAAGTTGTAAGAAAATTAGTTTAAATTTATGTGAAGGTCAGGTTTCATTGTCAGAATAGTCTGTTGCTTTTCTAAGTATGAACATATGACCACCTAGTCCATTGCTCGTTCTGCGTACAGGTGGATCTGCGCGGTTAGCTGGGATTTAGAAGGATCGAACATGAGCAAAGTAAATGAGTTGTTAAATGTACAGTGACCGAGCCTGACATCTACGGTGTTTACTGAAGGTTTACTATTTATGCATTTGACGATGAAATATCAGGTCTGGATCAGTCTGTATAAGATATGCAGTCTGATCTGTATCTATATTTCATGCAAAAATATACGTGAGGTTATTTTTTCTGTTTTGTTTGGAATATTGTTAACATTTTTTCATAAAATAGTTACAGATTTTCTCCAAATAAGTTATGTGTTATAATAAGGGAATTGATTGTGTAATACATCGATCAGTAAATACACAGGGTTGTCTACCTCTATTGGTCCACTGTTGCCTGATGCATAATGAACAATAAACTTATTGATAACTTTTTAACAAAATAACTTTTCAATATGGTTGATTGATGTTAATTTTCAGGCAACGATTTATATTTTCTCCAAATATAATAACTAGAAGTGTCCACGGTAACATTGAATTCATGTTCGAAAGAGGGAGACATCGCTCATAATAGGGGTTGTATTTCTTTTTCCTTAAAAATTTAAATAGTCCTTAGTGCACCTTCAAGTTCAGTGGACGGGTAGATCGAGTCAGTGTGCTTGGCCAACAATTTCTTCTTGCGTCATAGTGCTTTCCCCATGACCCTGCCAGAGATTTTTACAGGTTTTTGTTTTTATATTCCTTACAAGGACAAAACTTCATTACGACGACGAGATTGCATGTTACGCTAACTTCTAAACAGAGATAGAGCGTCGGCATCCGGAAACGAGGATCGTGGGTTCGAATCCCGTGAGTAGCGGTTTCCACCTTGCAGCCTTTAATTAACCCTTATTTGGAGCGAGCACAAGTTATGATCCAGGAAGCAGAATTGAGAGTAACTAAACTAAGTTGTAAGATTTGTTAGATGCATTTTCGATGTGAAATGAATAAGTTTGAACTACCTAAAAAACTAGTAAACAAACAAAAATATGAGTTTCTAACAAGTTTTAATGAAACAAATAATGAGATAGCTAATGTCTTTAATGGTTGAACCCCACCCCAGTAATAGTGCGTTGTCCCACACACTTATAAAGGACGATTAAAAACAAATGAAACAAAGAGATGAAAGATAATCTGGTTACCGTCGTTTTTCAGTCCGACATTTCACCCAGCAGCTTGGATCATCTGAGTGAGTCCTACTATCATCAATAAGTACCGATGTAATGTTTAGGCGCAAGCAAGCGCAAGCTAGATAGACACGAGGCTCGAGATGAATAGTTAATCCTTTTTGTCACAATGTGTTAATCCAAAGCAAAAACTTATTTTTTGAGGAATGGTCTGCTGTTCCTTTCAATTTGAACCAATCACAGAGTTCAATATCAGGGAATATGTTAAAAGATACAAACTTACATGTTCAGGCTCGTTTTAAAAGTTTATAGAATACCCATAATCCATCATTTTCGTCGTATAACTTCGGTTATTCTCGGTAAACTTCGGTCGATGTCGGAGCTTTTCGTTTTAATGTCAATAGTTCCGGCCCCGACAGATGTTTACCTTGAACGACAGAAGAGATCAGAAGAAAAAAAATGTATTTCAGAATTTTGGATTATGGGTATTCTACCTTAATGGTTTTCAACGTTTCATTCAGTTGCCAGGGATTGCAAAAACAATGTTCCGTATTTCCCAGATTGTTCAAAAGCCTTAACAGACAAGTTAAGTTTTAATGAAATTTACTGTATAATCTTTACATGGGCCAATTCAAGTCAAGATTTAACATTTATGGACAAGTTGATCAAAATCGGAGTTCGTCATTTCTAGTAGATGTATCACAAATGGTGATGCTATAAAACTAAACCAAAATTGTGTTTAGTGACAATTTAGTAAACACGTAAACTAACAGCACTAACAGAATGATAATGGTATTAGAGGTCAGGTCGAAATTTGACCATATCGTATTTAGAGACCACTAACGATATGACTAAAATGCGTCAGGAAAAAGACAGCAAACAGTTTGATACATGTTTGTGCTGTACGTGTCAAATCGTAAGTGTTGCTACTTGATGCTTTCTGCATCCACAGTGTCTACTACATGCACTTGATCGCTCCTCGACCGACACATTGTAAAACGATGACTTTTCTTTTCAAATCTCTGTAAAGTAATTGTGGTGTCCATGTCAAAATGATTTGTTGGACTCCCTTGATCGCATCCTCGTTGTGTACATTAATAATTCCCCGAATTTCAAACTCCTCTCATTTGTCATTGTTTTGTTGGGGTGGGGGGGGTAACTGCTTTCAGAAAATTTTCCGATGATCCTTTCCAGAGTTGCCGTTCGCTCTGGGTTAAAATATAATTTCAGATATGCAAGTGGATAACTCTATAAAAGGATAGACTTTAAACTGTTCCTCATTGGGTAATGTCACGTTCCATTAACACTGTCATTATCTAAATCACGTGAAGCTATACGTTACTACGAGAATTATCACGGGCATCTTTGCAAGGGAGGTAACTGCTGCGAGGAGTTTGGAACTATTTTGACGAACTAATCCAGTCACTTTTCAAACCTCTTACAGTGATCTCCCCTTGCTACGCTGCATCGACCACAATCTGAACACATCGGGTTTATCCAATGAAAACACCTCTGAAATAATAGGGATGGCGCCATATTGTTTCCCCCGAGAATGACGTCACTTTATTTTTGTTTTTAAAAATAGATCTTAAATGTGAAATCTTAAAAGTCGCTAAATTTGATGGAGGAAACAACTATACATGTCACAACAACAGTTTCGCCATTTGGTATGAGTTACTGATAAAATTGATTTTCTCTGGTAGAGATTCACACTTCCATACACATTGAACTAGTTAACGTGCATGCTTAGAAAATGTGTTAATTGGCGGATGCCGATTTACCCGAAAAATTGTAACCCTACACTTATATCCGAGGTGTATTTCACAGCTCACGGAAATACCCGAGTAGTTCCGATTGCATCGACCACTGCCAACACAAGATTTTTCATCCAGATTTGGATGAAATTCAATGATGCTGTTTTGTTAAGAGATTATCGGATATCTTAGTTAATTTAGTAACAATACCTTGTTGTATTGATTTCTGACCAGTTAAGTTGAAAAAAAAATTGGTTTTGTTTATAAATAAAGCACTAATGGATTACAATTTTTTAGTTTTGCCGCCATCTTGTTATGCTAATTTTGTTTCTAAGTAGATGGTCACGTGACATTTGTGATGGCAGTGATCATACCCATACAGGGAGATCACTGTGAGGAGTTCGGTCACTTTTGCGCGATGTGGAAACCGATGACGTCACTTCCTGTCGACCATTTAGATCACTTCCGGTCTCAAAAAGAAGTCACTTCCGCCTCATCTGCGCACATGCATAGGCATTGAATTTCGTAGATCTTTGTACATACAGCTCTCGGGCTTGGGCTGAAAATAGAAGAATTACACATTTGATTTGTCATAAGAGACCAACGTTCATTTTAAGGGACATGGTTTAACCAAATCGACCCTGTTAAACCAAACACGTGGTATTGCCTTCGTCGATATGTTGGCGAAACGACCTTTTTGATTTAGCGGCTTTCAAATTCAATGTTCATTTGAAGAGCTCTAAAAACTAGTGTTATCATTTTCTCACAAAGACTTGCATGTGATACAACAGAATTAAGTAACAGGGTCGATTCTGAACGAAAATAGCAGCTTTGAAACAATGTACATTCTTTTCAACAAAGTATTTTGACCAAACTATATGGTCGACACTAGTTTTGGGGTGCGAAGATAAAGATATTGAATAAGACGGATACTGACAGATGTGCAAAATCTTTACTTGTTAAGTTTGGTTTTTAGTTATATACTATAGTTAATAGCTTTTGTGTGCAGAGACAAAAAAGATAAAATAGAAAATGGCGGAGGTGAAACATTTACTTGTATAGTTTGGTATTAATATACCACCCTTTTGTAACGAGGTTGTGACCAGAACTATTCGCTGTAAAATGAAAAGTGCCGACCACGACCGATATATACCGAGAACGACCGAAGAAAGAAAGTGTTTCAAAACAGCATATTATGGGTCTTCCATCTTAATCCATAAAGCTACCATACCACCACTGCCGAGATTAAGGGAGAGTGGGGGTAAAGCAAAAAAAAAAGGGAATTGTAAAGACATTCCCGTCTTCAGATGGATACCATACATATTACAACATATTTTGCTACAATATTAGGACCGGTTGTTGACGGATGTGTACACGTGAGGCGTCTGGGAAATCCATCAATGTACCCTGAACGCTCTCTCGTTCGTTCCGCGCAGATGTTCCGCGCAGATGTGGGGGCGCTTTGCTTCACATCCGGGCGTTAAACGTCGTGATTTCGGAACACCCTGCGCAAAGCTGTGCGCAGTGTGAAGTTTTTTTGGCGTTTTACTCATTCGGACATGTAATTTTGTTAACCTTTCTTTTCTGCAGTTTTGATTTATTAAACTTGAATGCATCGAACAGACGACATTAAAAACGTTTGGCAATTAAAGTCAAAGATTATCGACAAATCATTCGGAAGAAAATAGAAATTGCTATTTTTTTCACGAAAATGAAAAGTTCAATTGTACATATTATTTAAGGCAATTTGGTTCAATCCAAATTATGAAACAATAGCATTATTTAGCTATAGGTTTGGGTTTTTTTTCGAAGAAAACAAGTGCATGAAAGAAGGTCATTTTGTCGGTACTCTGTTCCCAAAACATCGGGTCTAGCTCATTCATACTATGATTTAAATGTTTAATCTTTGAAATGGCTTTTCATTATCTAGGAACAAACCTTTATGGCAAAAATAGAGAAGATGCATATTTCTCTGTATATGGAAGTATCACTGCATTTAAAAGGCTATCCGTCATATAAACGGAGTAGTTAAATCATTTGCTAATACAGTCAAACTTGTGTTAAGAGGCCAGCCTAAGGGACAGAGTAAATTGGCTGTTTAAGACAGGTTGGCTATTTAACACAAATTTTATGTACACTATAAATCTAACAATGGGAACTTATGTAGTGGCTGTTTAAGGCAGGTTGGCTGCTTAAAAAGGTGGCTGCTTATCACAAGTTAGACTGTATTTCGCGTCATGACTGCTTAAAATTGAAAGGAATAACAGACGGCAACAATAAAGTACGAAGGAGATACATGTTCTTGGTGATATTTGAGAGAAAGCATTCCTAAACAAGGAGAAATTACTCTTAAGGAAACCATAACCCCTGTGTTAGAGTGTTTTCTAAAAACTTTTAAAAAAGATGCCTATACAGTTTTTGTAAACGGGGTATTGTGGTGTAAAGGGTTATGCTGATGAGTTCCACAGACATCATGTGCGTTTTATGTGCGTGAAAATGAAAGATGGAGGAACATGGAACTATTTCTCGCAGAATTTTAATGCTGCCATTCCGTGTACGGTCGGGGAATGAGGAGTTATTGATACGCGAGCAACGCTGTCTAACAGAGATCTCGTTGGCTGAGCGGATACAATGCTGTCTACAATAAAGTTAACTCTTGTTAAAGGTTTGGTGTTCTGATTTGGTAGGGCTTGGCCTCTCAATCAGAAAGTAATATTCTTTTTTTACATCGTTAAACAATTGAGCGCATCTACAAAGATTAAAGTTTACTTCGATAGAATCCAATGCCGCTACGTTTTGGATATTTCTTTGGCTGGGCAGATACGATGCTGTCTACAATTAATTTAACTCTCGTAAAACGTGTGGTGTCCTGATCTTGAAGGCTTGGCCTCTCAGTCACAACGTATTATTCTTTTTTAAATCGTTAAACAATTGAACGCATCTACAAAATCAAAATTTACTTCATTAGATTGTGTTGTAAAACGTGCGGTGTCCTGATTTTGCAGGGCTTTGGTCTCTCATTCACAGAGTAATACTATTTGTTCGTCGTTATACATTTGACCACATCTACAAAATTAAAGTTTACTTCATTATACTTTAATGCCACTTCGTTTTGGAGATCTCTTTGACCGAGAGGATACAGTGTTATGTACAATTAATAAAACAATCTATCATTCAAGGGTGTGGTAGCATACAAATCACATAAAAGAGAATGTAACAAAAAACATAAAAACATATCAGTGTTCAAACAGCTCTAAATTCAGAAAAATTTGATTTATTCTTTTTTAACTGTATCCTGCATATTTCCCAGAGAAAACCATTTGTTCTGACTATGATTTGTCGCTTTCGTCCAAAAAAGCAATATATCTTTCAAACACCAAACACTTCAAACATAGAGGAAATCGATGTTGTTGTTTTTTTGTGAAACGTTTCGAATTTTAGTCCCGATTTGTTTATTTTTCCACCAAAGCGAGTCTCCCTTAACCATGGAGCGTGAAAGCGGGTCCGGTTTGATGTTAGATAGTTCCGTCGATTGCTTTTGCCGATATGACGCTTATAATGTGAAACACTTGTTGGGAATCGTGCTGTATTTGTTATTGGTTTTCGCGACCAGTCTATGTAACGAATACAAGAAAGCCAAAAGGAAATACAATGGAGGGAACAAATTGATATGTAAGGCAACGAAAGGTGCATGAAAAGATATTTAATCGATAAATCAATTGAGATATATGGGAAAGTATTGAAATTTAACGTAGCATGCGTGATTGAGTAAACTTATAAATGTAAATGAATTAATGAAATCCCGCCCAATGGACCTATTAGACTCCTAGATAAATAACACAATACAGGAGGTCCGGTAAAGGCTGGAAGGGTATGAAACGGCAATTATTCACATATTTTATTTACAAATTAACATGCCACATGACATAAAAAAGAACAAGTTACAACAAGAGAAAGGAACACTTTAAATGTATTGCCTGCGTTATATGTTGCATGCAATTGAGGCATTTTTCTTTGCAAAAACATTATTATGGTTATCAACGGCGGTGTTTTATAATTGCAATGCCATCCTACTTGTAAAAGGCGGATAGTGTATGAAACTGCCATCATAAAAAGGTTTTAACTACAAATGAAAAATGCTACATAAAAGAGAACGCCTTGCAACAGGAGAAACGAACAATTCCTATGTATTGCCCCCGTGTCGTATTGCATGCAATCGAGGAATAATCATTTGCAGAAAAAATAATGGCCATGACATAAATAGTTTTACTGAAAACGAAAATGTCACATTAAATAGAAGAAAACATGTTCCAACAAGCGATGTGTTGCATGTATCGAGGAATTATTCTTGTTATCATCATTAACGGCGGTGTTTTATAATAACAAGACCATCCTGCAGAGGGTCTGATAGAGAGGTGGTCATTAAATCACCACCCGATACGCTCAGGTGTCTGTCAGAAATGTCATTAGAGAGATTAGGTCCTTGATGAAACGGCCCCGTCCCAGCAGGAATTAATTGATTATTGTCTTAGCACTAATTGGACAGATAACAGTGGTGTTGGGGGTCATGCTGACAGGCACGGTGGTCATTTATAACCGTCCGGACAAATCTGATGACCTTATAGAGAATAGGGTATTTCTGTGACGTATTTTGATTGACAAACAGGTGAAGGCGAAATGTAAGGAGTATCAGACATGATGTGTCATTCAAATATTATCTAGAAAATAGGAAATTTCTGTGACGTAGCTTGATTGACGAAAAGTACGAGCCATGATATTTACTTTTAACAACTATTGGGGGCATGCTGACAGGCCCAGTGGTTATTTATAACGTCCTCTGTATGGTCATTCATAGTCTATGATAGTTTAAAAACAGTAGAAGGCGAAACGTATGTAGAAGGGACGTGATTTTTATTTTTAACAACTGTTTGGGTCATGCTGACAGGCCAAATGGCAATTTTTGACGTTCCGGACAACTATGTTTGGTCATTCGAATCTTTATAGAAAATAGGAGATTTCTGTGACGTAATTTGATTGACAAACAGTAGAAAGCGAAAAGTATGTACATGTAGTTTGAGACAAGGTCTTTACTTTTAACAACTGTTGAGGTCATGCTGACAGGATTATTGGTAATTTTTAGCGTTCCGGAACCTATGTGTGGTCATTTGAATCTTTATAGAAAATAAGGGATTTCTGTGACGTATTTCAATTGACAAACGGTAGAAGGCGAAAAGTATGTAGTATGAAACATGATCTTTAATTATACTTTTCACCGTATTAAAGGTTTTAGAGTGTTGAATAAGGAATGACCTCTCTGCAGGGGTTCAAATCCTGCTCGGGCATCAGAGGATTTATACGAAGAGAACCTTAAAGCATCTATCCGCATGGGTTAAAATCAGGTTTGTGCTTGATTTGAAGTTTCAAGCGCGGTAGTCTCCCCACTGACTTACAAAATATAGATGGTTTTACCCACCATAGCGACTATTTAGGCAGTCAAATACGGGATTTTCCTCAAATTATGAAAAGCTGGACTTCGCAACTAAATTGAATAAATTTGACACGATGTAAAACCACAAGTACAGAAGCCATTAAGATAATGTTACTGATTGCGTTTGATTTCCATGAATGAGTGGTAAAACATGTACTCATTGTACTGACTAACGGAGTGCCGATTGTTCTGCAAAGTTTGACTAGCCCTCTCAGGAAGTCGAGTTTGTGATCTTCTTCCATCACTTATGACCTTGACATCGCAAAATAACTGAAATACTTTAGCCGTGAGCTGAAGACCTTATTAGGCAAAACAGAGTTCTACCAAAAAATGACGAAATTGATAATCTAACTAGAGAAAATGATGGAACAAAGGTAAACAATTCTATACCATGTATGTTTGAAGTTGAGCTGTAAATTAAGATCACCACCTATTCCTCCAATTACCTTCACCATGGGTATTAATTGATAATTGTTTTTAGACTAATTGGATTGATAAGAGAGGGACTCGTACCGACAGGTCAGTTGGCATTTAACGGAAACGGAAACGGAAAAGTCAAGGCGAACAGATGTATTGCGAATGGTCCCTATCTTGCTTAAACCAAAGAAAAAAAAGAAAGAAGAAAAAAGATAGAAAGAAGAGGAAAAGAAAGTGAAAATGATAGAGAAAACGAAAGAGAATAAGATAAAATTAAGGTAGAAGAATGAAGATGAAGAATGCGGGAATAATGAGTAGATGAAGAACAATAAGAAGAACAAGACCAAGAACAGAAAGAAGAAAAAAAAGAAGAACAAGAACAAGTTTGATTTCTTAACAAATCAAAATGAAAATTTCATGCGTTCTCTAATTTGGTAGAGAAGATACGAGCTCAATGTTAAAAATAATTAACTGTCGACAATTAACATCAACATATAATTTTATTACAAAATCATATTTTGGATAAAATTATCGGAAGAGCAACATGTCCAACAATGCTTTCTAAAGACGTCCGCAGATGATCCGCCAACCCTAGGAAAGAATCGATTAAGGCCAAAGACGGAGTGTCTGGTGAAATGCAGATAAGTAATCTTAAATAACCACTCGTACAGGTGAAGTATGTAATACAAAAACAAATAACAACC
Organism: Cerastoderma edule; assembly: GCA_947846245.1. NCBI lineage: Eukaryota > Metazoa > Mollusca > Bivalvia > Cardiida > Cardiidae > Cerastoderma > Cerastoderma edule. Next base: position 11,833,662 of record OX401414.1, on the reverse strand, counting down.
ATTCCAGCGTTATAAATAGTGTATTCATTAATATAAGAATTTTCATACGTTTTTATCTTCCAGTCTTACGTCATGTTGTCGACGATTATGGCTTTGTGTGACTAATCCGTATGATTCAGACAACATCATGCGAAAGAAATACAAGAAAAAGCGTTGATCAGTTGGAATACATTGTTGAAATTCTTAATCATACATAAGGGTATTTTGATCCCAAAATGACCAACTATAGCATCGGACGACGACTATCATTTTTTATGAGATATATGGAGTCAAAGTTCTTCAAACTATTGCTTGAAAAGCTATTTAGTCTAAGACTTTCTTACAACAAGAAGGGAGTTATCCAATAAGCTCATACTGGGGCTTTTAACCGATATAATGCTGCGTATTTTTTCTAAAAATATATTTTTGTGTCGCCTGCTTTCCAAAACCATAAACATCTGCTTAATTTTGATGCGGTAAGATACTCAGAGTAGTGAACAGGTTAGATCACATGCCAGCCACCAATTTACTTGATTGACTATTATTGTCATTTCAATTCAATTCAATTCAATTCAATTTTTATTCAGCATAAAATAGCACAAAGCATACTTATAGCCATAACAAAAATAATGCATACATTTTGACACATGCATAGACAGTAACAGATCGGTAAGGATTTTCAAGAGAAGTACAAGATAAAAAGTTGATACAGTTATAGTTTTCCTTTGTAAAAGAGAACAGAGTAGTCAGGACACAGTAGGAGGCTATGTTTTTTAAAAGGAAATAATTCTATCAATTTTGTTGAAAGGAATTTGATTATAAATCATTTTTTCATAGTCGTGACTATCCTGCACTATTCCTTTTATTAATCAATACAATCTAGATCCAAGATAATTGACTGGCTTTCATAGCAGCAGACTTTTTATCATATGGAAACATAACAATTCCAGTGTAAAAATACATACTTACAATCAAGGATTTAACCCATTCCTGTGGGAAGTTTTTAACATATATTCAATGTAAATAGGCATTAACAGACAACATAACGGGTTCTTATTTAAAAAAATAAGAATATTTGTAGAATGAAACGTTGCTCATCACGAGTATATTTTCACGTCACAGTACGTTCAAAAATCCTCTATTATGGAGCCAAAAACATACATAGGAGAAAGATGACAATATATTACCCTGAATTAGGAGGAAAATACTTTTTACACAAACATGTATACTAAATAAAATCACATTCATTTGAAGACACTTCGAATCATTTACGCTCGCAATTTTTATGTAGCAAACAGCTTATAGTAAAATTTTAAAGTAAGGCGCAGAAGTTAGGGAATTATACAATCTTCCTTAAACAATATATTTTATCCTTAGCCATATCGAAAGAAAACCAATAAAAAGGGAAAAAAATAATTAGAAGACATTTCAAAAGAGAAGTCGCTAGCAGAGTGGTTCTATAGCATAAAGCGTAATTGATTGTTCCTTTTGCCGCAATATAGCATCCTAATTGTACTAGAATAAATACGAAACTTCGAACGGATTACAACAAATGCGAAACTAATCACAGCGCCGCTCTAGACGTCCACTGACCTTGCCGAGTCAAAAGGTCAACAGCTGTACACATCGAAACCATCTGCAATCACAAAGCATCAAACATTAAAAAATGCATTAAACGTTCGCGGAATTCTGCACTAAGTTTAGAAACACAACAAAGCCATGACTATGATCGGAGGATGCACGTGCAAGCGCTGCCCGAGGGACACAGACTGTCGGCCATATTTATTATCGTCAAGCGTCTGACTGATTCGGATTTAAATGTCAAGGTCATTCGATAATGGCGTTTAATATGTTCCCTTTCATGTTAATCCTCAACATTAACGACTTAGTCAATAATAGCGTACTTAGATGCATTTTATCTTATAATCTAATATGATGATATGATAAACTGTTCATAATGAACGATTTATACTTTCTAAATGGTTTTGAATATTGGGTCCTATACCGTAACAAAAATGTCATGCTTGCATGATGGTTTTTTCTGACGTCTGTAATAGCTTTTATTTTTGGACCAAACACTTATTCCTATATGGTGAAATGAGAAAAATGGCTTATTAATTCTATTTATTCTTTTTTATTGACATTACGATCGAATAGCGATTATTCGACGTATTCAGAGCCGGGTATATACTTTACTCGTCGACTATATTGCAATTCAGTATAGTATTCTAGAATGGGTTTAGATTGTGTCCGTATTATGTCTGTAGTCGTCGTATTTGGAACATTTCAAATCAGAAATGAAATGCATCTCCTTTTTAATAGATCTTCATTTGACATACCTTGTCAGGTTTTAAATGAAGTATTTTTTGTAATTTCATTTCGTCATTTTTCGAAGCATTTTGCTAAAATTATTGATTCGGTGGTGTTTATGTCACCAGCAGTATTCGAATAAAATGTTTGGAGGCAATTTGATATGTCCATAGTCATCATCATTTTAGAAGACCAAGATTGTCAATGGATAACTTGAAAAGATAGGTTTGTTCTTTGATATTGTTGCCCAAATTATTTCAGTTATTTATTGTATTTCAGATTAGTGCGCCCACTCTAATGATAGCATGTACCATCAAAGCCTGACCTATCTACCCGTTTTCAAAAAACTGCATGGAAAACACCATGATAACTAATCTCATCTTGACCACTGAGTTCTTCCGAGTTCAAACTAAATTTACAAATTTTAGCCTGGAACTTGTATTTTCGGTGACATTGCTGTCCCTAAATTCCAGAATGCAATAGAGGGACACTGTTACAATTTTTGGCATAAGTTATCGAACCCACAATTCTTTTAACAATATGCCTCTTTGCCCCTATGCCAACATGTTGGAACAACAATAATTTCGAGTGTAATTAGTCATTTGATGTGCTTCTTTACTCAGCTAGTATTGCGTAAACATATATGTTTGAATGTGACATTCTTATGAATGAAAATTGGTCAGAACCTACTCAAGTTCTGAAGAAATTGTTTTTGTTTTATTATTTCTCAAGCAATTTCGAGCTGCGTCGAGTCAGCCATATTTCATCATGATATCATCCACTAGTTAGTTTGTGTCGTTGGTAACGTAAAAAAGCGTCATTAATTTAGCCAGTAGCATGGCTCATTTGAAACACATGGGTTACGAGTTTAAAACTCCCTTCCGTCAATGTCCTTCACGGCGTTTAATGAGTTAAGGCAGGCAAAGCATCCTGGTGTAACCATTTTCCACCATTGTTTAACAATCTTGTTGTGGGGTAACATTCAGTCGATTGGAAAAAAATATTATGCAGTACTTTTGAGGAGTTACCAGATACCATGGATAAATGTTAGCACAGCGACCATCTTAGTAAGTCTTGAATACTGCTTTTGTTTAAGAAATGCGTAAAATACATCCAACCAACTGACCGTCCACCAGAGCGATTATAAAGACATTCCTTCTTACAACGTTCGTTTCATCTCAAGCTAACGAATTTCCGAGAATTTACGAGGGACTATTTTGTGCAAAGGGCGGAATGTACGAAATGTTCACGCCTTTTATTTGCCTGATGACGGTTTTATCGAATTGTAAAGGGCAACTGTCGGTCATTTTGGTAATGACTCCCTGAATTAGTCTTTGAATCATTATGATAAATCAGTGAACATGTCAATTGCTTAACCTTTAGTTTAGGATGACAGGCAGATTGCTGGTTGGGATAATGTAAATATAGCAACTGAATATTGTATTAGGTATAAAGTCATTGCGAAACAAAGATCGATGGAAATTTTAAAAAGCGTTTATTTCAGAGCGTCCATTCGCCATGGTAACAACTAAGTATCTATCATTGTGGGTGCTCATTCGACTAGTCTTGTCAAGATGATTTCGATTTTTACTAGCACGTATTGAACCAGACAGACAGAAATTCTTCCTTTAAGTATCTTTGATAGACATATTTTCTGATGGTTAACAAGAGTTATCATGTATAATACATACGATATGATATACTTTCTAACTTCATTAATGTATATATTTGAATGGCACAAATGTGTATTTCAGCAGCCTTTTTGCAGCCCCACCTTTCGGGAGAATAATTATTAATCGCATTTTAAGACATCAAACATAAGCTAACAACTGGCCTCAAAGACAACAAGCTCGTTTAAAGAAGTAAAAAAGAAAAAAAAAATCCGATACCTTATTGCTTTATTCCATTTGATATATATTTAATATTCATTTATATATATTCGATTATCAATTGTACATATTTATTATTTTATTTAAGTACCTACTTATTGATTTTTTTCTTCGTTTCTTTTTTAGTTTTTATTTATTTGTTCATGTATTAATACAATATTAATCTACCAAAGCCATGCATCTCATATTTAATTGAACGCATGTTTGTATTAATCGTCGAAAAAAAAGCGTAAGAACTTTCTAAACAATTAATTTCGAGAATCAGTTAAGAACGGGTTAACTGACTTTTGAAAATATGCGTGTTCGATAAATGATATTGTCTTATGAGTTGTTTTTCTTTTTTCTAATATCATAACTCTGAATTGAATGCAAACATAGACCTACTCGTACGCTTATGGCGAATTTTGAGTTTTGTGAACACAAATAACACTTTAATGAATAATCAAATAGATCTACAAACATTTTTCTTTTTCCATTTACACGTGTACACGAAGAACATGATGCACTTGCTGACCAAGGTTCAAACAATACGAGCGGTCAGTAAGGACAAACCAGTGTCCTTAACTGCCCCCTGGTCAAGCCAGGTTATGTTTTGATTACAAAGTACGCGTATCGTGTTTCGGATATATGATATACAGTAGATAGGCAATTATTAGCCGCGATACATGTTGATCCTGATCGAATGACGTCGTACCCATTTCCTCTCGTACATAAAACATATTTCTCTGGCAAATATGGAAATATCTAAGAAGAAAACAAGCAAGCATTCAAGGTAGCGCCAAATCAGTCAGTCACAAGTTCGTTTAAATTATACCCTTTTTGATTTCATATGTTTCATATGTATTTTGTTGGGGAATCCTTATTAAATAGGATAAATAAATTTTAAGGATAATTTTACTTTTTGAAATTTATTACCTATATGTCATTGAATCGAACAGTTTCTCTTGAATTTGTTTTAGTTGTGTCTTTAAATGAGTTTATGCTCTTGTTTAATGAAAAATGTTAGGTTCTGGTTTGTTTTGTCCTGCACAGTAATCAAATGCTAAAGTAATTAAAAGGCATGCTTATATTGAAATAGTTGGAAAAAACTTTTGAGACGGAACAAGTGTTTTCCTTTCATCGATTTGTTCATCAATATTTTCTTTGTTGATATCTTATCAAAATTGTATTTGATTTGTAAGTATTTCTATCATGATAATGCATATATATGTGTTTATTTTCTTATCTTTGACAGTATTATTATTATTTGGATTATGATCATACCATTAATTTTAATGCTTGAATATAATCTTACGAAACATCACAAACAGTATTATATTTCCTTATTAAAAAGTGGCAGGGTTTTATGGTCCTATGTGGAAGAGCAATTCTACCCTTTTCTAGCAATAATTCAAATCTAATCGCAGGTATTTTTGCATTATATTTCGATTGAATGGTCGACTTCAACAACGTTGAATTCTAGATATTAAATTCTTAGTCATGCACTCAATTTTACCGTCAACTTTCATTTTTCAAAGTAAAAATGAATAAAATATAAATATTTTGATAAAAGAAGTTGATAAAAAAAAAACTATGCGGTTTGATGTTAGACATAAATAAATAAAACATCATGTAGAATCCTCTTCCGTCTGTTCCAGGAAACGATAACAATGATTGACTGTTAATGGTGATATTTGATACAGTAATGAAGTCAATTACTGATATCCCCTGTATTAACTGACAGACCCGCTATACAGCACCATTATTAGCCATGTCCTTACCATTTCCTTCACAAACAAGTTATTTCGAAATACATTCGAATCTCGATTAGTCGAAGTTGATAGAACATGTCTTTCGGATGACACATGTTTCGATTGACAGAATTCGACTGTTTGTTTTAAAAAAAATGATCCAATGATATAATGGCAAGATATTTACAAGTATATATACAAAACACTTTTGAAGGAAAATGACATAGCGTTTACTGTTTTGAGTATGCGATATTAAGTGAGCAAGAACTCTGGCGTTCTTTAAAGTGCCAATAGTTTTTATTGTATTATGGTGCTGTCCTCGGAAAAAAGTAAAAACAAGTGAATAATATATTGAGGAAAACGACGGATTTTGTCTCAATCCTGCTACATACCTGGGATATGCCTAAGTATCACGTGTCAATATCGCATGGGAATATCTTCATACATATTATTGACATCCCATATCTCAAGTTGGACTTTTCACAACAAAAAAAAAACAACAGTTTTTTACTGTTAGATAGACACACGGAATTCTTTACAAAACCAAACGGCAAAAAATGTGTGGTTCAGTCATTGGTAAGCATTTAAACCTTGATAATTGATAATTGGCAGAGCTTGCCTTTATTGTTGTCTAAACAAAGATATTTTAATATTCACAACATAAATGTTCTAATTGTTGAGGACAAATATCATGCATTCTTTTTTAAAAGTCTGAGGAAATTCGTCAGATTATTCTAATATTGGAATTAAACCTTCTCAAGCTTTTTATAATGAGTACATTTATTCCACTACGAGTAATGAATGATACAACTACAAACCCTAGTATTCTATATATTCTACATATCGCAATTACTTGGAAAAATAAAAGACGTGAACCCGTATTGACAGGTTCCTGATATTCTTCAAATGTTTTCACCGATATCTTAAAATACTTCCAACATATAATTGATAATAGTGTTTGGTTTTTTTCAACTTATATCAAATCGTGTACTATGTTATACAAATTTAATGTGGACAGGAGTCCTAATTACCGAAATAGAAACGTATTCTTAGGTAAGAAATAATTTAAAAAACATTTCGGGTAAAGAAGATTTTTTTCTTGTCAATCCCGATTCATTTTCAATTATCGTGTGTAAATGTTTTAAATCGTGAACGATACAAATATGTTCGGTTGTTTAACTGATAACACATGATTGTCAGAATAAACGCTATACTTCTGTTGGTCGTATTAGTTGAATTAGCTCAAAAATAAAATATTTACCTGACAAGACATTGTGATAAAATTGATTTGACAAAAAAACAGAAGATATAATTCTTCCCTTGGTGTCGTTTTGAAACAAATAAGGTCCTGTAATTCTTTTAGCAGTGTTCATTCCTCTCTTTTTTCGATATATATATCCAAAAAGAATTCTTAAAATCGGAAATATTAACGAAGTCGGAAACTGATTTTACCTTGACTCTATTGCACTTGCAGAATACAAATAAACAAGAAAAACATAAGTAAAAGACCAGCATCATATATTTTCCTTTTCTATGGAAAATTGGATTATTGTTGTAATTTTAATCTATATAGTTAACATTCTTGTAATAGATTGCAACTTTTCCGTAGGGAGTCAACACAATGACATGTACTTATGTTATTTTGAATCTGGGATCAGATGCTTTTTCACAAACAAAGTTTCCATTTTCTGCAATTCTATCACCCAGTTCTTCGTAAAGAGACTAGCAGATTTTACAACTGTTTTTAAACTGCTAAATTCAGTTTTCGATTGTGTAATCCTATGTTTTGTTTCTATTTCGAAATCACCTAAAATAATTGATTTAATTCAAGAATCACTGACGAAGGTGGAAGTAAGAAGAATTTGCGCAAATGAGTACACTCAACATGTTCTCTTATAATAGAGGGAAATCGTTTTACTCTTATTAAATTTTATTATATTTTCTTTTAACAAACAAAACAACAACAATGAAGTAATCAAGAAGATGATTTATTAGAATATCAATTTTTCAATAACTAAAAGATCTATGGAGATTAGTACACAGTGGAATCCACTGCGTATAAATGGCCTACATTGAGTCCGACACTTTATGATTTATTCCTTGTTGTGTAGTTTGTTATTTAAATCATCATTTGACATGTAATTCCGTAAAAATAAATGTAAGAACATTCTTGACGAAAAGTACAATATTCGAATCAAGGAAATATTGATATACGATATACTTTTCTTTTTAAAAAATTTTTCAGTTTGATTTTTGTATGATTTTATATTCATTTACTTTCTTTTTTTATTCTTTTCTGTCAATACTTCACCTAGAACAAAATGCTCTTGTTAAAACGTTTAACACAAAGAGAAGGCAAAAACAATGCATACAAAACAAAATATAAACCTCTCTGATTTCTGATTTATCAATTTCTACGACGCCATTATATTCATATACATGTATATATATATATTATAGTTAGAAGGCTGCTCTTTGCATATAGACTATTTACCTTTTGGTTAAATGACTTACAGGCCTATAAGACTGGGTGTTATCATGACTATTCTTTTGTTATAACTGTATATTGCTTATGCACATTTCACTATAATAAACAATTGATGACTTAAGGTTTTAACTAGTAACCCTAGTCAACGTATGATTTTACTTGACAATAAATACAAATGTATCTCCTTAAATTCATTTTAGAACAATTCGAAATATATTTTTGAGCAGCTTTTAATAAAAAACACTGGGTTATATCTCTGAATATTTCTCTTATCTTTATTGGACATTTGTGTTTATGTTAGGAATGTTTGCTTAAGCAAAAGTTTTATTTTATCATCCCAAAACATATTTGTTTTTAAGAGGACCAGTTTGTCATATAGCCCAGAAAGTACAGGTTCGGATAAGGAAAAATAAACGTAAGAATTAATTTGGAAATGGTTTAAGGTCTTTTCGGACGTTAAAAAGCAAGTAGTAATTAATCAGATTGGAACTTTTATTTTTTATTTTTACACCACAATGATTCCATCTTCCTCTTTCTTTTATGTATGATTTTTAAATCCATTCAACTCGAAGACTTATCTTTATTGTACAAATATATACTCACATATTTTGGTTATAAGCGTTATGCATATTAATAAAGAATTAGCAATTGTGTTTCCAAGGATAACTCATTTTGGTACCAGGGGCCCGTTTTACTAAACAGTTTACGCTTAAGGTTTGCGTAAGTCTAAAACAACAAGTCCTTTTATTTCAATATTTGGCAAAGCAATATTGCAAAGTAACACATCATTGGAATCGTCTCTCCGAGACGCTTCCAATGACGTGTCACATTGCAATATTGTACTTTCATTGAAGATATTATCCATGTTAATCAATTATGACTTACGCAAACATTTTCCGTAAGTTGTTTAGTAAAACGGGCCCCAGGTTCTTAGAAAGAGCTGTACTTAGGAAAAGACTTGGCCACATCTTGTTTGTTGTCTAAATTGAAAAAAAGTTTTCAGGCGATAAACGGAATTCAGGCGGAATTCCACTTGCTGGAAGAAAAATGTGTTACAACCTAACATCCTTTGGTGGTGTGAAACCATAAGATAACTGGACAAAAAGAAAAGAAATCATGTCCATTTTCATCACATACCATCTGTAGGGATATTTTCCATGTTGTATATATATTCGAAACATTTACCACACATCGAGTCGAGTAATTGATTTTTATAGGCATACTTATTGCGATTGTGACAATGGTACATTCGTACAATGAACGTACATATTTACGAGTTCACGTGAACCAATGAATAAATTGATTAAAGAAATTGAAAATGTCATTTTAATCCGATCAATGCATATCATAAAAAGCTTCTCATTCAAACTCATTGTATGTTTATATCACATTAAAATTAATACCACTTATGTTCATTTAAAAAGAAAAGCAACAATATGAATTTCTAAGCATATGGAATTGATGAAATAATCTAGGAGAATGTGTATTTCAAATTGGCATCATTTAAAGCATTAAATAGGGGCAAATATATTTAGGTCCTGGGCAAATACCAAGCATTTCTCAGCTTCGTTTTACTGTATTTCGAACGTTTAGAAAAATGGGGAACCAACAGATAAAGTGTATTTCGAACGTTTAGAAAAATGGGGAACCAACAGATATAGATTAGTCTATTTGACTATTGGGGGCCTCAGTCAAATGCGCGAAACACTCACCAGCTTTTTAGGCTTTTTTGTATGAGAGGCATGTCGGAATTTAAAAGAGCAATTTTTTGGGAAATGATTATTCGGGTCGCATTACATTCCCGGTTTCGTTTGGCAATTTTTCAAACAATTCAAATGCTGGAGGAGAAAATACAGATTGAATAATACAGGCCATGGTTGTTGAGTTGGTATTTTAAATCAGACGATTGATTAACACATAATGTGTTCCGTTTAGAAATATTCCCAATAGCAAAATGGTTTCGAACATTGGTGAAATACCAGAGTAGCGTTTTGCTAAATATTTTATTCTAGGAATTTGCGTACGTTCAAAACAACATTACCTCTTATTTTAATATTGAGATAAGCAATATTACAAAGTAACACATCAATGAATCGTCTCTCTAAGCCGCTTTCAGTGATGTGTTACAATATAATGTTGTTCTTTTATTCATAATAAAAAATCAATTTTTATTAAGTTTGACATACGCAAATCTTTTCCCTAAGTCGTTTAGTTTGTTTGTTTGTTTGTTTGTTTGTTTGTTTGTTTGTTTGTTTGTTTGTTTGTTTGTTTGTTTGTATGGTGTTCAACATTTGTTTTCAGTTATGTAGCTGCTTTCCTGGATCCACCAGTACTAGGCTAGGTCTCTGAAGTGACTTGCCGATGGTCAATCCAACGAAACCAGAGGTGTCGATGGGGCTCGAAATCGAGACCCCGAGTACCAAGACCCCAACTATAACCAATGGACTACGCAGGACCCAAGTCATTTCGTACAACAGAACCCAGAAACTTACTCTAGTTTAGTTTAATTATTTTTATTGCATTCTGCATGAGCTACAAGACATATTTACAACAACATGTAAACATGTACATATATTTAAAAAAAAACGTGAAAAGGCAAAAATAACTGCAATTGGATTGGGACACGAGTTATAACAACATAAGCGATTGACCCTCTCCTATCCTCAGTAAGAACTTACCGGTTTCGTCCGACTGTTGCTCAAACAGAACGTACAAACAGCCTTCGGCATACAATCCATGCCACCGCGAATCATCGCCTGATGCTTAATGCACGGCTGGTCCATGCAGTCCCCGCCCACCATGAGTACCGTGTTCAAGTGGGCGATGTAGCTCGTCGCCAGTCTTAGCACTTCAATTTTCGACAACTTCCGGTCCGCTGGCTCCGTGGGAATGAGAGTCCGTAACGTGATGAACGCCGTGTTGACGCTCTGCGTCCGATCGCGTTCTCGCGCGTTCGCGACGTTGCGAGGTTTTCCGTTGCTATCGAACATGTCGTTGTCAGAGACGCCACCGACGCCACCAATTCCGCCTCCCATACCGCTCATTCCGCCGTCGAGGCCACCATTATTGACGCCAATACCGACGTTACCGGCATTGACGTTGTTGTTGCCGCCGCCGACGCCATATTGTTCCGTGGAATTTTTGTGTTTTTTGTTACGCTGTCCGTTAAAGGAATCGTTTGAACACCCGCTGTCCGTATCCGATCCGTGGGCTTCATCGTCTCCTTTTCGCCGCTTTCCTTCCTTTTTCATAATTAATCGGAATTGTTGACGCGTATTGTATTGCTAATTTTGTATTTTTATCACAGCTACAACTTATTGTCCACTTCACTTACAACTAACTGTTTCTACACTTATACGAACGACATATCCATTTATTGATATCCTTCCCTTCCTTGTTTTACATCGCTACTTTGTGTTGCACTTAGCGAGTGCTAAAATACAGACAAAACGAGTAGATATATCACTTCCGGTGGTAGAAAATATGATATTAATATTCCTCACGCGGGTTCAAAGTTCACAAGGGATGTCGCGGAAATTTACCGATCGTTTTATTCGTATCCATCTAATTCAAGTTAAAGAGATCCCCCGATGATTGCCGATTATCATTCCATATAGACCAAACGGTCAACTGTAACAAGTAGGGAGACGATAAATTAGAGGTGAATCGGTAATTAATTAATTCGGCGGAGAGTTTCGCACCCGCCTTGCCGCCGCAACCAGACATCTTGATTGTCAACCAATCAGAGAGCGGCAGTGTTAAGGGGGTGGGGCTTGGTTCCATCAATCATTCATCATCAAAGCTGCTGCTGTCATGGAAACTCGTTCGCTCTGACAGCGTTTCTGTTAATGTAATCACAGTGCTGGAATTCAGGAAAGGGGTTGTGGGACGTTTTCCGAAGAATAATAAAACATGATTGTGACATATTTGAGTCTTGCCAGAAAGCGAATAGACAACAACCGAACTATATGGGAAATAATATTTGGAAAAAATCAAAATGGCAAAAAATTGTTACAGAATTATATGAACAACATGTATAACAAGCCTCATAACCAAAGTATGGTCTCCCTTCCTTTAATGTGTTATTGTATAAAAAGGGCCTGTCAGCGGAAATACTACAAGAGCAGACACCATGTATGGTAATGTATTTTATCTAATCGAATATTCAAACAGAAAAAGATAAAAATAGAAAATACAAAAGAATACCAAGGGAAAGAATGGCATGCGATATCTCAACGTCGATTCAATTGAAAAATCTTCTACGGCATCATAAAAACATTAATTTTGCTTTTTAGGCATGTGCTTTACGATACTAAGTCCCTTATTTGCAAGGTACATATGTTTTAGACTTGATCAACCTTTTTCTTTCTTATTGTTAATGTATTTCGACGATAAAACCAGAGACATAGATAACATGTTATCTATGTCTCTGATAAAACCTAAAAGGTATGCTGAGTATTATCCGTTTTGTACCTTATTAAATACATTTATGTATGAAAAAGAATAAAAGAATTATCGTATGCGCGTTTCATTATTGAATATTAGAAATGACACAACATAGATAAAACTTATATTTGTAATAGGCTGGCGACAAGGTACATTCGGGGAAGAAACGTTGGAATATAAGAATTCAACAATCTTATTTTTAGCAAAGGGGTCTATATGTATACTTGGGTGTAACAACCGGAATTGCAATAAAAAGCAGTTTCGCAATAATCATTGCCAAACTGGTTTTTATTTCAATTCCTGTCGGCATGTTCAACCAGTTTTGCAATAACCGGAATTGCAATAAAATTTTGAAGTTTGGCCTTAAACTTATGTATCATTCAAATATGGTCTAGGGGTGATTTGTTGCTGTTTCAGGGTCATCCGGACAAAATTCGATACATCCATCGACGCCAGGGTAATATTAAAGTTTTGTTAAATTTGATAAGATTCCCAATAAAAAATGATCAAGATTATTGCCAAACTGGTTTCATTGCAATTCTAGTTAGAATGTTCAACCAGTTTCGCAATAACCGGAATTGCAATAAAATTTTAAAATTGGCCTTATGCTAATGTTTGATTTAAATATCATATAGAGATGATTTGTTGCTATTTCCGGTTCACCCGGACAAAATTGCGATGCATCTGTCGACACCAGAATAATATATAAGTTTCGAATTTCCAATAAGCATGATCAAAATTATTGCCAAACTGGATTTTATTGCAATTCTGGTTATTTCAAAACTGGTTGAACATGCCAACTGGAATTGCAACAAAATCCAGTTTGGCAAAAATAATGACTATTTCCTATTGAAAATCCGATCAAATATGACCAAACTTTGATATCATCCTGTTGTCGACGGATGTATTGAATTTGTGCGGACCACCCGGAAACATCAGCACATCGTCTCTAGATGTTCTAGTTCGAGTTCCATTGGACCTACTAACTAAATTAGATGCTTATGTTCCTTACAATCGTGTCAGAATATTTGCAAATAATTATTATTTTCAAATCTGTTTGCACTGTACGTATAGTACACACCAAGTTGATCAAATTCTCGTTAAGTCTTTTCTGTCTATTATTATCAGATACGAGTATATTGGATGAGCAATTTCTTAAATTGTTTCAAATGGTGTATTTAAATATCGTCAGCTGTTGGTGTGTTATTTCGACTGTGTTCGGACTGGCAGGATAATTGCTTTAATAGTTTTGACATTTCCGTCACACAATGAATTACTCACTCTCAGTTTGCCAAAAAGTAGAAAATGCTTGGTCACTCACTAAACCTATTGAAATCAGCTCATGTTCAACAGAAAAAAATAAACTGTTGAAGAGAAAGGATTATGCCATGATGAAAACAAACCAAAACCAGACAAACAAACAAATAAACAAACACTTCATGAATAAATGAAATGTCACCGTTTCTTTCAATGTAAACTGCTACTGACTTATCATTTCACATTGGAATAAGATAGTATCTCAGAATTTTAGTAAGATTTGAAATATCACAATTTCTAATATATGCTGTTTCTGACAAACCACATCTGACATTGATATCAGAAACTCTCCAACGTTTCGAGTAGGATATCTCCTTGGACGATTCAAAGTGGACACTCGATACTCTTCGGCAAATTTCGGCAGTTTGAACTGTTAACAAGTTTCAAATAGTTTATTGACATATAAACTGAACAGAGTTTGTTGTCAAACATGAATGCAACATATAAATGCATAGAAATGCATAAAAATGCATAAACATGACAGTACAAACATAAAAATGAGAAAAATGTGATTTTGTGATGGAAATGAATCACAGAATACAATAGAAAGATGAAAGTAAATGTAAAACTAAATGCCAGAATACTTGGTAGTTATGAATTATTGGTTACTTACAATATGATTATTGCGTCTGCTATTAGCTTTATCTATGAATTTACTAATGTTTAAAATTGTTTTCTTAGAATTTGATTCCATTAAGCATTTGATTTTCTGAATATTTGGCCAAGTATAAAAATATTTTGGCAAATACAATCTTCTGATATCTCTATAAAAAGGACATACGAGTAGAAAGTGGAATTCGTTTTCAATTACATTCAAATTACATACTAGGCATTTCCTATCATCTCTGGCAATGTTTCTGTGCCTGCCTACTTCAATTTGAAGAGAATGTGCTGAACATCTAAATCTTGTCAGAGTTATTCTGCTTTTTATATTGGTAATGGTTGCAAAATACATTTCCATTTCAAATGATTTTTTGAATAGCCTATAACTTTCCAATTTGTTAAATGCATTTAAATCAGCGAACCAGCTCTATATAGATATCAGAAATGCGCTCGGTTATGCTTGTTAATGGTATTTGTGAAACATCAGTTACATTTGACGTCACAGAGGACTTGCGATTGTAATGTTGACGGTGCAGGCCAATCTTTGAACGTCCTTTACGCAATACAACATGATGAATACATGCCTTTGCTACAGGAAGTTAATACGCTAATACGCATGTTTGCGGCGTTTTGTTTTGAAATGTCAGAACTCATTACAAAGAACTTGACAGTGTGAACACTAGTCAGAAAGAAACAATCTTCTAGATTTTATGTAACTGTTGCAGACGAACTTTGCCACTGTATCTATTTAAGGAAAGGGGCACATTTGATTATGAGAGCATTGCCTTTGTCTGTCTAATATTTGTCAATGCGTAGTTATAACCACTTTTGAGGGGTATATCCCATCCAAATCTCGATTTGAAATGCCATCTACATTCCGTTTGAATATTGAGAATATTTTCTTGATAATACTGGATATTACACAACCACTGAGGTAATAGACAACAACACTTATTGTGAGCATATTTCTCCCTTTGTCCCATTGGCTTCTAAAGACGTCTGCATTCTATTTCAATTTTCAGCGGGAAAATGAGTGACGTGTGGTGAAATGTTAATGGGAACCAGATTGTTGAATGTAAGTAACCAAATGTAATGTATACTGACGGGTTGATTGTTCTTTAAACACATATGCCGCTCTCACCATGTCGGAATATGTGACTGGTCCAAATTGAAAGCAACATTAGACGAGTCATGGTATTTCTTGTATGCTATTTGTTTGTGAAATGCCATTTGTTATTGTGCTGATGTCTTCTTTAAGCTGTTTGTTATTGTTCTATTGACAGTGATTTCCTGCTGCTTATGGTTGTACAGTTTACTGATTTGGAGCCACTGTTTGTTAATATGTTGACGACTGTTGTTGAACTGCCGTTAATTGTTAAGGTACTGTTAAAATGTTGCTATTGATTAGTGTGACGTGGGTTGTTTTGGAGCCGCCGTTTGATATTGTAATCCTGACTGCGTTGGGGCTGTAGTTTGTTAGGGTACCGATTATTGCTGTTGGTTCAAAAGCTCTTGACTGTATAAATGTTGCTGTTAATCATTGTGTTGCGAACCTTTTTGGGCTGCCATTGGTTCGGTTATAGTGATATGGATCTTTTCCTTGCTTTCTATAATGTGCTGTTGACCTTTTTGTTATTGCTGTTTGGTTGGCTACTTTGGGGCTCCTTGTCGTAGTTGTCCGTTGCACGCTATTACTCTACAGATAATGTATGCCGAAGTCGTTCTTCCTACTCTTTTTAACAGTGTCTGTGTTTTTACTGCTATGGTACCTTTGCCAAGTAGGCCACATGTTCTGTAAGCACAACACTGTGTCAACACACTTACCTTATCTCAGTTCATTGGGAAACCGCCGTTTAGATAATGACAGCCAGGCGAGCGAATTCAAGTAACCCAATGTAATAGATACTGACAACTGATTGTTGTTTAAAGGTCATATTTCCCGATAAACAAAATTTTCTTTAATTATGGTTTTTGAATTAGGTTATCGTTTCGTTATGACGGAGGTAATGATTTTTTTTTCTCATATAGAAGCGAAAAATGTTGTTTTTGACTACTTTTATTCACCTTTATCGATTTTTGTGAATGACTTATCTCCCTTGTTGTGACGTCATTTGTGCTTCAAAGTCATATGAACTAACAGTAAGAAGAATCTAGTTCTCAGTAACGACGGTGTTTTTGCACAAATTTCGGACATTTTAAGTGTTGAATTGTGTTTGGGAAACATAAATTGGATATTGAATATGGTATTTTGACAGGTCTTCTGGTGTTATTCTGCTTTTGGTCGCAGGGATGCGAGTTTCTCCCGTTTTCCGACGAACATAAAAGCTGCAAAAAGTTTCGATAAGTTAACTGGACCGTGTTTACTTTACAAATAAGCAAATGATATATTCCCCAACAGTAGGCCGTGTTACTTTCACTTCGAAGACGGCAAGTTTACGCATTGTTAGGCGTTTCCAGAAAAATGGTTTTAATGATCTTTAAATGATCGGACTCAATTCAAAGTAATTTATACAGGTGAAGACGCTTCAAATTCATTCTACTTATTGAGTAACCGTTATATTTTCCTTATTTGAAACACACCAACAATATTCACTTTACCTTGATGTATTGGTTTCAAGACTGTCAATTTAAACCAGACAAAGCTAATCTCACTTTCAAACACCAATCAAGCGATAAAGCATACAATCATGCATCTTATTTGCAAAACTTGTTTTATGTTTGAACATAATCGTAGAAACGTTGCCATTGTACATAAATGAGACAAAATGAAAAATGTACGTTGATTGCTATGATAACAAACCGCATAAAACAAGCAAGTTTCTTTTATCTGCCGTTGTCTTTGAATGCAAATTCAAAATGATGAATATTTGATATCCGCAAACGGTCTCTGAACTCATCAACGCAAATGATAATGGGTTCGATCTTAACTTAAGCGTCTGCTTTTCGGAATTATCTAAATCACACATCTTATTTTTTTGCCATTGGTATTATTGGTTTAAATGATGTATGTCACACTGAAATGCAGGTGTTCAAACATGATTATTACAAATTTATATTGATAATTTAGTAATAAGATCACTAAATATATAATTTACACATTTGAACATAATCTCTTTGTTTACAATTTAATTCATTATTGTCAGTTTATCTCACATACAAAGGGTCAATCAACAGACATCGGACATTACAAGGATTAAGGGTCGTGATGCAAATTAACACCAATCTGCCACATTTGCACAGTATGTTTCAAGTCTCAAGTCCTTTATTGTTTAGGCGAAAGATAGCCTCTGGCGTTAATCTCTTAAATATCTCTGTTGTTAATTAACAGGTCTGACACGTATTGCTATTCCAGACATGAAATAACAAGCGGGAAATCTCACACTTTCAATGCGCGGCAATTAAATTTATCTTAAAAATCCATTGTTAAGATATAACCAATTAAGACCAAACTCTCACAGGATGTTTGGATTGATAAGGTGTCAGGACATATTTATCTCTCAATGTGACTTACGTGTGATACTTTGTCGTTATGATATTCAAAGAAGTGAACGTGTTGTCTTTTCTATTAGAATAGTTTGACACTTCAATAAGTATATGATAATCAGTATTCACCAAAATGGTATTAACTCTATGTTTTCAACAAAAAAACGTTTTTAACATCAATTTCAAGTTTTGTCAAATTGATATTTAAATTTCAAAATCATAAAAATAAATTCAAATATGTTTATTTAAGGTTGTTAGTAAAATAAACTATGACGATTTTTTTGTTTTAGCTGTTAATTATTAAACCTGTCCGAAAATTAAATGCTCAATATGTCAAGGCTACTTACACGAGAGAAAACGAACATAAATGTAAAGTGAATATGAAGAACAATTCTTAAGTTCTTAACAGTTGATCTAGAAAGACGACATCGAAATCAATTTCGAAATCATAGACCGCTTACTGGGGGTGGAGTTACTGGAAAGTTGCCGGATGATTTTAACAAATACTCTTGAATGTGCCAGTGTTTAGTTTTGAAATTTGGATGTGTGGTGAAAATGTGAGTTAAAGGATAACCTTTGTATCACAAGTAAGATGATGTGTAGTGAAAATGTGAGTTAAAGGATAACCTTCGTATCACAAGTAAGTTGGGTTATAATACGGTTTGTTTGTTCGCAATTTATGATCTTCTCCCGTTTCATTTCATGTATTGATAAGACAATGCAGGGTGAATTTGACAGTTAATAGTTATACGATGTACGGTGTTAAGACAATTCGTTTATTCAGACCTGTGTCTTTGTTTACTAATCAATTAAAACCTTAATGCTAATACACGATCATTGACGAAAAAGTACTCTTGGTTTTTTTTCAACAAATATTAATAAAAATAGCTGTTTCAACAAATATCGTCAAAATTTCAAGCCGATTCTTACATATGAAAACATTTACAAATCCTTTCAAATTTACGCGTTACGTCACTTACTTTTTTTTTTTCAAAAGAATATTCTTATAATAGGAAACATATTCAATTAAGAAAATGCACTGTCAATCCAAACATTGACTTAAGGATTGCTATTTCGAGGAAAATCGTCCCAATTTCAAGCCGTTCCTTTCATATGAACGCATTGACATATCCTTGTAAATTCACGCGTTAAGTCACTAATTTATTTTTTCAAATGGATCTTCTTATAATATGAAAACTATCCAGTATAGAAAATTCACTGTCAATCCAAACAATGACTTAAGAATCATTTAATTCAAGGAAAATCGTCCAAATCTCAAGCAATTCCTTTCATATGAACAGGTTTACGCAATGACAAATCCATGCAAATTCACGGGTTAAATTATTAATTTATCTTTTTTCAAATTGATATTCTTATAAAATGAATCATATTCAATAAAGAAAATGCGCTGTCAATCCAAACTATGACTTTAGGATCGTTTATTTGAAGAAAAACACCAATTCTAACCAGCGATCGCTCTTCACGCCCTTTACATGGCGCATTCAGTGGATCACGAGTGACGTCACAGCAAAGGGAAGTAAGTCATACGAACTTTTATTAATCGGTGCGCTATGACGGTGATTTATGACGTAATGCGTTATGCTAAAATGTTGCAAATAATTTCAATGTGATTCTTTTACTTCATATTTTAATTTTATGAAATAAACCCAACCTGTACATATGACCTTTAAGCTTTTCCTTTATTCATACGGATTTTGTAAGTTTGATGCTATTTGAGAAAATAACATTGGAAAAACAGAAATTCAGAAAGGGATTTACAGAGATAAAGTCCTAAACGTTTGTCTCATAAAACTATCGACAATCGCAATAGAGCAGGGGGGATTCCCAATATCGAAATTTGTCTGTCGTATTTGTTCCCAGTTAAAAGTAACCACCGAATGAATCGTTTTGGGGTAATATATAGAAAAGACATCTACATTTTTCCTTAAATTTTATTGAAATCAATCGACATCATAATTCGATTCGAAATCTATACTCTGAAGAATTCCCGATGACAAATCCACTTTCACAAGTTGAAAGTCAAATGCAAGACTATAGTTAGTCATTCACAAAAGTTGAATGACTCAGTAAATACTTGCATCGAAACCTTTGAACGTCACGTTAAGTCAAACAAGTTCTTTGGAGAAGTCTATATAGAAACTAAGCGTTTATTAATGACTTTCAGATTGTCTGATATAAGTAACGAAACGTAACTTATACAGACGGAAGGAAAGTAAGGAAATGTAACATACACTGACAGAAAGAATTTTTTATTTGACGAATAAACCCTTTTCACAAGAAAATGAAGTGATATAGATAAGACAAGGGCTTTCAAACATGGTACATATATAACGTGTTTAAGGAGTACATCTTAATCTGTAGTAAAGCTGCAATTTGACCATAAGGCGAATAATTTGTGTTTTTATAGACTTTTCAGAGGGTGAAACATTTTCTTAAGTCTTTGAGCTCCTGATGTTAAAAAAGCGTATAAATAATCATCTGAAAATGAACCATACTGCTTGTTCTTCTGCTTGCCTGCAAAGTTTATGCATTTAGCCAATGTATTTAACATACATTGTGAATTTGATGACATAAAATAACAAATATTAATGATGATGGCGATGTGTAGTAATACATTTTGTGTATTTTTCTTTTTCAATCAGACAGCTTTGAGCATGACCATGTGTAGGGAGAGCTTTTTATATACACCCGCTTTCAATTAAACAGCTTTGAGCATATGAGTACGGTATGATACTCCTTATATATTAAGCCAAAAGTACAACGTGGTCAAATTTGTCAGTTTCTAGTTATATTTATACTAAAAAAGAAATAATGAACGCCTTTACTTTACTTTAACCCATTTGGATGGTCCGCTGTAGAAAGGAAAAGGAGAAAGCGTTTTGTTTATACAGGATTCCTGATCTCGACAAGCATTCGCGGGATAGAGACAGTCCCAAAACATTGGGCATGTTTATATACAACATGAGGGTGCTACAAAGCTGTCAGCCATTTTGTATCCGTCGGTAATAAATTAACTAACAGTTGCCGTCTCATTTGTTTTCCTGGCTTCTCCCTTGATACCAACAAAGAATTCATTCCCTTCTCATAGTGTGCACGTACAGTGGTGTGTGTATAGAAATAGATAAAGGAAAATAGACAACTTTTGTTTCATTAAGCAATTCGTCGTTTGTAGCCTCTCCCTTAATACCAAAAAGAAATTCCTTCCCACAGATAAAGTGTATTTATAGTGGGGTGTGTATAGTAAAAGAGGGTAAATGAGCATTTCTTGTATTCATGAAGCATTTTTGGTCGTATTTAGCCACGGGAACTTCTTTAACAGTGGTACATAGGTAGTAGGCCGAAACCTCTGAACCCACGAGAATCGTTGGTTCGAATCCTGTGAGAAGCGGGTTCACTCTGCGACATTTCCTTGATCCAAATTCGGTACGAGAATCATTTATGTATCCAGGACGTAGACTCTAAAGTAATTTGTTTATAAAAGTGGCAGGGACTTGCATCATGATCGATTTATAATAACAAGGCTTACCCTTTATGAGTTCTCTTTCATTTAACAATCGAAATCAGTAAAACGCCTGGGTGTTGTAAGGTATCACTTTGTCACAAAGGTAAATCTTTAAATCAAATACGCTTTTACGCTTTATTACACTTGTCTACGGATAACAGCCGTCCCTACGATAAGAGATCTTAACTTCTTCCCTTTAAGTGAGAACTTGTGATTTGATTAACTTAAAAGTAATAGCAGTCAGTCGGAAAAAAGGCAAAACCATACATACACACACAAATCCTATAAGACATTGGGTAGAATGTTCATATCGTTTTATTAGGATTTGTTTCTTGTAGAAATAGACACCAATGTAACACAGTGCCTTAAAGTGACGTACATGGAATAAAAAAGGGATAATTTTTCCCAGATGCATATTTGTATAAGTGTTTTAAATCACAGGTAGAGGACGAACTATGAAATCATTGCGAGAAAAGCAGAATCTGCAAACAAAAATAATTTCTCCTTCTGTCCTACACTTTTTTTAACCAGTATAATAAAGAGAATATAATTTGTTTTGATTTTTATGTTGTCGTTTATCGCTGTTTAAACTGCTCGTTCTCACAAATGTAAGGAAATTTGCACATTAAATTGTATTTCTTTAAAAGTGTATGGCAGCAGTTCTGTTATACGAGGTCTCTTGAGAAATGGCCAGTCATTTTAAGTTCTAAAGCCATCGTCTAATGATGCAATATTCTAACACAGAGATATATACATGTAAATATATGAAATAGAAAGCTAAAGTCATGATTCGGAAAAAGGGTTTCCGAAAAGAACTCGAAAAGCGTCTTATCGCGATTCTGTAAATGTACGAACGCCAACTTCAAAGACAAGGCGATCTTGTCTCGTTGAGTTATTGGTGTACAGCCGCTTCATTCTCGAGAATAGGTCGCTCTTTTTTTGTTCAGTCTTTTTATAGGATTCCTTTTTTCTACCACTTTAGATGTGTATCATTTACATATATGAAAAGCCAAAACTTGTATTCACGATTAATTTAAATATTTTGAACTTTGGTTTTGAAATAAAGAATTACATGGAATGAAGAGTAATACTGTTTAAACAGTGACAACATCTATTGGATTTTTTTTCCACCAAATGATATTCTTGAAATGGATCGGACCTATGACCTATATTTCATGCACGTATGTTCAATGAAAAAATCAATAATTCTTTGTCAGTCCTGGCTCATAAATGGCTAAAAATTAAACCTTCTGTTGCAATGGCAGCCGTGTCACAGAAATCAAGAAATATTCCGTCAAACATAGTTTGGTCATACGTGCTATACATCTGGCTAAAGCTTTGGCAATTCTGTCACCATGGAAAGATCACCATCTGTTTATTTCGTAGAAATACCGTTATTTAAGACTTAAAAGTTAAGTTAGAACAGACGTAAGCAATTCAGAAAGCTTCAGTAGGAGCTTATAAATGACATTCATCCAGGACAAAGCGAGCCTCAGTCCAGATAACGATTCATGCACTGGATAAGAGTGGTCGCTTAAATCAACAATGCATACAATAGTTGAGCAGTTGTCTTTATTCTGGCAAAAAAGTTAAGTAGAAAAGAGTGTTTTGTCTTCTTTTCATCGCCTCAAACGATGATAATCAACTACGGTATAATGTTAATGCAAAAGTAGCGTTGTAGGGTATTTATATATAATAAACGATGGCTTCAATCAAATCGAATGCGGCACTACATACAACCATAGTGACTTTCTTATAAGATAATCCACAAAGTGTAAGGCTCCGAAATCAAGCCCCAGTCAGTCCGTTTTTTTTTCTCTTGACCATTAGTTCACTGACGCCTCATATTTGTACCCACAAGAGCTGCTGCATCCGAAATTAATCGTGATTCCTTACCTAAACACTTTTTATTTTTTGTGGTGGTACTACGTGGCGTTTATTTTAACAAAAACATAGGTATGTGTCTTTACAAACTTGAAAACCCAAAACCTTAACATATTGTTTACAATGGATTCTCAAGGCGTTTGCACCAGATTCGATAAACTGATATACTTTCGAATAGGGGGGTTAAGAGCACGAAAAACGAGTGCATTACTCGAACAAAAGCCCTCCGGAGGGAAAGCTCTACCATTTCACCCACATGTTTGTAGTTCTGCATCAGTCACGCAAGACACAACGTTGGAACACAGGCGTCGAACGTCTTAAAAACCATCAGCCAATGAAACGAGTGCACAAACTCAAAAGACATAAATCCGACTGGCATGGGAGACATTTTTAATGTAATGTAACCTAAATGGGTATTTTGTAAGTTGAAAAATATATTGCAGCCGATCACCATGTTAAGAATGCACGTACCAATCTGCATCGACACATAAGGCGGATTAATTCAGACATATTTATTCCGGAGCGGTCGATTTCTGGTAGAGTCATTGACGGGCGATTAACGTTCCACGTGACTTATAATTGATCACATTTCAATATGGTGGAGTTTGTATGGATGTGGTACCGCTCTTATATCCCTCGCTTACAGTATCGCCACACCCGGAAATCGTCATTCATTTCCGGTTCAGGCTTCGCTTTTGTCATGCGCATTGAATTTAAAGAAGCGTTGCGATTTAAATTTATGGTTGTTTAGATTTGACCGTTTACGGTTTCCTAAAGGATAAAGGCACATACCTGCAAAACATATGGCTTTATGTTGTGAAAATGACGTAGTCTGAATCGATTATGCATGCTTAACAACATCATGAGAATGAATGTGTAATATCTTAGTATATTTAGGACTTTTAAACGCTCAAACCCTTACATATATGTCCACATAAAGTTTGGACACCTTCACAAACTGTATGAGTTACGATGTCCAAAATACTGCCTATTTTACCATTATTAACTATTTTACATGTCCAACGTAAACAAATCCTGGATTCTTATTCATGACCGAAACCAAAAAGATAAATGAAAATACTATCTTGTTCACTTCCTGTATCTTAGTAAACACTACTTTCGGATCCAGTTTCGATTTGAAGGGTAGGGACTACTTTTTTGAAGCGCATTAAAGTACCACCATTTGATCGGGATATCACTACGCTGGTTTGATCTTTGCGTTTTACGTGGTTTATGTAGATAGGTAAGACATATTTTGCCAATTCAACTCTCAATTATTGCGCGTATAATGATGCTCAAGAGCTGCTTTTGTTTTCATTGCTCCTTCGTCTTCAATATGAGTAAGTAATGACATAATATAGATACTTTGTTTCTTTCATCCATGATTACGAAAAATAAAGAGAGAGAGAAAAGAAAAAAAGATGATTGTTTTATCTTCCTATTGTTTTAGACAACAATCGTTTCCTCAGATCGATTTCAGGCCAGCAAAATGTTGCAGAATTACGGAGAGAGAATAAAAGAGGCTGAGACCAGCTTTTTGGCTACAAAACAACGAAAATAACAAATCAGGTATTCGCATCATTACCCATAACTTTATATCTATTTACATACACTTTTTCGAACCCGTCTCCTGTCTTTAAACTCAGTGGTTTAACGCCTGTCAAATAAGTCTGGACAGTTGAATTCATCAACTGTTGCTTCTTTGGTCGCAAGTGACCCTACCACTTCACACATGAAGAAGGTTGAAACGTGCTGACAATTATTTTCACTTTACCAAATCATTTAAACCGTTATAGTGCTGAAACCGACTTACTTCATGCTTATATACACAGGTTAGATCCAGGCCAGACGCCGAGTAATTTGGCGGATGACCTGTGATAAAAACCTCTTTTTTTTTACTGTGGGTATATCTCCTCATCAAATTTAAGCAGATATTTAAGGTTTGGGAAAGCAGATGACAGAAAAATATATTTTTAGAAATTACCCAGCATTTAAAGGGTTAAATAAAAAGACGCAAACATTATCTGTTTCAATATCGTCACGCTCCTTACAAAAATACTTTTGTGTCCCTAAGTAGTTCGACACCCCAGCAAACAGTTTGCTGTAATTCGCTCATACTTTGTAATGAAAGTGCTCTCTGAATGTATACTTAAACAATTATAATCCACTTATTTATTGTTTTTCACTAAACATATGCATTCCTTTAATATATTCGAGAACTATTTTGCGAGGCGATGGAGTTTGACCCATATGGGTGTTATGGCCGCGGTTCATTAAGTATGGTGACCTTAGAATACCAAATTTTGTGAAAGATATACTTGACATACCATTATCTATGCATTTTACTCTTCGCGAATCATTCCACGACGTGGTAACAGGTCAACAGTAAAATACTACTGACGCAATTGATAGAAACATTTACAGTTTCTTTTAAAAAAAGAGAAGAAGAAGAAGAATAGAAAATAGTGCGAAAAAGCTGACAGGTATGAGGGAGGCGCGTAAAAATGACACACAAAGCAATAATAATTAGATCAAGGTAATGCATCGGCGGCTATTCAGGTATAGCGTGTGACATGAATCTAATAGATGAAAAGAAACAGGACCAGTCAACCATACGTTAAAGCGCCTACGGTAATTCATGTGTAAAAAACGAAAACGGCTTTATAATATGGATGGAGTTACATCCTTTTTGTTTTGAATTGGAGGCCACCTGACTTGTATTATGACTTTGCTTTTTGAAAGGTTTATTGGGTATATATGTGTAGAGAAAATTCGTCATTTACAAAATTGAATTGATTATTGGTATAGAATAAGATGATCAGGTAAGGGTTTTATAAATTGAAAACTTTCGTGCGTTTAATATAATTTTTGTTTATTATTCCGCGACTTTTGATCTTAAAGCATATTGCGTTGTTACTGTTATGGTTTTTGCACATTGTTTAGAAGAAAGGAAATGAGAAATGAGACATTGACCCACATTACGGGACCCTTCAACCCAATGGTACGGATTCGGATTTATCATTTATCTATCTACTTATTTGTTTGTTGGGTCAGATTTTGAGTAGGAGTTGTTTTAAATTCTGACAGACTTGCGTTATTTTGGGCGTATGTCTGTACGTCTGTCACTCTTTCTTTCTGTTCATCTCTCTGTGTGTCACCATGTCTGTTTTAGTCCCTCTGGTTTCTGCTTTTGTATCTCTGTTCGTCAATAAGTATATTTGTATCTATCTCTTTCACTTTTTTCTCTCTCTGTGTCTCTCTGTGTCTCTCTGTGTCTCTCTGTGTCTCTCTGTGTCTCTCTGTGTCTCTCTGTGTCTCTCTGTGTCTCTCTGTGTCTCTCTGTGTCTCTCTGTGTCTCTCTGTGTCTCTCTCTGTGTCTCTCTCTGTGTCTCTCTCTGTCTCTATCTGTCTCTTTCTGTCTCTATCTGTCTATCTGTCTATCTGTCTGTCTGTCTGTCTGTCTGTCTGTCTGTCTGTCTGTCTGTCTGTCTGTCTGTCTGTCTGTCTGTCTGTCTGTCTGTCTGTCTGTCTCTATCTCTCTGTCTCTCTCTCTCTCTCTCTCTCTCTCTCTCTCTCTCTCTCTCTCTCTCTCTCTCTCTCTCTCTCTCTCTCTCTCTCTCTCTCCCTCTCTCTCTCTCTCTCTCTTCTCTTCTCTTCTCTTCTCTTTCTTTCTTTCTTTCTTTCTTTCTTTCTTTCTTCTCTCTTCTTTCTCTTCTTCTTTCTTTCTCTCTCTCTCTCTCTCCTCCTGACTATCTTTCTCTTTTTCCTTCCTTTTTCTTTCTGTCTTACTCATAACTTCTCCTCTCTGTGTAAAAAACGAAACTGTTAAACGTCGAGACATGTTTGGAAGGTGAACACAATTTTCTATTTCAAGAGTTCATATCGTCTTGTGCGCATGTCTCCTGCTTTGGGTGACGTCAAAATGTCACGTGAACGGCGAACCGCTGCGGATTGGCGCATTCAACATCCAGCTGTTCGGACGGAAGAAGGCCGCCAACCCCGATGTTATGAAAATCCTTGTCAAGGTATGGGAGCTTTTCTGTGTCACCCCACGGAAACCTTTCGGCGAAACCTGTCAGTCTGGTTAAATTCATCGACATAAACGAGGCGTTATGTTAAGTGTCGCTTTAATTTCTAACGAGAAGGTGTATTTGGGTAAGGTTTATAAACAATAGATTTCCTTTCAATCTCAAAATTATGTAGAATGCATAGGGCGACAGCTATTGAATTGAAATTGCGGTCAGATGCCCGTCTCTACCATCTCGCAAAACGTTTTTAAAAAAAAAGGATTTAGAATGCATTTTAATCATCTTTAGTAATAGACGGATTCCTGTGTTATATGCAGGTACAATAGTTAACTTTATTTGCTCAAGAGACTTTTTCTTGAGATTCGGTTCGATGCAATTTTCAAAAAGCCTTATGGCATTTAACGGAAAAATAGCTCCGGTTATGCGGTCACAGATTCCCGACGCTGGGACAGGACATCCGGGTTCGATTCCCGCCAGCGACAAAATATTTCAAGATCAATTTTTTTTTCTAACATCATGATTGATATTCATGTGGGATGTGGTGGCTTAAAGTTCATATCTATTACAGAACAGGGGCCCGTTTTACTAAACAACTTACGGAAAATGGTTGGGTAAGTCGTAATTGATTAACATGGATAATATCTTCAATGAAAGTACAATATTGCAATGTGACACGTCATTGGAAGCGTCTCGGAAAGACGATTCCAATGATGTGTTACTTTGCAATATTGCTTTGCCAAATATTGAAATAAAAGGACTTGTTGTTTTAGACTTACGCAAATCTTAAGCGTAAACTGTTTAGTAAAACGGGCCCCAGGACATTGGTGAGTAACCAAATTGTCATTAGAGTGTCGATCAGGGATGTGATCGAAACAATTTGTTTTATCGATTGATTGGTTTAAAAAGCAATCCATTTAATTAGATATGAAAGAAAGAAACTAAACACAGTGATCAATTGATCAATAAAAAAAAAAACTCTTGGTTTAACAACACTTTATCCTTCACTCTATTTGCTCAGATTATCCATCGGTATGATTTGCTGCTGATTCAAGAAATACGTGATTCCTCGGGAAAGGCCATTTACAAGCTTCTTGCCGAAGTAAATGCGTGAGTATCTGAATTAAAGCATAGCATGTCCTTAGTGTGATGAGTGCAAGCAATCTGAGCTCATTGGATTTATCCAATGAAAACGCCTCTGACATGATAAGGAAGCCATTATATTGTTTTTCGCGATACTTCCTTTGTTGCACTTCCATTTTCAAATAAGATTGTAAAATGTAATATCTAAAAGGCAATCTTATTTGATAAAGGAAACACAAACACAGCATAACTAATCGTTACAGTACCATGTAAAAGTTGTCAACCAAAAATAATGGTCAAAATGATGTTTGACACTTTCATAAACAATGGACAACTCGCAATCGGAACACCTCAGCCATTTTTTAAAATTCAATTCAATTCAATTTTTAACAAAAATAATGCATACATTTTAACACATGCATAGACAGTAACATATCGGTAAGGATTTTCAAGAGAAGAACAAGATAGAAAGTTGATACAGTTATAGTTTTCCTTTGTAAAAGAGAACAGAGTAGTCAGGACACAGTAGGAGGCTATGTTTTTTAAAAGGAAATAATTCTATCAATTTTGTTGAAAGGAGTTTGATTATAAATCATTTTTTCATAGTCGTGACTATCCTGCACTATTCCTTTTATTAATCAATACAATCTAGATCCAAGATTATTGACTGGCTTTCATAGCAGCAGACTTTTTATTATATGGAAACATAACAATTCCAGTGTAAAAATACATACTTACAATCAAGGATTTAACCCATTCCATTCCTGTGGGAAGTTTTTAACATATATTCAATGTAAATAGGCATTAACAGACAACATAACGGGTTCTTATTTAAAAAATAAGAATATTTGTAGAATGAAACGTTGCTCATCACGAGTATATTTTCACGTCACAGTACCTTCAAAAATCCTCTATTATGGAGCCAAAAACATATAGAGGAGAAAGATGACAATATATTACCCTGAATTAGGAGGAAAATACTTTTTACACAAACATGTATACTAAATAAAATCACATTCAATAAAGACAATCAATCCCTATGGTGTCAAGTATTTGGTATTATATACAAACGAAAGGAAGATGAATATATTTTTCCAGAAAATGAATACATTTCTCTAGACTTGGATAAGAAGTTTATACACTTAACATTTATGTTCTAAATAACGTCGCATTCAATTAAAAAACAACAACAACAACAAACATTTCCCCTGATGTAAAGTTTTTGGATAGGGGTTCGAAAATGCTAAACTTCGAAACATCTGATTTTCGTTCAATTAATGGTTCGAGCCCCTGTATTAAAGACTCTATAAACGATGGTGTGGAACTTGTCAGAAACCACCACAATTCAATTATATGGATAAAACTGAATAAGACTTTTTTCAATTTAGAAAATGATGTTTTCATGAGTGGTATTTATCTTTGGGATGAATCATCTCCAGCTTACAATGTTGTAAATGTAGATTTTTTCGATTTATTAGAATCAGATTTCAACGGCTTCAATGAACATGGCTCCGTATTTATAACGGGCGACCTTAATAGTAGAGTAGGCCTTAAACATGATTTTGTTTATTGTGATACCCTATCTGAGGAACTAGATGCAGACGACTATGTCCCGGATAGATTTCTCGATAGGGCCTCACTTGATAGAAAAAGTAATAATTTTGGGACAAGGCTCCTCGATCTCTGTAAATCTACAGGTCTTCGCGTTGTAAATGGTAGACTGTATAGTGATTTTAATATTGGTAAATATACATTTGTATCCCATAAAGGGGCCTCAGTAATTGATTACCTTCTCACGAAGGAGAGCAATTTTTCTTGTCTATCGCATTTCGCAATTGAGCCAATTAATGTTTGGAGCGATCATACTCCACTAAATTTTTCACTTTGTTGTAACAAACCTTGTTTTGACAGTGAGAACTACTCAGACACCACTTACAAATGGAATGAGTCGCACAAATCTATCTTCCGAGCGGGGATAATTGAGAATTTAGCTTTTTTTATTCACTTGGCCACATCAATAAATGTCGCAAGTCGTGACTCATTGAACAATGTAGTGAGCGAGTTCACAAATAAGATCCGTGAACTTGCAGAGCCTTTGTTTTCAAAACATGTTTTTTCAAGCAACATGGGTGAACAAAATCTGAAAAGGAATGCAGAATGGTTCGATCGTGATTGTGTAAACGCTCGAAAGGCTTATATGGAATCACGCTATGCTTTGAATCAAAGCCATACAGATACAAACCGCAACATTTTTTGTAAAGCTAAGAGTTTTTATAAAAATACAATACGCAAAAAGAAAAACTGGTTCAATAAAAAGAAGCTCTGTGAATTAGAAAATCTCAGGTCTAAAAAACCGAAAGATTTTTGGAAACATTTCAGAAAAAGCAGTCCTAGGACGTCGAATTCAATTCCTTTGATCGACTTTTACAAATACTTTTCTACAATGGAGAATGATTTATATACTGTTAACCATCAAGATGCAGATTCCTTTGTTAAAAACCACGACTTTAACTCTATTCTAGACTTCAATGAAGAACTAGACTTTCCTATTACTTTAAACGAGCTTCAAACATCGGTTAAAAAGTTAAATACCGGTAAGGCACATGGAAATGATAACATATTAAATGAATATCTAATTGAAACTGTGGATATTCTCGGTTCTCATTTATGTGATATTTTCAATGGTATTCTCGATACTGGTTATTTTCCAGATCAATGGTCTATAGGCAATGTTATCCCTATATACAAAAAAGGTGACAAACAAGATACAAATAACTATAGAGGTGTCACTCTACTTAGCTGTTTCTCAAAACTTTTTACAACTATACTTAATCAAAGAATAATGAATTATTGTAACAAACACAACAGTATCTCTGAAGCACAATTCGGTTTTAAAAAAGGCAGCTCTACAGTAGATGCTACTTTTGCCTTATTTTCTTTAATCGAACATTATTTAAACCACAATAAAAAACTGTACATAGCCTTTGTTGACTTAAAGAAGTGCTTTGATAGTATAAATAGAAACGCGTTACTGTTCAAACTCCATAGTAAGGATTTTCGTGGAAAGACCCTAAGAATTATTAAATGTATGTATGAAAATGTAAAGTCTCGAGTAAAACATTGTGGAAATTTATCCGACCTGTTTGAGTACTCGATTGGGCTTAGACAAGGGGAGATAATGTCACCTGTTCTTGTGTCTTTATTCCTTGAAGACCTAGAGTTATCGTTATTTATGAATGGAAATTCTGGTATTTTAATTGATGATCTTGTTTTGATGTTGTTATTATTTGCAGATGACATGGTTTTGTTTGGCGACTCGCCTGATAACCTGCAAAAATGCCTTGATTCTTTGTTACAATATTGTAAAACATGGGGCCTTGAGGTAAATTCATCTAAAACCAAAGTTATGGTCATTAGAAAGAGAGGTCGAGTAAAGCAAGACGTGAACTTGTATTACGATGGAAGCGTTTTAGAAATTTTAGATCATTTTAATTATTTAGGAACTGTGTTGAGCTATAATGGTTATTTTAATCATAATAACGAATATTTAATAGGTAAAGCCTTAAAAGCTGTTAACACATTGTTAAAACATTGTATAAGATATCCTTTAAAACCAAAAACACTGTCTCAATTGTTCGATTCTTTTGTTGGGTCAATCTTGGGGTTCTCTTCGGAAATTTGGGGAATCACCAAATCAAAAACGATAGAAAGAGTGCACTTGAATTTCTGTAGGAGAATCCTGAGAGTGAGAACTAGCACCACGTCTGCAGCACCCAATTGTATAAACATTGGTTAACTTAACCCACGGTTAACTGCTAACCATGGGTTAAATCTTAACCATTTTGGTTAGCTAACCAATCTGGTTAACCCGTTTGTATAACAGTATTTAACCAAGTGGTTAGCTAACCAAACTGGTGAGAGTTAACCACAAGTTATTTTAACCAATATATCCCATAATGCAACAAAATAACTCAAAAGTATTTCACCGCTTCACTTCTTATAAGTAGATCTTTTCATTGAATAAGAGGTTGCCACCTAAAAAGAAAGCATAATTAGCTATGAAACAAAGATAAGTTGCACTATGAAAAAAATTAAGCTCGCGAGGAGCATATATTCCGAGTAAATTGAGATCGCGATTGTCGGCCTATGTTGACATGCAAGAATGAGGACGAAACTATCTGTGGACGCAATATGGGAACAAGAAGTCGGGGATCATGACATAAAGAGTTTTAGAATTAAATCATACATATCCATAATATATGTAAAAATGCATGGGAAAACTCTTGAATATCCTTTTCATTTAAAACCAAGACAGACAATTCGTCATCTTCTTTCGATTTTCTCGACTGAACTCTCCCCGAATCGCCGATTGTAATCTAGGCTTAAGGATTTCGCTATCTTGAGGACATGCTAACATTAAACTTTGCGCAAATCGCTGTACAATGTTAGACACAAAACAAAGCAACATTTATTTTAAGATATTAAAGGGAATAACTATTATGCAAAACAGATTAAAGGCGATCTATCACTTCTTCGTTGGAAGTTCGAACCATCGATAAAAAATACAATTGTTTACATCGTACCAAGGCAACGTCCAATCGCATCACACTTTAAATGTATACTGGTGTACCCTAATTCCGTGGTACTTAATGGTTACATGAATAACAGAAAGGAAGAGGAGAACTTATCTGTCATTATTCAGCTTTTCTAACATATTTCATTCCTCATTTACGACCTTCTCATCATTATTTTTAAATGGAGCACAGAAATGCTCTACATAACGTAAATAAATTGGGTCACTGGCAGCCATTTGCATTTTTGAGGTCTTACCCTAATTCCGTGGTATTCAGGTCAAACACATTTTTGTAAGTATCAGTCCAAAATAATTAGGGTGAAACAAAATAGGGACGAATCCTTAAACAATTTGGTCGTGTCTGACCCAAGAATGGTGGAGAATTGCAGACGAACTCAACAGTGTGAAAGGATTTGTTTAGGGTCTTAGATCTGAGTAAAAAGTGTGAAAATATCGGGGATTTTCGGAGCTCTCTGTAATATGAGGAGAATTTTATTGGATTGAATTGGTTTTATACCAGAAAAACATTCATTCTTGCTTCTTTGGAGTTCTTACATTGGGCTGCGAAAGTAGGTCAGGTTGGTGTGTTACTTTATGGAAGCGGTATTGACATTATCCAAATACCACGGAATTAGGGATACCACGAGGTTAGGGGAATTGACTATACATGTGTATTTGAGGTACCACACGGGGAATAATGATTTATTTGTAACACTCTTTAAGGAATGCGATCTCTTTTCGTCTAGATATTGGAACAATGGTACAATGATTTTGTTGTTCACATCTATGTCTCTGTTCACAGACAAAAATATGCCGTGATTTTACAGGCTAACACATTTAAAAAGTGTGTAATCTTTTTCTTGAGCAAACACACACGTCAACATGTAACTTTTCATTAGAGTGTTAGAAGAATAGCATATTTTACTAGTATAGTACATCTTACTGTTTATCCCAAATCAAAAAAGATATCATTAGCTAGATATTGTGTGTTAAGCCACACATGATTGCGTTAAGTTATGTTTTTGGAAAAAATGCATATTTGATATGTTTTCCGAAGTCAAACTAGATCTCAAATAACTTAAATAACTACAGCCTCTCATTTTTTTGTAAGTCCTGGCGTTAAACTTGTGTGTATCATTGTAAGATTGGTTCAAGAAAAGCTATTACCTATGTGTTATATTAATTGGTTAAGTTAACCAAAAAGTTAACCGACCTCAGGACCAGGGTTAAATTTAACCAGAAATTCGACGTTGGTTAACTTTGACCAACGTTTATACAATAGCTATGCAAACACTTAACCAGAAATTCCCAGTTAACCGGGATTTAACCATGTGGTTAAGTTTAACCGACGTTTATACAATTGGGTGCAGGTGTTTATGGTGATTTAGGTCGATTTCCACTTTATGTAATGCGCTATTATAAAATTATTAAGTATTGGTGTAAGATATTACAAACAGACAATATTATAATCAAGAAACTTTATATACTATCTTTGTCAGATTGTAACTTAGGGAAGAAAAACTGGGTGTCAAATGTTAAACACCTGTTAGATAACTTTGGATTTTCGATTGCTTTTACAAATACACCAACAATCTGCCTTAAATCGTTTCCAAAACTTTTCAAAAACAGAGTCATTGAATGTTTCATACAAGAATGGCAATGTTCCCTTGAGTCTAGTTCATCTCTTTCAGAGCTAAGATATTTTAAACCTTATTTTGAGTATGAACAATACTTAGACATTTTGCCGCCAAATCTTAGATTCTTTTTGTCGAGAATGAGATTATCGGCACATTCTCTAAGAATACAGACAGGGCGTTACACCCAAAATGCTATACCTCGAAATGAGAGATTTTGTATGTGTTGCACATCCCATGACATTGAGGACGTTTATCATTTTATTTGTATTTGTAAAGCCTTCGAAAAAATCAGAAAACAATATATAACTGAGTATTACTATAAAAAACCATCTGTTTTTAAGTTCAATGCTCTCATGTCTACAAATAATGAAGCTTTACTAATTAATTTGGCAAAATACATAAAAACGGCATTGGAGGCACGTCAACTATTCTTAAGCGTTCATAATCATACACAACAATCTTAATTACCTATTTTTACTTATTTCTTCACTCTTTGATAATCAAATATTGTTTTACGTGTTTAGTATAACTTTCCTTAAAAACCACATGGTATAATACTTTGTACAAACTATGTATAATATGACTATGTACTATGTACTTGTTTAATAAAATATGTTCTGTTCTGTTCTTAAAATCCCGTAATATTTATCTATCTTTCAATTTTTTTTTAGTTTGATTTGTTTGGTTAATACTGGTTAATTGTCTATTCTTAGTGTAGACGCAGTGTAGATATAGCGCGACAAATTATTAAGAATGTGTTTTGATGTTGATACCATTAAGTTTTTGAATTTTTGGAGTGTTGGCCATTGGTAATAGTACGGCTTTAGGTAGGTATGTCTCAGGTTGCGAAACTTAGGACATACAAGAAGAAAATGGTATTCGTTTTCTATCATGTTCATGTTACAGTTTTTGCACAAACGTTCTGTTCGAGGAATGTTGAGGTGTCTACCCTTTTCGATTAAGAGGTCATGTGAAGAAATTCTAAATCTTGTTAGGGCTGTTCTATGTTTTTTGTTTTCAATTTTTTCAAGATGTGCTTCTAAGTCAAGACATTCTTTGAATAAACAATATGATTCCAGTCTGTTTGATTCTGTTAGACAAGTTCGCCAATTTTGAATGTAAGAATCAAGTATCCTTTCTTTTATCAAGTTAAAGTGGAAGGTCATATTATTTTGGTTAATCCATAAATTGCTTAATCCTAAGTTATCCAAAGATGTTTTTACATGCCACGCCCAATTCATCCCATTATAATTGTTGTTAAGGTTCGCATCTTCTTAAAGTACCTGATATAATCTATTGATGAGCGTATTGTCGTTTGATTGGATAATTTTTGTCCAATATCTCATGATACTTATGGTCCTTTTTATCTTCATAGGGTATCGACCTAGTTCTCCATAAAGACCATCTCGATTGGTACTTTTCCTAACACAGAGAACTTTCCTCATGAATTTACAATGAATGGGTTCTATGTTATTTCAATCATGGTAACCGAATACTTCGGCTCCATAATTCAAGATGGGTTCAACTAAATTATCAAATAACATGCATTTATTTTGTATAGTCAGCTCCATTTGATTAAATATTATGAAGAGATTGTGTAAAGAGAACAGGGAATGATCTGCTATTTTCTTCTGGGTTCTAAACCAGTTGCCGTTTTTATAGAGATGTAAACCTTGGAGGTAATGGGGAGCCATTTTGAAAGTAGGCCGGTAACGAAGGGCCTGTCCGTTTGCACTCGTATCTACTCGGAAATCCCCGGCACAAGCCGGAGATTGCCGAAAAGATACGATTGACAAAATATGGTACAAAGATGTGCTGCTATGATAATCTTTAATGAAAAGAGTAAGAAAAACAATATTTAATTGTGATATATGACCAATTTGTGTGTATTCAAATAAATATTTAGTGCCTGTATGCATGTTGTAAGCATATGCGTTATCCGCCGAACATAAGGCGAATTACCCCAGGATTTCTGGTGTATTCATGAACTGCTTACGAAGTATATCTGCCGACAAGTAACGGGGATTGCCGAGTTGATACGATTGGGACCACTCATTGTGCACGGGAAGTGCAGTATACGCCGCATTATTAGTCACAAGAGTTGGATCCCTACACCTTTGTACGAAGTGTATTTTATCAGGTCTCAGAAATACGATGTGAATTCAATTACCCCCTATCAAGAATAACTCGGTAGTAGTAAATGTTGGTAGCCGGGGACAACGTCCTTAACAAGTCTCCTTTACTACTGAACTCGTGCAGTCTCGGTATATTTTAATAAACGTTGCATAATTTATTCTTATTTCTGTCACAAGCCCTGTCATTGTTTTAAATATACCAACTTTACCTTTACACATTACTCTGCAACCTAATTAACAGAGAGGAAATCTAAATTTCTTGTCGCAAAACATTCCGGTCCAGATAAACATGAAATAATTGTGTAGAATTTTATTGACAATCCCTTTATTTTCCGCAGTAACTATTAAATAAGTCTTCAACAGATTATTAGAATTATGTTTACATTCCTTGTAAAAGATTAAGCAACAGTCATTCATTAAAGTGCATGTTTTATTGTTTTATCTATATAACGAATAAAGTATATAAAAAAAAAACAGTTGACAAAAGTATGTTCAAGATATTAGAAATATTTCCAACGTCATGTAAAATTGAAACAACTGTGCCACCGTGACAAAACGGAAAATTACTCACAACGAGACATGTCTACTTCTATTTCAATTATTGATTGGGCCCTCAGGTACGGATACTTTCAAACAATTTCCCATATGAAGGAAAATAATCAGTCTCGCACTGCATCATTTTCACGTTATTTTAACGTAACTTGAAAGTTAATTTCATGTTATTTGCACAGTTTTTTCAAGTTACTTTTATTTCATATTCGCGTTATTTTTTCTGTATTTTCAGAAATCAGCCTGCTGACAAACAATTCCAGATGGTTCTTAGTCGCCGGTTAGGCAGGACCTCAAGCAAAGAGCAGTATGCATATCTGTATCGGTAAGTAACGAGTTTAAATAATCGTTCGTTATGACGATAATAGACGATAATAATCATCAACAATTTGGGTTTATTTATTTTCCATGCATTTGAAAAGAGAAATAGAATCATGTATGGTTGATGTTTCAATGTTTTTTTGTTTTTTATTATTGTATTTTCTTATTAAAATTATAGGCTTTTGTTTATTTATCAAAACACACGTATTAAGTACAAAATATCAAACCTTGCTCCGACCATATCTACTATTTGTACATTGTTTATATAAATGTGTTTGTATGAACATCCTTAGGCGTTTGTTTGTCAATGTTTGTATTTGTGGAATTCTCTCCACTGTCTACAGTTTTATATAAATGTGTTTGTAGGAACATCTTTAGACGTTTGTTTGTCTATGGTGTATGTGTTGAATATTCTTGTAATATTTACGTTCTTATTTTATTCTCATTGTAGATCGTCATGTTGGCAATATTTAATTTGATGTATTTCATTCTCGTAAATATGTTCATTGAATTATGTTAACACTATACCTAATGGGCTTACAAGCCTTATGGAATTATGCAAATAAAAACTTTCAAAACTTTCATCCTAATTATCATTATCATCATTATCTTCATTGTCATCGTTATCGCTTCCAGCTTTGTCTACATTTATGATATATGTTCCTTTGGTTGTGACGACCACAAAGGTACTGCAGCCGTAGGGATTCTTCCTTGCGACTGCAGATTCGAGTCAATCGCGTATCACAACAATTACAAGAAGCCAATTGCAGATATGTTTGACCTGCTTGAACATTTAGTGTTGGGAATTTATGTACCACTCGAAAGCGATCAATGCCATGGATGCAATGCACCCTATATACAACGCAATATTTATGAATACGAAAAATTAATTGAAAAGGGCATGCAACCACACAAATCAAGCACAGACCATTTTGATATGACACAACATTTTAATCAGTAGGCGAAGAAGACTCGTGATAAACTAGGAGCCATTTTGTTTCAGTCCCGGAGCAGGTCTTACGATTGAAGAGACTATCGTGTTTGATGACGGCGATGAAGCACTGAATCATGGGAAGGTCTACTACGATCTGTTCCAGAGGGAGCCTTACTTGATTAGAGTGAGGTCGCAATTTACAGGTTTGTTGCTTTACTTTTGACAGTCCTTTCATACGTATTAAAATGTCAAAAGAATTACAATGGTGGCATAAAGACCGTCAATTTTTCTTAAAAAAACCTTTTACCCTGATTTTACTTTTTTGCCATAACGGTGTCACTCTGCCAATGTTCGGTACGGTTTTTATGCTGCAAATATGGCGACTTCGCATATTGGTGGTGTTCCACTGTTGTTTAGATACACGTTTGAAATTCGAGGAAAAGAAATATTCGAGAAACATACATGCATTATTAATTGATAAACATCGAAACAATTTCAAGTACTACATGGTTATTTGGTTTGTTGGTTGAGACATTGATAAACATATTAGCTGATTACTTTGATGTTTATTTTGTTGGTTGATTGACTTAGTGGCGGTTTCAAATTGATAACTATATTAGCTAATTGCTTTGTTGTTTGTTTGGTCGGTTAATTTACCAAGTGGCTGTTTCATTATTTCTTTGTTTTTTGAAATATCAGTCGTTTTATAAGATTGTCTTATCGATTTTTTAAATAATTGATCACCATTGTCAGTTCCGAGCACCTTCGTGATCATCGGTATTCACGTAGCCCCTGAGCAAGCTGTCGAAGAGATCAATGCGCTAGAGGGCGTCTTCGCCTACGTCCAAAACAAGATGGCCGTCCAGAATGTGGTTGTCATGGGAGACCTGAACGCCGACTGCTCCTACGTATCCAGGCGGGCCTGGGCGAAGATCCCGATGCGCAGTAACCCGAAATACACGTGGCTGATTGGAGAAGAAATGGACACAACCGTGAAGCACACACACTGCGCTTATGACAGGTA
Source organism: Cerastoderma edule (assembly GCA_947846245.1). Taxonomy (NCBI): domain Eukaryota; kingdom Metazoa; phylum Mollusca; class Bivalvia; order Cardiida; family Cardiidae; genus Cerastoderma; species Cerastoderma edule. The sequence continues at coordinate 11,793,729 of OX401414.1, read as the reverse complement.
AAGTGGTTTCAGGATACTTTCAACAAATTATCTGGTATAAATTCACTTTAAATATGTTTCCTTATATTTTAGTTTCTTGGAATGTGACTTTTTCAAGAAAAATGCAGACAACAACAACAATATATATCATTATAACAAATTGTTTTGTTTTGGTAAGAAACAACGATTTACTTCATCTTTGTTGCATTACCCAAGTCCTTTATGGTAAATGAAGAAAAAAACCTAAACACCTTTCAGCGGATATCGGTTGGTAGAATCATAGGCTTCACATACCCGGTATATTAGATGAAAGTTGCTTATAACTCCTACCTTAATGCTCTGAGAGGTATATCCTATTCGGTCGCGTCTCATTTTTTATCTATATATACGGCAATTCGTTAGGTTGGCGGATCATTGAGTCGATAACCGCGCATGCGCCAGTAGAAGCATGTCCATCGTATCTCTATCAGTTCTGTGATTTGAACGCGCATTTAGGTTTGATAGGCGTGGAACCTTCCCAACAGCCAACCATCCGGTACGATTCATGGCGAGCCCTTTGTTCTTTTTCATAATAAAGGAAGGGTCACCAACTCTTTCCCGCTGGTCTTTCTCCATGTGGTTACATGACGCCCTCCTCTGATCCGGTATTTCAAGTTCCCGTTCAGAACATAGTATATTATATTGTACAGGCCCCGGGATAACTTCTGGTCCCTATGGTCCAAATCATATCCTGTAATGCTTTGTTTTTCTTCAACACTAGGTTTATTTTCACCGGCAAGGACTGGGAAACAGGTGTTGATCCGAAAAGCGCCGTCGTCTATGAATATGATGATGATCCAAAACTTCTCGGAAAGATGTCGTTTGAAATGGTAGGTTGGTTTGTTTATTTGACTTGTGTGTAGGCTATCACCATTTTCAAAAGTGCTTCAGTGCTTTTGCAATAACCGTGAATCAAAACTTGTTTTACAGCTTAGCTCATAACTTGGAACTGGCCTCAAGTAATTATGCTTTCTGCATTACCCCGAGTGGCATGGAGAAAGTATTGTCATTTTCGCTTTGGTCTGTGGAATGCATCGTAGCCACCCTTTACACATACAGCAGACTATCTTGTTAAGCATAATCCCGTTGTTCGATAACTCATGCATGTAACACTATTTAAATTTAGGCCCTTTCGTAACGAGGGAGTGAATATTTTCCCCCATAACTGAACTCTACTTGTGAGGACGAGTATGCAGCGTGCCGATATGCCCAATGTTTTGCTCTAATGAAACTATTGTGAAAAAATGGTAGTTTTCATTATCAAACATATGTCTCTTTTTTGGTAAGCTTTCTTCCTTAAGCTCTTGGCGTGATTTTTTTTTTCAGGCAAAATTAGTCAGCGATCATTATCCGATTGAATTCTTGTTAAAGAGAGTGGGACCTGGTAAAAGTGCAGGGTAAGTCATTTCCATCAACTAAAGCAAAAGGACAAAGAATTAAATTGTATTTTCTCACCAAAAAGCGTTTAATGCATAAAGATTACCGTGAGATATCTATAGATAAAATACGTCATTGATTCATTTTATACTCAATATATATGTCGTTATATATCTCAATAGACAAATAAATGCTTATATCATTGAAAAAAACTAAACAAAATGTGCTTAAAGATGGTTCAGATATTGGAATTGTCATTACTTTCTTTAATAAGTTACACCATGTGACGCTATTTTAATTCCCCCGCCACACCTGTGTTCTTTGGTAATTTCAATTTTATTGTATTCTAGAACACCATTCTTATTGCTTTAACTTTCACCAATGATATTGGATTTGCTTAAATCTTTGTTGCTGATGTCACTAAAATCTGTGTTGTTGTTATAACAACTACCACCGTCATCTGGAGTGCTATAACCATCGTTATTGTTATTATCACAGTTATTATGAATACAACTAAAACTGTCATTGGTGATATCACGGTGTTCGTAATTTCTAGAGCAACTTTCATAGTTTCTAAAAATATAATTGTTTTGTCATTGTTATTACCGCGGATTATGTGGTAATTGTCACTGCAAATGTTATCGTTATATTAAAAATAAAACTGATTTTCCATTTGGTAATACCATGGTTTTATCAATGACTAGTGTAACTTATTGTTTCTGAAAATACAACTGCTATTCCTTTTGGTGATACCACGGTTTATGCAATTGATAATGCAACTGTTATTCCTATCATTGATACAATTGTTATTGTTATTGTTTCTGAAAATAAAACTGCTATTCCTTTTGGTGATACCACGGTTTATGCAATTGATAATGCAACTGTTAATCCTATCATTGATACAATTGTTATTGTTATTGTTTCTGAAAATATAACTGCTATTGCTTTTGGTGATACCACGGTTTATGCAATTGATAATGCAACTGTTATTCCTATCATTGATACAACTGTTTTTGTAATTGTTGATACAACTTTCATTTTTATTGTCATTGTAACTGATTTTGTTACTACAACCGCTATTGCCATTGATGATGCCACGGATGTTTTTTGTAATAGCTAAGGAAGCTATTTCTATTGATGATACAAGTGTCAGTGTTATTGGCAATGTCATTAATAGTGTTACTAAAACTTCTATTGCCATTGATGATGTCACGGTTTTAGCAAGTGTTAATGCCGCTATTTTTGTTGGTGTTAATGCTACTTTTGTTGGTGTTAATGCTACTTTTGTTGGTGTTAATGCTACTTTTGTAGGTGTTAATGCTACTTTTGTTGGTGTTAATGCTACGTTTGTTTGTGTTAATGCTACTTTTGTTGGTGTTTATGCTACTTTTGTTTGTGTTAATGCTACTTTTGTTGGTGTTAATGCTACTTTTGTTGGTGTTAATGCTACTTTTGTTGGTGTTAATGCTACTTTTGTTGGTGTTAATGCTACTTTTGTTATTGTTAATGCTACTTTTGTTTGTGTTAATGCTACTTTTGTTGGTGTTAATGCTACTTTTGTTATTGTTAATGCTACTTTTGTTTGTGTTAATGCTACTTTTGTTGGTGTTAATGCTACTTTTGTTTGTGTTAATGCTACTTTTGTTTGTGTTAATGCTACTTTTGTTGGTGTTAATGCTACTTTTGTTGGTGCTAATGCTACTTTTGTTTGTGTTAATGCTACTTTTGTTGGTGTTAATGCTACTTTTGTTGGTGTTAATGCTATTTTTGTTGGTGTTAATGCTACTTTTGTTGGTGTTAATGCTACTTTTGTTTGTGTTAATGCTACTTTTGTTGGTGTTAATGCTACTTTTGTTGGTGTTAATGCTACTTTTGTTGGTGTTAATGCTACTTTTGTTGGTGTTAATGCTACTTTTGTTGGTGTTAATGCTACTTTTGTTGGTGTTAATGCTACTTTTGTTGGTGTTAATGCTACTTTTTGTTGGTGTTAATGCTACTTTTGTTGGTGTTAATGCTACTTTTGTTGGTGTTAATGCTACTTTTGTTGGTGTTAATGCTATTTTTGTTGGTGTTAATGCTACTTTTGTTGTTCTAATTGTTGAATAGCCTGGCTATTAGCCTATGCGGAGTGACCATCCTACTTGACAGAGTACACAGCTTGGAGACCGGCAAGATATACACATTACACGGGTAAGGTCAATCGGAACTACTCGGGTATTTCCGTGAGCTATGAAAAACACCTCGGATATAAGTGTAGGGTTACAATTTTTCGGGTAAATCGGCATCCGGCAATAAATACCTTTTCTAAGCGTGCATGTTAAGTAGTTCAATGTGTATGGAAGTGTTGGACATCCTTTTTAATCATTTTTTATCAGTAACTCATACCAAAATGGCGAAATTGTTGTTGTGACATGTATAGTTGTTTCCTCAATCAATTTTAACAACTTTTTAGATTTCACATTTAAGATCTTTTTTTAAAAACGAAAGTAAAGTGACGTCATTCTCGCGGGAAATAATATGGCGTCATCCCTATTATTTTAGAGGTGTTTTCATTGGATAAACCCGATGTGTTCAGATATGGGTAAGGTGGCTGACTCATTTTGTTTCCACGTTGACTAAATTTTGAGACACCTTGGGTTCATTGCCGCTGCTCGTGTTAGCTTTCCTCCCACGGCATTGTCCAATGGTTCAGAATAACACCGACATAAAGAAATCACACAACGAACCGAATATAACACCTATCAAACAGTTATACAGTCCCACGTTTTATCGCTATTGCTTAAGCTATTACAAATGAACTCTTATGAACAGTTTTAGAATGCAAGAACTATGTATAATAGCTAAATTATAGAACTGGAGAACACTGTCGTCAACTTTTAACTTGTGTTGGCTATTTATAAACCCGCATGTTCTCTATAACAATGCATTAGGTTGCAAAATTTCCATAAACGTTCCGAGAACGCTACAATCGTATGACTTTTAGCATAATATCACAATATATTCCGCAGATTAACCGTTCTCGAAAATTCTATCCGAGTCGGCCGATTGCGTTGGACCAGCGCCGAAGAAAGAAGACTACGCATTGCCTTGATAGAGGTCCAAAGTCTGGTCGCTGGTACAACTATCGAAGTAACACGTGACAAGAGGAAGTATGGAGAACAACAAAAGGCAAAGGTCGTCGTCCATGTTGGTTCTGATGGAGTAGAAGCTGCGACAAGGATGTTTAATGGCATTAGTCGGCGATATAGGTGTTAAGGATCATGGGAATAGGCGACAAGGAGTTTAAATGGTATTTTTGTAGAAGAGATGGGGGTTAAATGTTTTATGGGTTAGCGAAAAGGGTGTGTGTAAAGGCAGAAGTAGGAAGTGTGGCTCTATAAGGTATAATGAACTGGCAACAACGATTATTTTAAGGCTTTAGTAGAAGACATATGCCCGAATGTTAGTATGAACCGATAACTAGGATTTATCATTGCAAAAGCAGGAAAAACATGATAGTTTTAGCCGACAACCAGGGTTTTTCAGTTACTAATAGGAAACATAAAGCAAAAATGTTAAATGAACCGGCAACAGGGATTGTTAAGGACATTCGTAGAAGATGTTGGTTTAAATTGAAATACGAGGCGACAATGCTTTCTCTTATGACACAAGTAGAACATACAAGCGTCAATGGTGATCATGAATTGGCACCATGGACATCTAGAAGGCATAAGTGGACTTTATTTGTGTAAGACGCAACTGTCAATTGAACCGCGCTTTCGTTAAATAAATATTTAAAAACATGTGTAGAACGTATACGTGTAGATCGAGGTTATGCATTAGTAACGTGTCCGTTTGGTGTTTGGATGATCAAGGACTTGAGACCAAAGACCGAAGTCCAAACTGAAGCAATGTCAATCCTCCATGACACTTGTTATTTTAGTTCTTTTACCTTGTGCTTTCATTCAAATTGATAGATACTGGGTTAGATCTTGGGATAATTGATAAATGAATAACCGCGGTGATATAACGTTAACGTATTAATCAACACAAAACAAACAGAAAATTGTAAATTATATCATTTTATTTGATAATATGGATGATGTACATGACTGTATAATACATATGTAATGAAAACATGAAAATAGCAGAAATAAATATACATATCACAGAAGAATATTCAGTTTATTGATCCCTTGCCTAAATATGCCTTCACATGATAAAAAGTCCATTTGCGACAAACGCTTGTATTTTAAAGTCACGTGACAAGATATAATTTAGTCAGAATGATTTGGTAGGCAAGTGCGTGTTTAGAACAGCGTCGGTTTTTGTAACGGAGGTCGGTAAAAGCCGGTGTTCTTCTTCCGTTGTTTTTCCAGATGTCAACTTTTCGCATAAATTTAGTGAACGAAACAATCGAGTACATTGCACTTAATCTGTAAGGACTTATTCTAAGTGCTGTATTTTTCTTTGACGTGGCACAGTATGCTACCGTCAGGGTGACATCCATTTACATACGGTTTAGAATGCGATTAAAAGTGTCGACAAAGTTACAGTCTTTTTTCACACGATTCAGAATATAATGTAAAAACGTCAAAAGTGTTACAGTCTTTTTTCACACGGTAGAGAATGTGATGTAAAAGGGTCGACACAATTACGGATATTTTTTACACGGTACAGAACTCGACGTGAAATGATCGACGATTAAACGGTCTTTTTTCACACGATTCAGAAAGCGATGTGAAATGGCCAACAAAGTTACGATCTTTTTTCACACGGTACAGCATGCATTCAAAATGGTCGACAAAGTGAAGGTCTTCTTTCACACGGCCAAGAATGTTTGGTAAATGAATGTGACTGTCTTTTTTGCTACAAAGGTACAGAATTCGATGTAAAGTGGTCGACAATGTGCCGGTCTTTTTTCACACGGTACATAGAGCTATGTAAAATTGCCGACAAAATTAGTTCCTCTTTCACACGACACATTATGCAATGTAAAATGGCCGACAGAGTGATTGCCCATTTCACTCAATACAGTATGCGAGGTCCCAGTCAGGGAACATGGGGTCTTTACACATGCACTTCTGTCCGTTTATATCGTGTATTTTGTTCGCCTTTAACACAGTACCATCGGAATGCCTGCATGTCTGACCTGCAAAATAAACAAATTGAAATGTTAATTGGTTAATTAACCGGTTATGATATAATTGAAAGACCATTTTTTGTTTTTATTGAAGTTGGCGACTAATCGTGGATAGGCCCTAAGTGATGGATGATTTATATACTGATTAGTAAATTCATTTATTCATACATTTGTTCATTCATTCTGTATGCTTAATTTTCAAAATCACATTGTTGTTGCTGTTTTACTGAGTGTTTATTTTGTGCTGTCTAACAGAACAGAACATTCTCCGTACAATGTGTACACCATGAGGTATAAATGATTCAAATAATAAGTCAAAGTTACACGTAAAATGATGGGGAAAATATTAATTTGTATCGTTTGGATATTTCCTTTAAATCCCTTGAAATTATGAAATATAAAAACGGGAAAACGTTTGCATCGGCAAAATTTCAAATGTATCTCAATGTTGGTCAGTTAATGCACTATTCGTTGTTAAGTACAAATTAAACATTATAATCTAAAACAAATATCAACGGTTCTACACCCACCTTGCGGACAGATGAGAGAGCATGGCCCTCTAGTCCAGACCGGGTCCACGCAGTGAAGCTCGTCGCACAGCTGGTACTCGAACTTGTGCTCGAAATGGAGGCCTGTCACCACCGTCACCATGAGTGCAACACAGATCAACAGTCGCATCATGTTTCTCGCTGGGGGTGTGTCTGTTTCTGAGGGTGTAATGTACTGGAATGCTAAGAGAAATACGAGGAAAAGCGTTATAATCAAGTTGAAGATATAGTTATCAAAGAATGTAACAATAAGTTCATATTCGCAAAAGTTTCCAAAATTCACCATTGGGAAAGGTGTGTGAATAAGTGAACCCAAGTCGAAATGTAAATGAGACGTTTTTGAGGATGAATAGGTGAACTCTAATCGAAATGTAAATGAGACGGTTTGGGCACGAATAAGAAACCTTTGAGCAAGAATATTTGAACTCTAGTCGAAAAGCTAACGTATCATTATTCAGCATAAGTAAGTGAACTCTTATGTGGTCGAATTTAAATGAGATATGTTTAGCATGAATACGTGAGCTCTAGGTGAAAATTAAATGCGATATTTTTTTAGCATGAATGTTTGAACTTTAGTCAAAATGTAAATGGGATATTTTTGAGCATGAATAAGTGAACTCTAGGCGAAATTAAATTTGATATATTTTTGAGCATGAATATTTGAACTCTAGTCAAACTGTAAATGTGATAGTTTTAGCATGAATAAGTGAACTCTGGTCGATATTTAAATGTTATATCTTTTAGCATGAATAAGTGAACACTAGGAGAATGTAAACGCGATATTTTTGAGCATGAATAAATGAACTCCAGTCAAAATTCAAATGAGATATTTTTAGCATGAATATTTGAACTCTAGTCGAAACGTTGATGTGATATTTTTAGCATGAAAAAGTGAACCATGATCGTTATATAAATGAGATGATTTGAGCATGAATAAGTGAACCGTAGTCGTTATTCAGATGAGATGTTTTTGAGCATCAATGGACGGTCGTAATGTAAATGGTATATTACTAAAATTTAATAAATCCGATATAGCACTGTTTATTTGGCCTGAAATTGAATTTGACGCCATTATTGACATGTTTTAATTACATTAGGAGAGTCAGTACAGCTATCCATGTGTCTGCGTATTTCACTCTAAATATATAGTTTGTATTAGTTTAGCACTTTACTTACGTTTCTTTGAAAATGAAAGCCACAAAAGACACAGCTAAAACCTTTAGCACACGCTATATCACTTAAATATTCAAAGCTGGTGATCTGTTCAAAGTGTTATAAATGAGACAATGTTTACAATGAAGGTGTATTTATACCACACCGAAAACAATATCGGATACAATACATTAACTCACGAGAAAGGCGTATGTATTAACTATTTCAGAAGAAGAGTACTTGGAAAAATCAAAATGCACGTCTTGGATTATTTATCCTTTATCAAAGTTCGTTTTAAAAATATTTTACTTATAAGAAGATTGTTTCGCTCTTGATAAGTCCATCCATAAGATTGCATGTTTGATACAGATCAGCATATTTTACACCGTTCAAAAACAAAATTATAGAGTACCATCTCTTTCCCCTTGTTTTACGCCGGGGTTTTCGCCTAATTCAGAATGACTGAGCAGCTTTTTAACGAGAGATCGCGCGTATACACCGAATGATGATGCCGCATGGAAAAATGGAGATGAACTGACTACAGAACACCTTATCCAGGAGTTTGGGTTATTCGCAAAAATGAATCCAAGACCACAAGCATCTTATGTCTGATATACATACATTTGTATCTAACACATTGAAAACTTCCAGTCATATTTCAATAGCTATTTTTGTGAAGAAGGATGTTGTAATAAGAAAATGGACAAACACTAGCATTGTCAACAATAATGTTAACACTGTTAACAAATAGCAGTTCGTTCGGTCAACAGTTTAATAACATTTTATTGCATTATTCCTACATGTGTTACAAGACATATATAAAACAAATAGATAGATATGTATTGAAGGACGACATGAAGAGGAAAAATCATCTTAGTTTAGACTTATTTATTTTACATCGATTGTGACGGTCACAGGGGCTTGAATCAATGTATACCTCCCAAATCCCTCTATATATACTATATAAGATACTCTTTATCATAGTATTAACATAAGGTACGCATTGATTCAGGCCCCTGTGGTGACGGTAGCTTGAAGCTTATTGAATTCACACTCGATGACTGCTTCCTGGATACTGCAACAGTACTCGTGCCGATTTGTGGGTAAGCCCCGGCTATTCTCACCTCGCCTAACGGGATTCGAACCCGGGACCCTCGGTACAAGAGGCCGACGCTCTACCACTGCACCACTGTCGCGGTGTAATCATCTTACTATGTAACCATTGGTTGAAGGCATAAGATTCAAAGTTCTATAGAGCATCCCACTAGTTTGATCATAATACTACTTTCGATATACATTAACGTAACTAAACGGCAGTATTTAGATACCCATTTTCCGATGAAAGGGGGGGGGGGGGCGATAGCACAATTCATCAATTTTTATTTACATAACTCAGATTTAAAAACGGATTCCTACGCGCGATGATGATATAAATTGACACCTCATGTGTAATTTATTTTGAATACAAACCGCAAATAAAAAAAGTCGGTCGAGCTATGCGCAAAAGGCTTCTCCAGTACCACAAACCAGAGACATATATATCTCAACACACAGTAACGAAAGATTCTTACTCTTATTGACCTGTCAATGTCGTGAAGATCGATTCATGAAAATAATTACCATTTCCAATGTTATTACAGGATCCCTTTGGCAACGTCGAAAATCTTTCTCACCTTTTCTGCGGTTAAAACATTTTCTTTCTCAATGATAATACGAATATATTGATATATAGGCCTATTACATTGTAAATAGAAATAAATACTAATGTAAGAGGACTCTTCTAAGATTTAGTATTTTTGTAAGTGTGCCTTTTGATTGATATAGATTTGTATTGGCAATCGTTCAGTCCAGAAAATGTGCTGGTATATCATTTGTTTGTTTTTTGAATTTGAGCCATAAGATTTACTTACATTTAAATTTCTCTTTGGAGAAATCAAGTTGCTTCGAGAACGAATCATCTTAATGGTATAAATCTTGAGAGAGTAAACATTGCCTCGAAACGAAGGAAAAAAAGATATAGAAACAACGAAGCAAAGGATAAAGTCAGCTAACGTATAGCGAAGATCTCTAATCGGAATGTATTCGGAACATTTTGGCAAATTCCGGCGGGCCTGTAAACATAACCGAGGGGTTCCGATTGATCGGAAACCATAGTGACGCCATTTTTGTTATTCGGATTGTGACATTTCGCGTGGATGAATCAAGGGATCGGTTTTCGAACAGCTCGCTTCCAGCAATAATTCATTGTAAAATACGAGCCCAGAACCGAAAACCTCATTTATCACAATAAAGCCTAATTGTTCCATTTATTGCTTTGGGGATACGCCTCTAGGTGTGATGAAAACAACAAAAATGGTAGTTACGGTTCGTTGTCCTCTTGAAATTGACCGTATATTGTTTCTTTATTAACGTGTTTACGTAATTTTGTTGTATTGCATCATTCAAAATGAAGGTTTCAGGATTTTCGGTGTTTCACGTTAAGAGATGTCCCTATCAAAACGGACATGGTGCCCATGGTGTTGTTGCGAATGTCTTTGGAAAACGTTTTGTCGTTAGGCAATTTTAAAGGTGATATAAAGTTGGTATAGGTATCATGGTGTTTATAAATCAATTAACGTTTAGGAAATTGCGAAACTCATCTATCTTGAGTCTTTTCAATGACTTGTAGATTAGTGACCGTAAAAGATTTAATTTTTCGGGCAAGGCGTAGGAATTTATTGAACACACTATACGGAGTACCTCAAAATTTGTCACTTTTTATTCAGTCGCGGTACTTTGAAAGACATACGTTATCCATCATGATATTGGCGATTTACTATGATCGATAGACGCTTTGATATCCCAAGCTTTTAATTGATGCAGTAAGCTGTGAATGACAACGTGTGTATGCCAGCGAAAGGTTGCGCTCAATCTGTCTACACCAACTGAAGTCTGAACATGCAAGACTCGATGCACAAGTAGGCGGTGTATTACTGATGCGGTTTGTGTTTGCACTTTATCACAGTCTTCAACAAACTAATTTGTATTACAATGGCCCCTGTATACAGAGCAATGGTGTCCTATCTCTGACCTTAAAAAGGTATTTTGGGGTCCAGACCAGCGAGTCTGAATCTGAACATATAAGTCAACGAGCCAAAATGTCGTGTTGTTTTTCGAGATAAGAAAGCGCATGACTAGGTACGTGTACTTTATGCTTGTTACGAAAAATGCACTTCCTTGGGCTATTCCTCTATCAACGACAAAGTGGAATTGGTTCTTGTGATTTATCAAGCTCGTTTCTTCAAAAGCAATTTATAGAGAATAGATGGTTGGTGTCGTGAATCGGAAATGTTATCGGGCAAGGCTTAGGAATATTATCCGGTGCGCCGAAGGCGAAACGGATAATAATCCGAGGCCGAGCCCGATAACTTTTCCTATTCAAAGACACCAGCCTTCTATTCTTTTTATTCTGTTACCTCCATGGACTATTATTAACAAACAAACTGAAAAACAAATACAAAATAAAGGAAACAAAAGACAGAAAACAAGTAGAGAATGATGCACACATGACGTCATATGCCATGACGTATATATGACGTCATGTGTTCGCACGTGAATGTGTGATATATGGTTAGTGCCGGATAACACAAATGTTATACGGCACCCTGTTATCGGTCTGTTCATTGCGCTGGTAACAGGATAAAAAGAATATTCTAATTCCGTGTATCTAAGTTGGTTCTGTCAGATCTGAACTGGTGCCGCGTTTTTTTATTGCTCCACTCTATTAAGCTATACTTATCATTGAGATGTTGGTCGCCAGTCTATGTCAATGGCATCTAGCGATTTACGACAAGGGGCCCGTGTCCAAACGCATATTCAGATAGCCTTTGAAAACTTCGTTTCGATACCTAAAAAGGTTAAGTTGTGTCAATTCATTAATATGCAAAAGAACAATTTGTTAAATTATGTAAAGAGATATGTGATCATGGCTTTTAACTCTAATTTTATCTATAACTGATTTTTCAAAGACAAAAGATAGTAGTATAATTGATGCTTTGGCGACAACTTTATATGAAAATAGAATGAGATCTTAAGATAGATTTATATCAATTAAATATCGAAAGCTTTAATCCATCATATATTAATTATATTCCATCCATGTACGTAAATAGTCATTTAATACACATACGATACTAAAGAAAGAATTCAATGTCAAATGATTGATCAATTCGAATCAATTAACTCGATTTGGCATTTACTCTTTATTTCAATAAACGCATTTACAACATGGCTATATACATAAAGCTACACTGTGTCAAAAAGACCAATGTCAAGACCATTGTCACAGGGGTTCCCAAAGACCTCTACAGCGGATGCCATAAAGCGAGGTACCATCAGAGACATAATAAACTATTTGTCCTTTACCAAGGAATGAGGTATTAGTAGCGTTGAATATGAATTATTTTTCAAGCCCTTTTTTGTTGAAAGTCTTTAGAATCGCCTTAGAGACGATTTCAAATGATAGGAGTTGATTTTGAATTTCTAATATGATCATACATACTTGTTTTTATTTATTTTGCCACGACAAAGTCATTAGCTAGGGACAAAATCCGCATTTTATTAACTGCCTTCAATGACTCGATTAAGCAGCAGGGCGGAATCATCGACTTTCTCTAGGTCAGTCAGGAGAGTTCTTTTCATTCAAATTCGAACCTGTCTAGTCTAGACTCACGCTAAAAGCGGGGCGTTATTACCGAGAGTCAAATGCGAGTAATCTAACCACTAAGCCAGGGGAGACTGTCAAATGTTCTCTCCAACCACGTTGCCACGAAGACGTACCGATTCTAATCGAGTGTACTATAAACAAAGAATTGGACTAAAACGCAAAGTATGAAATAGTTTTACAATTTTACAACCCCTTTACAATTGCCACACGCCAACAAAATGCTTAATCATTTTGGTTTTACATAAGGCCATCACTCCCACGTACATGTATGTCATAAATAGTAATTAAGATAATTAACAAACCGCAATTAATTGGTACAAGTCATGTAAAAATGAATATAAATAACATGATGCTATGAACGTCCCTTTATTGAGAGATTTGTATTGTCACTGCCACTGAACCATTCCAATAAATACAAATGGGGTCTTGCGTGGCCCATGTGGCGGACTTGGAACTCAGGGTTCCCCGGTTCGAGCCCTACTGACACCTCTGGTGTCATGGGAGTGACCTTTGGCAAGGCCTTTCAAAGCCCTAGCCTAGTACTGGTGGATCTAGGAAAGCCGTTATATAACATAATAATTGTTGATACGGCGTTAAACACAATACAAAAAAAAGAAACAATTGGAACTGCTGTTAAATGTGGAATTGTAGCGATATGTGCACTTACAGCTTTATGTGTAATTGCCATTTAATCAGTCGTTGCATGTTCAAGCTATTTGCATTTAAAAAAAAGGGTACTTCTGCTAAGCGTAAAACTGGGATTCATATGAAATTGATACCAGACGTTAAACTCTAGCTTTAAGTGGAATTGTAGCAATACGTGGAACTACAGTTACATATACATACCTGACTGTGCTTCACGCTTAATCGCAGCTTCACGTGTAGAATTGCAATCACACTTTTGTTATATTCTAGCTACGTGCAGAAGTGTCGTTTCACGAAATATTGAAGCTTCATATATGATTGCTGTTTTACGCAATATAACCACTTCATGTACAACTGCTGTTTACGTAATATAGCCATTACGTGTATAATTGCCGTTTCACGTAACATTGCCACTATATTTTTATTGCCATTTACGTAATACTGCCATTACATATATATTTGCCGTTTAATGTAATATTGCCAGTATATTCATAATTGCCTCTTCCTTCAGATAATATTGCCACTACGTATAGAATTGCCGAGTTGGATAATATTGTCGCTACATATAGAATTCCCGCTTCAGATAATATTGTCGCTACATATAGAGTTCCCGCTTAAGATGATATTGCCGCTACATATAGAATTGCAGCTACATATAGAATTGCAGCTACATATAGTAGTCTCGCTACATATAGAAATGCCGCTTCAGATGATATTGCCGCTACATATAGAATTTTTGCTTCAGATAGTATTGCAGCTACTTGTAGGATAGTTGCTTAAGACTATATTGCCGCTACATTAGGAATTGCTGCATCAGACTATATTGCCGCTACATATAGAATTTTTGCTTCAGATAGTATTGCCGCTACGCATAGAATTTCCTTTTACGTTATATTGCTACTAAATGTATGAATACCGCTTAACATCAAACTGCAGCTGTTTGTTTATTTGCTGCTTAATGTAAAATTCCCGCTACATGTAGAATTTTCGCTTCTGATAATATTGCAGCTACTTGTAGGATAGTGGCTTCAGACTATATTGCCACTACTTGTTAAATTGCCACTTAACTTTAAAATGTCAATTCATATAGAATTGCAGCTTAACGTTAAATTGCTGCTACATATATAATTGCAGCTTAACGTTAAATTGCCGCTACATATAGAATTGCAGCTTAACGTTAAATTGCTGCTTCAGATAGGTGCAGCTTAATGTTAAATTGCCGCTACATATAGAATTGCAGCTTAACGTTAAATTGCTGCTTCAGATAGAGTTGCAGCTTAACGTTAAATTACCGCTACATATAGAATTGCAGCTTAACGTTAAATTGCCGCTACATATAGAATTGCAGCTTAACGTTAAATTGCTGCTTCAGATAGAGTTGCAGCTTAACGTTAAATTGCCGCTACATATAGAATTGCAGCTTAACGTTAAATTGCTGCTACATATATAATTGCAGCTTAACGTTAAATTGCCGCTACATATAGAATTGCAGCTTAACGTTAAATTGCTGCTTCAGATAGGTGCAGCTTAATGTAAAATTGCCGCTACATATAGAATTGCAGCTTAACGTTAAATTACCGCTACATATAGAATTGCAGCTTAACGTTAAATTGCTGCTACATATATAATTGCAGCTTAACGTTAAATTGCCGCTACATATAGAATTGCAGCTTAACGTTAAATTGCTGCTTCAGATAGGTGCAGCTTAATGTTAAATTGCCGCTACATATAGAATTGCAGCTTAACGTTAAATTGCTGCTTCAGATAGAGTTGCAGCTTAACGTTAAATTACCGCTACATATAGAATTGCAGCTTAACGTTAAATTGCCACTACATATAGAATTGCAGCTTAACGTTAAATTGCTGCTTCAGATAGAGTTGCAGCTTAACGTTAAATTACCGCTACATATAGAATTGCAGCTTAACGTTAAATTGCCGCTACATATAGAATTGCACCTTAACGTTTTATTGCCGCTACATACAGAATTACAGCTTAACGTTAAATTACCGCTACATATAGAATTGCAGCTTAACGTTAAATTGCCGCTACATATAGAATTGCACCTTAACGTTTTATTGCCGCTACATACAGAATTACAGCTTAACGTTAAATTACCGCTACATATAGAATTACAGCTTAACGTTAAATTACCGCTACATATATAATTGCAGCTTAACGTTAAATTGCCGCTACATACAGAATTGCAGCTTAACGTTAAATTGCTGCTTCAGATAGGTGCAGCTTAATGTTAAATTGCCGCTACATACAGAATTGCACCTTAACGTTAAATTGCCGCTACATACAGAATTGCAGCTTAACGTTAAATTGCTGCTTCAGATAGGTGCAGCTTAACGTTAAATTGCCGCTACATACAGAATTGCACCTTAACGTTAAATTGCCGCTACATACAGAATTGCAGCTTAACGTTAAATTGCTGCTTCAGATAGGTGCAGCTTAACGTTAAATTGCCGCTACATATAGAATTGCAGCTTAACGTTAAATTGCTGCTTCAGATAGAGTTGCAGCTTAACGTTAAATTACCGCTACATATAGAATTGCAGCTTAACGTTAAATTGCCGCTACATATAGAATTGCAGCTTAACGTTAAATTGCTGCTTCAGATAGAGTTGCAGCTTAACGTTAAATTACCGCTACATATAGAATTGCAGCTTAACGTTAAATTGCCGCTACATATAGAATTGCACCTTAACGTTTTATTGCCGCTACATACAGAATTACAGCTTAACGTTAAATTACCGCTACATATAGAATTGCAGCTTAACGTTAAATTGCCGCTACATATAGAATTACAGCTTAGCGTTAAATTGCCGCTACATACAGAATTGCAGCTTAACGTTAAAATACCGCTACATATAGAATTGCAGCTTAACGTTGAATTGCCGCTACATATAGAATTGCAGCTTAACGTTAAATTGCCGCTTCATATAGAAATACCGCTTCAGATAATATTGCAGCTACTTGTTAAATTGCCGCTTACTTTAAAGCCATACTTGCGCTCATTTACACTTAAATTGTGAAAGTTCTAGAATGATTGAAAATAAACTTAAAAGTTCTTTCAATTCGCTTTTACAGGAATTAAGACTGCAACACGTTCACATTATAGTGAATACTTTTAGGTTTGTTTATAATTAGCCGTAAAACAAGGTAAGCCGAGGATGTTGGGAACCAATAAAACCCAAGAAATTCTCCATTTTGAATGTTCACGTTGTTTATATTGGATAAATGACAGTATTCTTATGTGTTTTGTGTGACTTTTCTTACCAGGTGATCGCCACTCGTTAATCCGAGCGCTCCTTGCTACTTTAGATGTTACTCGAATGTAAACAATGAAGTTGAATTGGTGGGCACCAAATTTGTGAAAATAGCACTTTGAAAAGTAGATAATAGATAATGCAGGCATCATATTGTTATGATCCTTTGGTTTTTCGCTATGTTTTAAGATATTCTATCATAATTTATAACTCATGTTTCCCAGTTTTGCAGTTTTTCTGAGCGCTAGTATGCTTTTAAATTGCCGCTACATATTAGATTGCAGCGTAACGTTAAATTGCTGCCAATTATAGAATTGCAGTCAAAATTGTCGCTACATGTAGAATTGCTGGTTCACGTGAAATCGCCCCTTCATGTAGCTTTGTCACTTTACAAGATTGTTTTGGCACATTCAATTGCTGCGTGATCACAAAAGCTCACACTAACGAAGCTCAAGTGAGATGAAAGCAATTCTGACAAAAAGTTACATTTGTTGTTGTTGTATAATTCAATTTGAGGGATGATTGCGGTTAATTGTAGGACCACCCAAACAAAAAAATCATAAACAACCGGTAAACTAATTAGGCTCTCATTTGTCATATTCTGTTTTTTATAATGGTGTAGGCATAAATTAAAGGCACATAAAAGGAGATGAGTACAAATTAATTACAGAAAAATATATGGAGTTCTTTTATTATGTTCATAAAAGTCATGAAAATTAATTTACGACTGTATTGAAATCCTATTAAATAGACTCCTTTAACATAAGTTATTTTGTGCTTGAAAAGTCGTTGTCTCCAATTCAATCATGTTTATCAACAACCTGTTTGTTTACTTATTCAAAATAACGAATTCTGATTGGTCGGTTCAAACATTTGCGTATCAACTGTCAAGGTCAGGGGTGAAGAATCACACAATCTGCATTATTAAACTGGTTAATCTGGTTTATTTTTTGTTGACTTTCATGTTTATGTTGTGCTGATGGTGTTTTTTGGTGATAACTATTTGGATCTGATCAAAGGTTTATCATATAATGTAGTTTGATATAGCATTTATCTCCTTTTATGTGTCTTTAAGTGCAGCTGACAATGTTGATTACTTGTGTTATATCGATATGCATGGATGGTGTCCACATGTTTTTCAAGCAATATTTGAAAAGTGTTATGGTGTTGGGCTTTGGGGTTGCAAATTGGGTTTGAGAGTGGGAGAAGGTAGTTGGCACCATACACCCTTTACTGTTTGTTTATAAAGGGTTTTACATTGCATCAACAAAGTTTCACTTATGTTAGGATACCTGACTCGTACTGATGGAGAAACACCCCATATTCAAGTCCCAAAGGACAGTCAAGCCGGGTAGAACCATCAGCATTTCGTAAATCGGTCTGGATACTACCTCGCATGAAAATGCAATGCCGTCACACCTAACACTTCTGTACTCACTATTGTCACACATGTGGGCAGTTTCATTAATAAACAACTCTTCAAACACGACATTTGTAACCGACCTTTTTGTTTAATAGTTCAAGAACAGGAACGTATATAATCTTTGAACATGAGTGAATAAAAAAACAACCATATTAATTCTTCCGCTTGTAATTAACGGTATATTAGCATGCAGTATATCAGCAATATTTTCAAGCCATTTGACTAATCAAAAATATACATTACTGCTAAACATTTCTATTCAATTTACCTGAACACATTACCCGAACTGGAAATTTGCGATGGGTCAAAATTGAAAGCATCAGCAGGCGGCAAAGAGTAACATGAAAGAAATAAGTTTCTTTCCAGTGTTGTGTAGAAACAATTTTGACAAAAGGATAAAATGCTCTATAGCAGCAATCTGTCCTTTTGTCACTATAGTTTCTATAGTGGTTTGCAGCAGATATATTACAGTGAGACATAACTGAGAAAGGGGGTAAAGACACCAACAAAATCAACATTACAGAAAACACTCTAATAGACAAATAAACATTAAAACACTCTGACAAAATGAGATTTTGCTCCTGATGAAAACAATCCCCTTTCGCCGTAATACAACAAAAGGTAAGAGGAGAAGATGCCAAATCTTTTTATGCATTTGTCAGTAAACCGAGTACAATATAGTGAATTTCAGTAAAAATTCACTTGCCGATTAAGGCTATTGAACAAGCTAGGCAATGCAGACTATTGATTATGCCACCCATTCTCCAAATGAAATGTATCAAAAGGTCACCTGATGCAATAATTCAAACTTGTATATATAATAGAATGTATTAATGATTACTACCTGCCTTTTCAATTTTGAATCAATCTCAATTTCTCCATAGTGCTTTACAGATACAGTCAATGAATGCCCCAAAGTCATAGCCATGCTTTCTCTCTTAACCCTTTCCCAGATGCCAAGTTATCGATGGTCCCAAATTAAAAGAGTTTGCAGACGACATTTTAAAATGTGATAAAATTGGAAAGTAATCTGCTGATAGAGTAGAACACATTGTGGGAAAGGGTGAAATTGCTCGTTGCAGGCAATTTCTCCTTTTCCCACAGTTTTTTCCAAGAATTATCTGCAACAAAGTGGTCAAATGTCATTATTGTTTGGTAATGGGTTAAAACAAATATAATAAATCCTACTTTGTAGATACTCATAAAAATATTGCCATCAGGACAATTCAAATGAGTACCAACATCATATGATTTCAAGAAGAATTAAGTTATAGGCTTAAGAAAACTCTTAAAACCTCACCACACCATTTCAATAATCAACCTCCATTGCAGCTTCAGCAAGCATGTCGTCTTTGGTAAAGGGTTCGAGATTTCTCATCATTATCTGGGAGAGCCGCGGACAACCCGTTACCATGGCAACCAAGAGGTCTGGGCTCACTTTGGTTCCATCGATGTTCAGCATCTCAAGGAATGGAAGCTTCAGTGCCATGATACCTATATAAGATAATTGAGATTTTGAGAACAAAACACGCCATGGAATATAATAATTATATTCAAATATCATTATTTGTGGGATATAATAAATATATTAAAATATTAGTCTTTGGGGGATCATTTAAATATATTAAAATATTAGTATTTGTTGGATGTTAAAAATATATCTAACTGTCCTTTATTCTTAATACAATATTTCAACCCTTTATCAAACACCAAATTTTCGACTGTCCCAAATTGAAAAAGTTTGCAGATGACATTTCGCAATGTGATGAAATTGAACAATAATCTTAGGATAGGGCAGAAAACATTGAGGGAAGGTAGGAATTGCTCATCAAGAGCAATTTTCCCTTTTCCCACAATGTTTTCTAGAGTCATCTGTGACAAACTGGTCAAATGTCTATTTTGTTTGGTAATGGGTTAAAAACTAGTTGAGAATAAGAACATATAAGTTAGTACCCACACTACAGGGTTTAAAGAAGAAATAAAGATCCTAGTAAGGGAAATACACCATTTTGAAATAAATAATGAACATTTTCATTTACATGATACAGCAGTTTTTCTTCAATTCAACTTGATCAAATTTTGAAAACAAAAATCTTTAATTTAAATAAAACCAGTTTTTCTTTGATTCTTAGTAAAGTTCAAAAACTGAGAATTGATGAACTTGTAACAACAGTTTTGCTTAATTAACCTCAACTTGATCAACATTTTACATGCATTCAAATACATGTATTGATAAAACATTTTATCCTTGCTTGTAAAAAAAAGTATTTGTTTTTGATTCCTAGAAAGTTAAAACACTGAACGATCATGTACTTGTTACAGAAGTTAGGCTTTGTTTTTGCTTAATCAAATCAAACTTCTAGCCTTACCTTTACTTGTGACTGTCGTTCTGCTTAAATTCAGCTTGATTAAACTAAAACAAGAGTTCAGGGCTCCAGAAGTCAGAAATTGTGAAGTGATCCTGCAGTGATAAATAAATAATTTTGATTCAATGCAATTTCTTGACCCATTTTGTCATTTCAAAATGGCCAATTATCAATCCCTACTCCTAGGTACCGTTTTACTAAACAACTTACAGAAAATGTTTGCGTAAGTCATAATTGATAAACATGGATAGTATCTTTAAAAAACGTACAATATTGCAATGTGACACATCATTGGAAGCGTCTCGGAGAGACGATTCCAATGATGTGTTACTTTGCAATATTGCTTAGCCAAATATTGATAAAAGAGGAACTGATGTTTTAGACTTACGGAAATCTTAAGCGTAAACTGTTAAGTAAAACGGTACCCTGGTACTTACATACACAGAGTGCACAGTTATAGTCTTTAAAAGCCTCCGATCCCCCACAGGGACATAACTGATTATTGGTTAAATACAAGTTAATCAGGATTTATTTAAATGTTGAGAAGAATATTGGAAGAGCTAGTGTCTCAAAGAAACAATTTGAAGGGAACAGTGGTAGAGCATCGGCCTCTAAAACTAAGGGTCCTGGGTAAGATCCCCATAAGCGGCCAGGTGAAAATGCCAGAACCAACCCGCATATAGGCACAAGTACTTTTTTTTGATATGGGTTTTACATCACATCAACATTATTTCAGTTATGTAGCGATACCCGACTATCAATGATGGAGGAAGACCCCATACTCAACTGCCATTAAGGACTGGTCAAGACAGGTAGAACCATCGGCATTCCATAAGTCAGTCGGGAGACTGCCTCTCATGAAAATCCATATCCCTCTCAGTATTTGAACCCACACGGAGAGGGGCCATGTGATTTCAAGTTTTGGGTACCGTTTTACTAAACATTTTAAGCTTAAGATTTGCGTAAGTCTAAAACAACAATTCCACTTATTTCAATATTGGGCGAAGCAATATTGCAAAGTAACACACCATTGGAATTGTCTCTCCGAGACGCTTCCAATGACGTGTCACATTGCAATATTGTACTTTCATTGAAGATACTATCCATGAGTATCAGTTTTACCTTAAGCAAATATTTTCCATAAGTTGTTTAGTAAAACGGTACCCTGTACTCTAACCACTAGGCCACAGAGGTCCCAGGCGCAAGTACAAGTCATGTATCAAGGAAGCAGTCATTGAGAGTGAATTCATTAGCAACTGGGTTCAGTCCTAATTGATGTAAAAAAAATAAGTTGAAACTAAACTAATGTCAGGACATCTGTATATCCTGATCAACTTGCAACCAAATATGCTATCAGGACTAGACCTTTCGATTACAGTACCATGGGTGAAAGTTGAATAATTTAAAAATCCTGAAATCTGTAGTTCATTATCCTAAAAAATCATGTTTGCTATAGCATTAAACGGGAAAAAAGGTCCCCAAAACCTGAAATTCAGGAAAAATCCTGATCACTTTCACCCATGCAGTACTAACAATGTTGATTATGTTGAATCTGTTGTTGCTACTGATGGCGAAAGTTATCTACTACTTATTTCATACCGGTTTTACATAGCCTCAACATTATTCTAGTCATGACGCGATGCCTGGTTTATAATGATAGGGGAAGACTCAAAAATTGATCTCCCATACAGACTGGTCAAGCCATGTGGAACCATTGGCATTCCCCCAAGTCAACCAGAAAACTACCTCAATAAAAATCCAAAGGTAGTTACTGGGATTTGAACACTTGCGGAGAGGAGCCATGGGGCTTCAAGTTATATATTCTGACCACTAGCCCAAAGGCCTATGATAAATGTAAATCTGACCCTTCCTGAGAGGGATATGGATTTTAATGAGAGGCAGTCTCCCGACTGACTTACAGAATGCCGATGGTTCTACCCACCTTGACCAGCCCTTATGGGCAGTTGATTATGGGGTCTTCCTCCATCATTAAGAGTCGTGCATCGCTACATAACTGAAATAATGTTGATGTGATGTAAAACCCATATATAATATATAATAATAAATCTGACCCTGGTAAAAACATTGGTTATGATCATATCTATTTGTTTGTTTGTATGGTGTTTAACGCTGTGTCAACAATTTACAATTATGTTATGGCTATCTTTAAGACCATACTAATACTGATCATGATAACCATAATGATTAAAATGACAATGGTCTTTTAAATATATATGTACTTACTTTGTAGAGGCCATACTTAATTCTGTCAGTTTAGTTAATTCTGAAATAAATAAATATATCAATAAGAGAAAAATCTGACTTTTAATAAAATTCACAGGATAAATGTTATTTTGTGACATCTAGCTTGTGAAAGAAGAAGTCAACTCAGTTTGGGGAACTTTATGCACCAAAAGATCAGAACACGTCCTAGCCGAGGATCAAACTTGAATGAATGTAATAATTCAATGGCTGAGAATCACGGACACTAAGGATTTCATTCAGTCATGACAGAATCTCTTAATCAAAAGAAATTAAAAATGGGCTTTGCTTTAGTGAAAATGATTTTCAATATAAAAATTTTGACATTTATTTCTTTAGGAGCACAAGCTTCTGGGCTAGTCCCTTTGAGGTTCTTTTCTATTTCTAAAAGATATCTGCAGCAGATCCTTCAAAGTGAGTTATTATCGAGAAAGGTACTCAGAGTAGCAAACAGGTTAGATCACAGGCCAGCAGTCAATTTACTTAGCGGCTGGCCTGGATATGACCTGTTTGCATAAGCATGAAGCCGGTTCCAGCACTATGAGGTTAAAATTTCAAGCCAGTGATGTTTTCATTATATGTTTGGTACCGTAAAATGGACCCACTACCAATCAACTTAACTGAATTTCTCCCCAATTTCCAACTAAAGCTTATGTTTGAATTTAGTTATTCCTGAAAGAATTCCCAATTTTAGAGAAAGAAAAAATACTGTGATTTTTCCCAATTTGTACGGTATCGGACCAATTTCCAAAATTAAAAAAAGAAAATCACTGGGTCCACACTAATAAGAACAATGCCGATTACTTTTAACAACAGCAGCACCCTTGTCTGCGATCAGCGTTCTATCCAGATCCAACACCTCCAGGTTAGACAAACCTCCCAGAAATGCCAACCCCTCGTCTGTGAGCTTGGTATTCCCCAACAGCAACTTCCTCAAACTGTAAATAGATAGATAAGTTTATTATATTTCCATCAGTGAAATACTGGGATTTCTCAGTGTATTAATTTTCAATTTTGTCACAGTGAATATCGTCACTAGTGATGATATCAAAAGGTCATATCATCATTAGTGATGATATCAGTTTTGACGGTACTACTTTCTTTTACCATTTCTTTACATTATGTCATGGCTGTACTTTTGCACAAGGTCCTAAAATGTTTGTATTCTAAAATGCATCCATACGCGTGAATGACGTCATAGGACGCTCCTCCATTTTCAATTCCATTTGGCGTTTATGGAGGTATTTTGGCAAATATATTTACTAAAGTTGAATAAAATAAATAGAATAATCAACTCCATTCGATTGATATCAAAAATATGTCACTTGAATGGGTTGTTATCATGTAGAAAAAACTCGTTCTTCGAACTTGTTTTCAACCTAATAACAACCCATTCTCGTGACATATTTTTGATATCGATCGAAAAGAGTTGATTGTCCTCTATATATTTCACAATATATGAGGCCTCCGGTCCAGGATACAAACATAAACCTTACTATATTTCCATGACATATATGGTGAGTGTTATTTAAAGGCACATGAAAGGATATAAGTACAAATTAGTTACTGAGAAAATATGTGGAGTTCTTTTATAATGTTTATAAAAGTCATTAATTTAATTTACCAATGCAGTTAATAAACTCCTTTAGAATGAGTTATCTTGTGCTTGAAATATAGTTCTCTCCACCTTAATCATGTTTATCAACAATCTGTTTGTTTACATACTTCCAATAACAAATTCTGATTGGTCGTTTCAAAAATGTGTGTATGACATGAACAGGTCAGAGGTAAAGAATCAGGCAATCTGAATTACTAAACTGACTGATGAACATACATTTCTCAATGGCCTTCAAGTTCAAGTTGTGCTGATAGGCTTTTTTTGGTGTTTACTATTTGAATTGGACAAAAACATTAACAAACAATATAGTTTGATTGAGCATTAATCTCCTTACATGGGCCTTTAAAGGCCCATTAAAGGAGATTAATGCTATATCAAACTATATTATTTGGTAAACTTATCAACAGATTCAAATAGTTATCACCAGAAAAAACCATCAGCACAACTTAAATGTGAAAGTAAACCAGAAATAACCCAGATTAGCAAGTTTTATAATTCAGATTTTCTGATTCCTCACCTGTGACCTTGGCAGTTGATACACACATTTTTTAACCGACCAATCAGAATTCGTAATTTTGATTATGTCACTAAACAGGTTGTTGATAAACATGATTGAATTGGAGACAACTATATTTCAAGCACAAAATAACTTATTTTAAACGACTCAATTAAATAGGGTCTCAATGCATTTGTTAATTAATTCTCATGGCTTTTATGAACATAATAAAAGAACTCCATATTTTTGTTCAGTTATTTATTTGTTCTCCTCTCCTTTGATGTGCCTTTAATGTGATTTCTTAATTTGTAGTTATATTGCAATGAAATTCACATCTTCTGCTAGCTTTATTAAAACCCATTGAGAGATGTTTTTTTTTAAATTTCAAATTCAGTACACTTACAACTAGATAACAAAGGCCAACCCAAAACATATTAACAAGCTTGAAATGTATGCAAGTCCAATTATTGACGATAATATTCTAAACTAAAACAGACTGAATAGTTTGTACCTTAACAGCTGAACTAGTGACCAGCTGTCATGTAAAAACAATGGTTCTTTTCAATATGTTTTAACCCATTACAAAACAATAATGACATTTAACCATTTATTCCAGACAACTTGGAAAACATTGTCGAAAAAGGAGAAATTGCTCATGACGAGCAATTTCTCCTTTACCCTCAATGTTTTCTGCCCTATCAGAAGATCATTTTCCAATTTATCACATTTTGAAATGTCGTCTGCCAACTCTTTCAATTTGGGACAGTCAAAAATTTGGAGTTTGGGAAAGGGTTAAAACAGTGTACCTTTTTATCTGTCCAATGATTTGAAAGCCTTCATCCGTCACATAAACGTAATTGGTAAGATCAAGACTGTGTAATGGAAAACCTGCAAAGAGAGAATCAAGAAATATCACAATGTCATTCTCATTTAATTCCTTTATTTATCTATTCATATGAGGTTTTACATTGCGTCAACATTATTTCAGCTATGTTGCGATGCCTTACTCTTAATATGATGGAGGAAGACCCCATACCTAACAGCCCGTAAGGGCTGGTTAACCCTTTACCAAACCCCAAAATTCTGACTGTCCCTAATTGAAAGAGTTTGCAGACGACATTTCAAAACGTGATGAAATTGAACAAAAATTTTGTGATAGAGTAGAAAGCATTGTTGGAAAAGGAGAAATTGCTCTTTATGAGCAATTTCTTCTTTTCCCACAATATTTTCCAGAGTCATCTGCAACAAAGTGGTTAAATGTCGTTATTACTTGGTAATGCATTAAGCAATGAAAAACCATCTGCATTCTGAAAGTCAGTCGAAATTAAGTCCAAATGCCGCCCCCGAGATTTGAATCCACGCCGAGAGGGGCCATGTGATTTCAAGTTCTGTAGACTTACCACCAGACCATGGAGGCCCATTTTCAATTCCTTAAACGCACAGTAGCGCTCAGAAAAAATTGCAAAACTGGGTAATATGAGTTGTATATTATGATAGTATGTTGAAACAAATTGAAAAACCACATGAATATGACAATATAATGCCTGCACTATTAATTCATCTATTTTTTAAAGTGCTATTTTCACAAATTTGGTGACCACCAATTCAACTTAATTGTTTACATTCCAGTAACATCTAAAATAGCAAGGAGCGCTCACATTAATAAGTGGCGATCACCTGGTTAGAACAATCATGTGAAACACATTAAAATACTGTCATTTATTAAATATTGACAATATATACATAAAAATTAGAGAATTTCTTGGGTTTTATTGGTTTCCAAAATTTCTCGGATGACCTTGTTTTGTCCCTAATTGTAAACACACCTTATAGTATTCAGTCTTTTAAAAGCATCATGAGAACGTGTTACAGTCTCAATTCCTCTGTAAAAGGGAATTTAGAGTACTTTTAGGCTAATTTTCCATTATTCTAGAACTTTCACAATATAAGTGTAAATGAACGCATGTATGTATCATCATAAATAGGGAGAAAAGTAGAAAATGCTGATACTTTTTAACCATTGTCTGCTTTAGCAATGATTAAAACATATGTCCTAAATGGTAAGAGAAATCTACAGGAATCTTGTTTGTCTATGGATGTAAATGCCATGTCAACAATTCTTCAACAATGTTACGGCTTTCCTGGAATCCCCAGTACGAGGTTACGGCTCTTAAGTTTCTTATCATAGGACTCTCCCTCGAAACCAGTTTCAAAACTTGGATCCCCCAAGTTCTTAGACCACCAGCCTGACCACTTAGTCGAACAGTGCCCACTGGGACTATAGGAAACTGTATTATTTCTTAGTAAACATTTAGAACATCATTGGAATCATTCTAATTAAAAACATTCTTTTCCTTCCTTTATCAAATCAAAATAAGGACTTAAAACTCACCTATTAAATTCTTTATGCCTTTATCTGTTGTTGTGTGTCTTAATGGAAGTCCCAACGTATGCAACTCTAATCCTAGAGAACAGAAAAGAAATATAATTTTTGAGCTGTTTAATACTTTCTGCTATATAAAATCAGGGTGAATCTAGATTAAAAGCAAACATAAAAATTACAGCAAATTAAGAAGACTTAGGTGTCTTCTCTGAATAAAAGAAAAATAATTCATGATATGTTATTCCCTATCTTGGAATTTTTTGAGACCTCGCATCCCTTTCATAGCAAAGACTTGTCATTTTTTATATGGGTTTTACATCACATCAACATTATTTCAATTATGTAGCGATGACCGACTCTTAATGATGGAGGAAGACCCCATACTCAACTGCTGGTCAAGGCGGGTAGAACCATCAGCATTCCGTAAGTCAGTCGGGAGACTGCCTCTCATGAAAACCCATATCCCTCTCAGGATTTGAACCCACGCAGAGAGGGGCCATTTCAAGTTCTGTACTCTAACCACTAGGCCGTGGTTCATGGTTATGAAGCACTTACTATAGTCTTGCATTGAACCCTCGAATTACTTTCATTTATCTATTGGGCTTTAACATGGCAAATAATAATGGAGGAAGACCAATTTATCTTTTTTGTTTTCTAAAGTCATCAGCGGTGGATGCAATACTAAGAGGTCTGTGGAGGACAGTGGTCCAAAGGTAGAGTGTCAGGCTTGGGGCAGAAGGGTCACGGGTTTGAATCCCCTGACTAGAGGAGTTTACTAAGGGACCTTTCATTAATCTACATTCGGCAAGAGTATCGGTCAAGTCTCCAGGATCTGAATTGAGAGTGATTAATCTAAGTTGCAACAACTTTCTTCACAATCAATGTGAAATAGACAAGTTTAAACTAAGAGGTAGAGAAGTGCTAAGGAAGTTTACCTTGTAAATTCTGTAAAGAATTAAGTTGCAACAACTTTCTTCATAATCAATGTGAAATAGACAAGTTTAAACTAAGAGGTAGAGAAGTGCTAAGGAAGTTTACCTTGTAAATTCTGTAAAGAATTAAGTTGCAACAACTTTTTTCAAAATCAATGTGAAATAGACAAGTTTAAACTAAGTGGTAGAGAAGTGTTAAGGAAGTTTACCTTGTAAATTCTGTAAAGAATTAAGTTGCAACAACTTTCTTCATAATCAATGTGAAATAGACAAGTTTAAACTAAGAGGTAGAGAAGTGCTAAGGAAGTTTACCTTGTAAATTCTGTAAAGAATTAAGTTGCAACAACTTTTTTCAAAATCAATGTGAAATAGACAAGTTTAAACTAAGTGGTAGAGAAGTGCTAAGGAAGTTTACCATGTAAATTCTGTAAAGCATTAAGTTGCAGGAACTTTTTTCAAAATCAATGTGAAATAGACAAGTTTAAACTAAGTGGTAGAGAAGTGCTAAGGAAGTTTACCATGTAAATTCTGTAAAGCATTAAGTTGCAGGAACTTTTTTCAAAATCAATGTGAAATAGACAAGTTTAAACTAAGAGGTAGAGAAGTGCTAAGGAAGTTTACCTCGTAAATTCTGTAAAGCATTAAGTTGCAGGAACTTTTTTCAAAATCAATGTGAAATAGACAAGTTTAAACTAAGAGGTAGAAAAAAGCGAAGGAAGTTTACCTTGTAAATTCTGTAAAGCATCGTCCCCTCGTATTTTCAGTGTGTCGGCAATATTTAATGAGTTTAAACAGGGACAGTTCCTGAGACAGAGTAAGGATTCGGGCAAGATTCCTGTCCTAGCAACGTTCAACGACTCTAAACTTCGAAGCTGATCAATTCCTAATAAACTTTCAACCTGTGGAAGAGAACAGTAATAAATCTTCAATCATTTTTGTTTTCACCATTCCAAATTAAATAGATTGTTCAGTTACAAATAAAATGACACTATGTAGTTTATTGATGGGATGTGATGTGTTTTATAGAATGTCAACAGTATTTTATCTATGCTGTGATACACGCCTTATAATAATGGACAAAGACCACAAGGAATATTCTGACCCCTAATCATTATAATCAAAGGCAATATGTTATTATTAAGATCTACGAGTTTTTACTCAACAAAATCCCCACAAACCAACCATACCTGAGTATTCTCTAGAGAGAGATGTTTCAGCTGTCTAGCGTTGGATTGTAGATGTGATATGATTGCCTGGGTAACACCCGTTCTGTTCAGATTGAGGTGCGTTAGGTGTTCCGGGTTGGACGAGATATACTCCAACACACCCACATCACTGAAACCCGTCTCCTCAAGGTTTAATATGACAAGACTCGTTAAATCTGGAATTAAAAGGTAGTTTTTAATTATCAAATGTTTGAAGTCTGTTTCCTCAAGGTTTAATATGGCAAGACTCATTAAGTCTAGAATTAAAAGGTACTTTTGCATTATCAAATGTTTGAAGCCTGTCTCCTCAAAGTTTGATATGACCAGACTCGTTAACTCTGGAATTAACATGAATGAAATATAAATTATCAAACGGTGTATTAGGCAATTGGAAATTAAAATGGTTCATCAACAGAGATGGGGATGTCAGGCAATCTCAATACAGTAAACTTAGAAATAAAATGATATATTAATGTCTGTATATCAACTTGTTCATATAGACTGTACATATTCTGATGCAAATGCAGCATGACTTACAAGAAAGCATTGTAATCATAGAAGAAATGTGTGAGCAATTTCTTCTTTTGTTACAATGGTTAATTTCAAATGGCACAAAAGAAAATGTCCTCAACTGAATACAATGTATATCACATATCATTGACATGTTTGCCTAGGAAACACTCTCACTCTGTTCAGATATAGAGGTTTCTGGGGTTGGATTATCTCCTGATCAGACAAAGACCCTAGCCCCTTCCGGGTTTTGATATAACGAAACTCGTTTAGTCTAAATTTCGACATAACTTATAAATAGAAACTATCTTTAGAGTAACTTATCTCATTTACTTGAAAAGTATGACCAATATGGCCTGTTTACAAAAAGTGAAATATTTTTAACATCTTCTTTGTAAATGAACTACATCTAGTAAACTTTGATTTTCTAAAACTTTCAACAAAACCCTTGCTTGAACTATTAAGTCATTACTGTTAACCCTTTACCAAACGCCAAATTATCAACTTTCCCAAATTGAAAGAGTTTGCAGACGACATTTCAAAGTGTGAATAATAATCTTCTGATAAGGCAGAAAACATTGTAGGGAAAGGAGAAATTGCTCATTAAGAGCAATTTCTCCTTTTCCCAAAAATGTTTTCCAGAGTTGTCTGCAACAAACTGGCTAAATGTCGTTATTGTTTGGTAATGGGTTAAATATGATGATTGAAAAAGATGTTAACTTACTACATAAGACAGTGGAACACCTATTTGTAAGTTGTTTACAGCCACTAATATTGAGATGTCTCAGTTTCTTTAACACTGAAAAAAGTTAATAAGAACAAATCATAGGTATATTGTATAAAAATAAATTGTTGGTACAAACAATCAATCAACACCTATCACTGACTCTCTAAAAAGTGTCTACTTAAATCTTGATCCTGTTTTGAGAATGGTTCAATTAGCAAGCAAGTAAAGAAAATAGCATTTTTCATTAGATATTGATAAGAAAGAATTGTGACAAAAAGAGAATTTGCTCATTTTGAGCAGCTACTCTTTTGGTCATAATGGTTCCTTTATCAATCTGATGCAGAGCTTATAAATGAACCTGGTATATATTTTAGCAACTACAGTAACAAAAAACAACATTGTGGCACAAGGAGAAAATGCTCACAATGAGGCATTTCTTTTTTGTTACGATGATTAATTTCCTATGGCACAAAGAAAACGTCCTCAACTGAATTGTGACAAAAAGAGATTTTTCTCATTTTGAGCAGCTACTCTTTTGGACACAGTATTTTATTTATCCTTCTCATGCAGAGCTTATAAATGAACCTGGTATATACTTTTAGAAACTAGAGTGACAAAAGGCGAAATTGTGTCATAAGAAAGCACCATTATTCGTAAATCTAAATTGTGGTCAGCATTAAAAGCCAATGGGAACAACATATTTCTTTTGTCATACCCTCTGTATTGAGTATCTTTGTGAATATACCCATAAAAAAGACTTTCATAAATCAGTTTTACTATTTGCAAAATATGATGATATGCTATTCCTATATGGAGATGAATCAATCGGGCAAATTAAGGGTTTTGCAAGGAACTGGTACCAAAATAGAGGTCCCTTGCCAGCTATTTGCCAAAATATATATGTTCAAATTATCCGTTACGGTCAATAGTTTTCGCAGCCTTTATTACCGTTTTCATTTTATAACCCTTTTATAGTAAACAAAATAAAGAATTTGCACATGCATATCTTAATTTGAATTGAGAATCATGAAGTGGGGCTAAAAAGAAGTCGACCTACCATCTAGGCACATGAAACCTGCATCGGTAATCAGAGGACAGGCAGAAAGACTCAGATGGGATAAGTTCTTGTGTGATCTGGAAAAAAAAGACCCAACATAACTGCATCTACATACAATACATACAGTCAAATCTGAGGGAGCGGTCATACCTGAACAACGGCAGATATGTCAACAACGGCCAGCTCAGGCCCGCCTGTGCATTAACCTTCTTTAAATACACTGCGCCTAACGGGAGTCTGTGCAATGCAGCCAACGACCACACTAATTGGTTTATTTGTACTGTATATCACACCTGCGCAATGGCCACTTTACAGGCAGCGTGAAAGTTTCACACCTCACAGATTTTTCGTTGATTTTTCGGTATATGATATGTATAAATTGTATACATACAGTTAACACATATCATATACCAAAAAAAACGACGAAGCTGTGATTTCTTCATTGCTAAAGATATCCCATGTGAGATTTTGGGTAATCCTTGCAACTGTTTCTGCCCTTTCAACCAACTGCATAAAATCAGGGATCAGGAACATTCCGGTGTTGGCAGTTTTTGACCGATTTCGGTTGTATTGGACCGATTGCAATGTTGAGATTTGATGAGATTTCACAGATATGACATTCTACACACACCTAACAATGTCTCCAGAATCACATGACTAATCGCAGTGTTGTAAAGAAGTATCGAAAGGCTTTGGGCGGATTCTAGTACCAATTGCCACTCGGAGATTTCCTGATCCTTGGACTCAATGTACGCAAACAGTTTGAATAGGGTTTCAAGTGATGTCAACAATACTTCAGTTACATTATTGGTTTCTTCAATATCTTCACTACTAGGCTATGGCTCTGCAGTGTCTTGCCCGAAGACACTCGGGGTCACTCCTATAAAAAAGCTCAATGTCACAAATGAGAATTGAACCTGTGACACTTTCTTAATTGTCCTACACCACTGGGTTACGCAGAACTCACAATGCAAGCAACTTCTTCATTTGTTGCTATGGTATTTACATACTCTCATAAAATGAATGTTTTACATTTCATAACTGCAGTGTATTGTTACTTGCAATTTGGACTTATTTTGCGCGGTCTTCTACCAACTATCTTCCACGTGTAAGGTTAACAGTTTGGACTTATTTTGCGCGGTCTTCTACCAACAATCTTCCACATGTAAGGTTAACAGCCTTACCATTACCAGTGCAATGGTCAACAGTGGCCTCAAACAATGACTTGTAATGACTTACCTTACAGAATGGAGGAGTTCATTAGTTGCGTAGGGGTACGTGTCTAGGATTAGCTGCCTTAAATAACTGAAAATAGAACACAAATGTATGGAGTCAGTCCTTCTCCACCTACCCTATGGGATTTTGTGAGTGACCCAAACTGGAAGCAACAGCAGACGACTATCACAAAGTACCGCAATATAACATTTCCATTGTGATATTATAAAAGAACCATTTTTACAATAGGAAAAGTTGCCAAAGTAATAAATGTATTTGTTTGCAGAAATAGACAGATCAGTAAACCATGGACAATTTACCACAGCGGTCTGCAGATATCCAAGGGTCAGAACTATGTGATATACAATAGGATATCTGCCGAACCATGTGCAATTTACTACAAGAAATAGACCCAGTTGAGATAGTCAAATCGTCACACCATGGAATGTTTGTCTCAAGCTATAACTGTATTCATTTGTAGGGATATCAAAAACAACAAACCATGGGTCAAACAATAAACATTTTCTTTTGTAGAGATTGGTAAATCAACAAATCATGGACAATTCTGGTCATGCAATAGATGTATTCTTTAGTTAAGATACTGGAATCAACACAATGGGGAAAATTAGTCCAAAGCAATAAATGTATTCTTTTGTAGGAATATCAAAACCACCGACCCATGGGACAACCAATGAATGCATTCTTTTGTAGATATAGAAGAACATTGGAACTTCAGATTGAGAAATAAATGTATCCCTTTGCAGAAAGAAGAAAATTGACAAATCTAGAACAGTTTTGCACAAGCAAAAGATGTACTTTCATAAGAGATGATAAACTAAACCAACCATATACAATGTGGGACAAGCAATAAATCTATCCATTGGAAGAAATAGTAAACTTAACTAACCAAGGAATGAAAAGGTTGAGTGTTTTGGGCTTCAGCATTTTCTCTTTGAGCAGGTAGTTTAAAATGATCTGAGCCATGTCCTCAGAGATTGCACCCAACGAGAGTATCTGGTTCCGTGGGTCATTTAGACGGTGGGCTACATGCTTCAAACAGCTGGTTACCAGCTTCTGAGCTGAACTGGAAGGCTGGGGATGGGACAGGGCACCGGCTTCGTTCTCCATTGGTTGTTGTTGTTGTTCCCGTAGTTGTTGTTGTCTTGCTTCAGCCCTCTGTACTGAATATTGCATTGAAAGTTGATGATAAAAGATAATATGTAAAGCTTCTAATGATCTTTAATAATGATTTTCAAATATATCTAGGTGTTGGACCGGTCTTAAATCACTTCGGAGTTGTTGTAGCCTAGAAAGTAGTTCTTTGAAATATTGAAAGTACCACTTCCAAGGTGTTCCCACAGGAAAGTGTTACGTCAAGATTATATATATTGGTACTGTGTGATTTTATTTGTCTTTTCCTTCATGTTTTAAATGTGTTTAGTTTGTATTTTACAGGACTACATCTCCATGTGGTGTGAATCAAAGTTGTCTGTTATCAGTCTTGGCGTGACCTCTACCATTTCTCTGTGACAGATCAAACGAGTGGTATTTAACATGGTGGAGATAGGTGGAATTTAGACCAGGCCAAGCCCCTAACAGTTAGAGTAATATTGCAAATAAAATACCCAATTACCATTACTTGTTCACAGAAGAGCAAATTTGTAAGTCATTGAAACAAAACAGTTTCTGTATTGTTGTTTGATATACAATTAAAAATAGCTATTGAAAGCAAAATTAATTCAGTAAGTGTCAATTTATGTATAGTTTATATGCTGTAGCTCTCACAAGCTTTGTCTGGCTTTTGAATCCAAATAAATTTCAATTCACTGTATACACACTTCAATAATGAAAACAATTTTATTTTGCTTCCAATGACTATTTTTCAATCATATAACAATACAGCTGTTGTGCAGCTTTATAGAAATAAGTTCTTAACATCCAAATCCCTTCGCATCAGTCTGTGAACAAACACCTTTAACCCATTACCAAACGATGACGACATTTAACCACTTTATTGCAGACGACTCTGGAAAACATTGTGGGAAAAATGGAAATTGCTCTTTTCGAGCAATTTCTCCTTTCCCCACAATGTTTTCTGTCTTATCAGAAGATTATTTGTCAAATTCATCACATTTTGAAATGCCGTCTGCAAACACTTTGAATTCTGGACAGTCGAAGATTTGGCGTTTGGTAAAGGTTAAGCTCCTGAATTTAATAATATAATCTTACAAGCTTGTTCTCTGGCCAATCTCAGACCATGTTGTCCCTCAGGAGCGTCCGGTTGATTTCCTGTGTCCGCCACTAACCGCTGACCCTCCCCACCAAACAGCGGCTGATGGCCTTGGCCGACTTGCATACCAAATATGTCATTTGGTTCGCCTGAAACAGTATACATAAAGGCAATTAGCAAATTACAAAAGGTAAAAAGGTAATAGGTAAAGGTTTTCCTTTATTAAAGTGTCACCCCAATTGAACTGGCCAGCCAGTTTTGAATTATGAGACTCTTTTCACCTATTATACCAAGTACCTCCCAACTCCTATCACTAGTCGGTAACCATTAATTTTAACAAGCTTGCGGCTCATAAAGTATAGTGCTTGCAAATGTTTTGTGTATTGATCTCGT
Organism: Cerastoderma edule; assembly: GCA_947846245.1. NCBI lineage: Eukaryota > Metazoa > Mollusca > Bivalvia > Cardiida > Cardiidae > Cerastoderma > Cerastoderma edule. The sequence continues at coordinate 11,758,072 of OX401414.1, read as the reverse complement.
ATAACCGGAACCTTGTATACAATATTATAGTTTGTGTTTTATAAAAGACTACAGACAATACAATGCTTGTGTATTAATTTTTATAGTGAATGCCTTAAATGACTTTTATGTATTGCAACTTTATCCTACATTAATGTAGGCTTTGCATGATAACGGTATGTCTCTTAAATGCTAACTTTCCAAGTTCTTTTCCCCTCTGCCAAGTTTTCATAGCTCCCTGTCTCTAACCTTAAAGGTGCTACACCACATCTAAATTTTGCTAGTGCTAACCTGTGAGAAAAATGGAGGTTAATTTTACAATAGTGTTCACCCTGATATGTATCTTCAAAGAGATTGTGTGCTGATGGGCATATGGCCTTATGTATCAATAAAGTATTAAGTGAGAAATGGGTAAACTCATAAAATTTGTGCCAGTCTTGTCTGTATTTTATGTCTTGTATGTGACAATAAAATACCTTTCAGTAGGTTATAGGGTCACTACATTGTGCCTGACAATATTTGGACTTCTAAATGAGATTATCTTGATTAGTGGAATGGGTTTCTTGAGGGAAAGTGCATCAGTATGAGAAAAATAAAACCCCTTTAGATAGTGGAAGACACCCACTCAGCAAGGTAAAAATAAAGCCTTTTTAGAGAGTGAAATAGGACGACTTAGCATGGTAAAATAGCGCCTTTTAACCCATTACCAAACAATAACGACATTTAACCACTTTTTTGCAGACGACTTTGGAAAACATTGTGGGAAGAAGAGAAGTAACGAGCAATTTCTCCTTTCCCCACAATGCTTTCTGCATTATCCGAAGATTATTATTCAATTTCTGCAAACTCTTTCAATTTGTTACAGTAGAAAAGTTGGTGTTTTGTTTAGGGCTAAGATAGAAACCGACTATCTGTGTCTATTTCTAAGCAAATGAAAACCATTCAACAAAGCAAATAAACGCACATACCCATGATATTTCCAGGTGGTGGCAAATTCCTCCCACCACCTCTACCCATACGGCCCCGGCCCCCAGCAAAAACTGCTGGAAGTCCAAGACCCCCGCCAATACCAAGTCCCCGGGCTGGATGGTCGCGGATCTCCAACCCTCCTTCACCTAGCTGGTTCCTTAAATCATGACCTCGAGCAAACTGGTTCCCATTCCCTTGTCCTTCACCTTCCTGGTTCCTGTAACCTGGAGCTCCAACAGGCTGGTTCCCTAGTTCCATACCAACAGGCTGCTGGTTCTCGATTTGAGGCCCCACATTTAAATCTTCGATTTCATTTGGTTCTAAAATAAATTTACAAAAAAAATCAATAATAATGTCGCTTATACATTCCTTCATTATTGATGCTTAAGTACATTGTGTAAAGTTTGAAGAAAATACATTGATTCATATCATTAGTGGAAGCCAAAACAAGCCTATATATAAAACAGTCGTTATAGTTGTCCCATATTTGTATGAACCAGAATGTTTTTTCTTATGAACAATGTCCGCAACGAATCATAGCTAGAAAAAAAACTTTGGATTTTATGTCCCCTGTGAGGATTCGATCCCGGTTCTCCCAGGTGACAGTCCAAGACATAACCACTGAGCTAAAGAGTCAGCTCAGTAACGCAGAGGTTACATCTTGACCTGATTGATTGTTGCTATGCTGTAGAGAGTGAGGCGGCTACTTAACACACCCCCTCTTATAGAAGTCATCATTTATGATGACATATAAGCCATTTCGGCTTGTATGTCCATTTCTGACGAATTAATGGCTCAATGGCCAATCCCGGACGAGCCCCCATCTTACAAACAATGTCTGCAATTAAGCTTAGCTAGATAAAATCCAAATTGGATATATAATCCCCCTGTTGGGATTCGATCCCAGTTCTCCCAGGTGACAGTCCAAGACATAACCACTGAGCTAAAGAGTCAGCTCAGTAATGCAGAGGTTACATCTTGTCCTGATTGATTGTTGCTATGCTGTAGAGAGTAAGGCGGCTACGTAACAGTATATATTGTTTATTAAGGAATGGAGGTCCTATGCGTCACAGTGATTATGGTGTGGGACTGGTGACACAGGGGCGCAGGTTCAATCCTCATCCAGTGGTATTGGGAATTATATAGTTGTCCTATATTTGTATGAACCAGAATGTGTATATACGAGGGGTGATCAAAAAATACGTGGACTTTTGTTTTATCTCAAAAACGGATTGGATTGAAATCGCGGAGCACGTCAAAATAACGTCGATTTTCCAGAGAGCCCGTACTATTCATTTAACTAATTTTCCATTCATTCTGATTAAAAATCCGCCAAAACAGGTATGCTGGTAGAATGACATCACTTCCGGCGGTTGATGTTGTTTTCCGAACGTTGGTTCGTTCCGTTAATGTTTGCACCGCAGTTTTGTACAACCACTAACCAAGACACGCACAGAAAACATGGCGTCATCGGATTATACGGAAACACGGTCAGTGATAAAATTTTGCGTAAATCTTGATATGACACCTACACAGACCATGAAAAAGATGCAGGAGGCAAACATGACTGACAACACAAGTCGCTCACTCCTTTTCAAGTGGCACAAACGTTTTAAAGACGGGCGAAAATCAATTCTTGACGATAAAGGTAGAGGCAGAAGACCCATTATAGGACCAGCGTTAGTGACGTCAGTTGAACAGTTTGGTAATCAAGATCGGTGCGTTACTATTCGGGAGATTGCGGCGGAAATGGGAATGAGCTACGGATCCACATGGACTGTTTTAAGGGACCATCTAAAAATGAAGAGAGTGTGTGCACGCTGGGTGCCACGACTATTAAAGGATATCAAAAAAGAACGCCGGGTAAAAGATTCAAAGACATTCCTAAGAAGATACAGACTTGAGGGTGATTCATTTCTTGACAGAATTATCACTACGGATGAGACATGGCTGTGGTTATTCGATCCGGAAACAAAGCAACAATCGTCCGTGTGGAAAAGATCATCATCACCACCCCCATCAAAGGCCCGAGTGAATAAATGTGGTGGAAAGTTTATGTGTATGATGTTTGCAGATAGACGGGGAATGATACTCATGCACATTGTACCTAACAAAGTCACCATCAACTCAGACTATTACACAAATGTAAGCATAGGCTTTATTAAATAGTAATACTGTATTATTATCGCTTTACTATCGTTGAGTCGCATTGTAAATTTTGCATAGTAGGTATACAGTATCAATCAATGGATAGGACTAGTACACCTTCTATTCAAAATTTACAATTAAATATATTTCAGATCTTGAGACGTGATCTCGTTCAGGCATTAGCGAAGAAGCGACCAGGAATGTCTATCAGCCAGTTTTTTCTTCATCAAGACAACGCACCCCCACACGTATCGATGACTACACGGTTAGAACTATCTCTGTTGGAGCTTGAGACTATTCCCCATCCACCCTATTCCCCGGACCTTGCACCGATGGACTTCGCTATATTTCCTCAGGTGAAATCACAATTGAAAGGTAGGCGTTTCGCTACACTGACAGAACTACGCGGTGCTACCCAGATGATTCTTAACCAATACGACGAAGACTGGTACAGATCCATATTTGACAAGTGGGTCCATTGACATCGTCCGTGTGTGCAGACAGAGGGTAGTTACTTTGAAAAGTCATAAACGTCGCGACGTTAAATTGCTCCAGAAACTCAACAACGTTACTAATGTCGTCGTAACGTCATCGTACTGCTCCGCGATAACAGACAGGGGTATGTTCAGTAGTGTATAACTTTTTAACCAGTTATCGTAGATGTATAATATTTTGTATGGTTAAATGAGACATATTAAATTATAATCTGTGTAAATACTAAATACATGGACAGAATGGGTAGAGAGATAAAACAAAAGTCCACGTATTTTTTGATCACCCCTTGTATATTGTTTATTAAGGAATGGAGGTCCTATGCGTCACCGGATGATGGTGTGGGACTGGTGACACAGGGGTGCAGGTTCAATCCTCAACCAGTGGTATTGGGAATTTTCATGGAAGTGTCCTTCAGTAAGACAATACAGAGTCCTGGGTACCGTTTTACCAAGCAACTTATGGAAAATGTTTGCGTAAGTCATAACTGATTAACATGGATAGTATCTTCAAAGAAAGTACAATATTGCAATGTGACACTTCATTGGAAGCGTCTCGGAGAGACGATTCCAATGATTTGTTACTTTGCAATATTGCTTAGCCCAATATTGATAAAAGAGGACTTGTTGTTTTAGACTTAGGCAAATCTTAAGCGTAAACTGTTTAGTAAAACGGTAACCTGTATAGTAATGGTAAAATCCTGGAAACAGGGGTAAGAATGCACATTTGTAAAATAAAAAAGAGGAAAAATTTAAAGTGAATTTTAAGTTGCAAGACGATTTTCTCAGTAATCTGCCATCTTGACTCAATGAATTAAAAATATAAATGCAGAAAATGCAAATAGTGATCGGACAAGTGAAATATACAATGTTTCATCATAGGGCGATATGAAATCTTGCCCCAACTGATGTTCATGTAGAAATATTTTCAGAATGAACCTTGACCGACGATAAATATCGCCACTGGCTGTCAAAAAAACATTCTCCTCAAACTCAAATCGATCTCAAGAACGGTCATAGGCATATAAAAATACCCAGCAGAATTCCGCAGATTGCTGAAAAATTCTCACCCCTATGGAAAGTAAAAAAAACAACCTTTGTTGGTACAGTTTTAAACTTCACATAATCAAACAAACGAATGAAGAATGGATTAACTTAAATATAAACTTGCCCAGTGACCTTTCCTCATCAAAAGCATGGCGATCATTGTGAGAATAAAGGGGTACAGCAGGTACAACTGTCGGACTCCTGGTCGGCAAAGGCCTGGGATTTAGCGGTACAACATCTTCCTCATCTACATCCATCCCTGTAACAAGAAATAATGATCGCTGATTTATGGCGAGTCAAATCCATTCATAACAGACTTCACGACACTTTGTAGGCCCTAGGCCCTTGACTGACTGAAATCCCTGAGGTCTGACAGATTTTTACATAGACAAAGAAGAAAGTGTTCAGTTCTGTCCTACTGGGGCTCTCAGACTATCGGGGAGTCTGAATCAACATATCAAGGGTTCAATGCAATACTATAGTAAGTGCTTCACTTTCTGAAGCACCTTATATAGTCTTGCGTTTAACCCTTGATATGGATTACTATGTTACAGGCACTTTATATTATCTTTGATTTTTACTATGTGAAGTATAGTTCTTACGAACAATGTCCGCAACGAAGCATAGCTAGAAAAATCCACTTTGGATTTTATGTCCCCTGTGAGGATTTGATCCCGGTTCTCCCGGGTGACAGTCCAAGACATAACCACTGAGCTAAAGAGTCGGCTCAGTAACGCAGAGGTTACATCTTGTCCTGATGGATTGTTGCTATGCTGTAAAGAGTGAGGCGGCTATGTAACGTAGTAAATTTGGTTCACCTCAAGCCTCAATGATACCTATAAAAAAACATTATTTCCATGTACACCTATGATTCCAAAAATGTCTTCCCATTCTTTATTTTGAGAAATGGGCAGCATGTATTATAATTACTTGGAGTTTAAGCATAATACACCCAAGAACATATAATCCCTAAGTGTTTTTGTGGTCTAAAAAAAGCGAAACCACACCAACAATGGTAGAAAGAGTTATTTACTTGTGGCTGAGGTCTGTTGTGGCCTATTTTTCTGTCGTAGGACCAGTGATCCAGATGGCGTTAGCTTTAGATCCTGAAGTGAGGCCTGCATTTCATCTTCTGTGAACTCATGCTGAGGGAAAGGCTGAAATAACCAAGTGTCACATGACCAATACATCAACAAATCGAAATAAATCCTAAAATATTCTCTTTAAATAGAAACAATTTGCAGTGAGAATTATGAAAATGCCTGGTTCCCCATTATTTGCCCCTACACATAGTAGAACAGGCAATATCCAGTGTTAATGATATGCATTTTTTAGGCTAGGGCTCTGAAGTGACTTGCCTAAGATCACTCCCACAAACCCAGAAGGTGTCTGTTGGGCTTGAACCTGGGATCCCAGAATTCCAAGTCTGCCAGCTTTACCGCTGGTCTGCACGACGCCCATACTTAATATTGGCTATCAAACACTAGAAAGCTTTTATTTGCATAAAGCAACAAAGTGCAACACAAGGAGAAAGTGCTCTTGTCCAAGCACATTGACGAAAATTCAAAAGGAGAATATGTCTTCTGTAAAAATTGTACGATTGAAACTGTGAATTTACTTTTACTTAGCAATAGCTAAGGTCATTAAGCATGCATTATGACAATGTAGATAAAAGTATGTTGAATTATGTCCAGACTTAAATGTGTCTAGTATATGAAAAAAGAAACTAGCAATTGCAATGTGTGTATAGGTTGGCAACTAAATAAGTAAGAAATCACACTTTGTTGTACAATGCAATCCCTTTTAGAAAAAAAGAATTATCAATGTTGACAGTTTCCAATAGTATCTGTAGAATGTTTAAAAATAAAATATTTAAAACAAGTTCTTTGAAAATCAATGCAATTAGGTAATGTATGATTGATTGTAAAAGATACTTTGCATGGAATGCATTCAGTAGCATACTCCTAAGTCAGGAAACAAAAGTAGCGACAAGGAAAATGCCGGTTTTGGAATGATTTTGGTTGTACTGGACATATATGAAACTCTACACAACATCTCCAGAATCACATAATTAATCCGTTAATTGTTATCCTTATGTCAAACAATGCCCGAGGCATGTATAAATTGGAGGTTTAATTTGGGTGTTAACAAACAGGCACGTTTGATTGAGAAGAACACATGACACCCTTGTGAAGAGGTATGAAGGGTTTTCGGGTCGATTCTCGGACCGATTGGGATTTAGAGATTTCCTGCTCGCTGGCCAGAAGAATAGAAACTTCATAAGTTTGTCTATATACACTGTGGTACACCCATATCTTACCTGTATAAGTGTGTAGCCTGTTAGGTCTGACATCTCCCCCTGTACGAAACTCCATACCTCATGTAAACAGGTTCTTGAATTAAATGCTTGTCTTAGTGAACGTCCATTAGGAAAGCGTATCTAGAAATGCGTTTTTTTTAAGAAAATAAACTTGATGATATTATCATTACACGTATATGGGGGTTATGTCGCATCAACATTATTTCAGTTATGTTGCAATGCCTGATTCTTAATGATGGAGGAAGACCTTAGACCCCATACTCAACAGTCAATAAGGGCTAGTCAAGCCGGGTAGAACAGTCAGCATTCTGTAAGTCAGTTGGGAGACTACCTCTCATACCTCTCATGAAAATCCAAAAGCTGTCACCAGGATTTAAACCAATGTGGAATAGGGCCAATGTGATTTCATGTTATGTACTCTTAGCACTAGGCAAAAGAAGCCCCCAACACTTGATGGGAAAATACAATAAATAATATGTTGACTCTGTAAGTCAGTCTTGAAACTCCATCTAACACATTAACATATGCTCCATTCTTTACAATAGTTATAAACATTGCTTGGTTGAACAGGTATTTAATACAACTTTCAACAGTATTCCAGTCTTACCTCAATTAGCAGCATACCTCTCCAAGCTCCTGATATTTCTACACCAGCGCTGAACAGAAATCTTTCCAAGACCCTGACTGCTGTCCGACCCAAAAGAAATTGATCAAACAGAGAGACAGAAAAATCATGTTGCATATATTTCAATTAAATGTTAATAACAAAATTACAACAGGTTATTTTAACCCTTTACCAAATGCCAAGCTTTTTTACTGTTCCAAATTGAAAGAGTTTGCAAACGACATTTCAAAATTTGACGAAATTGTACAATTATCTTTTGAATCGGGCAAAAAACATTGTGGGAAAAAGAGAAATTGCTTTTTTAGAGTGATTTCCCTTTTTCCTACAATGTTTTCAAGAGTCATCTGCAACAAACTGGTCAAATGTTTTTATTGAGTGGTAATTGGTAAATCAAACCATTTAAACCCACCTGCAGCAGACATGTTGTAGACTGTGTCTGTGATGGACCAGGCTCCGAAGCCGTTTCTACTTTCTGATCCTTGCTTGGGGACGGCAAATCCTCTACCTTATCTTTGATTCCCTGTAACTGCCTCTTTTTTTCTCTGTCTGCAGCAATTTCTTTTAATACACGGTCTTTATCCTATAAAAAATAACATAGAGTGTCAATTGAGCCATACAAGAGCCTCGTACAAGAACCAACTTGCCTATAGCTGTTCAATCAATGGTTCCCCAGCTCACAGTTGTGACAACTTGTGAGACAGGAAACCAGACCGAGTACCTGCGTACCTCTTTCAACTTGTGTTGTTGGGGCTTAAACTTGCCCCCCCCCCAGTTCTTAGTCCACCACCTAAGCCACTCAGGACCCCTTTTTAAATTTTACAAGTGGGTAGGTATGTAGGTAGGAAAATTATTTAATCTTATTAGAGAAATTATATTTCATATACACTTATTATCTATGAATATTCAAAACACTGAACAAACAAAAAAGAGAAAAAAAATCATTTTCAGAAAATGCAATACAGTTTTCAGAGTAGTGGAGTAAAAATTGGGTTGGTAGGTAAAGGCCAAAGAAACTTATTTTAGGCTCCACTTAGAAAACAATAACAATAAACATGGATCAAACCTCCTTTTGCCTCTTCTTTTCCATCAATGCTTTTCGTTTGGCCTCCTCCCTCTTCTTTTGTTCGAAACCTTCCTTCTGCTTCCGCTGATTGTCAGACAGATGTAGCCGACTAACGACATTTGAGTCCGACAGATCCACATCCAAATCTGCATTTTGTGGAACCTGCGGCAAGGCTGTGCTTGTTTCTGTGTTTGTTGCTTCCTTCGAAGAATTTGGGGATCTTTCGGCAATTGGCATAGGCTTTGAAAAAGCACTTGACTTCGAGTCGAATGTGGAAGTTTGCTAAAGTGTAAAAATAATTAAGAATTATTTAAATTGCTTGACAAATCATTTTTTCTTAATCAATTCATATTTCCTCTTCAAAAGCATTTTTAAATTATTGGGATGACCTTGTGAAGCGAGACAGAGCATCTCTCGGGCTGGATGGTACCAACCCCCAGGATCACCAGACCTGGAGAGGAAGGTTGCGCTCTCGACCAGACAAGCAGGCCTCACCCTTGCCAAAGGATTAATAAATGGCCTGTCAAATCTAAAATGGATGATGATGATGATGATTTTGGGTTTTTAAAAAATATTCAGACAGCAAACAACACCACTTCCTGTTTACCTGTCTTAGTTTGAGACTGGGCCCTGCTTGTTCTGCATCTGATGGACGTTTAAACCCAGGCTTGCCAGCAACCAGCCTAGAACAAATTTTAAAGCATTCCTTGTTAATTCAAATTATTCTTCAGATTACCCATAATCATGTTTATGTAAAGTGCTGGAACTGACTTCATGCTTATGCAAACAGGTTAGATCACAGGCCAGGATGGCCTGTTTACTACTCTAATTATCTTTTCTCATTAAAATTAAGCAGATATTTACGGTTTTTGGAAAGCAGACAACACAAAAATCTATTTTTAGAAAATCATCCAGCATTCTTAGAATTAAAAGCAAAGAGTACTTTAAACAGGAAAAATATTTCTTTTCAAATTACAACTTTAATTGACTCTATTGAGTGGTCATCTAACAAGAGGCTAGCTCTTATACTTAACACTTTTATGATACATATATATGCAACAAAATGGTAGAAAAGAAGCCAAATGCATATGCATTGCAATCTTCATTTTTTGTTTAAATCACACACTATTTCTTACTCTATCTTCAAATGTTATTGCTACTACAATTTTTAACCCCAAATTATTCTAGTTCAGAATAGTCCAAGATGTTTGTTTAGTAATGGGATAATTAAATATACAGGAACATTGATCAATCAGTTAAAACAGAAATTTGTTGGAATTGTGTTTAACCCCATTGAAACTAGATAATGGCCAAAAACCAGTTGAATGAGGGTAATAAATCATAGCAGACGCAGTGAAGGTATTACTTCTAAATTCATAACAACTGCTTAGTTTATTACAAAATTCCAAAGTGCTATTATAATTTTCAGGTATTGTGGGGTCCAAACGCTAATTTTACATTCTGGTAATATTTCCATTTTTCGGAAAACTTGAGGGCTCTTGGAAAAGAGGCAGGAACCTGGCTGAAAAAAGTCATGTGATACAAACAAAATCATTTTTGGAAAAGGTTCTAAAATAGATACCATTCTACAGCAGTCTCTACAGAAACTTTTCCAAAAGATACAGCATCCTGACAATCAGTAAGATCAAACCCCATTGACATCAAATGAACAATGAGGTCATCTGTACCCTGAAATATATTCAAAGAAAAAAAATCTTAAAAAAAAGTAGATATCAACCTGTCAGTGGTATCACAATATTTAAAGCCAACCAGAGAGTTGTTAATGTTAATAAACATTGAAATATAACAAGATTAAGTAAAGATGAAGCGATTGAAAAAAGTAGTGAAATAAAACATGTCTTATCTTCGTTTACACTCTTCTTTCAAAATGCTTAAAAAAAGATAATCATTCAAAACATAAAAATAGCTTAATAATGTCCAAATAGTAGACTACCAGTTTGTCAACTTATTATTATTCAAGTTGCATGAAGAAAAGACTTCCAATAAAATAGACCAGCAACATTTGCACCTGGGGAAAAACCTCATACTCTTGACATGATGGTCAATGTGCATAATATTCCCTGAATCGAAAGCTCCACATTATAATCAATATATGTCTTTAATTCACAAACCCCTCAAGGCTCAACCACTGGTTATGTATCTAGGTAGAAGCAAAATCAATAGCCATTGACATCTTAATTGTCAATGGTAAATCCCAAAAATTTAAATAGGGTTTTCTTCAGATATCCACATATTGGAAAATTGACACTTCCATATCTACATCCAGAATAAATACTTTTAGTTCGGTTTAGAACTATTTTTATTTTATGATGTTGCGAAAAGAATTTGGGCGAATCCAGTTAGACGCAATTATATTTTTCAGGAAATATGACAAATTGTTGGTAATACTTCTTTTAAAAAACAAAAGCAAGATTTCTTATTCAATACGTTACATTTTTAGGTTGTTCATAACTGCATTGACAGGCAAAATAATTTTTAAAAAACAAAATAGACACACGAACCTCTGTGGCCATCTTTGCGATATCAAAACAGGTTAGGCAATCCTATGCAATAATATAAACATTTTCGTATCCGGTAGGTTAACATAAATGTTGTTTACTTTTACAGTTTTGGACTATTCTGTTTAGGTCACTGAATCATGAAATTTCTATCCAAGGGATATGCCACTAGGACTATGTATTATTTCGAAAATATTTTATTAGTTATGAAATAGGTTGAGCTTTATAAACTTAGTCCAAAACTGAAAGTAGACAGAATGTAAATATTTCCAATAAAGTATGTCTGACATAGGTACATAATGGCAGCTAACAACGAAATTCCATGGTGAGGATGATTATACTTTTATTCATTTCTCTAAAAGCCTTTCATGCATATTTTCGTGGTATTCTGTCTTTATATTTTATAATGTCATTAGTTTTCGTGTGTTCAGTGTAGATGTTTTTTTTAAGAATCTTGCTCTGGTTCTTAGTCTTGAGACCCTTTCTTTCCCTGCACCTTCTGCAGAAGACTGAGAAACTTCTGTGACAAAGGGGCAATTTTCATCGTATAAATACAGAAATAAACTCGTTATCAAATACCAAAAAAATAAGCAACATGGTTTTCATGAAGATTTAAAGTAACAAATCCAGGTTGAGATCTAGCCAATTCAGCTTGGCAACCCCCTTTTATCAGATTTTATGACTGGGCTTGAAATAACTGATTCACAAGAGATTTTGACTGATGGTTTGCATCGGCAATCAGTTCTCAATGAAAAGCCAAAAGCAAGTTAGCAAGTACCATTTAAAACTAACATCCTTTCTGGACCTTTGTTAAAGGAATATCATTTATTTTCAGGAATCGTAAACCAAAAAATGGGGTATCAGCTTTCTTTACAGAGACATCATTCTCAAAATGGCTTGAAAATGACACCCATGAGAGCCGGCTTGCTGCAAGTCTCAGCAAATTTTGTAAAGGGGTCATTCTCCCAAAACCGACATGCACAGAAATCAAGACATTGGGTCCTGCCACCAATGCAAGCCACAATATTGGTCTCCCCATGAAAGATGTTACTGCAGCGGAAGATAGTAAAAATACCGATCTGGTTAAAAAAGACAAAACAGCCCCGCATGATGAGAGCTTTAATTGTCAAATTGAAATAGGAGAAAAGGGTTTTGCAGACAGTCCTGTTGAAAATAAGGCAAGAAATTCCAAGAGTGTTAAAGACGTTGATGTAATGCCAGAACAGTCTTCTTCTTTTAGCAAACATGGACATGGTACAGGGGATCAGTCAATTAGTAACAAAACCAGCACAATTGCAAAACCAGTAAAAAGCAAAGATGATCTGAGAGTTGAACAAGATAAAGGAGAAGATAAAGCATCAAAGTTACCAGCTTGTCCTAAACTCAGTCCAAGCAAGGAGGCCGAGCTCGATGATGTAGAAAAAAGGAAGAAAGCAATTCAAAATAATTTGCTTTTCTTTAACGATCTTGACAGGTAAGTTCTTAATTTGTCCTTCCTTTGAACATCTCATGTGTAGGTCATCTTCAATTTCAGCTTGCAGTTTTCTTCCTCCCATATTTCATTCTGTACTAACAAGTGTCTTGTACAATGTGATTTAAGTTGTTCCCCAACTTACCTTCTATCAAAGTATTTTCTCCAATTTTGGAATGAATTGCAGTAAACAAAGATTTGTTGTATTAAACACACTTTTATTAAGACTTTGTAAAAGAAAAATGTTGATGTAAGAATTCAGCTTTTAAGAAGCTTTTTTATATTAGAATTACTTCCAAAAAACTGTTTAAATGGACTTCTAGTGAGTGTGTACATTAGCAATTGTCTTAATAAGAAATAAAATCAAATAAATGCTTTATTGTTCAGACCTTTACTATACTGTAATAACTAATTTCATTATTGTATATTTCTGTGTTTCCAGGGAAAAACTATTTGACATCTTTACAAAGCTGCAGTTAAAAGTTCAAAATCTATTGTCGCACTTGTACTTGTATTTTTCCAGTCAAGAAAAAATATTTTTATAAATCCAAGTATCAGTTGCAATGTCCGAGTTTATGCTTACACTTGTAGTTCTGTCTTTCTACAAAAAGAATAAATTGCAGTGATAATTTTACCTCTGTGTCCTGTGTCATATACACATCAAATTTGCTGGGGACAAATCATTTCAAAAGATATGTGTCCAGCCGGAAAACATTCTCATCAGCACAAGTAATGTTTACAATGTCGTAAACATCATAAAGAATGCTGTCTCATGCTTTCTTTCTATCAAATCTGCATTGTTTTGAGTCATTTCAGCTAAGATTATCATTAATATAACAAGTGTTATACTATTTGACATGATCTTATAGCTTGGATCATTGGTACTCGGACGCATAGTTTTAACCTTGGACACAATCATAGTTTCAAAAGATGTGTGTCCAAAAGGACACGATAACTTTCATTTCTAAAATTAACACTGGAATTGTGATTTCCAAGTTTATGTCTATGCTTGTCGATTCATGTTCCAGAAAGGATAAATACATGCCCATCCTAGCCAGAAAGAAGCCACGGTTTCAGAAAGCTTCACTCACAACTGCAGAACAGAAAACCTACCTCGACCTGAAGCGAAGATTTGGCAAAATAGGAACCACATTTTTGGATCCAAGACAAGAAGCAGATTTCAGGTTATTCAAGGTAATGTCTTGTTTCATGGCTTTTCCGTTTCATGTTTTTCAAAAACCAAGGATACCATAAGAACTTCCTCATTAGAAATTCTATTTGAAAATTCTGTCGGTTTACTCTGTTTCTACTTTAAGAAACGGGTTCAATCTTCACAGCTTGCATTTTCTTGAGAGGTAGAAGGCAGGATATATTATTTGAATAAGAAAAACATGTTTAGTCCTTAGACTTTCTATTCAAACCAAAAAATCTTAAGAAACCACTTTTATTAATATTTCACAATTATGTCACAGACTTATATATAAATAGCATTTAATGATTCTGAAAAATTAAAGCATGGCTGTTCTCTGAGGTTCAGGTAAAGAGGTATATTACAGACTCTCAGAGTCTGGGTACTCATAGCAGTTACAGCTTTTACAGTTTGTTTTATTCTCTCAGCTCAAACATTTGTGATATGAGGCAAATTAGGAAATATAAAGTATGTAATCAACCAGGCTACAAGCACAGACACAATCCCACACAAGCACTCAAAATTTAATACAGTCAAACTTGTGTTAAGAGGCCAGCCTATGGGACAGAGTAAATTGGCTGTTTAAGACAGGTTGGCTGCCTAACACAAATTGATTTACACTATGAATCTAACAATGGGACTTTCTGCAGGGGTTGTTTAAGGCAGGTTGGCTGCTTAAAAGGGTGGTTGCTTAACACAAGTTAGACTGTACACACTTTCTTTAGAATTGATTCATCAATAAAAGGTTTAGTAGAAAATATAAAGGTATACAGTAGAAGAACTGGGCTTTTCACATCATCGTAATGCACCTTAAAAGTAGATGAGTCTTCCTTGCTGGAACAAACTTCATGCTTTTGCAAACAGGTTGGATCCATGTATTTGCGGCTGGTCTGTGATCAAACGTGTTTGCTACTCTGAGTATCTTTCCTCATCAAAATGAAGCAGATATTTAAGATTTTGGAAAGCAGCTGACACAAAAATTTATTTTTATTAAATTTCCAAGCATTTTTAGGGTTAAACCAGATTCATTCATTCACTCATACCTTTAACTCTGTCTAGCTTTTGTTGGGTTGAGCATGAGTTGAGTTATGTTCATTGTTGCAGGAATTATGTGTGAAGGTCGACGCAGAGCAGCAAAAATTTATGACACATCTACGGCACGTATTCAAGCAATGTGAAGATGATTATAGGTATATTCATGCCGAGGCAGAAAAATACATCATGGTAATTTTTTTTATCTCTTTTAGTGCATTAATTACATTTTTTGTCTTCAAAGAACTTTTTTTGCCTGTCTATAGATATTGAAAGATCAGGGGTTCATTTTATTTGCCTGGCAGTCAGTTTGGGCCTAGGTTTTTCACAAGCTGTTTCTATATTCGTCCCAATTTTTTCAAAGCGAGATTCTGATGTTTGAATATTGAAAATACATAAGAAAAATGTTTTTCACATTCTCACATTGTCTGCAATTGCTTTGGATTTAGACCAGTCTTGAAATTTAAATGAGGAATGAAATGTGGAAAGGATAAAAATAACTTTATGACTAATGTTCTAATATGTACGTTTAACTTTCTGTTTGTGTGATATGATACAGAAAAAACTTGACAAAATCAAAGGATAACATTTGGTTCATATGACAGATGCTACAATAAAATTATAAATGTAAACTTGTGTAGTAGGGGTCTCGATTAAGAAGGTAGAGTTGAATGTGTAAGCGGGCCGGATAGCTCAGTCGGTAGAGCATTCGCATGGTTTGCGTAGGTCCCGGGCTCGAGTCCCGGTCTGGCTGCATGTTTTTCTCACCTTGGTTGCATTGGCGCCCAACGTAAATGACCCATGAGAGCTACAGTGATAGATACTCAAGGTTCGTTCCACAAACGAACTCTGTTCCCAGGAAATCCGAGACGAATTTTAATTGTGTGGGGGAGTATGTAGTAGGGGTCTCAATTAAGAAGGTAGAGTTGAATGTGTAAGCGGGCCGTATAGCTCAGTCGGTAGAGCATTCGCACGGTTTGCGTAGGTCCCGGGTTCGAGTCCCCGTCTGGCTGCATGTTTTTCTCACCTTGGTTACACTTGAATTTTTCTTTTCGTTTCATAAATAAAAAGAAAATTTTGTGGTTATAAAATTAATGCGTTCATCTCTTTTGTTTATCATAATGCAGGAGAAATTGATAGTTAAGAAAAAACGTGTGACCAAATACCCAAGGCATTACCATCATTTAAAGAGGATTAATCTGCATGACACTGACCATGGGAGGGAAGAAGCTGATGATAGCTCTGTGACGCTGCAGTATGTACAACCACTATTGCTGCTTGTAAGTGTGGATAATTATGTTGTGATTTTCTCCCCCTCTCTTCAAATAAACAGGGGCCTCCATGGCCTAATGGTTAGAGTACAGAACTTGGAATCACATGTGGGTTCAAGTCCTGGTGAGAGCATTTGGTTCTTGTGATAGGTAGTCTTCCGACGCACTTACAGAGTGCCAATTAATCTACCTGACTTGACCAGTCCTTATTGGTAATTAAGTATGGTCTTCCTCCATCATAAGAGTGGGTCATCACGATATAAGTGAAATAGTATTGATGGGATCTAAAATCCAAAGTAACAAAAAACCTTCATACATACCCTCTCCTGCTTTGTTAATTTGTTTAAGATTTAAAGTTCCTTGTAAAGGCTTTTGGACAACCTGGCCAATATGCATGATTGATTTTGCCATCGGTTATGATAGTAATTTGACTTACAGTTAACACTTTAACCCTAACACTTAGTTAGCACTATGAATCTTGGGACAAGCAGTATGACTCTATTAACTAGCTGATGATTTATCAATGATAACTTTGTAACATTGATTATAGGGAACTGTTCCCAGGATGGTGCTACCCCAGATTATTCCCGGCCTTCCCCAGCCTTGTACACCCACAGACTGTGGGAAAGTCTCAACCCAGTGTCCCACGGTGCGGAATGTGGTGAAGGGACAGTGTGTCTGGAACCATGAGGTGTGTTTTATAATTTTATGGGCTAATCCTACTTTGTCAAGACGATTCAAATGATTACCCACAATCTAGGGATTGAAGATGTTAAAGAAATTAGCTGTGGAAATTTGCTTTTCTTTGAACCTCTGCCACTTTCTAAAACAACATCTTTACATGAACTTTGAAATGGAGAATTGCTCTGATTTCATTGTTTCCCGTCGGTCGTTCCTCAGCTGACCTTGTTTTATTGCTAACATATTCACTATCAGTTCCTCTGTAAAATGGAATTTAAAGTACAGTCTAACTTGTGTTAAGCAGCCACCCTTTTAAGCAGCCAATCTGCCTTAAACAACCACTACAGAAAGTGCCATTGTTAGATTTATAGTGTACATCAACTTGTGTTAAGCAGCCAACCTGTCTTAAACAGCCGATTTGCTCTGTCCCATAGGCTGGCCTCTTAACACAAGTTTGACTGTACTTTTAAGTTAATTGTCAATTCACAACTTGAGTGTACACAAGGGCTATTATGGCTTAAAGGATGCATCTGTATAAAATATATTAGAGATGAAAATGGCAAGAGATGGTATCATGATCACATGATACAACCCAACCTGGTCTTGCATCCTGCTAGAGTCTGGATTACTCTATATTAAAAGATCTCTCAACTTATCCTTTGTAGAAGTGTTAAGTAACCACTCTTAATTAAGGAGAATAGATTCTTGCAAACCAATAGAATTAAACACTATTTTACCTTCCATAGGAATGTAGCCAAGACATAAATGCAGAACAGCTTGCAGTGCCTAATAAGTGTGATTTTGTTGTTGCTTCGTCTGCTATGAAACACATGGTCGATAACCAAGATCAACAGGTTAAACAGTGGAACATTCCCATTGTGGTTAGGGATTACACCATTCAAGGTAAGATCATGCATAGTTTGGTTTATTTTTGTGTAGAAAGGATCCATTTTTTTGCATGGGAAAGATGCAGTTTTGGCTTAGGAAAGATACAATTAATTTGGCATAGGAAAGATGAGTTTATTTTTGCAAAGGAAGCATGGGTGAATTTTGAAGTAGGAAAGATATATTGCTTTTGGCATAGGACATTTAGATCCATTTCGGCATAGGTCAAAGATTTATTTTGGCAAACTTATAAATTTACTTTGGCATGGGAGATAATTTCATAAAAATTGATTTTGGCATATGACATATAGATTTATTTTTGTAAAGGACATAGGGCATATAGATTGATTTTGGCATAGCAAAGATAAATTAAAATTGGCATAGGAAAGATAAATTAAAAATGGCATAGGAAAGGTAAATCTAATTTGGCATAGGAAATATAGATTTATTTTGGCATAGGGCTTATAGAATTATTTTGGCGTAGGAAAGATAGATCTATTTTGGCATACTCAGGATAGATTTGCCGTATAAGACTTTAAAAAAAAAAGAATTAGTTGATATCTTCTTCTTTACGATAGATTATTCCCATTAACACAAGGAAAATATTTATGTTGTTTTTTTCAATTTTCATATTTATCATCTACACTTGCTTTCAATTTGGACACACCACAAAATCACATTTTAGGGAACTGGTTTGATTTATATTACAGACGGAGACAAGATGATCTCGCACAAAGTCGTCTATATAGACAAGCCACTGATAAAGACCTCCCAGCTCTCAATTCAAGACAGAAACAAACTCTACCAGAAGTATGCACTAAAATCAGTCGCTATACGGCCAAAACACAAACCCCATGTGTTTGCCAACATAAAACCAAGCTCTGAAGTGGTTAAGTATGTAACTATAGAGGATTTACAGAGAGAAACTGAGGAGTATAATCTATCAGTTTTGGAAGACAAATCAAGTAGAGCTAGTGAAATAGACAACGACAAACCTCATCAGAAAAAGACGATTTTGAGAAATAATAAAGACGTAAAAGGAACGGGGAAACAGCAGGTGGGTTTGTTTGATATTGACAATGATATAGATGATCTTGAAACATTTGGAATGGAAAAGTCGTGGAAACTTTCATCCTCAAAGCTGGACAAAGGTTCGGAAATATTGTCAGGCAGTAAGAGCTTGGCTCCTAATGAAACATCTAAGGAAGGCCATAAAAGTAGAAAGAGTCTTGAATCAGATCTGGCCATGTTTAAACAGGAACTAGAAGGATTGAAAACAAGGTCCCTGAAATCTCATGTCAAATCGTTAGATAATGAAATGGACTCGATCAATAAACCAGGAAGTCCTGAACAGAAGGAGACTGAAATTTCTCCTAACACTTACAAGTCTACAGAAGTCATGGACAGTACTATTGAAGAAACAAGCAATATCAAGGAAATTCCGCATGATAATGTTGAAGATACTTCTGTATGTAAAACTGATGAAAATCTCGACAACTCTCTGAAGTCTAAACAAACTGCTGATGCAAAGAACACAAGCAAGAAAGGTGGTTCATCATTGTCGGAAAAGCTGAAGCAGATGTCAACCATTCGCTCCAAGCTCAACATGAGGCCGATACAGAAAGAACTGCCATCACCAGGGGTAGCTACAAAGATACAAGGAACAACAACGAGCAAGTCTAAAGATGGTGGACTTGATCCTGCTCATGTTAACAAATCAATACTCGATGGAAACCATGTGGAAACTGAATCAGATGGTGACAGTGACGATGGGCTTGTAATTGACGTGCCTGAAACATCCTTCTCCGAACCATCCGAGCCAGTAAGCATTGAAGTCAGTCCTGAGAGCCCAAAACAAAT
Source organism: Cerastoderma edule (assembly GCA_947846245.1). Classification (NCBI taxonomy): domain Eukaryota; kingdom Metazoa; phylum Mollusca; class Bivalvia; order Cardiida; family Cardiidae; genus Cerastoderma; species Cerastoderma edule. The sequence continues at coordinate 11,738,522 of OX401414.1, read as the reverse complement.
AGAAAGCCCGCCAGCAAGTCCAACAGGAAGTCCACCCGCAAGCCCGAATGAGTTTGATCAAGGGCCCTGTAGCCCCGACACGCCCGAAAGCCCGACTAAGGCAGTTCAGGGTCAAGGTCATATTCAGCTGAAGCCATGTTTGATGATTCCATTGGAGGATGATAATGTAGATTCTGTGGTACGAGATTACAGTAAGGTAAAAGATGAGCATTCTACAGCAGTTAATATGGATACTTCTAGACTTGAATCAAGTAAATGTTTGTCAAATACAAAGATTGAGACGAAAGTTATAAAGCATGAGCTTGATTTTCCAGACCTTTTGGGAAAAGCAGGGAATTCACCTAGTCAACAGTTACTTGAATCTTCCATGGAGATGGACGTGGTAGGTGTAAGCACAAGAGGATCAAAGCGAAGAAGTGATGGATGTGATACCGAGGAAACTTCTCCGAAAAGAAGAGTGCTGAGATCTAATAAGTCTACTGATGCAGAAACAATTCAGGCTGGCCCTTGTACAAGGCGATCAAGCCATACTGGTACCTCCTCAGGGATGAGAGAGTTGGATAAACAGAGGAATATCTCTATGGATAGGTATGTTTCTATCATTTTGTGGTATCTTAATATTGTTTCAGAGGAGTACTTGATTTGCTTTATTCTTGTTTTCATCTCAAAAGTCCATACAGCCTTTATGAGACAATTCTAAAGTGTACCCACAATATTTTAAAGACCTTGATGGGTTTAAGCTTGAATACTTAAAGAATGATGAAAATCAATACTTTTCATCAGGGGGTTGGTATCACACTTTAGTAAGGTATCTTCTTGTATGTTGGTATATTATTTTATATGAGAGGGAAAGGCTTCGAACTTCACACATGTTCTTTGGTCATTGACTAAGCATGATGATTTTGGCTTGGGTTTCTGAGTAAATTCTTCCCTGTTTTGTACTTAGAAAATAGTGCTTTATCTTTTATGTGAAGTTTTGTTTCCTTTTAACAATTGATGTGAACGGATTGAAAATTAACTCTTTGGGTTAAGTGTATTATGTTTGGTCATTGGCATAGCACCATAACATGGGCTTAATTATATAAAGGCCCATAAAAGGAGACTAATGCTATATCAAACTATATGATTTGGTAAACTTTCGGACAGATTCAAAAAGTTTTCACCAGAAAACACTGTCAGCACATCTTAAATGTGAAAGTTAACCAGAAATAACCCAGATTAGCAAGTTTTATTAATCAGATTCTTGATTCTTCACCTCTGACCTTGACAGTTGATACACACATTTTTGAACCCACCAATCAGAATTCATTATTTTGAATTTGCAAACAAACAGGTTGTTGATAAACATGATTGAATTGGAGACAACTATATTTCAAGCACAAAATAACTTATTTTAAATGAGTCTATTTAATAGGGTCTCAATGCATTCCTAAACTAATTCTCATTACTTTTATGAACATATTTAAAGAACTCCATTTATTTTTTCAGTAATTTATTTGTACTCCTCTCCTTTGATGTGCCTTTAAGAAAATGATGCCATTTTCATACTAAACTATTTGTCCTTAAGGGTTTGCATGCAAGTCATATCTAATTGATTAGATGGAAAAAGCTTTATTCTTCACTCAAAAGATTGCACTTTTATGGGCAGTCAAGTTTGGGGTCTTCCTACATTATTATGAAAAGATCTTCAAGACATAATTCAAGCAATGTTGACAAGCTGTAAAACACTTATTGACATAAAACTATACCGGTAATACATCTTTTAGCTGCTAACACTAATTTGTATAAAGAAGTTTTGGGGTCCTTCATGACCGAGTGGATAAGGTGGCAGATTTAGAACCCGGGGGTTCCGGGTTCAAGCCCCTCTATCACTTTTGGCAAGTCACTTCAGAGCTCTAGCCTAGTACTCGTGGATCCAAGAAAGCCATTAAAAAAAACTAAAAAATTGTTGTTATGGCGTTAAACACCATACAAACAAATATACAAACAAATTAATAAAGAAGTTGCATTTCTTTTTCATAGGATAACTAGAAGTAGGTCTTCCTCCGAAGATGTAGGAAAGGATGATGTTAGTCCACTAAGAAGGAGTACAAGACACAGCATTGACATGGGTAAGACTGATGTAACATGTAAATTGTTATTCTGAAAGACTCATGTTGTGCATCAATAGATTGATCTGAAAGACTCATGTTGTGCATCAATAGATTGAGCTGAAAGACTCATGTTGTGCATCAATAGATTGAGCTGAAAGACTCATGTTGTGCATCAATAGATTGATCTGAAAGACTCATGTTGTGCATCAATAGATTGATCTGAAAGACTCATGTTGTGCATCAATAGATTGAGCTGAAAGACTCATGTTGTGCATCAATAGATTGAGCTGAAAGACTCATGTTGTGCATCAATAGATTGATCTGGAAGAGGAAAGTCCATATCCTGTGGCCATTTTGAAATGAACATTATGCAGAAATTTGTTTTTTAATCATTTCCAAATTGACTTTGTAGAATATAGGTATCAATTTGAGATATGATTTTCATATCAATGCAAAGCAGTAACTCTTGTCTTTTGACATCTGTATGTTTTATTCTCATTAAAACTGTTTATTATAGTTGTTTCTATGGTCTTCTGTAACAGATGAGTTAAGTTAAAAGTGCTCACTCTTTTCAAGTTGAGCAGTTAGTTTGGTGTTCTTGAGTTTAGCTAAATGGTATTGAACAGTTGATGTTGAAATGAAATGTTTTAGTGTCAAAGCATACCTTTAGAGATTTGTTTAGTTTAAACCTGTAGTTTAAATATTTAATCTACATCAATTGTGTGGACTCTTGAAGCTTATTCAATGTACTCTCGATGACTGCTTCCTTGATACTAAACCAGCACTGGCCCCAATTTTCGGGCTAGTCCCGGCAATTTTCACCACGCCTAGCATGGATCCTACCCGGGACCCTTGATACAAGAGACCAACACTCTACCACTACACCAATGTCGCCCACAATTCATTTACACCTACAAACACTAAATTTTAGTTTATCTTTCCAGGAAAAGATGCCATAGGTGGATTACAGACAAACCAGCCCTTATGCCATAAGGTTAAGCAAAAGTCCCCAAATAGTTTAAGTATAACAAACCTCAATGAATCCATGGAAACAGATGAAAATGCACTAGTATTGCATGCAGATAATGTAATAAGCACAGACACACCTGCAAGTGTTCCAAAGCGAAGAGGTAGACCAAAGAAATCTGCAGCTTCTACAAATGTAATTCATGCAGCTGAAACCATGACAACAAGCGATGGTAAGAGACAAGATGGTGGTGGTGGTGGTGCTAATGACAGTGCTGCCATAGATGGTAATTGTGAAGCTGTTACTCCTAAAACTGCAGCTAAAAGAAAAGGCAGACCTCCATCAAATAAAAATGCAAAGGTTACAAAAGATGAATCTGGATTGGAAAGTAAAAAGATAAGAGAAATGGCTGGGGCAATGAAGAAAAGGATTTCCCTGACAGTTGAAATGAATTCCATTAAAGAAGGACTTAAGATAGAAGAAGGATGTCATCAAACAGTTAGCAAGTTGGGTGACAATTCCAACCAGCTTGTTAAAGCACACCAAGAAGGTTTTGATACCAACAGTGCCAGAACTGGCACTGGTTCCCCAAATGAACCATTGAAACCAGCAGAGAAAGACAAAGAAAAACAGGGTACCAGTAAGGAAGGAAGCCTCAATCTGGATAACATACTCAGTCTACAGACAAAGTTGTGGAAAATGCCGGAAAACAAAGAGGCTTCAGGTTGGTTTAGTCATATTGATATATTAATCCTTAGAAAGCTGGGTAATTTTTTAAAAATAGATTTTTTGTCATCTGCTTTCCAAAATATCTAATATCTGCTGGATTCTGATGAGGATAGATACATAGATAAGCAAACAGGTTGGATCACAGGCCAGCTGCCAATTTACTCTGCAGCAAGCCTAGATCCATCCTGTTTGCATAGGCATGAAGTTTGTTCTAGCACTATAAGGTCTAATTCTATGGTTGCTTGTTAAGGTTTTTATAAAATGTCAACATTTAAAAATATGACTTATAGAGACAATTCTCTTGAGTAACCACATCATGGGGTTTAGCCAAGAAATATAGAAGTAATCAAAGAAAGGTATCATCTGGACGGTAGTAAAGAACAATACAATACACATACTCTGCTTTAGGTTCATTTGCTGCTAAGCATGGTATGGCCCGGGTACTATACCCCCTGAAAGACAACATTACATACCACCAGTGGAAGCTAGGAGACTTGAACCTGTTAGTTAGGTGCAGTTACCATGGATTCTCCAATCCCCAGGTTTGTGGGTTTTGCGTTGAGCATTTTGTATTGGTTGCATTTGAAAGAAGCTTCCTCAATGATATTTGTGCAAGACATCTTGAATGGTTGGGGGCATGTAATTGTAGTCTTTAGTCTGATTGGCATTTAGTACCGATTTCAACAGTATTTCAGTCATATTGCATCAGTCAGCACACCTAAGTATGCATCTCTTTTTTCATCACAAGTGTGGGTCTTGCATGACGCAGTGGTTAAGGTGTTGGACTTGGAACCCAAGGATCCAGGGTTTGAGCCCCACTGACACCTCTGGTTTTGTGGGAGTGTTCTTTTACAAGTCACATCAGAAACCTAGCCTAGTATTGATGAATCCATGAAAGCTTTAACATGACTGAAGAATCGAAGATGTGGCATTAAATTCCAATAATATTTGCCTCAATAATATTTGTGTAATACATCTTTAATGGTTGGGACATGTGCATGAAGTCATTAGTTGGGTTTATATTTAAGACTTTCAACAGTAATTGAGTCATATTGCATTGTTTAGACACCTAACCATGTTTCTTTTATTTCCTCGCCAGGACTGCACAATATGCTTTTAAAACAGCTGACTTAACTATGAGATGACTTCAGAATTCCTCTAATAATTAGTTTATTGATGTTCTGAGTCTATGAAATGTTATTTAAACAGATATCTCACCTTGTTAACTCACCTTTTTGTCATGTGGCTATTGTAATGGGAAAGTTTGTTTTTGTATATCATGGAATGGTTTAAAAATGAGAGGTTTGTTTTTGATAAGTGCTTTTGGTAATTGTCCTTCATGTACACACAATTAAGAGGACCTGTCATGGAAATTTAAAGGGTCCTGCGTGGCCCAGTGGTAATGTTGGTGGACTTAGAACTCTGGGGTCCCGGGTTGAAGCCCCACCAACAACTCTGGTTTAGTGGGAATATCCTTTGACAAGTCACTTCAGAGTCCTATCCTAGTACTGGTGGATCCAGGAAAGGTGTTCATGATTGAAAAATTGTTGATACAGCGTTTAATGCCATATAAACAAAATTGAAGTTTAAAGAATCTACACCAACGAAATCAAGGGACACCAAATGGGAAGAATTTGAAAAAGAACCAATTTTATTCTTATTGCAAGAAGATTTTCAATTGAAATATCATGTTGTTTTTCCCCAATATGTAATTGTTGATATTTATCATGATGCCAGGGGTTTGTACACCTTACGACCAAGATGGAGTATCAGCCATACTTCGGATTTGAGGAACAAACTGTGAGCGACATTGCAAAAAACTGGATGTCAGCCTTCATCAGACCAAAATGTACTCTAGTAAGGGGTAAGTGCTGTAAAATGTTTCTTTTCATGGAATTTTCTCAACGTAACAGCAGATGATTGGTTTGGAATTAGTTAACAGATTTAGTGTGATATTCTTAAGAAATCATGATGACAATTGTTGAATTTGCATACTTTAAGCACTTTTTCCTTTTCATGTCAAGAAAATTTTCTCCTCTTCTCTTAATGGTTTCTTTTCTACTTCACTTATTACCTGTCAAAGTTTAGTCATCTGCTATTGATTTAATATGGACATATCTTAGAATCTTATATTTAGAAATACTTAAATTTTCCCACTGAAATAAGTTTAATCTGTGTGCTAATTTAAACTTGTAACTTTTGAAAGTTCTCTAGAAATGACAAACAATCAAAAATAGAACTTAAAACCTAAACACATTTGATACATTTTCTATCTTTCCTTGCAATGTGTATCAGTGAGTTTTTCTGTTTTCTTCAGCGCGCATAAATCCGTACAACTCTGAGATTATGATGATGGATTATGTGGATGACAATGATCTTGTTCCTCCAAATTCAACGTTCAGGTGGGTATCTTTGTTGGATTGGAGTTTTTATATTGATTTCAACATTATATTAGTTATGCAATGAACACCAGTTCATCCATTTATGCTTCAGGGTACCGTTTTACTAAAAAACTTACGGAAAATAATTGCGTAAGTCATTACTGATACACATGGATAGTATCTCCTATGAAAGTACAATATTGCAGTGTGACACGTCATTGGAAGCGTCTCGGAGAAACGATTCCAATGATGTGTTACTTTGCAATATTGCTGCACCCAAGATTGAAATTAAAGGAAATGTTGTTTTAGAGTTAACGCAATTCTAAAGCGTAAACTGTTTAGTAAAACGGTACCCAGGTTGTTTTCTTCTCACAGGTAAATATTTTAGTAGGTTGATTTATTGGATTGGAAATTTGTGACATTGCCAACAGTTTTTTAGTTATGACCTGATGGGTACTTGATCTTTTAAAAGTACTGGCTTAGTCTATTTGGAAACTTATTTTGTTGGTTGGTTTGTAAGGTAAAGGATTTTGACATGATTTTACAGCTGACCTGTCCATGCTCCTGGTAAATTCTTAAGATTTCTGTTGTGGCCCATGGCTTACTTTAAACTGATTTTTCCAACAGTGGCGCTTTTTTTGATAATGTAAAGCATCTGATGAAAACATCTAAACACAATATTATTTGGAAGGAAGTCACATATTTTGTGAGGAAACTTCAACATTGCAAACAGGGGTCAAACTTCTGTCTTGAAGTCTCAAACATTATCTTGTTCCCTGCTTAACTGATAGGTCATACAATCTTTACAGCCAATTATCAATGTAATTAAAGATTCAAATAGATAACTGCATACCTTATAAATCAGTATTGAGAATGTCATGATAAAAAGTTGCCAAACCGTTTCCAATGCTGTCTTCTACAAGCTTCTTCTATATGCAACATCATTTCAAACTAGCTAGTACACTTGTGATAAAAACTATATTGTAGCCATGCACACTTGTGATAAAAACTATATTGTAGCCATGCACACTTGTGATAAAAACTATATTGTAGCCATGCACACTTGTGATAAAAACTATATTGTAGCCATGCATTTTAAAGTCATATCTTAGACCATTCTAATGAGTTGAAGCAATTAAGATTTGTTTTAGACGAAATTTTAATTTTAAGAAAAGTGATAACATTTACCCGCTTACATGACTGTATCTTGCCTTCTTATTGTTAAAGTTTCTAGATTTTGTAACCAATGTGTCGGTTTTGATACTGAAGGCATTTAACTTAATATTTATAGTCTGTTTAGTTGTTTTCTGGTATCATTTCAGCCCAAACAAGGCCATGTCAGACCTGCACACTATTTTCAAAGGACTGAAAGAGTAAGTTATTGTGCTATCTGTCATCCAGAAGGACTGTCCTTTGCATAAACACAAATACTGAGTTCAATTTAAATCAAAAACTAAAATTGCCTAGAACTCACTATGATTTTACTTTGTGTAGTGTGGCCTTTACTATGCGATTTCATTTTTCTTATGTGTTGGTAAACAAAACACACATCAGTCCTCACTCCAAATGAGGCTTTTCAGTTTTCCAGAGATTACTTTAATGCAAATTGTGATATCAGATTTCCTGCAAACCGCCTACAAATTTATTTTCTAATTTGTGTTGTAAAAGGAAAAGGAAGTTTTACATACAATGCCAATTCTATTACAAATTGAAAAAACTCTTCCGCTGAAAAGAGGTTCAATGCCTGGTTAAAGGCAGGTTTAATGAGGTATTTATGTAATCTATATCTGTTTTTATTTCAAAAACATTGTTCGGTTAATAGTTAATGAACAGAACATTATTTCATTTTCTCAAGAGAGTTATAGTATGGCAGCCAGTGCATCAGTCACCTGACCTTTGTGGTTGAGTCTGCGGTTGAGTCTGCATTCAATATTAAAATCGGTGCAGATATTGATAATTCGCAGTTATCTCATTTCTGATTGGTCCACATTTTCAATTCTGGTCACCAATTGGTCCCTTCTGGCCCAGAGGGGGACCACTGACAATATATTTATCACATAGCGTGTTACAGCTCGGATCATCTGAGTTATCAAGTGTTGTACAATATTTTTTCAAGGCAATGCATTCATCTGCACAGGAACACAATTGTTCTTCAGTAAGTGACCAATTAACCATGTTGCAATGATATGATTGATTTCCGGAAATGATTCTAGCTTGGGGCTATTAAACAGTGGGCTATTATACAGTACTATATACGGTATCTACTTGACCATGTTTCTATGTGTCATTTTTTCATAGCCTTCCTGCTGGGCAATACATACTTAACAATAACTCAAGACAGAACAATGTTGCTGTGTATGAAGCCGTCCCAGATGGTGAAAGGTAAGAACAACGTTGATAAATATTCATGGTCTAATAGATTTCAGTTCTGTTTGATGTATAATGATAATTCAAGAAGTAACCCATTCATTTTTCTGCTAATCTCAAATACTTCGTATACTTCCTATATACATTGATTTGCAATTTGAAGATCTCAGAAGGCCCTGTATGGAAGGTCTCTTCAGCCACAATCTCTAGGCATCCACACAACTTTTGACAATTGTTGGTCTAGATCATACAATGAAGCCTGTTGGTTAGGCTATCATGATCTGCAAGCTCCCAAATGAGAATGATCAGTGGATATTGCTTCTGTTGAATCAGATCATACAAAGGAACTATTTTATTTGGTAAACTTTTGATCAGATTCAATTAGTTATCACCAAAAAAAAAACATTAGCAAAACTTGAAATGAAAGTCAACCAGAAATAACCCAGATAAGCAAGTTTAATAATTCAGATTGCCTCATTCTTCACCTCTGACCTTGACAGTTGATACACAAATATTTGAACTGACCAAACAGAATTCGTTCTTTTGAAATAGTAAACAAACAGGTTGTTGATAAACATGATTTCATTGGAGACAACTATATTTCAAGCAGAAAATAACTTATGTTATAGGAGTCTTTTTAATAGGCTCTAAATGCATTTGTAAATTAATTCTCATGACTTTTATGAACATGATAAAAGAACTCCATATATTTTTTCAGTAACTTATTTATACTTGCCTCCTTTAATGTGCCTTTAAAGAGGAGTCTGTTTGCTCGACCATCATAGTCTGCATGCTCCCTGATGAGAACAATCCATGGATCTCGCTTCTGTTGATCCAGATCATACAAAGTTACCGATATCTTTACATTAAAGCCCCTTGACATATCAATCTTTTCAGAGGGCAATATGACCTTCATTACTACCATGCTACTAGAAAGACACACACTAAAGGGAAGGAACCCATCCATGCCAAATGGATACCCATAGATACCGATCTACTTTTACAGCACCAGAAGAAAATGAATCTCATTCCATGTACATTTAACCCCAATGGTATGTCAGAAGCTAGTTACCAAACACTTTTCTTTTTAAGATTTTATGCACCAGAGGTAATTGGCTCATTAGTGGGTTGGATTCACAAATATCGGTCTCTGGGCTCCTTTTCCTAGTGATTAGAGAACTGAGCTTTTAAACACATGGAACCTCTCCTTGTTGGTTCAATTCCTGGTGACAGATATGGGTTTTCATGAGAGGTAGTCACCGGACTGACAATTTCATTCATTCATTACAAAATCTTATTTATTTTTTTGTTAAACAAGAATACATTTTAGCCTGTAAATAACTCAATATATGTTTATCTACATCATCATAATGCGCGCCAAATGACCTTAACTGTCGATGCGCTTTAAAACACCATTCATTCATCCTTTTATTCTTCATATTTAATATAATTATGCTGTTTGTTGAGGCATTTGGATTAAAGCATGTTTAGTTGGGTGCAAGCAGATTAGTAAGACACATATTTATTTTTTACAGCAGGTAAACAGGGCAAACAAAAACAAGCAACAGAAGGCCAAAACAAAGGAAAGAAAAGGAGAAAAAAGAAACCGAAGATAAAACAAGAGTAAATTGTTATTGTTGATATTATTGTTTCGTATTAGACTTATGTTATAAACTGAAACAAAGAAGGTTTCAAACCAATTTATCTGATGTGTGTTTTTAATTCCAAAGAAAGCCCCAAAGCCTAGAGTTTACTCCCATATTTGCCCCTTAACCCTTTACCAACTGCCAAATTTTAACTGTCCCAAAATGAAAGATTTTGCAGACGACATTTCAAAATGTGATGAAATTGAAAAATAATCTTTTTATAGGGCAAAAAACATTGTGGGGAAAAAGCGAAATAGCTCGTTAGAAGCTATTTCTCCTTTTCCCACAATGCTTCCCGAGTCATCTGCAACAATATGGTCAAATGTCGTTATTGTTTGGTTAATGGTTAAATAAAGAACTATAACTCTTCGGGCATAGCGTAGCAAAAGGGGTGTAAGATTTCGAGAAGTTGATTTAAATACTGGCTTTTGTCGTAATGATAAGGGCTGAGCTACAGAACTTGAAATCACATGGCCCTCTCCGCGTGGGTTCAAATCCTGAGAGGGATATGGATTTTCATGAGAGGCAGTCTCCCGACTGACTTATGGAATGCCGATGGTTCTACCCGCCTTGACCAGTCCTTATTGGCAGTTGATTATGGGGTCTTCCTCCATCATTAAGAGTCGGGCATCGCTACATAACTGAAATAATGTTGATGTGATGTAAAACCCATATGAAAAAAAAGGGCTGAGCTTATGATCTACCAATAGAACCAAGGATTGGTTTCCATGGTAGCCTGACTTCCTGAACCACCCATATACCCCACATTAGCCTAGTACGGGGTATACACACGCAATGGTGAAAGTCTTCAGGAGTATTCCTGAATTTCAGGGTTTTGAGAATTGATTTCCCTATATAATGCTTTTGCAGACATGCCTTTTCAGGATAATGAACTACATATTTCAGGTTTTTGAAATTCTTCAACTTTCACACGGGTCAGCAGGACCTTATGCTATACCTTCCATGGAAGAATAAGGGCCAGGACTGGTTGTTATCTAATGCACGTTGTTCAACAGGGATATGAAAGTATAGAATGGAATTTTATTGACATATACATATAAACGTATCTCGTCATGCAAACACTTCCTTTTTACGTAAACATGCACATATTTAGCAAGAGTGCAAGAAACATGCTTTACCACCAGAGATCTTGAATAAATATTGGCGATTGTCCTACAATTTAAGTTTATAACTTTATTTATTTTACATCGATTGTGACAAATACTCAATTCACTCTCGATGGCTGCTTCCTGGACACTAAACCAATACTCGCGCCGATATGTAGATTAGGCCCGGCATTTTTTACATCGCCAAACGTTGATTCGAACCCGGGACCCTCGGTACAAGAGGTCGACGCTCTAACACTGCACCACTGTCGTCCTACAATTTTGAGGCATTGTTCGGTCGAGCTTGGAGCGCCCGACGTAGAATCTTCCCAGATAACGTCCGCGGGATTTCGTCTATAAACTCCACGCCCCCTCGTAACTGCATGTGGGGCGCTGCTTTTCCTGAAATGATAAACGCTGCACTTGCCCGATTGTTTGTTAATTGGTTGATCCATCAGAAGTTTTTGAAGAGATCTGCTTAATTTCAGACCTGGTTTTGATTTCAGGCATTGAGATTTTAAATTTTCCTTTGTTCATATATTGCAGATGTTTAAATTCAGGCTTAGCTTCATTTAATGATTTTTATAGGGCTTGACAATAGCAGGCCTGTAGAATATTTGAAGAGCCCGAATGAAAAAAGAATTAGCAGAATGCGATATTGAGTTATAGAAAATGGCAATTCATTGATCAGTTTGAATAGAAATAACGGTGTTAAACCTTGGTGGAGCTGAAAAACATACTCTCCTTTTAATATTTGAGCCAGACAGTAATCAAACAAAAATACTCATGATACGGTCAAAGACCTGATATTCTTTAAGGTTTCTGATATGGGTTGCCAAATAGAACATCAAAAGAGGATGTGTTGGTCTCTTGCACCCTTTCACAACACTTTATTAGGGATTGTAGACAGGAGCTTTTAGACCAATTTGTGTAAAATCCATGGCAAGTCATATCGGACTCGAGAATGCGCAATAATCCGCCTGGAAAGACCACTGTGCAAGATTGGTAAAGAAAACCCAAGAGCATGCAAAGAAAGAGTTTCGGATGTCTGATGTGGCTGAAGCATTCAATAAAAAATTCACCGCGTAAAACGAGCGAAAACAACGCCCACATACCTGCGACATACTGGATAAGCTCCTTTTCTGTTACGCGCATTCCCGCCTTTTTCACTACGAAAGCTTTTGGCAGCTCCCCGGCCCGTTCGTCTGGTATACCAATGACACCGCAGTCTGCCACGGCGGCGTGAGTCAACAGAATGTCCTCCAGCGACGCGGGCGCCACCTGGAGACCTTTAAACTTGATGAGCTCTTTTAGACGTCCAACAATATACAGGTACCCGTCCTTGTCTTCCATGCCTAGATCGCCTGGGAAATTAAAAGCATTTTTTCTTAATTATTGTTATTGAATGGTAAATACATCCTCACGGACTTTGTCATCGATTCAAACTTTAAAGGAATAGTAAGCGACAATGGCAAAGTATCAAAACCGCGATGTTATAAAACATTATTCACCTTGTTTTCTGAATGTAAAAAAGAACATATATGAATTAGTAAAAGTACGATAAAGACTTCACAGGTAGGAATTATGTTTCGTTTACGTCATTTAGACATTTTATTTCTTTTTGGGGATGGGGGGGGGCATTATTTTCCTCTACAAATTTATGTTTGAGCACATATATCGTTTGGACCTTTTTGAGACGGGCCCCTGAGACACTGTTGTAGATTGCTGGACTCCGGACACGAGGGGCGTGTGTTTGATTCCCGTGAGAATCGGATTCCGCCTTGCGACCTTTCAATGAACCATATTCAACGCTAGTACTGGTTGTGTATCCAGGAAGCAGAATCGATAGTGATTTATCTAAGTTGTAAGAACCTGCTTCACAATCGATGTAAAATAGATAAGTTCAAACTAAACCACAGTCTAAACTATTATGGAACCTTTACTAGGGAAATACACAAATATTTGTTTTTGTACCCGTTCTAACCCAGCCGTCCGGTAGAAACATTTCGGCTGTGGCCTCCGGAAGGTTAAGATAACCTTTACAGACTTGCGGACTTCGGATCCAGATTTCCCCCTGTTCGCCCTGTCGCACGGGTTGAAACGTTTCTACGTTCATGATCTGTAAAAAAATGTTGATTGATTTGTTAACTGATCAGTTGATTGATTGATGACTGGTGATTTAATTGATTGGTTTACTGGGGATTTCGGACACGAATCTCCCCCTGTTCGCCCTGTCGCACGGGTTGAAACATATCTGCATTCATGATCTGTAAGGAATGTTAGTTGCTTGGTTCATTGATTGACTGGTTGTTTGATTGATTTACTGGGGACTTCAGTCCCAGATCTTCTACTAATAACTTCCCTAGCGCATGGGTTGAAATTCTTCTGCATTCATGATATGCAAAGAGTATTGAGGGACAGGAAGAGATTGAGGGAGGGAGAGAGAGGGAGAAAAAGAGAGGTTAATAGTGATTAACTGATGAATTAAACCCATTCCCCGATTACCTTATTGATTAATTAATAAATCAATTTAGAATATCACTAGATTACCTTCATTTCTGTCAAAGGAACAAGCTTTCCGACCGCCTTCGACCTGTGTTCCTCGTCAGTATTCACATGGCTTACTCCAATCTCTGTCATCCCATAACCTGTTGAAGGTAAGACAATCAATCGTTATTAATAGACAGAATAGATGATTTGTGGCATGAATCCGAAATTCTTGCGAGCAAGGTATATGGATACTATCCGGTGAGCGGACGGTTTTTGGTGGGGACATTTAGAGCATGGAGATACAAACGTTTGGCGCTATATAACTAAAATACTGTTAACATCGTTGACAAATCAAATCCAACAAACGGTCCACCGTACCTTGCGCCACATATTTCAGGTTGAGGCATTCCTGCAGACTTCCTCGAGATACTGACTCAGTGGGGCTGCTCCGCACGGGAATCATATAACTGAAATCGATATAAACTCAAATCCAACAACCGACCAAGGCTTCCTTGTGCCACATATTTCCGGTTGAGACGTTTCCTCGATCTCCTGACTCAGTGGCGCCGCACCGCAAGACAATCCTTTAACTATAATACTATTGACATCCACGCAAAAAACTACTGTTTTAATCCATGTGAAATCATAATAACAAACCGACTAAACGTACCTTGTGCCACATATTTGAGGTTGAGACGTTTCACACAGACGTCCTCGATCTCCTGACTGAGAGGTGCTGCACCACATGTGATCTTCTCGACGGAGGACAGATCGTACTGGGACACCTTGGGGTACTTGGCCAGCATCACCATGACAAATGGGATCACATTTAATTGGCGGGGCTGTAATAACACGTTATAGTTTGGTAATATGAAGCTTTGATAAACATGGGGGTCTTTGTTCGATAGTGTTGGTGTAAGATAGGGATCTTTGTTCGACTGAATAGGTGTAATTAACGAAAGGTTCTTAGTTCGATTTAGCTCGAAGGTTTTGACTCGTGTTAAACATTGGGGCACAAGATTATTAGTTATTTCTTTGGAAAAGGGGTATGTTAGTTCTATTATATGAATTTTAGATATAAGTATTGGGTCCTTGGTATCTTGGTATAATTGTTAGGTTCTTATAGCATTGTGCGGAGCTCAGATAAATATTTTTTATATCGGTTTGACATCACATCAACATTATTTCAGTTATGTAGCGATGCCAAACTCTTAACGATGGAGGAAGACCCCATACTCAACTGCCCATACGATCTGGTCAAGGCGGCTAGAACCATCGGCATTCCGTAAGTCAGTCGGGAGACTGCCTCTCATGAATATCCATATCCCTCTCATGATTTGAATCACGCGGAGAGGGACCATGTGATTTCAAGTTCTGTATTTTAACAACTAGGCCACAGAGGCCCCTCAGATAAACATAGTACGCTTGTTCGGTTCAAATATGTTGGTTTATCTTAGATGAACACCCACCTTGTATTTTTGGATCAGCTCCAAGTAAGCGTCTGGGGTGAACCTACTCATCACAACCACATTGGCTCCCAGTATGTGTGCGGTGACCGTAAGAATGTAAAGGCCATAGACGTGATACATGGGCAACATCAAGACAAGCGCCGCATCATCCTCGACCACGCCAACCGATCTGAAACAAGCGTAAAGTCAGGCCAACCAATCAAGGACATGGGAAGATACAGGCGGGGAAGACGGAATGTTGTTGGGTGTTAGGCGGGAAAACGCTGGGATGTGTTGAGGAAGACAAGAAACCAGAGAGTTGTGAAGAGACAGACAGAAATACATAAAGTTGTGTAAAGAGAGAGAGCAAAACGTACCGTTGTTAAGGAATTTGTTGAAAATATTAGTTGAGCAACGACAGAAGGGACAATAAGAATTGCAGAGAGACAGATTCGAAAATGACTGGTTATGAAGAACCTGGTTGGAAAATGGAGAATTGAACAGAGACTAAGAGATGTTGAGAGACACACGAGAATCGTAAGTGTGGCTAGACTGGTTGAAAAACGGAGAAACAGTCCAGAAAACTAAGAGTTAACGCAGGGTTAAACAGGCAGGCGGAAAAACTTAGAGTTGAGCAAAGAGGAGCTGTAAAACGGAGCCTTTTCTCCATGGTACTGTGGGTAAAGGAAAATGGCATTACTCCCAGAGCACAAATCTCTGAGTTAGTCCCTTTAACAAACATATCTTACCCGAGGAGAAACTTGCAGGCGACAAGAGCTTAGGGTGGCATAATGACACTTTTCGGAAAGAAGCCTGATTAAACGAAAAAATGGGATTTCAGCAACTTAAAAGAAGAAAAATGAAAATGATATTTGGTTTGGTGACATAAATTGAACATATCAGATTCTCAATGGTCGTTACTCCCAGAGCACAAATCTCGGTGTAAGGTACCACCTACAGGCGACATTTTTTCAGAAGCAGACGCATTTAGAAAAGCTTTGTAAAGATGTGAAAACCCCTTTCAGTTCTGCTGTTTTCCTTTGAAAAAAAGATTGAAAAAAGTATTGTGGCAAAAGGAGAAATTGCTTGTGACAAGCAATTTCTCTTTTTGCCACAATGTTTTTTGAAAGTCGTCCGTAGCAAGACGCAATAATGTGGCGTTAGGTGGTAATGGGATACAATATAAATCTAACATACCCATTAATAAAACGTGAAACTTACCCTTGGTTAAAACGTGAAACGTATCCTTGGTTAACACATAAGACTGAGCCCCGGTGTAAACCTTAAACTTACCATTGGTCAAAGCGTGCCTTACCCATGATTAAACCATGAAACTTACCCCTGGTTAAAACGTGAAACTAACCAATGGTTTAAACTTGATATTAATTTGCCTTTAATTCAAATTTGAAACCTATATTGAATTAAACGTATTCTTGGTTAAAGCGTTAAACTAATCCCTGATTAAAACTTGAAACTTTCCTAAGGTTAAAACTTGAAACTTTCCTATGGTCAAAGCGTGCAACTTACACTTGGTTAATACGTGAAACTTTCCTATGATTAAAACTTGAAACTCACCCTTGGTTAAAACGTGAAACTTACCCATGGGCGTACACTGCAGATGAGACCTATGCCACAACTAAAGTCAAAGTATGTTAATAAACATATCTTTCCTAAGGAGATAGTTGCAGGCGACTAGAGCATAGTGCGGCATAATGACACTTTTCGGAAAGCCTTATTGAACGAAAAAAGTGGGATTTCAGCAACTTAAAAGAAGAAGAATGAAAATGATAATTGGTTAAGTGACACAAATATAACAAATCAGATTCTTAATGGTCGTTACTCCAAGAACACGAATCATCTCAGTGTAAGGTACCACTTACAGGCGACATTTTTTTCAGAAGCAGACGCATTTAGAAAAGCTTTGTAAAGATGTGAAAACCCCTTTCAGTTCTGCTGCTTTGCTTTGCAAAAAGATTGAAAAAAGTATTGTGGCAAAAGGAGAAATTGCTAGTGACGAGCAATTTCTCTTTTTGCCAGAGTGCTTCTCTTTTTGCCAGAGTGCCTTTTAAAAATTGTCATTTGCAAAACGCAAAGAAAAAATGAATTTAGGTGGTAATGTGTTAAAACATGAATCTCATACAGGTATACCCTTGGTTAAAACGTGAAACTTACCCCTGGTTAAAACGTGAAACTTACCCTTAGTTAAAACGTGACACACCTTCTCGTATGATGGCGTAAACTGCAGATGGGACCCATGCCACAACATAAGTCAAAGTATGTTAATAAAACATATCTTACCTGAGGAGATAGTTGCAGGCGACGAGGGCATAATGTGGCATCATGACGCTTTTCGGGAACCCTGTGGTCCCGGACGAGGACATAAGGGCGGCGATGTCGTTTTTCGAGTCACAGGCAACGGGTTCGAACCTTCTGCTCGACACATCAAGCAAGGACCTGAAGGACGTGAAACCGTCCACTTCGCCGAATGTGATGATCTGGAAGAGCAATGGATCTGTGTGAATATTTTTTCTCGGAGGTCCCGGGTTCGAGCCCCAACGACACCTCTGTTTTTTCGGGAGATACCTTTACCAAGTCGCTTCAGAGCGCTTGCCTAGTACTGGTGGATCCTGGAAAGCCGTTACATAACTGAAAATCCGTTGATACGGCATTAAATGATATAAAAAAGGAATACTCTTACAAAAAACGAAAAAGGTAATCTTGTTACAGAATATTCTAAGTTTCAAAAATAATAGTGACACAAATCTTGAATACATCGTACTTATGCTGATAATTCAGTCCTTTCTTCTTGCTCTTGATTTTTGTTCATGTTGGGTTTTTTTGTTTTGTTTTTTACCTTCATCGAGGTTTGCTCCACAGCTTCTTTGACCTTTCCAATCAGGTCCGCGGATGTGAAAATATACTTGGTTTTACAGGCTTTTGTAGCCCGGACGAGATCATCTGAAAATAATTTGGTTCAATTTAATATGGTTCGCACATTCTTAACAATAAGCTTAAATTGAAAACTTAACCAGGCGAAACAAAAGTTGCGAAAATGAATGTTTACTGTCACTCGCTGACTATTTGTTTTAAAGGCACATAAAAGGAGATGCGTACTGATAAATTACTAAAAAAATATATGGAGTTCTTTTATCTTGTTCATAAGCGTCATAAGAATTAATATACGAAAGCATTGAGACCCTATTAAATAGACTCCTTTAACATAAGTTATTTTGTGCTTGAAATATAGTTGTCTCCAATTCAATCATGTTTATCAACAACCTGTTTGTTTACATATTCAAAATAACGAATTCTGATTGGTCAGTTCAAAAAGTTGTGTATCAACTGTCAAGGTTAGGGGTAAAAAAATCACACAATCTGAATTATCAAGCTTGCTAATATGGGTTATTTCTGGTTGACTTTCACATTTAAATTGTTTTGATGGGGTTTTCTTGGAATAACTATTTGAATCTGACCAAAAGTTTACCAAATAATATAGTTTGATATAGCATTAATCTCCTTTTATGTGCCTTTAATTGTATGATAGACTAAATACCTCTTTATGGTAAAATTCATGCCAAAAGGCTTTTTGTGAGTATATGTATGTTTCCACTCAAACCAAGCACAAGAAACATTGAATGATTTTAAAAAACTATCAATATTCAATAGACAAGACAATGTTGTATCTCCGCGAGGCATTTCGCATACCAATGATATTTAACCAATTCAAATCATGTTGCTGTTGCAATATACGTACATGTATATATAATTACTCAATTTTCTTGGACGTGAGTGTCTTTGTGTACTTTCTTTGAACTTTGAATTTATATTCATCACTTCCATATACGTCTAACTACTCAACGTGGACACTTCCACAAGTGCGGGTAATACGCACTTGCCAGGACCTAAGGCCGCTCACGATTACGAAATCTCACGAGAAATCCGAATGCACACGGAAATGCATGAAGAGTGCCGAACACTAAATACTACCTACCTTTGGTGTAGGTCGGATTGACGGGCTGACACGTAGCCGATATGAGCGTTATAGCGTAGACGGCGATGACGTAATCCACGTTGTTCGGCGAGCAGATGCACACGACGTCACCACGTCGTACGCCTATATGCTGGAGCCCGGCCGCCAGACGTTCCGTCATGTCGACAACCTCCCTGTACGAATAGGAGGCGCCGGTCTCTGCGTTAACCTGGAAACATGGCAGTAAATGGTCAGAGACAACTCAGATAATCAGTTCTGGAGGTCGTTGTACAGTAAAAGGGAGTTCATGGAAATCCAGAATGTTATTATGTGAGTTGATTATATGCTTCTAGGACAGAAGAGGGGGGCTTTTTGACTGTTTTTGATCTTTCATGGGTGTTGGCCATGTTTTGAACCTTTGATTTGTTGCTTTTTCCAGAGCTAAGTTCGCGAGAGGCGAAGCGATGAGGAATATACCCTTCGGTGACGCCAGTATTTTTGGATGCGATTTTTTAGGGTGGTAAAAAGAGATGACCGGTAGCAAAAAAAGTAGGTGATCGTCGGCATGTTTTTACGTGAATTTCGGATAGGGTACGGAGTGTGAAAAGGTGAAAGATGATTAACTCTTATCTTGTCATGGAAGGTACTGTGAAAGGGCCAAAATGGCTGTTTTTATATAAAATATATGAGGGCCAAAAGTTAGCGGTATACCATCATGTATTATCGTCTTTGTCACTATACCATTTACAGTAGAATCTCTTTACATTTACCTCGAAGTACCAGCGACCTCATTATATTAATCGACATAGAGAGAATTTGATGTTTATATGTCTGAATTAAAACGAAATATAGATAATTAGCCAGCTAATTCGGGACCTCGTATGTTCTTTGACGTAAAGAGGATTTCGACAATCAGAAGTTCGAGATAAATATATTCTACTGTACTCGCTTTCATTTTGAATTTTCAGGTTTCTATCTGCTTTCAATTTTGACCTGCACCAATTCGCTACAAAACCATATCTTTCCATAGGCGTAGGATTTCAATAAAGGAATTATTGATATCCGACTTAAAAGTATTTGGTTTAATGCCGTGAGCAGTTTTTAAGTTAGATACGGTGTTCATGGAATTTGAAAGCATTTTGCTATGGCTATGAAGTGTCTTGCCAAAGAAGACTTCTTTAACATCTATGGCGATAATATATATCGAACTTGGAACATCCCGAGATATTGAACCACCGCGTCAATCCTGGGCGATGCAGGAACCCTTATATGGCTTTAATGCTACAGTTGATTTCGGTCAGAACGTTAAAGTTGTGTGAGAAATCTTAAGATTTGTCTAGGAGGCGTTTTGCTCTCGCGTTGAGCTAGACCGCAGATCAGATAGCCCTCCCCCGCGTGTGTTTAGTTGTGTGAGAAATCTTTAGATTTGTCTAGGAGGCGTTTTGCTCTCGCGTTGAGCTAGACCGCAGATCAGATAGCCCTCCCCCGCGTGTGTTTAGTTGTGTGAGAAATCTTTAGATTTGTCTAGGTGGCGTTTTGCTCTCGCGTTGAGCTAGACCACAAATCAGATGGACCGCCTTCGCGTGTGTTTCAATCACGACAGTGGTAGATTAGGATTTCATGAGAGGTAATCTCTTGGTTGACTTACAGAACATCGATGGTTCTACTCGGCTTGACCAGTCGTTATAGACAGCTACATGTAAGCTTGTGAATCTGCCTCGATCTATGATATGCAATGTATTATAATTGAAATAATGTAACACCCAAACAAAATAAAACGTGCAATTTCTTATTTCATTACAATGATATATTACCATTGCATGTAAAAGTGTTTTGAACTAATGGAAAGCAACAGCAGAGGATATGAAAAATATACACTTGTGACCAGTAAGCAAATGGGACTACGGGTTTACGTTGATACCAAGGAATGTAAAACCTTGCTTTTCTACAATAACTTTCTGTTTGAACAGGAGGTGCCACTTGGCTCGATAAACAAACAGGCATAAAAATGGTGCTGTCGACACTAGAGAATATGTAGTCTTCTATCTGTCTGTGTCTGTCTGTGTGTTTGTCTGTCTGTGTGTTCATGTGTATCTGTCTTTTAGCCTGCCTGTGTGCCTGCCTGCCTGCGTGTCTGCCTGGTTGCCTGCCTGGTTGCCTGCCTGCTTATCTGCGTGCATGTCTGTCTGCATGCATGTCTGCGTGCATGTCTGCCTGCATGTCTACCTGCATGTCTGACTACCTGTCTGCCTGCACGTCTGTCTGCATGTCTGCCTGCTTGTCTGCCTGTATGCATGTCTGCCTGCCTGTCTGCCTGCCTGTCTGCCTGCCTATCTGCCTGCCTGTCTGTCTGTCTGTCTGTCTGTCTGTCTGTCTGTCTGTCTGTCTGTCTGTCTGTCTGTCTGTCTGTCTGTCTGTCTGTCTATCTGTCTGTCTGTCTGTCTGTCTGTCTGTCTGTCTGTCTGTCTGTCTGTCTGTCTGTCTGTCTGTCTCTGTCTGTCTGTCTGTCTGTCTGTCTGTCTGTCTGTCTGTCTGTCTGTCTGTCTGTCTGTCTGTCTGTCTGTCTGTCTGTCTGTCTGTCTGTCTGTCTGTCTGTCTGTCTGTCTGTCTGTCTCTGTCTGTCTGTCTGTCTGTCTGTCTGTCTGTCTGTCTGTCTGTCTGTCTGTCTGTCTGTCTGTCTGTCTGTCTGTCTGTCTGTCTGTCTGTCTGTCTGTCTGTCTGTCTGTCTGTCTGTCTGTCTGTCTGTCTGTCTGTCTGTCTGTCTGTCTGTCTGTCTGTCTGTCTGTCTGTCTGTATGTCTGTCTGTCTGTCTGCCTGTCTGCCTGCATGTCTGCCTGCTTGTCTGCCTGCTTGTCTGCATGCATGCATTTCTGCCTGCCTGTCTGCCTGCTTATCTGCGTGCATGTCTGTCTGCCTGCCTGTCTGCCTGCATGTCTGCCTGCATGTCTGCCTGCATGTCTGCCTTCATGTCTGCCTTCATGTCTGCCTGTATGTCTGCCTGCATGTCTGCCTGCATGTCTGTCTGCTTGTCTGCCTGTTTGTCTGACTACCTGTCTGCCTGCATGTCTGTCTGTATGTCTGCCTGCTTGTCTGCCTGCCTGTGTGCCTGTGTGCCTGTTTGTCTTCATGTGTGCCTGCTTGTCTGCATGTGTGCCTGCCTATCAGTCTGTATATGTACCTGACAACTTTTCTGGCTGTATGCCTGTCTGTGTGCCTTCCTATATGTATGTCTGTGTACCTGGCTACATGTCTGAGTGTCTGCCTGCTTGTCTGCGTGCCTGTCTGCCTGTTTGTCTGTGTGTCTGTCTGTGTGTCTGTCTCTGTGCCAGTCTGTGTGCATGCCTGCCTTTTATGTGTGCCTGCCTTTCTGTGTGCCTGCCTTTCTGTGTGCCCGCCTTTCTGTGTGCCTGCCTTTCTGTGTGCCTGCCTTTCTGTGTGCATGTCTGTCTGCCTTTCTGTGTGCATGCCTGTCTGTCTGTCTGTCTGTCTGTCTGTCTGTCTGTCTGTCTGTCTGTCTGTCTGTCTGTCTGTCTGTCTGTCTGTCTGTCTGTCTGTCTGTCTGTCTGTCTGTCTGTCTGTCTGTCTGTCTGTCTGTCTGTCTGTCTGTCTGTCTGTCTGTCTGTCTGTCTGTCTGTCGTCCTGTCTGTCTGTCCGTCTGTCTGTCTGTCTGTCTGTCTGTCTGTCTGTCTGTCTGTCTGTCTGTCTGTCTGTCTGTCTGTCTGTCTGTCTGTCTGTCTGTCTGTCTGTCTGTCTGTCTGTCTGTCTGTCTGTCTGTCTGTCTGTCTGTCTGTCTGTCTGTCTGTCTGTCTGTGTTCCTGTCTGCCTGTATGCCAGTCCCCACTCAAGCACCCCTTTCTGTCAACAATCTTACTCACATTTTGCCTGCTTGACCCTTTATTTATGTCTCAAAGACTCTACTCCTCTGTCTCTGCATACCTTATCTCAATCCGCCGTTGTTTGTCTAACTTTCTCGTTATGTTTTGTATTGCTAAGCACGACATGGAGGCCGCCAACATGATAGGAAAAGCATTTAACCCTTACAGTGCTGGAACCGTCCTTCATGCTTATGCAAACATTTTAGATACAGACCAACCGCCAAGTGAATTGGCGGCTGGCCTATGATCTAACATGTTTGCTACTCTGAGTATTTTTCCTCAATGAAATAAGCAGTTATCTAAAGGTTTTAATAAGCAGACGACACAAACATCTATTTTTAGAAAATTACCCAGCATTGTAAGGGTTACGTCCTAGAAAACCAAACTGACCATTAACTTACCAGGGCCGATTTGTTCCCATACCTCCTCATGTTATCAACCACGAACTGTCCAAAACTGACCAACGGTATATCGCTCAACTTGACGTTAGCACTCATTATTGGAGAGATGGAGTTAAATCACAATTTCAAAGGTAGTTAAAAAAAACTCGCACAACCGCACATATAGCGTAAAAATTATATATAATATATAATACTATACACCCCGTAAAGTGTTCCCTACAACAGATTCAGCTTGACACGACATACAAAGATAACGACCCCCTCTGAAGATTATTCAGGCGAAGTTATCCGTACAGGTTTATTTGATTTATCAACTGACTTGACTGACCCCTCACTTAAATGGTATTTGCTATAATGTGTATACAGCAGACGAGATTTGAAACGGCTTTTTTAAGCAGACGATAACGGCAACCGTTTATCTAAAGCAAGCGAATTCGGAAACAGACTATTTGCAGCAGATATAAACGATAGATGTTTGTGCGGAGTAGACGATAATGGTAACTAAAATTCTGCAGTTGGCGATAATGGTAACTTAAATTCTGCAACAGACGACGCATATAATGGTAACTTAAATTCTGCACAGACGATAATGTACTTTAATTCTGCATCAGACGATAATGGTAACTTAAATTCTGCATCAGACGATAATGGTAACTTTAATTCTGCATCAGACGATAATGGTAACTTAAATTCAGCAACAGACCATAATGGTAACTTAAATTCTGCATCAGACGATAATGGTTACTTTAATTCTGCATCAGACGATAATGGTAACTAAAATTCTGCATCAGACGATAATGGTAACTAAAATTATGCAGTTGGCGATAATGGTAACTTAAATTCTGCAACAGACGATAATGTTGACTTTAATTCTGCATCAGACGATAATGGTAACTTAAATTCTGCATCAGACGATAATGGTAACTTTAATTCTGCATCAGACGATAATGGTAACTTAAATTCAGCAACAGACCATAATGGTAACTTAAATTCTGCATCAGACGATAATGTTTACTTTAATTCTGCATCAGACGATAATGGTTACTTAAATTCTGCAACAGACGATAATGCTTCCTTAAATTCTGCAGAAGACGATAATGGTGACTTAAATTATGCATCAGACGATAATGGTAACTTTAATTCTGCATCAGACGATAATGATACTTAAATTCTGCAACAGACTATAATGGTTACTTAAATTCTGCAATAGACGATAATGTTTACTTTAATTCTGCATCAGACGACAATGGTAACTTAAATTCTGCAACAGACGATAATGTTTACTTTAATTCTGCATCAGACGATAATGGTAACTTGAATTCTGCAACAGACTATAATGGTTACTTAAATTCTGCAACAGACTATAATGGTTTCTTAAATTCTGCAACAGACGATAATGTTTACTTTAATTCTGCATCAGACGATAATGGTAACTTAAATTCTGCAACAGACGATAATGGTAACTTTAATTCTGTATCAGACGATGATGTTTACTTTAATTCTGCATCAGACGATAATGGTAACTTGAATTCTGCAACAGACTATAATGGTTACTTAAATTCTGCATCAGATAACATTGGTAACTTAAATTCTGCTGCAGACGATAATGACAACTTAAATTTGCAGCAGACGATAATGGTAACTTAAATTCTGCAGAAGACGATAATGGTTACTTGATTTCTGCAGCAGACGAAACATGGTGCCGTTTTTCTACATCAGACGACTGTTAGTTGATTTTTATACATATCGCTATAATAAAAAGGTTTTTTTTTTATATGGGTTTTACATCACATCAACATTATTTCAGTTATGTAGCGATGCCCGACTCTTAATGATGGAGGAAGACCCCATACTCAACTACCCATAAGGGCTGGTCAAGGTGGGTAGAACCATCGGCATTCCGTAAGTCAGTCGGGAGACTGCCTCTCATGAAAATCCATATCCCTCTCAGGATTAAATAAACAGTTTACTTAGTTACTTACTATATTGTTGCTTAGGCTACATACTAAGATATAGAGATAAACGCTAAAACCAACCAAGTCCTCGTAATAGCGTAATTCCCGACGGAGTCCAAATAATTAGAAAGTGTATCGCATCTTTACGTCTTCATAATAGACTCTAAAAAAATAACCCCGGTCAAAACAATCAATAAATGGTTCGTGGTATTAGAAGTTTCATTAACGCGGCCTACGCTTTAGGAATGAAATGACGTCACATTGCATTTTGTTTACTATACAGTATTCGTATAATTAGCTATTCATTTATGCAAATGATGCTCTCAAACCGAATAACAACTTATGTATTCATACGCACCGTCGAAAATAAAATAAAACAACAACAACAACACGATACATTTTATGCAACCAGATGCATTTGGGATGAATTCGGTGCATCACCCCATGGGGGGAACAAGTAACCATTCTTCCTTACAGAGATATCGGTTGTTTCTCACATGAATGGAACCTCTGGAAGAGTTTGACAAGCATTGTATTGACAGGTGTGCGTTTGCAATAACCTGTTTGCATTTCGCTAAAAGGATTGTGGGTAAATCAATCTATAAATAGAGACGTGACTTCACAAGCTGGTACTCGGAGGGCATTGTGTTCGATTGGTGCACGTTGGAACAAAAAGTGTTCTTCTACGAAAGAAACACCTGTATAAGTTGGTAGATGTATTTGCTAGCTGGATAATGATTCAAATGTTGATTTAACTTGTTTTGTAGTTGTTACACGTCGCAATAAATTTTGTGAGGTTATACTTAAAGGCACATTTAAGGAGATAAATGCTCCATCAAACTATATTATTTGGTAAACTTTTGGTCAGATTCAAATAGTTATCACCCAAAAAAAACCATCAGCACAACTTAAACGTGGAAGCCAACAAGAAATAACCCAGGTAAACCAGTTTAATAATTCAGATTGTGTGATTATTCACCCCTGACCTTGACATTTGATACACACATATTTGAACTGACCAATCAGGATTCGTTATTTTGAATATGTAAACAAACAGGTTGTTGATAAGCAAGATTGAATTATTGGAGATAACTATATTTCAAGAACAAAATAACTTATGTTAAAGGAGTCTATTTAGTAGGGTCTTAATGCATTCGTAAATTCATTCTCATAAACATAATAAAAGAACTCCATTTATCTTTTCAGTAATTCATTTGTACTCATCTCCTTTTATGTGCCTTTAAAAAACGATTACTTTACATATGTGTCTACGTTCTCCTACGTAGTGATCTGCCTTTTCATTTGGTTAGGAGATCTATGCTTTCCTAGAAAAATGCTTCCTGATCTGGAAGGATTATGCTTTTTTCATAATATTTTTTTAATCGAAATCTGAATAGAGCATTTTTTCGATTTTAGAAGTTGGACTTTGTTTGGCCGATCGGTTCCGCAATTAGGACCAGTGAAAAACACTATGTACCCGCATGTTCTCTATAACAATGCATTACGTCCCCAATTTGCATAACCGTTCCGCAAATGCTAAAAAATAGCAATATTTTAGTTTCTTACAATCAATTTGAACGGCATCTGCTTCAGGCTTTCAAGCACCAAAAACGTTTTGGGAGAGGATAGAAATGATAATCATTAGAATCCTGGGTAAATTTCTAAAAATAGATGTTTGTGTCGTCTGCTTTCCGAAAACTTAAATATCTACTTCATTTCGATGAGGAAAGATACTCAGAGTAACAAGCAGGTAAAATATCTAACATGTTTGCATATAAGCATGAAGTCGGTTTCACTACTATAAAAGAAAACCAGAACACAATTATTTTATCAAGACATGTAATGACATGACAACATGCTTTTTGTATTTCCTTTAATTTACACAGATTAGCACATAGCAAACTATCCCATTGAAGGTTATTTAAAAGCAAGACAATACTAGAATATGAAATGTTAACAAACTGTTCAAAATGACCCAAGACAACAACATGCATATCACCACAATCACCACAATGTCATAGATAAAGAAGAATTTAAGCCTTGCTTTTCGAAAATATCCAAATCAAGGTACATTTCACCGCCCAAAACCTCTCAATGAAAATTGCGATGAACCACAAGTGTCATGAAATAAACTTCTATTTCGTTCTGGTGTCAGTCCGTTCACTCTTTGCCCTTCTTTATTCTTTATAAAAAAAAAACCAGCCATTTTGGCCCCTTCACAGTACAATCCATAACATTTTTCAGAGGTAATCCTCCTTTTTTCACTTATCCACACTCCGTAAGTAGTCAAATGTTTGCAAAGAAACAGCGCGATCAAAAGCTACGTTTTTTTTTTATATCGGCCAGTTCTTTATACCATCCTCTAGAATAGCATCCAAAAAGGAGGGGTTTAGCAAAGTACACCCGCAATATCGCTTCACCTTCCGCGAAAAGTAGTTCTGGAAAAATAACAGCATACCACCATAGGGTCTTTAACCTTTTACCAAACACCAAATTTTCCGCTGGCTCAAATTAAAAGAGTTTGCAGACGACCTTTCAAAATGTGATGAAATTTACCAATAATCTTCTGGTAGGACAGAAAATATTGTTGGAAAAGGACAAATTGCTCGTTATCAGCAATTTCTCCTTTTCCCACAATGTTTAAAAGAGTTGTCTGCAATAAACTGATCAAGTGACGTTATTGTTTGGTAGTGGGTTAACCATGGCGAACAACTTCAACAGATCAAAATCCATCAAAAAGACCCCCTCTTGTATCATAAAAGCACATAATTAACACACAAAGTAACATTTAAAATGCTTAATTTCATGGACGCTATTTACTGTACAACGACATCCGGCAGTAATTCCTGACCAATCTCACACATTCACCCAGGTCGTCCGTCCGAGCAGGAACACATGGGAAGGCGTGGTGAACAGGAAAAACACTACACTGACCGTGACCAGCAAAACGGTGATCTGAGTCGGGAGTCTGTAAAAGGGAATCTTCATAACCTTAAAGTTGATTTTAATGTTTTCTAGAACTTAAACAAGTCTAGTGTACTGAGAGCAATTAAGGCTTTAAGAAAAAAGAAGTGTTATATCAATGAGCGCTAGAATGGTTTTAAGTGTCAAAATATGAAATAAACGTCCATTTCATTCTATTAAAACTGGTTAGATGGTCGGCCATTGGTCCTGGTCGTAAAATCCCCGACACTCTTTGCGTCACTTCCACCGATGGTCGCTATCTGGCTGAGCGACAGACTCAATGCCGGAACGGCCGGTCTCCAGCATCGAACCAGCTCGAGGAATTTCTTACGAAACCGGGCACCGCTCAGAAAGTAGAGAATGAAGTTGATGGAGTGGTTGGTAAACGTTAGCATGTTGACTACCGCCCATGCAATCTCCTGTGGCTCTGTCATGCCCGTTTCCGCGTCCACCCAGGTCGTCCGTCCGAGCAGGAACACATGGGCAGGCGTGGTGAACAGGAAAAACACCACACTGACCGTGACCAGCATAACGGTGATCTGAGTCGTCTGAGTGCTCAGGGAGTTGGGCCGGGTCTTATCGACGCTTGTCGCTGCTCCTTCCTGCATGAGCGCCCTGCGCTGACGGGTGCTGAGAACCAGTCTCCGTATCAGCACCGTGCCGCCGATGCTGAACACGAAAACGGGAATAGTGGTGTATGTGAGCATGTGTAATTGGCTGAATACGTTCTCGTAGAAGTATGCGTAGTTCGCGTTTCTCGTCCATGCGCATGCCTTGATGGCGACCGTACGGATGTCTTCGGTGTCGTTCGGCTGCAGTCCTACCTCCTCGCAACCGGATGTTGGGCAGCTGGTTCCCCCCACACTCGACGAGTTCAGAGAAGAGTCGTTGGTTCCCACGAACAGAGTGCTCAAAGATGAATCGTTGATTCCCGCGAGCAGAGTGCTCAAGGAGGAGGACTCGTTGGTACCCGGCATTGAGAGCGATACAATGACGGTTTCGAGGTGAAACCCGTAGAAGATGTGCGTGTCGAGAAGCAGAACGAAGGCAACTATCGCGCCGCAAACCCAATACGCGTTTCTATTTGAGCACAGGGTGCGAACCTTGTACGGACGAACCGTGCTCAGGATTCGCTCAAACGTGAGCGCCATGAGGAACATCGACGAAAGGGATCCGGACGTGTAGATCGACCATAACTGAGCCTTGCAGACGAGTTCGCTGTAATGGCGGATGTCGTAGCCAAAGTTGTAGATAATCCACCATCTTGGAAGACCAATCACCACCAGCATTAGGTCTGCCACGGCGAGGCCCGTTAGGTAGATGGTTGTGGACGAACGTTTGGAGTTCTTGTTGAGAACTACGATCGTGAGAATGTTTCCGATGACGCCGATCGTGAATATGATTGGGCAGCACACGTTCCAGATCTGTGGCGCCACACTCGATCTCCCCTTCTTGCGACCGTCCATTATTCCGGATGGTGGTTATGTTTTCATTGAAACGGGTTTTTTTATACTGAAAAGCGTAATGATTATTAAAGTATTTGAAAGTGTTGTACACGTTCTGTCCTTTCACAACGCCGTATTTATCCAAAAGTGGTGCACTTATCAAATAAATTTGAAAATGTTAAACACCTTCTGTCCTTTCAATGTCGCGTTTATCCAAAAGCAGTGCAATTGTTGTCGTTAAAAGTTTTAAAACTGAAGAGCGAAACGGTAATCAAAGACTAAAAGATTAAAAGTTTTGTACACGTTCTTGCCTTTCAACGCCTTGTTTATCCAAAACTGGTGAGACAGTTTTTGTTCAAAGTTTTTAAACTAAAGAGCGAAACGGTAATCAAAGAATTGTCGAATTTTGAATGTGCTGTATTCTTTCTATCCTTTTAACACCTCTTTTTTTTCTAAAATTGGTGAGACTGCTTTTGTTCAAAGTTTTTAAATTAAAGAGCGTAATGGTTATCAAAGAATTATGAAAGTGAAGTGTTGTACACGTTTTGTCCTTTCACAACGCCGTATTTATCCAAAAGCAGCTCAACAGTTTTCATTAAAAGTTTTAAAACTGAAGAGCGCAATGGTTATCAAAGAATTTTGAAAGTGTTGTACACGGTCTGTCCTTTCACAACGCCGTATTTATCCAAAATCGTTGAAACAGTTTTTGTTAAAAGTTATAAAACTGAAGAGCGTAGTGGTTATCAAAGACTTTTGAAAGTGTTGTACACGTTCTGTGCTTTCACAACGCCTTGTTTATCCAAGGCGGTGCAACAGTTTTCGTTAACAGTTTTAAAATTGATGATCGAAACGCTAATCAAAGAATTTTGAGAATTTTGTACACGTTCTGTCCTTTTAACGTCGTGTTTATCCAAAAGAGTTAAAGTTTGTCCTTTCAACGCTATGTTTATCCAAAAGCGTTGTGCTTTTTTGTTTTGTTTGTTTTTTACTACTGAATATCGGCTGTACGCTTGGCTTTGAGTACGTCTATGCAATGTATCTTACTTCAAACTGCTTTCCTGGCCTTTCATTGGCGTGTGTTCTTCGGTAGGTCTTTCCCAGCTCCAGTCCCTACTTATATGTGTATGTGTTTGCTCTGCGATTATTCCAGATTTCAACTGAAAGGAAAGCGAAATTTATGGAGTCACAAAAGATAGCTCGCTTTTCTGCACAGATACGCCTTTTCATTAACTTAAAATTGCATATCCTAAAAAGTTAATTGTTCACACATACATTATGTATGTGAATACATTAAGAAGTCAAAATTCAATCTATCTAAAGTTGTAGTATTGTGTTAGATACAGTGAAGAATAGCCATTGGAAGCAAAATCAGTACGCATAAACGTGTTTACATCATATACACGTGGTTGATTATGTATTATCTAGAGTCCAAAAGAGTTGCAACGGTATTGGTATTCGCTGCATATCGGCTGTACTAACTAATATACTAGTACTCGTATATATAAAGACGTCCATTTAATTATTTGCTCTCAATAGCTATCTTAAAATAAATTGTATACAACACTACAAAAACCGTATTGTTCAAACGGTATTTTATTCTTAGATTGAAATCTTCGCATATGCGAACAAGCAACACCACCGACACCGCCACCACCAACAACAACACATACGTTACAATTTAAAACCTTAAGTTTAATTCCGCGACAAAATGTTTAAAATGTAAAATTTAACACTTGGTCATTGATAATAATTAATTCTCCATTCATATGAGAAAAAAAAAGATATTAATTTTACAAAGAAAACGAGTCAAAACCATTTCAAATTTTACATACCAGATCGCACTCCTAAACATAAAAAGGGCATCAGCACAGCACACCCGATGGAACCATGTCAAATAAAGCAATAAGGCTTGGCTTAAACGTAGCGCCATTTATAATTGGAGGAGCACAAGCGAAAACGCATCTTGTAGCCTCTTAATCCTTAACCATTATAATGCTGGAACCGACTTCATGCTTATGCAAACAGGTTAGATCCAGGCCAGCCGCCAATTTACTTTATCTAACCTGTTTTCTACTCTTAGTATCTATCCTCAACAACAATTAAGCAGATATTTAAGGTTTTGGAAGGCAGACGACATAAAAATCTACATTTAAAAAATTGCCCAGAAAATTGCCCAGCATTCTAAGAGTTAACTGCCATCTTTTGCACATGCAAAAAAAAAACCTCAAGAAATCACATTTAACAATAAAAAAGGCTGCTATTAACGAGCATTTTAGCTTTTGATCGCAATGCTTTTCTACAAAATGTCATTACAAAAAAGGAATTTCATTCAAGTTTTCTTTGTCTTCAGCATTCGATTTGGACATGTTCCATTCTATCCTTTTGCCACAATGCTTTTCTGCCAAATATCATATCAAAAAAGGAATTTTGTCAAAGCTTTTCTTTTCTCTTTTTTTTATTTCGATAATTCCCAAATTCAAAGATAAGATAATTGATAATAAATCTACATCGAAAGGGAAATCTCTGTCGTTTTATAAGCCAGGTTTTTTTCACGACCGCTGAGCAATTTGGTTTGCTCGTATTTTGAAAGGGCATATGACGACTGTATTGGTGAAGGGCATGGAAAGATGCACAGGTACACTTCACGATAGTGAAATACTGTTGAAAACGAATTCATATCCCGCAATCAGAAACAAGAAACGAAATCATAACCTTGGCAACGATGGCCTGTTTAAAAGGCCCTTCATTTATAGTCTTAACAAGTCAGGAAATATCAAGAAAATATTGTTGATAAGGCGTTAAAGCACATTTAACTAATAGAATAACAATTTTTAATTGGTATGTTAAATTCTTAAAAGGATTTTGAAAGTTTAATGGTCCATTTTTCTGGAGCCGTTTTTACTCCAAGCCATACTTTCATTCGGTGTTGTATTGCGAGACTTTCGTAATTGACTGGTGATTGTTTTCTTAATGAACGGACATAGCGCTTAAATACAGCTGTAGATGGAATTCAAAGACATTAAAGGCGCTTGTTCAAAGATGATAAAACATAAAAGTCAAAATAAAATGCCGTTGAATCAATACAGGTTTTGTATTGTTGTTTGAAATACAATTAAAGGATATTGAAAATATAGTTAATTCAGGAAGCATTAATATATCTTAGCGTGTCCAGTACAGTTTAAATGCTGTAGATTTCAAAAGCGATGCCACGCTTTTGGATAAAATACATGTTTCTTCACTGTATACACACTTTTGTAGACTCAAAAACTTTCCAATTTTGCCTCCAATGACTATTCTTCAATGCGTATCATACGCTTGAACAGTTGTTGAGCAGTTTTTTACCCATATAGTGCTGAAACCCACTTCATACCTATACAAACATGAGATATCACAAGTCAGCCGCCAAATAATTGGCGGCTGGCCTGTGATCTAACCTGTTTGCTACTTGGAGTATCTTTCCTCATCTAAACTAAGTAGATATCTAATGTTTTGAAAAACAGACGACACAAAAATGTATTTTAAGAAAATTACCCATCATTCTATGGGTTAAAGAAATTAATTGCAACTTCCACATTTCCTCACATTTATGATCAAACACCTTTAAAATAAAGGTAGCTTTCAGCCCTCAAACAATCCAACTACAAGTTTCAGAGATGCTGATAAATGGAGTAATTCCATTGATAACTAATGTATTTCTTTTCTTCACCCTATGTTGTGGGTACTCATTTGAACAGGTGATAGATATAGAAACGCCTAGTCTAATAGCTTCTGATGAACACTTTTAGCTTGACCAATGCTTTCAATGGGTTAATACTGGTATCAAAATGATGTTCCTTTAAGTGCGTATGGGTCGTGCCAGTTTGTTGGATAAACAGTAATTGTTAAAGGGATTATCCAACAGATTTTTCTCCCATGAATTTATAACGTTTGAAACGTCGTTTATACAATCCTCGTCACAAAACAAATGGCTATTTTAATATTGTTTATCTTCAAGTTGTTCAAACCTATGTTTTCTTAAAACAAAAGGGGAATAACAATTATATATTTATCATATACCTTTCGATATATTACCCTGTATTATCAGTGGAATATCACATGATAATTCACTGTTTCAAATTGTGGGATTATCAGGAACTACTTTCTTTTCCCCATGGGGCACCCCATTTTACAAGATCAATGACGTCATATATGTATTGTTGAAAGATTGCTCGCTGCCGAACCTTGCAAGTGACACGTGATAAGAATATCCGGCCAAATCGTATGCTGGCCCCAGGACGTCATTGCAAATATCAATAATTCCACAGGAGGATAGTGGTTCAGGGGTAAAGCGTCGGCTTTTGGACACGAGGGTCATTGGATCAAATCCCGTGAAAAGCGAACTTTCATTAATCCACATTCGTTGCGATTACCGGTTATGTATCCAAGAAGCAGAATCGAGAGTGATTAATCTAAGTTGTAAGAATTTGTTTCAC
This sequence comes from Cerastoderma edule, assembly GCA_947846245.1. Lineage (NCBI taxonomy): Eukaryota > Metazoa > Mollusca > Bivalvia > Cardiida > Cardiidae > Cerastoderma > Cerastoderma edule. The sequence continues at coordinate 11,704,213 of OX401414.1, read as the reverse complement.
AATCGATGTTAAATAAATGAGTTTAAACTAAAAATATTGATTCCACAGGAATTAAATGAAAGATCTCATTCAGCATTCACAGAAAGCATTCGGTGGCTTCGAAGGAAATCAGCGCAAGCCGAAAGAGAAAATGTGCAGGAAATGCGCGGATATTGCGCAAGTACCTAGAAACTAGGCATCTTATTCTTATTTCCGTTAGTTCAGGAAATCATTTACTTTTATTTAGACATTTCGAAAAGCCATCCGAAACGCCTCCATTGACGTGTTACATTACACTATGGTGGATTCTTTTTATGTTTGTAACATTAGATCATCACCGTGTTCATTTCATTGCACTTCCCGACTCATCATGTAAATCTAAAACAAGTTCTTACAACTTAGATTGGTCATTCTCGATTCTGCTTTTTAGAGATCATAACCATTACTTGCGCTGAATGTTGATTAATAAAAGGCCGCATTCCGCTTCTCACAGGATTCGAACCCACGACCCTCATGTACGTAGGCCGACCCTTTACCCTAGACCACGGTGCTCCGCTCCTTTGGGTCCATTGAATGTCACAACGGCTGGTGATCGCGCTACCGCACCACCATGGTGCCGACTACGACATCGTTTGCGCAACTTCCGGTTTAGCGTTCTAGGGTAAGCTTTTTTCTATTTTTCTGCATTTTCAAACAAATAATAAAAAAATCTAAATAAATGATTTGACCCTTATTGAATCTAACCGCCTAAAGGTAAAGTTTCAGTAAAACATTTCGTATATTTTCCTCGCCAAAGTAACTCCAATATACTTTCTCCCGATTACCAGTTCGAAAAACCCGTAAATTGTCATGCGATTTTCTAGTCAATGTCAAGGTAATTCGATATTCTGATAAATAATGCCACTCACAACTACCAATTGGTAAAATTTACTGCATTTCGGTTTGTTTGGATAGATTATCACACTTTTAAGTAGGCGGTGTGGATGCAAACTTTCGAATTGCAATTTTGAATTGCATCGGCAAGGACAAATTACGAAATCTCAGCCAATTCCAGGAGTTCAAAACTGAAACTTTACTTATATGCGGTTGTCATAACTGAAAGCGTTTTTGGTTGGAGAAAAGGGCATTGAACTCTATTCAAACAAGCCAAAATACGGAACATGTTGTTGTCTTTCGTAAAAGATTTGTTGTTTATGTAACGTCCAACTTTTTGAACATGACACCTTGAAAATTCGTAGGCACAGAAGCAATTAGAACGCCAATTTACTAACTATAGTAAATTGATCCGATGTCTAATTGTCTCTTAGTTCCCACAGGTCGCCGATTTTCGGAACCAATTACAATCTTGCTTTGATTTCATATATCAAACGCAAAACTCCATGTTGCCGTTCTTTGCTTTGCTTGTCTAAAAAGTCTTCCTTTCCGTTTTGTGCGAGTTCGAACCCCATCTCGGTCAAGGCATTTTCCAGCAAATGCTTCGCGACATGACTTAATTTAAGACTCACCTTTATAATTCTGACCAGTTTACAAAGTGCTCAGAAGGTAGGATTCGAAGGAATTCTATGTAAAACAGGGGCTTGTCTCTCAAAGATTCCTAATTTTCCGCCTACGTTTACGAAATTTCCGTTACCTTTGATTCTGAATGTTAACTATGTTCTTGTGAATGAAAAATAGACATGCGTTTAAAAGCGCAATGAAGATTTCACTGGCAGGGCACATGTTCTGTTCATTTTCAAGTAAATGCTTTTCTGGGGTACCCCTTTCCTATCTCTATTCACTTTTTACGAGGAAATATATCTTGGTTACCTTTTCTGTGAGACACACCCCTAATAAGGCAATCTTGGAAGGGTGGATCCGTGTATTAATTAGCATGCTATGACTTTAATCACGCTTAAGGAAGACATCAAATACCAACCTATTTAACAACGGACGGACGAAATACACGTGACGTGCAGGGTCAATACTCGCTTAATCTGCTGAGAAAGTCTTTGATTAGAAGGTCATTAGTTTTTCCTTCTTTGCAATAAAAATAATAAGATTAACAGCAAACTGTTTCGTCAATGTGTTACCCCATAGGCATCGTTGCTTACTGCAACAAGTTCCGTAACGAGTATATAGTTTTAAGATGAGAAAATCCATAAAGGTTACTACAAACAAAAAGGATACACAATGTTTAGAAGTTAAGGTCTTCATTTAATTAGATTCTTCATATATCTACAACCGTCGAAAGCATGTTAATGGCTACATGTCCACTTTGACAAGTTTAATCAACACGCGTCATGTTGCACAATCGTTGTAAGAATTACGAAGTGTGGGAAAAAAACTATAACACCGGTCCATCAGCGGGCGGTGCAGACGGTGGAAAGACACACGTGGGTGGTTTACAGTTGGCCCAGTGATCCCGGTCTTTCTGTGCCTCTTCCGCCTTCCAGCAGGTCAATGATGGACAACAAACTCCGGTGACAGTCTTGTAACACTCGTAGCCTGTAGCACAGAGAGAATGGTTGGTGTTATTTAACTTTAAACGTAGTTTATAACCATAACACTTTACAAAAGAAACATGTACATTCAATCAGGCAAAAGTGTTTGGCAGCAGGTTCGACCAACTTAGATTCGGACATCCGTTTGGTAAGTATTTACATATTGTAAGCCATACGCAGTGATCTCCCTTTTCATTTGGTAAGGAGCATACTGTACTGTAGTGTTACAAAGGGAAGTATTCATGCACGGAGTTTGATTGTAAGCATCGACAATGTTTTCACACTTCCTATGTTTAATTTTCATTAGTGTTCCGGTAAAGAAAGGAAAACTATCTCAATGCTATAGCAATCAAGTGCAAACACTTGAAAACGACTTATTTGGAACAGAAAAGGTCAAATAAATGGTTGGCGTTAGATACAATAACGTGGGTACACCAGCTTGCAAAAGAAAGGATATTTGACCGCACATGAGACTTGTCGTTTAAATCTGGAGCATTTACTGTTTACTGCTTTCTGCTTTCTAGCGATTGGTCAAGCTAATAGAACCATCGGCATTCATAGACTTCCCCTCATCAAAATCCGAAAATATACAGGTTATGTACATAAAGAATTGTTTAATTCACCGCAACCATCGAATTTGAATATGGAATTAAGCAGAGGTTGTGTTTTTTTTCAGTACAAAGAATGAGCCTTATTTTTACCAAAGTGATTTTTTATCAGAAATAACTAGGACCCACACAACCTGGAAGTACCTTGAACAGGTGTGTGACGACATCATCTTGGAGGTCTTTCTCGATTTCTTCGGTCATGTGAATAACCTGCTGATTGTATGCTTTTAATTACAATTACAAACTTACATGCGCAACCGCACATATAATTTCCCAATCTGAACTCATCTGGTTTATCAAACGTTAGCAGGATATGGAAAATACCGGAGTAGTAAAGATAGCCTATTGCTTTATTGTGTACTTAGAATTTTGACTCTTAAGTTTGAAATATTTTGTTTTCGACCATAGGGCTTGGCTGCTGTTTTCAAACTATTACTTAAACTCCTCAGAGTAATCTCACTTGCTACGCTTAATCAATCACTGCCACCACAAGACTTTCATCCAGATTTGGAGGGAATTTAAATGACGTGGGTTAAAAGAAAATAGGGTATAGTAGTTAATTAAGTAATGGTCTCCTTGTCTTGGTTTCGAATCAGTTAAATTGAAAGATTTTTCGCATTTATTACAAGCAAAGTACAAATAAATCAGTTTTTCGGGTATCACCGCCATTTTTAAACGCATCGAAGCAGATCAATGGTCATGTGACATTTGTGGTGGCAGTGATCAGTATCCCGTTAAAGGGAGATCACTGTGAAGAGTTTAACCTTTATTTATACTTACCGCTCATACAGCCGCACGTCAAATTACAGACCTCCCCAGGACCCCCCTTCTGTGGTGAACATTTGCCGGGTCTTGTCAGATCTGTAATAAGTCAAGGAGAGGAAAATGAAAGGTATTGTTTGCTTTGTTATGCTATTACCAAACAATAACGAGATTTGACCAGTTTGTTGCAGACTACCCTAGAAAACATTGTGGGGAAAGGAGAAATTGCTTTTAACGAGCAGTTTCTCCTTTTCCCACAATGTTTTTTAGCTTATCAGATGGTTATTGTTTAATTGCATCACATTTTATAATGTCGTCTGCAAACTCTTTCAATTTTTGACAGTCGAAAATTCAAGGTTTGGTAAATGATTAAGGAAGAACCCTATAATCCGCCATTTTGAAACTCATTCTTTCGTCGGATTACTTTAGTCGAATCTCGGCATTGATCAGTTTGGGCCGGAACTATTCGCGTTTTGATGCCGGATAGTTCCGGCTCCATCCGATGTATACCGAGATCGGCCGAAATAATCCGACGAAATGAATAGTTTCAAAATGGTGGATAATTGGGATTCTACCTGAAATTGTTATTTTACATCGCGACAGCATTTTCTTCAGTTATAGTGCAATGTCGATGTGTTAACCATATCGAAATGCCAACATACTTGACTGACACCAAGGGTCGTTTAATGTAAGTATGAAATTGGTATATCGTAAGTCAAAAAGACGACAAACTCCCACGAAAGATCAAACTTCCCGTGACTTGTATCTTCTCAACTAGTGAGTTTGTGGGGTATGAGGAGAACATCTCTCTGTTTGCCTTACATATATGCATGGACATGATCAATCATGGGTATTAGATTCATTTAACAAGTTATCTAAATAGAGTTTACAAAGATACTTGGTGAGTTGATGTCTTAACTCAGATGAGGAGATTTCATTTACAACGATAAAGGGAGGTAATTCGTGTTTTCACGAATATGTTTTGTAAAGACTGTCTCCCTTTACGGTGACGGCCTGTGTGTTTTTTCTGCCTGAAAACAAACGCACTCTTTTTACTACATATACATATCATCGTGTAAAATTGCTTCACCCATTCGTATCTAAAAATACGCAACTTTTTTCAGCTACTTGTGTTCGATTCCATGGACCATAAGGGTCACAGAAGTCTTTCATAAATCTATATCCAGGTCAACAAATTGGTTATTTATCCACGAAGCCGAATCGAGTGTTTAAAAAAAAACGTAAGCTTTATTTCAAATACGATGTTAAATATTAATTTAAAACTAGTGATAGGAGTGACTAATCGAATATTCGGTTAAAGGTAGAAATATTCGAATCGTGAATTACTTTTCGAATAATCGTTTTTATTGACACAAATCAACTTAAAACAGAAATAATGAAATAATTTCTGATTCGCCTAACTTGTCCGTGATTTTAGAGATTTTACAACTTATTCCTACCATTGAGGCCAAGACCCCAGCCCCTGTGTCCATCCACCAGGGACCCACTGTCGTCACGGCAACAAGACGGGAACGGGGTTTCACTTCCGGTCATACGACATTGTGCGGATGTGCTGCAAGATCTTCCGAATGGAAGTTCTGTTGTTGTTCGCCGGTAATCAGACTCAAGTTGGCCTTCGGTCACATGATATGAGCACAGGATGATCTGAAACATAAGTTGAGTGGAGGACAGTGGTCAAGGGGTAGAGCGTCGGCTTCTGGACACGAGGGTCGCCGGTTCGAACACCGTGAAAAGCGTGAATATTTAATTAATCCAGATTCGGCGCGCGAGTACTGGTAATGCATCCAGGAAGCAGAATCGGGAGTGATTAATCTAAGTTGTTAGAACTTATTTCACAATCGATGTGAAATAAATAAGTTTAAGTTTACAAATACAAATTTGAATTCAGAGCGTAACAAAAGTATAAAAGATAGGACCCCATTGGCAATAAGTTGAAAAACTATCATGGGTTATATATATATATATATGCGAGCATATACAAATCATAATCAAATCACATCAAAACGGAAGAAAAGAAATGTGAAAATAAATTCATATATCATACATCATACACTTTACTGTGATTTTTTTCTACAGGATAAAAGCCTTAGCCTGTTACTCCTACGATTTCCTTCGATCACCAGTACTAGCCTAGGGCTCCGATGTGACTTGCCAAAGCCCACTCCCACAAAACCAGAGGTGTCGATGGGGCTCAAACCCGGGACCTCCGATGTTTCAAATTACCTTATGACGGGGAAGTTCTTATTACGAGCCCCTAAATATGATCTGTTTGCGGTGTGAACATTTGTTCTTCTTTTCGTTTTCAATTTTCGTTTTTAACGTAATAGTTTAAGGTTGAGAACTTATTTTCATATAACGAAGAAGCTATGTATCTTGTCTTTGTGATCCGGTGTTCTTTCTTTCATATGAAGAATTCATTTTAGAAAGAAATAATCGAAAAAGCCTCACAATATATATCTTTGAAATAATTTTTTTAAATGATAAAAATGATGAAAAGATATCAAGTTTGTATAACCTTTTTAACACGAATATCCGACTTGTAGAAAAATACAGAAAAAAATGAAATTCTAAATCGTAACACTTTCCCACTACAAATACAAACCACATACCTATTTTCAGTTTTGTTATTTGTCCCCAGAAAACCGTTAATGTTTGATTTATATCACCTATAATAACATCAATGGTTTCAAACATGTGAGTGTATCCAGAATTTAGAAAAAGTATAAGCTTTATGTATATTATAAATTGATAACGAAATCTTACCAAACAGGTATATAAAACATTCTGTTTTCCCAACATGATCATTATTTTTCGTATTCCCGTTTTAAATTCAAAATGCCTGTTAACAGCCTAGACACTTTGTTTATATACTGTGGACCATCAAAAGGTTTCACAGTAAAACACTCCGTTTTGATGTCAACTGCTTAATAACATGGTGAGGTTATGTAGGTGCATTGCGGATATGTAAATTTAAAAAAAACGATTGTAATTAATTATGTTTTTTTCTAAGGTGATGATTCCCCTTTTATTTGGTGAACGTAAAGGTATTGATAAACATTAAACAAGTCTCTCTCTTCTACTCTGTCTGTCTGTGTGTCCCTCCGTCTGTCTGTGTGTTTGTGTATGTATGTTTGTATGTGTCTGTCCGTCTGGTTGTGTTTGTATGTGTCTGTGTTATTGTGTTTGTATGTGTCTGTTTGTCATATCTCGTGTTCACATTTTTTTTATTATTTTTAATGAATCGTTTTTTTCCACGAAAAGCGTTATACTATAATACATTATTTCTATTATTCAATGCCGGATGTTTACATGATGAACCAGCCAACCAAACTCCGGGACATCGCTACTACGTAATCAAACGGAGAGATCCGGTTGTCAAACACGTGAATGGTCTATTTGTCAATTTCACAAGACAAATTTTCGAAAATGAACGAACAAAAACTTGTAACCATACTAACACATGACACCACATCTTTCGTCTTGCAGTACACGACTTTCAAAAGGCATTGTATTGCTTGTCACAATCAATTTCTCTTTTTGCCACAATACTTTTTCAATCTATTCACATATCACAGCCGCAGATCATAAGGCGTCTGCTTCAAATAAAAAATGCTGGTAAAGAGTTAAAACGATGAAATCTTGATGTTAGCATGATTAGTATATGGACTATGCCCATTCAGTTATGCAGCTATATGTGCAATTCTAAATAAATATCCGTGAGGGCAAATTTTTTTCTCTCGATTCGTACTTTCTTGTTCACACATTTTCTGTACGCCAATTGGCCCCAATAATTCATTTAAGAGATATAATTACCTCATGACAGATCTACATTTCCTCTTAAGTACATTTTTCTAGGAAAGGGACGGATCTCTTCAAGGTGCAACGTCAACGTCCATTTGTTGTTGTTGATGTTGTTGTTATTGTTATTGTTATTGTTGTGAAATTTGATCAATCTGTCTCAGATGTATTGTTGATATACTGTTTAAAATATTGGTAATCACGCTACCGTGTGTTGACTGCCTTTATTTGCATTTTGACGTTGTCAGCTATTTTCCTAGTAATACAATATCTTTAACGTGTGTGTTTTTATCTTTATTTAAGTATCAAATTCATGATAATGGCCCTCAAAATTTAGAGTGAATGCCTTGTAATTAATTTTTGATCGTCCTCTGACGGTGGATGAATCGTATACGCGTTTTTCTTTTGGAAAAAAAGAATCATCAAAGCAAGTCCTTTTTACTTTTATTCTAGTAGTATCTTGACGATTCCAACAAGTACCAACACTGTGTGATCTGAATAACAAAATATGCTAGGGAAATGCGCCTTTTGTTATCTTTAATGGGAGGTAGCTCCTTCTCACGGCACTATCTAAGTACTAAAAATGGTTGTCTACCTTTACCAAACGGTTATCTAAGGCGTTTTACAAGACATGGATGAATCCTTACGAGTGAATAGGTATAACATGATTTTCCATTGACCCCTTGATTTATGCTTATTTTGGAGGACTTTTGACCCCTTATGTATTGGGAATTGTAAATGGAAAATGATTATCTTTTTAAAAGAGTTTACAAAGTGCTCAGAAGGTAGGCTCCGATAAAATTCTATGTAAAACAGGGGCTTGTCTCTCAAAGATTCCTAACTTTCCGCCTACGTTTATAAACTTTTCGTAACTTTTGAATGTCACTGTTAACTATGTTCTTGTGATTGAAAAATAGACATGCGTATAAAACTGCAATGGATATTTCACTGGTAGGGCACATGTTCTGTTCATTTTCAAGTTAATGCCTTTCCTATCTCTATTCACTTTTTACGAGGAAATATATCTTATTAACCTTTTTTGTGAGACGCACCCCTAATAAGGCCATATTGGAAGGGTGGATCCGTGTGTTTAATGGCGGAAACACAACTACACAAAAAGTAATGACGTAATAGAAATCCCGCGTAAAACTCACTAAATGATTGGCCGACAAATATAACTAATAGTGATCAAGTGGCGCTTATAATCATGTGACATTAAATTAGGATCTATGACGTTACAATCATTGCTTACTTAATCAAAGTACTGAAAGAGCAGTAATACAAATAGATCAATTTCTGAAACATCTCCCCCTTTTAGTGGTAACTTTACAAACATTTCAGCTTGACTAGAATATCAAAATCTATGGTTTAACTAAACATGTTAATCATAACATTTTCAAATAAGCTATTTACATCAACTGAACTTCAGAGAGATCTCTGGATTTAGAGATAACTCGAAGTTGTGCACAAGCACCTTAACTCTAATGGTGCACATGTACCTTAACCAAACTAAAATCTAGGTGATGAAGTCCTCCAGTTTCTTTGGCTTGATGACTGACCGTCCACTCCGAGTTACAACTTGTGAAGGCTTGCTTGTGCTGTCATGGCAAGATTCTGTTGTGGATTCCTTATTTGGCACAGGAGTGTCACTGTGTCCATATGATCTAGTGTGCGTACTGTGATCATGATCTCGCACTGGATTTTCACTTTCGGCACTTCCCTGACAAGACATCGGGTTTTCACGATGCCTGTTAACACTTTCGCGATAAACATTAGCACGTTCGCGATCAACTTTGGCACTTTCACGAACGCGAAGATATGGCACCGGTGAATCACGGTGTCCTTGTTCCTCAGGTTCGTACTATATGCGCGATTTCGCGTTGCCGTTCTGACCCGTTTCATCGCGATTTATCAGCTGCCCGCGTCCTGTGAACTGTAGATGTCTGCGATTTCTCCTGTATCGGTCTGCTCCGGTCTGCACAACATACGATCTGCGGTCTGCATCCCCCTCAACGACTCTGCCAGTGGTAGTCCATGATTTGTCGGAGTCTGTCTTTATTCTCACCTGATCACCTGGTGTGAGTGGTGGTAATGGTTTTGATCCTTTGTCAAAGTTCATTCTGGCCCTTTCTTTGTACTTAGCGTCTTTCAAGCGCACATCTTCTCTCTCAAGCCAGTGTGGTGTCAACGTAGAAGGTAGAGAAGGTAATAATGTTCTTATTTTTCTTCCCAACATCATCTCTGCAGGACTTACACCAGTTGCCTCAATGGGAGTAGCACGGTGTTCCATCAATGCTGCAAATACTTCATCTTGTCGTAGAATCTTCTTTGCTATCTTGACGGCACTCCCCGCTTCCCTGTTTGACTGTGGGTAATGCGGACTGGACACTGTCTGTCGGAAACCATACTTCTCCGCAAATGAACGAAATGTTTCTGATTTGATTTGCGGAACGTTGTCCGATACGCACTCTTCTGGAATTCCCCATCTCACAAAGATGTTCTTCATTTTACCTATTACCTGGTCACTTGTTAAGTTCTGGAGGTAAGCTATTTCAATGAATCTTGAATAGTAGTCTGTAACTATCAGGTAATGTTTCCTGTCTAACTCACACAAGTCTGTAGCAACTTTTTGCCAAAGCCTACTAGGTAATGGACTCATAATGACTGGTTCTTTCTGCTGTGATGGTCTGTTCTGTTGACAAAAGTCACAGGTTTCTACCTTGGTTTTAATGTCTTTTGAGATTCCCGGCCACCACACGGTTGCTTGAGCTCTTGACCGGCAGCCCTAAATCTCCTTCATGAATACTTTCTAGTATGTCCCCTTTAAGTTTTTCTGGGATAACTATTCGGTCACGATATAATAAAAGTCCCGCATACACAGAAAGTTCATTACGGGATGCGAACATGTCTCGTAGATCTGGAGGTACAGAGTTCATATATTCTGGCCAACCTTTCAGTGTGTAGTCAATAGCCTTGTAACAACCCGTTATGTAATAAAGTTGCACTATGTAATAATTATTACAAAACGGGTTGAAGTTTATTACATTTTGCGTTTTTCGATGCGAACCCACTATGTAATAAAGTTGCATAATGTAATAATTATTACAAAACGGGTTGAGGCGTATTACACTTTGCGTTTTTCGATGCCAACCCGTTATGTAATAAAGTTGCAATATGTAATAATTATTACGAAACGGGTTGATTTTTTTTTTCAAAGTGATTTTTTCTTTACAAACCCGATATGTAGTAGTATTCATAATGGTAACATGGTGATATTTTCACACTAAAGGTAGCCTCTTCCAAGCCAAAACAGGCTTATAAGCAAAAACCAAACGTTCTTAAAATCTTTGTTTGAGCAATTTTCAAGCAAGGAAACCGTTCCAAATGACTAAACGTACCGCAAACAGTCAAGTCAAGTATCTTAAAAGCCGAAATGGGCTTATCAGCAAATTACAAAAAATATTTTAAATGTCTGTTTTAGCGTTTAGATGCTAAAAATAACATCGCATGTGGCAACAAGTACCGACAAAAAGGCCAACAGAGATGCTTGAAAGCCAATACCAATATAGGCATATCAGCGATTTGTAAAAATATCAGAAAACTTGATTGTTCCCCAATTTTCAAACGAGGATACTGTTCCAAATGACTCAATGTACCTAAAGCACGTGACTAAGAATGCAAAAATGGGCTTTTAAGCATATTACAAAAATGAATTTGTATGTTTGTTTTTGAGCTAATATGGTAAGAAAAACATCGCAAATGGCAGCACGCATGAAAAAAGAGTTCTTTTTTCGCAGTAAAGCTGTTTTAAGTAAAGTTGCATTATGTAATAGTTATTACAATACGGGTTGGAGGTTTATCACATTTTGCTTTTTTCGATGCGAACCCGTTATGTAATTAAGTTGCAATATGTTATAAAATAAACAAAAAGGATTGATATTCTACAAAGTGAATTTTTAGATGCAAACCATTTATGTTATAAAATTCATAATGGTTACGTGGTGACATTTTCACATAAAAGGTAACCTATTCCAAGCCAAAAAGGCTCATGAGCAGAACTTTGTTTGAGCAATTTTCAAGCTAGGATACCGTTCCAAATGAATCAATTTACCGACAAAAAGTTAAATCAAGTAACTAAGAAAGCCGAAGCGAGCGCATCAGCAATTTACAAAGGCGATTTTATATATCTGTTAGATACACTTATATAGTGAGAAAGACTGGAAGCGCAGCAAAGTGCAATTTTTGAAGACAAGCTGTTTTCTTTAAACGTTGAACTATGTAACAATTGTTACAAAATGGGTCGTGTTTTATTACAATTCGCATTTTTAGATGCCAACCCATTATGTAACAAGAATCTATAACGGTCAAATACCGATGTGTTTACACACAAAGGATAATCTCTTCCAGGTCAAAAGAGGCAATATTTAATTTAAAAATAGACACAAACCATTGTTTGGTGACCAAAACGGCCCTTTTATCTTACTTATCACTTTTTAGCTTGACTACTCGAAAAATAAGGAGAGCTATACTTGTCACCCGGGCGTCGGCGTCACACCTTAGTTAAGTTTTTAACAGCAAGTATGTAAATTACGAGTTACTGTATGGAATGGGTTGATACTTTACAGTTGTGTTCATAGTCATAATCTAAGGTCCAAATTTCATATATTTTGTATTGAATTGAAGCAAATTATGCGGCCTTTTGTACTTTGGGTCATTTTTTTCACATGCGTTTGTAACTAATAAAACCACGGTATGGAATGGACTGACACTTCACACATTTGTTTGGATTGTACTTTAAGGTCCCTGACCAGGTGTCATATCTCTTGTTTTAAATTCAAACAAATTACGCTACCTTTGGACTTAATGGTTAATTTTGTATATGCAAGTTTGCATCTCATTAACTACAGTATTGAATGGTATGGTATTTTACACATGGTTTAAGAGTCATCGTCTAAGGTACAGTATTCATAACTCTGGTTATGAATTTAAGCAAATTATGTGGCCTTTTGTACGTAGAAAAATTTGTTTAAAGTTTGTGCATGCAAGTTTGTACTCAACAGCTTATGAAAGGAATAATCTTAATCTTGTCACCTTATTCATTTTGTAAGGTCCACCGTCCCTGAAACAAATAATATTTCACTGGCATTTACCTCTCTCCGACATTATCGAATAGTCGAATACGATGTTTTATCGACAACTCTTTCGAGATTATATGCGTCACTTATACTGAAAAAAACGTGCAAACGACCAAAATAAGGAAATACACAGACCACACTGCGTCCTTAATGATCTTAGTTATCGATGAACCTTAAACTACCGTCCCAACCAATCATTTTCGTAAAAGAATTACAATATATTCCTTCAAAATGCAAATCGCAAAGTAAAATGGGTCTTTACCAATATTGCAATTTATAGTAATTGACTGGCCTTTAAGGCCTGTCTATGCTGTCGTACGGAGCAGGTTATCCGGATTTCTCTTGACTTGCAAACACACTGTATTTTTAGCTCGGAACCACTTAAGCAGTTTATTGTATTTTTCTAGCAATCGTGACGTTTCGACGCATGCAGGTGCGTATGACAAACACCTCGGTATAGATCAGATCAGTTGCTTTTTATTGTGCTCGAGTTGTACAAAAAATTACAAGGCAACACTAACTCATAGAAATAAACCAAAATCAAATTATATTTAATGACGTCTTCTTCTTTCTGTATCTGCTTCTCACGTGTACAATGATGAAAACGTTGATTGACATTTTGTCGTTGTAGCATCCTGATTAAAGTTATAACAAACCTTAACTATAGTCATACTCAAACTGTACCAGGCGCCAAATGAAGTTACTCAGTTAAAGTGTATGTTGTATAAAAGTATTATATTTGTTTTATCCATACATCTAACTTGACCGAAGTGTACATGAAATTAGCGGATGGATACATTATCACAAGCCTTTGTGTAAGGGTATATCTTTTTTTTATACTTGGCCGCGACTTAATATGGTTTATGTAATGCCTATACCAAATAATTACTAAATACAGTTGTAAAGTTAAAGTATTTATGGAAGTGGGATGGTTATGTCATGGTTTAAAATCTTGATGAAAACTTATTAAGATGCATTTACAGCAGATGATCTTCCTATGGCAATTATTTTGACATGACGTCTTTTATATCAAATGCATTCAAAGATTACGATATTTTTAGTGTCTTTATATCAAAATGACGAGTAAGCTATATAGTACACGTATATCCGATGCAAAGTACATGTAAAGGAAAAAGGGAGAGGCTTTTCTTACAATATTTTCTACCCTTTCCTAAAACATCTCCCATATATGTCACAAACTAAACTGGTGTCTGCATTTCTTTTGAACTTAAAAAGATTTAACATTTGTTGTTTGTTAAATGTTTAATATAGGTATAATGATTTGAAATGGCATTTGTTCTGTTAAGTCTTTAATCTTGTTTTTCTGACAATACCCGTGGTTAACCTTTTCAGAAGAAGTATCGTAGTATCCTATGTATAAATAATGCTCATTTATTTCCCCGGATTTATCATGCTCACCGAATGACAAACGCCTAGGCGGTGATGGTAGACTGATGAGTACCACCTCTTACTCTAAGTTAAGACGTTGTTTACAAAATAAACCCGCCCTTAGATATCTGCGATTTTAATGTTCTAGATCCCCTTTGTATAGTTACGAGCAGGCCTGGGAAGCTGTCAATAGTCTAGTTCTATGTTACTTCAGAAATCTTTGTTGTTATTTTTAGAAGACGATTTATTTAAGAAGAAAAATCTCCATCTCTGAGAGAGTCCCTTTAAATATTGAACTTAATGTCTATAGTTAAGATTTTGTCTGTCTTCTTTCTTTATTTTTTTCATCCTAGTTCAAACAACAAGACCCATCTCTTAGTACTATCAGTACTTTGATTGTAACAACAAGGTTTGAGTTTCATCACATTGTGCGTTTTTCAATGTTTATCCGTTTTTAGCTCGACTATTCGGATATAGTGAGAGCAATACTTCTCATTCGAACGTGGGAGTCGGCGTCACATCTTGGTTAAGTTTTTACGTGCAAGATTGCATCTCATTACCTACAGTACGATATGGGTTAATACTTCACAAATATCTTTAGTGTCATCATGTAGAGACCATGAAATAATCTATGGTACCTGACAAAGTTTCAAATCTCTTGATTTTAAATTAAGCAAATTATGCGTGGCCTTTCGTGCTTAGAAAATCCTGGTTTAGTTTTTACGTGCAACTTTGTATCTTATGAACTACTATTTGTAATGGGTTGATACATCACATTCGTGTTTGGTGTCGTTTTGTAAGGTCTTTGACCGAGTTTCATATGTCTTGTTTTGAATTTAAGCAAATTATGTCGTATTTTGTACTTGGTTAAAATTGTGCATGCATATTTTGTTACATGTTGCAACTTAATTGCTTTACTGGTTGGTATCGAAAAAGACAAAATTTAATAAAACTCAACCCGTTTTGTAATAATTATTACATAGTGCAACGTTATTAGAAAACAGCTTTACTTTGAGAATTTCATTTTGGTATGTGCTGCTATTTGTGAAGATTTCCCACCATAAAAGTGTTTAAACAGATAAATAAAATCGCCATTGTAATTTGCTGATAAGCCCGCCCTCGTCGGCTATCTTAGTTACTAGGTCTAATCTTTTTCGGTACATTGAGTCATTCGGAACGGCATCCTAGCTTGAACATCGCTCAACTGAAGTTTTCCGATGACTTCTGACCTTTGCTCATAAGCCTCTTTTGGCTTGGAAGCGGTTATCTTTTGTGTGAAAATGTCATCACGTAACCATTATGAATATTATAACAGAACGGGTTGGCATCTTAAAGTTCGCTTTGTAGAATATCAAGCCTTTTCATATATTTTATTACATAATGCAACTTTATTACAAAACGGGTTGGCATCGAAAAACGCAAAATGTAATAAAATTCAACCCGTTTTGTAATAATTATTACATAGTGCAACGTTATAAGAATACGGCTTTACTTAGAGAACTGCACTTTGAAATAAAACCATAGAGTTACCCCTTTTGAAGTCATCATTTAGGTTTGTCATCGGAAAATATTCATACGACATTTGCTATGTTTGGTATGTTCATAGCATTGACCACTGTGCTAAACCTAACTATCATATTACTTGTACAGCCAATTGATCTTATTGCTTATACGCCAATATATGCTGTTCACCAAAGGTTCTCGCCATATTTTGGTCGTATTCAATCGGTTTTTGTGTTTCACTTACGTCAGAAAAAGAGAAATTATAGTCCATTTCAATATCGCTGATAAGCTTTATCTTGCCGAAAATAACTTTATGTGTCTCGTTTCGAAAGGTTCTGCCATATATGTGTGCCATATCTGAAACATTTATCGCGAACAACCAAGTTTTCTGATATTTTTACATATTGCTGATATGGCTATGTTGGCTTTCAAGAATCTCTGTTGGCCTTTTTTCGGTACTTGTTGCCACTTGCGATGGGATTTTTAGTATCTAAACGCTAAAACAGACATTTGAAATATTTTTTGTAATTTGCTGATAAGCCCGTTTCGGCTTTTTAGATACTTTGCTTGACTGTTTCTGGTACGTTTTATCATTCGGAACGGTTTCCTTGCTTTATAATTGCTCAAACAAAGATTTTATGAACGTTTGGTTTTTGCTTATAAGCCTGTTTTGGCTTGGAAGAGGCTACCTTTAGTGTGAAAATATCACCATGTTACCATTATGAATACTACTACATATCGGGTTTGTAAAGAAAAAATCACTGAAAAAAAAATCAACCCGTTTCGTAATAATTATTACATATTGCAACTTTATTACATAACGGGTTGGCATCGAAAAACGCAAAGTGTAATACGCCTCAACCCGTTTTGTAATAATTATTACATTATGCAACTTTATTACATAGTGAGTTCGCATCGAAAAACGCAAAATGTAATAAACTTCAACCCGTTTTGTAATAATTATTACATAGTGCAACTTTATTACATACTGGGTTGTTACATAGCCTCTTGTAGCAGTTGATCACTCTCTGTTGCTACTCTGATCTGCTCCAGTCGAACATCTGCTATCGGTCTCAGCATATCAACCGAGTCTGCATAGCACTCAATTTCCTCTATGAAGTCGATTTTTTCTTTCGCAATAGGACTTCTTGACAGCGTATCTGGAACAACAATGTTTTTGCCTGGTACATGCTCTGCTTTTGCACTATACCCTCTGAGTTTCATCAGCATCCGCTGGCATCGGAGTGGTGTGTTGTTCAAGTCTTGTGAATTTATCAACGGCACTAGTGGTTTGTGATCTGTTAGAAGTCTAAATGATTCGAGACCCACTAAATATCTCGAGAACTTTTCGCATGCCCACAGTGCCGCAAGACACTCTTTCTCTATTTTCGCGTAATTTTCTTCTGCGGCTGTTAATTTCCGTGAACAGAATGCAACTGGCTTCAGCTTGCCATTGTCCTCAGTGAACAGAGCTAATCCTAAACCGTAACTACTAGCATCTGCACTAACTATGATGGGTTTTGTCTTATCATAGAATGTCAAACATGGAGCTTCCGTTATCGGTTTCTTCACTTCAGCAAACGTTTCATCCTGGGCCACGCCCCACGTCCATGCATTGGACTGCTTCAACAAGTCTGTCATTGGCTTAATGACGCATGATAGTCTTGGAACAAACCGACCTAGATAGTTTATCATCCCAATTACGCATCTGAGCTCTTGGATATTTGTGGGAGCTGCCATATCCTGAATGGCTGCGATCCTATCTACACTTGGTTGAATTCCAAACTTTGAAATTGTGTGGCCAAAGTACTTTATCTTGGATTTTCTAAACTCACATTTGTCGGAATTGAGCTTTAGACCCGACTCGTGGATACGTTTCAATGCTGCTTTCAAGTGTTCATCATGTTCATTGTCATTTTTGCCATGAACCAAGAAATCGTCTATTATCACTTTGACTCCTTTCAATCCGCACAGCATTTCTGTCATTTTCCTTTGGAAAATTTCGGGAGCTGAGGTGATCCCAAATGGGACTCGACGGAACGAGTACTTACCAAATGGAGTTATGAACGTTGTCAGTTCCTGGCTCTCATCATCTAGGGGTATCTGGTAAAATCCGCTTTAGGCATCCATTTTGGAAAACACTGTTGCCCCTTCCAAATCTGGCGCGATGTCATCTAGATTTGGCAGCATGAAGTGTTCACGTTTCACCGAATCATTTAAACGCTTCAAGTCTACGCAAATACGAACATTGCCGTTAGGTTTCACTACAGGTACCATCGGCGCACACCAGTCTGTGGGTTTTGTCACTTTTTCAATTATACCCTCTGTTTCAAGTCTGTGGAGTTCTGCTTCCACTTTATCGAGTAATGGGAATGGAATTCTGCGTGCTGTTGTTAAGCAGTATGGCTCTGCATCTTCTTTCAACGTGATTTTCACTGGTTCACACTTGACAAGTCCGAATGAGCCAAAGATCCCTTGATCAACCTCAATGCCATCTATTCTCTGTATCAATTTCATCTGTTCTGCAAAAGATCTACCTAGGAGGTTATTTCCAGTGTTTCCTTTAATCACATATATTGGAAGGCATACCAGGATCCCTTAACTTTTGTCTCTGCACGAAACATTCCTACGCACTCTAGCTTTCCACCAGGTCCCATAAGTGGCATGCGTGCCGGCATCAAATCTGCTGACCGACTGAGACTACGGTAAGTATCATAAGTTATGACAGAAGTGTCCGCTCCAGAGTCAATCTTGAAAGTCACCGACTTACCATGTATTTTCAAGTTCACTGTCCATGGTGGTGAATTATCTGAACATGTGATAACTGCTCCAAGGAAAGCAATGTCCCTGCTTTGATGCACCTCATTCACATTCTTTTTCTTCCAGCAGCAGACAGCAAAATGATTGAAACCCTGGCGGTTTCTACACTTTTTCCCTTTTGCAAAGCATTTTCCATTTGCATGATGTAGATTGCACTTGTTGCAACGATTTCCACTACTGGACTGGGCACTAGACGATCTAGAGTCATGAGAATGTTTATATTTTGTACCAGAACTGTGAAATTTGTTGCCTGTTTGTGGTTTGCTATGGGGCTTCCCCTTGTGAACTGCATCAATGGACGTTTTGTTAGTGACTTGATCTTTCATCTGGGACTTTACGAGTTCATTCTGTCTTGACATTTGTGGACAGCTTTTTCAAGCGTCAGATCGGACTTTAATTGTAATTTCTCAGACAGTTCCTTGTCAGTTATACCAATGACTAACCTGTCTCTGATTTCTTCATTCTTGTTGGCAAAGTCACAGTGCTCTGCGATCTCGTACAAATTCCGAACGAACCCTTCCACGCTTTCGCCCTCTTTTTGCACTCTCAGGTGAAACTTTGCGCGTTCATGAATAACATTCCTCTGAGGCACAAAATATTCCTCAAACTTCTGTAACACTGTATCGAAAACGTGTTGTCCTCGTCTTCGCCGTACTCGAATGTCTTTAACACGTGTTCAGCTTCTTTCCCCATGGCGTACACCAACACGCTGATCTTCACTTCGCCTTCGTCCTTGCTCAATTTCGAAGCCATCCTGAACCGTTCAAAACGTTGTTTCCAGTCAGGCCACTCCGGAGGATTAAGGCGAAACATCTCGAGTTTTCCCTGGATTTCTTCTTTAAATTACGGCGTTCGTCAGACTTCTGACACCATGTTTAATGGCGGAAACACAACTACACAAAAAGTAATGACGTAACAGAAATCCCGCGTAAAACTCAATGATTGGCCGACAAATATAACTAATAGGGATCAGGTGGCGCTTATAATCATGTGACATTAAATAAGGATCTATGACGTTGCAATCATTGCTTACTTAATCAAAGTACTGAAAGAGCAGTAATACAAATAGATCCATTTCTGAAACACCGTGTATTAATTACCATGCTATGACTTTAATCACGCTTAAGGAAGACATTAAATACCAACCCATTAAACAACGGACGGACGAAATACACGTGATGTGCAGTGTCAATACTCGCTTAATCTGCTGAGAAAGTCTTTGATTAAAAGGTCATTAGTTTTTCCTTCTTTACAATAAAAATAATAATAATTTTAACAGCAAACTGTTTTGTCAATGTGTTACCCCATAGGAATCGTTGCTTACTGCAACAAGTCCCGTAACGAGTATATAGTTTTAAGATGAGAAAATCCATAAAGGTTACTACAAACAAAAAAGGTACACAATGTTTAGAAGTTAAGGTCTTCATTTAATTAGATTCTTCATATATCTACAATCGTCAAAAGCATGTTAATGGCTACATGTCCTCTTTGACAAGTTTAATCAACACACGTCATGTTGCGCAATCGTTGTAAGAATTACGAAGTGTGGGAAAAAAAACTATAACACCGGTCCATCAGCGGGCGGTGCAGACGGTGGAAAGAAACACGTGGGTGGTTTACAGTTGGCCCAGTAATCCCGGTCTTTTTGTGCCTCTTCCGCCTTCCAGCAGGTCAATGGTGGACAACAAGCGCCGGTGACAGTCCTGTAACACTCGTAGCCTGTAGCACAGAGAGAATGGTTGGTGTTATTTAACTTTAAACGTACTTTATAACCATAACACTTTACAAAAGAAACATGTACATTCAATCAGGCAAAAGAGTTTGGCAGCAGGTTCTACCAACTTAGATTCGGACATCCGTTTGGTAAGTATTTACATATTGTAAGCCATTCTCCTACGCAGTGATCTCCCTTTTCATTTGGTTAGGAGCATACTCTACTGTAGTGTAACAAAGGGAAGTATTCATGCACGGAGTTTGATTGTAAGCATCAACAATTCACACGTCTTATGTTTAAGTTTAATTTTCATTAGTGTTCCGGTAAAGAGAGGACAAATATCTCAATGCTATAGCAATCAAGCGCAAACACTTGAAAACGACTTATTTGGAATAGAAAAGGTCAAATAAATGGTTGGCGTTAGATACAATAACGTAGGTACACAAGCTTGCAAAAGAAAGGATATTTGACCGCACATGCCTTTTAAATCCGGATCATTTACTGTTTACTGCTTTCTGCTTTCTAGCGATTGGTCAAGCTAATAGAACCATCGGCATTGGTAGATTTCCCCTCATCAAAATCCGAAAATACACAGGTTATGTACATAAAGAATTGTTTAATTCACATCAACCATCGTATTTGAATCTCGAAAAAGGCAGAGTTTTTTTTTATTACAAAGAATGAGCCTTATTTTTACCAAAGTGATTTTTTTATCAGAAATAACTAGGACCCACACAACCTGGAAGTACATTGAACAGGTGTGGGACGACATTATCTTGAAGGTCTTTCTCGAATTTTTCGGTCATGTGAATTATCTGCTAATTGTATTCTTTAAAAACTACTTACAAACTTACATATGCAACCGCACATATAATTTCCCAATTTGGACCCATCTGGTTTATCAAATGAAAGCAGGCAACGGAAATACAGGAGTAGTACCGATGGGTGATTGTTTTATTTTGTACTTCAATTTTGACTCTAAGTTTGAAATATTTTGTTTTCGACCATAGGACTTGGCTGCTGTTTTCATACTATTACTTAAACTCCTCACAGTAATTTCACTTGCTACGCTACATCAATCACTGCCACCACAAGACTTTCATCCAGATTTTGAGGGAATTTAAATGACGTGGGTTTAAGGAAAATCGGGTATAGTAGTTAATTAAGTAAAGGTCTTCTTGTCTTGATTTTGAATCAGTTAAATTGAAAGATTTTTCGTATTTATTACAAGCAAAGTACAAATGAATTATTCTTTCGGGTGTCGCCGCCATCTTTAAACGCCATTTTCGCATCGAAGCAGATCTATGGTCATATGACATTTGTGGTGGCAGTGATCAGTATCACGTTGAAGAGTTTGACCTTTATCTACACTTACCGCTCATACAGCCGCACGTGAAATTACAGACCTCCCC
The DNA here is from genome assembly GCA_947846245.1 of Cerastoderma edule. NCBI lineage: Eukaryota > Metazoa > Mollusca > Bivalvia > Cardiida > Cardiidae > Cerastoderma > Cerastoderma edule. The sequence goes on along the minus strand of OX401414.1, from coordinate 11,682,592 downwards.
AGGACCCCCCTTCCGTGGTGAACATTTGCCGGGTCTTGTCAGATCTGTAATAAATCAAGGAGAGGAAAGTGATAGGGACTGTTTGCTTTGTTAAGCCATGACCAAACAATAACGAGATTTGACCAGATTGTTGCAGACTACTCTTGAAAACATTGTGGGGAAAGGATAAATTGCTCTTAACGAGGAGTTTCTCTTTTTCCAACAATGTTTCTTAGCTTATCAGAAGATTATTATTCAACTGCATCACAGTTTAAAATGTCGTCTGCAAACTCTTTCAATTTTGGACAGTCGAAAATTTAAGGTTTGGTAAAGGGCTAAGGAAGAACCCTACAATCCGCCATTTTGAAACTCATTCTTTCGTCGGATTACTTTGGTCGAATCTAGTTACTGATCAGTTTGGGCCGGAACTATTCGCGGTTTAATGCCGGATAGTTCCGGCTCCATCCGATGTATACCGAGATCGGCCGAAATAATCCGACGAAATGAATAGTTTCCAAATGTTGGATCATTGGGATTCTTCCTGAAATTGTTATTTTACATCGCGACAGCATTTTCTTCAGGTATAATACAATGTCGAGGTGTTAACCATGTCGAAATGCCAACATACTTAACTGATACAAAGGGTCGTTTAGTGTAAGTATAAAATCGGTATATCGTAAGTCAAAAGGACGACAAACTCCCACGAAAGATCAAACCTCGCGCTTCCGTGATTTGAATCTATTCAACTAGTGAGTTTGTGGGGTATAAGGAGAACATCTCTCTTTTTGCCTTACATATATGCATGGACATGATCAACCATGGGTATAAGATTCATTAAATAAGTCATCTAAATAGAGTTTACAAAGAGGCTTGGTGAGTTGATGTCTTAACTCAGATGAGGAGATTTCATTTACAACGATAAAGGGAGGTAATTCGTATTTTCACGATTATGTTTTGTAAAGATTGTCTCCCTTTGTGGTGACAGCCCGTGTGTTTCTTCTGCCTGAAAACGAAACATAAACATATCACCATATACAATTGCTTTACCTCACCCATTCGTATCTAAAAATACGCAACTTCCTTCAACTAATTGTGTTCGATTCCATCGACTATAAGGGTCAAACTACAGAAGTCTTTCAATAATCCATATCCAGGGCAACACATTGGTTATTTATCCACGAGCCCGAATCGAGAGTATTCAAAAATAAAATCTTAAGATATATTTCAAATTCGATCTTAAATATTAATTTAAAACTAGTGATAGGACTGACTAATCGAATATTCGAATATTCGGTTATAGGTAGAAATATTCGAATCATGAATTACTATTCCAATATTTGTTTTTATTGACACAATTAAACTTAAAACACAAATCTTATGAAATAATTTCAAATTCGCCTTATTTGGTTGGGGTTTTAGAGATTTATCAACTTATTCCTACCGTTGAGGCCAAGATCCCAGCCCATGTCTCCATCCACCAGAGAACCACTGTCGTCACGGCAACAAGACGGGAACGGCGTTTCACTTCCGGTGGTGCGACATTGTGCGGATGTGCTACAAGATCTTCCGAATGGAAGTTCTGTTGTTGTTCGCCGGTAATGAGACCCAAGTTGGCATTTGGTCACGTGATATGAGCACAGGACGATCTGAAACAAATGTGTAAGGTGTCATTTGAATTGAAAACGTGAAAAAAGGGAAATAAAAGTAGAAAAGATAAGACCCCATTGAAAATAAGTTGCAAAAGTTTCATGGGTTATACATAAATGCGAGCATACACAAATCAAAATCAAATCAAATCAAAACTGAAGAAAGGAAAGTGAAAGTAAATCCATATATAATATACCATATCGTTTATCGTGTTTTGGTACAGGATAAAGGCCTTGGCCTGTGACTCCTACGATTTTCCTCGATCACAAGTACAAGGCTAGGTCTCGGAGGTGTCTTGCCAAATGTCACTCCCACAAAACCAGATGTGTCGTTTGGGCTCATACCTTGGACCCTTCAAATTACCTCATGACAGGCAAATGATTATCATTACGACCATCTTAATAGGATCTGTTTACAGTGTGCAGATTTGTCCTTTTCTAAGCTTCTTTTTATTCTTAAGTTTCATTAAAAAGAAAGATATTAGTTATTTTCATATTATCATATAACGAGGAAGCTTTTATTTCTTCCCTTTGTGATCCGGTGTTTTATTAGAAATTTGTTTTAGAAATAATCAAAGACCACATATCATTTGAAATCAATTTTGATATGAAAATAGATGAAAGAAAAGTTTCACTTTTAAACACAAATATGTGACGTGTAGAAAAAACAGAAAAAATGAACCACCAAACCTTAACACTTTTCTTTTTTATATCTTAATTTAACCTCGGATATTATTACAGTCAATAGTTGATAAAATGCTATCACCAATGTCTTCGTCAAAACGTTTTTATTTTGTAAGCGTATACAGTATTTAGAAAGATTTAAACGTTATATATACAATGTATCATAAATTGATAACAAAATCTTACCAAACAGGTATATAAAACATTCTGTTTTCCCAACATGCTTATTATATTTCGTATTCCGTTTAAAATTCAAAATGCCTGTAATCAGCCTAGACACCTTGTTTTCATACTGTAAATCATAAAAAAGTGTGACGTCAGGTGATAATTCACACAAAAAACACTCCATTTTGATGTCAAATACTTAATAACATGGTGGGTATTTGTAGATGCATTGCGGATATGTAAATTAACAAAAAATGATTATGATCAAATATGGTTTTTCTAAGGTGTAGATTCCCCTTTTATTTTGTGAATTTAAAAGTATTGATAAACAATAAACAACTCTTTCTCTTCTACTCTGTCTGTGTGTCTGTCTGTGTGTCTGTCTGTGTGTCTGTCTGTGTGTCTGTCTGTGTGGGTGGGGGGTGTGGGTGTGTGTGTGTGTGTCTGTCTGTGTGTCTGTATGTCTGTCTGTGTGTCTGTCTGTGTGTCTATCTGTGTGTCTGTCTGTGTGTCTGTCTGTCCATCCATCCGTCTGTTTGTCTGTCTGTCTGTGTCTGTGAGTGTATATGTCTGTGGGTTTATATGTCAGTTTGTGTCTGTCTGTTTGTCTGTAAGCCTTTATTAATATATGTATGTCTATATGTCACTCTGTCTGTATGCCTCGCCCTGTATGTATTATTGTACGCCTCTTACTGTCTGCCTTTTTGTATCATTCTTTTTGTCTCTGTCTCTGTATGCTATTTCTCGTGTTCACCTCTTTGATTTCAATAATTGTATGACTCGTTGTTTTGAGCGAAAAGCGGTCTACTTTAAAAACAAAATAATAATACAAAAAGGAAAAAAGAAGTACCGGATGTTTACAAGATGAACCAGCCAACCAAACTCCGGGATATCGCTATGACGTAATTAAACGCTGAGATCCGGTTGTCAAACACGTGAATGGCCTATTTTGTCAAAATCATGGGACACCGAAAAAGAACGATAAAAACTTGTTAACATGTAAACACCTAACACCGCATCTTTGCGTCTTCCAGCAGACGACTTTCAAAAGGTATTGTGGCTAAAATAGAAATGCTTGTCACAAGCAATTTCTCTTTTTGCCACAATGCTTATTCAATCTGTTCATATATCACATCCGCAGAACTGAAAGGTTTCGTTTTACATGTTTACACAGCTTTTCATAAGTCGTCTATGACAAGAAAAAATAAGTTTTCTCTAGGTAGCAAAGACTTAAAACGATAAAATTATGCACCTCCTTTTGCCATTTTTGGATAAACATCAGTTGGGCAGTCACACAGAAAGTCTCCTCCCGATTCGCACTTTCATTTTCATACATTTTCTGTACGCAAATTGGCCCCAATAATTCAACAGGCAACGTTCACGTCCATTTTTGTTTTTGTTATCGTGAATAAAAGTACAATCTTTCTCAATATGTTAAACTGATATACTGTTGAAAAGGTTGTTGATACCGTAATCGTGTGCTGATTGCCTTTATCTGTATTTTTGATTTTTCAGCTTTTTCCGAAAAGACCATATCTTTAACCGCATGGGCTTTCATTAAGTTTATGATGATGGCCTTCACAATATTGTTGACGTTGGAGAGGTCATACTCGTGATTTCAAGAGAACAAAAACAAAGAAATTAAGATATTCCTTCCCTGAATAGGCTGATGGAGAACTTGTATTTGTTTTAGTAAAAGAATAAAACAAGTTCAAATATTATTTAGACAAATATTTATCATTTCATAGACAAATATTTATCATTTCATAGACAAATATTTATCATTTCATATATACATATTTATCAGTTCATAGATATTTACCAGTCCACTTTTCCGAATATGTCTGAATTTCAATTTGTATCCACAAAATGAATATCGCGCAACTACAATCCATGACAGTTTCTTATAATATGACACTTGATTTTGAAATGGAATTTGTTCTGTTAATCTTTGATTTTTGTTACTTTTCACTCAACGTTTACCTGACCTTTAGTGTAGGAAAACCTTAATAAAAGTACTTTTCAAGTTCTTTCTAGTACTGTGTTAACGTTCGTACACGTGCCAGCACTGTATTATCTGAAGAATTGATACCGAAATAGGCTTGGAAAAGATGCCGTTTGTCTTGGTATCTTTCAGGGAGGTAACTCATTCTCAAGACACAGTCAAGTACTATTAAGTGTTGTCCACCTCTATCACATTTATATCGGAGTCGTTTTATAAGACGTGACTGAATCTTGCAAATGAATAAATATAAAGGGTTTCTCATTGGGCCTCTAGAGGTATACTTATTTAGGGGACTTTTGACCCCTTATGTATTGTCAATTGTAAATGGAAGATAATGATCTTTAAGGGTCATATCCATAAATTATTTACTTCAACAGTTTAGGATCCAGGACTTTCCTGATATAGTATTAAAACATGAGTTATTTAATGTTGAACATCAAAATCTTGTGTAAAGATTCTGTCGTACAATGAAAACCTTGTAGTCATGTTAGGCTGCACTCCACATACACAGATAAGAATGGAACTAACCCAGCTCAAGAACGTTCGATGTTATCGTCTCTTTGATATCCACAGAAGTAACTTACATATAAACCATACGGGGTCTCTTTGGTCTTCATATGAATAAGCCTAATGCAATACAATAACTGAAATCATCCGATGTTCCACAGGTCTTTGCTCTGTCTCATACGCTCCCTTTCTCCCCTTTGTATTCAAGGAAACAGATGGGTGTTATCTATATTACGGGATCCTACCCAACAAGAGAAAATAGTTAAATTCCAGTTTTGATCAAGAACATCATACTGATGATAAGTATTTGTTAATTTGTTGAATTAAGTCACATTATAATAAACAAAGTTCCATATCGGAATTATTACGAATACCAATAAGCTGAAATGTAAAAAATGTAAAGAATGGCTATATTACTGCGAATGCTTCTCATTTTCGAGGTGTCATTACGAAGCACAAATAAAACAAAAAACACGAAATGCTCGTACTCGCGCAAGCAAATTATCAAAACATGATGATTTTGGATAAAGTAAATATCTAATGAGAAACTTGACCGGATGAAATAGATATCTTGGGAGAAAAACTACAGTCAGGCAGAATTAACTTTTCTGTCTTGAAATAGCAATCTGAACTCATCTGTTTTATCCAATGAAAACACATCTAAAGTAATATGGAAGCCGCCATATTGTTCCTCGCGATACTTTTGTTTTCAAATATAGGTTTTAAATGTAAAATCTAAAAAGCCATTTAACTTGATAGGGAAACATGTATACATATAAACACTTATAATGTCACTATAATGTATGGGATACCGACTAAAAAACGATTAAAAATGGTGTTTAACCCTTTCCCAAACAATAACGACATTTGACGACTTTGTTGCAGACGACTTTAGAAAGCATTGTGGGACAAGGAGAAATTGCTCGTGACGAGCAATTTTTCCTTTTCCCACATGGTTTTCTGCTCTTTCCGAAGAATGTTGTTCAATTTCATCACATTTTGAAATGTCATCTGCAAACTCTCTCCATTTGGGACAGTGGAAAATATGTTGTTTGGGAAAGGGTTAACACCACATCGAACTACTCATAGGATATGTGTTATTTGCCGGGGACGGTTCACCCGAAATAGAGTTACCATACACTTATAAACAAGATGTACTTCTTAGATCACGGATATACCCGAGTAGTTACATTTGTCAAAACAGTTGATAGATCAGGTTAACTCGATTAAAAGCGATTTTTGTGGATAACGATACAGAAAGGAGGTGTTTAAAATATAAATCAGACGTACATGGTTCATAAGTTCATTTGTAACCCAGGTATGTTCAATGCACATGTTAGCAGTTGAAAGCACAAAACTAGTAAAGTACAAGTTTAATAGGCATTAGTTTTCGTGATACTTGTAAACACATCACACTATATCGTTTACTGTATGCACTATTTGCACGCTTGTTCTATCAGACGATGTGATCACGTGATCAATGTTTACGATATAAAACAAATTTACAACTGGCGGCGCACAGAAATGAGCAGGTATTTATGTATATTTGCATCGGATTGATTTTGTTTTCCACTATTCTATATACACCATGTCCCGATGATCAATTTTTCGCAACCACCGGTGAATGTTATTTTTATTTTTGCCGTGCCGTTCGCTCCAAGACATTGCAGAGAATTTCGAGTCGAGGGGATGCGAATGACCAAGAAACATCACCCATCGCCTGCGATTTCTCTACCGAATGTTGGACGTAACGCCGTTATAAAACATAAGTTATCATATACCATCAGAACCGGAAAGTTGATGGTCTGAACATGGCGTTTATAAAATAGTGGAAAACAAAGGTAATCTGCTGAAAAAAAACAAATATACATGTTGCGCGGCCATCTTGTTCGGACATTTTTCGTTAAGATATATCACGTGATCACCCCGGCTGTCTGGCCTAGTCCACTGGCTAAAGAGTTGTTGAGGATGTATGGATACTTTTTCGGGAAATTTCCGTAAAATGATTTATTTTCCTTGCTCCCTTTGATTTTCACCGGTTGACATCTTCATTTTGAATATTTTGTATAGCATTTTAATGTACCCTGTTTGTATACATGGCATACTTTAATTAATCTGTTTATTTGAAACTTGTTTATTTTACATCGATTGTAAACAAGTTCTTACAACTTAGATAAATCACTCTCGATTCAGCTTCGTGAATACTACACCGGATACTTCCGCCGCTTCATGGGTTAGTCCATTATATATAACCATAGTATGCTCTTTTAATGAAAAGCAGTAGGTTAGCTCTTCTCTTGACCAGTAGGTAATGATGTTAGTGTTTACATATTTACTGAAATAATCAAAATTATGATAATTTAGATTAAGAGACATGAAAATAACTTCCATGTACATTGAACACTTGGAATTGCATGATAATGAATGAAAACGATGACATTTCACGTGGATACATCTAAGTTTAAACATATTTCATTTGCAAAAGATACACAAAGGATTTGGACGAATCCAAAATGCTTAAAGTGTCCATTTCAAAGGAATACCATCATATAAAAAACATAAAAAAACATGGAACATTATACAACATCATCGTGGCCTAGTGGTTAAGCATCCGCCCCGGGATGGGGATGTCGAAGATTCGAGCCCCACGGGGGTCGTTTGTCCGGAGAACATAATATAGTGGGACTTGTTCCGAAATAGCCGGTTCGTAAGCTCCGAGCTAGTTAGATAAAATTGCTACCGACTTATATCCGCTTTGCGCCTGGCATAGTGATAGAAGTTCGGAGGTACTTGGTATGATCAGTGAAAAGAGTCCCATAAGCCAAAACTGGCTTGCGCTTTCACTAGGGGTGACACTTTGATAAACAACACATTAACCTGTACATCAGCAACCGGTTTATCTTACCTTATGCATGGCTGATTGTAGACGGCCTATTAATGATCATTGGTTTACAACATTAATAGTAATTAACTGTAGATAACCGTCTAACGATCTTGCTTGGTTGTGCTTCGATGAGTTTTTCAAAACGTCAACAAGTTTTCACTAACGATACCGTACGCATCCTTTATCATTACCCCATATAGGAAAGTGGGACAGCTTCAAATTAAAATACCCAGGAGACCACAATAAAAATGTATTAATTCAATTGGATGATTGGAAGAAAGTTTCAAACCGTTTCAAGATGGGATTGCTTGTTTATTAGAAGCACCTCATCATTTGGTAACGTGGCTTCAAACTGTATTCTACAGAAGATCTGTTTAAATGAGAGAGTATGGAATGTGCAGTAAAACCGAGAAATGAGCTCTTAACATAGCTCAAGATCTATTCCGCTCCAAATGGAGAAAACCGGAGAAAAGTAATATAAAAACCCGAGATTTAACAGAACAAAAGTAATTAAGGGGAGGTAATTACTATGATTTTATAACAGAATTCATTTCGTTTACTTTGTAAAAGTAAAATCAAAATTAGACGAATTCGTAAAAATGGCTTGTTTAAAGCCTTTGAAATGATAGATTCTTTCATGATTTATGTTTCAACTCATTATTTAAGAAAGTAAATAAATTCAAGGTTTCCATCCGGGTCAGACTAATTTGGGCTTAACTATACCCCACTGGGTCACAGAACCGCGGATAAGCGGAACTTTAAATTTTTCGAAAGACGTTATTTTGTTTCCGTCTTTGGCAATTGATAGTAAGGTAGGTCAAATTATGCGTGATATTGAAAAAAAATCCAAATCACCACTTATAAAATGTCAATGCCGTTATCTAATGTTGAAATATTCATCTTGTGTACCAATGTATCAATTTAAGAACTTGAGATGATACGGTATAGGGATATCAAAAGAAGTAAAATCACGACTTAAAAGAGTGTCATATCTTTAGTTCCTTTTGTTAACCCTTTCCCAAACAACAAATTTTCGACTGTCCCAAATTGAAAGAGTTTGCATACGACATTTCAAAATATGATGCAATTGGAAAATAATCTTCTGACAGGGCAGAAAACGTTTAGGGAAAAGGAAAAATTGCTCGTTACGAGCAATTTCTCCTTTTCCCACAATGTTTTCTAAAGTCGTCTGCAACAAAGTGGTTAAATGTCGTTATTGTTTGGGAAAGGGTTAAGCAATGTTCCATCCATTGCTCTTCATACTACAGTGATGTGATATCAAAAGAAAAAAATGACAGAGTCATTCCTGAATGTATTAATCATCCGATGTTTTCATGTTTGGTTTCAGTTATATTTAGCTTCTCTAAGACGAATGATAAACAAAATTTTGTTTTCAACTACATTTGGACATCAATTAAAGGACAGTGAGAGTCGAAAACAGCATAGATGTTTTGGGACATTCGAACACTTACAGATATTTAGAATAAAGTAAATCCAGACTGGTATTTGGTATCTTATATTTTCTTCAAATCAAGAAAATCTTTTCCAATGTCACAGACTAAATAATGAAAACTGAAGACACCATGAGTTTAATAGAGAAGACCAAATTTGTTTAGATTGCTCCTAAATTCAGGATCTTCTACTAGTCGATTACGAAATATTCTGCTCGTAGAATACGAGTATCATGTATTTTTCATCAGTAGAAGGGTTTTATCATAATATAAATATAAATTAATAATTGGTTTATAATAAATTATATAACAAACATTCACTGATATTACACACCGCACTTATGTTGACGTGATATAAAAGTCCACACATAGACTAATAAGATTAACCATAAGTCTCCAAATTTCTAAACCGAATCTTACGTTTCTTTCCGGAATTTCAGTGGGGTCCCGTATTAGTCTATAAAATGCTTTAACTAGAACAAACATAAGCGATAGTGGGACCGGTAATGAAAATCAATGTCTATTCCTAATAAAGTATCATCAAACGAAATACCCGTCACAGCGCCCAATTATAAACCGCCAAACAATTATAAATACCCTCAGTCCTACCACACAATCGATTCGTCTCTAATGTTCACTTGAGAAAGCAGTCAGAGGCTTGATAAGTGTATTGAATAGTCCTGGGTACCAATCAATTTAGACAGTCAATTACCTAGTTTATTTTGGTGTTTATTTCCGCAAAACTCTTTTAAGATTTGTCCTTCCTGATACATGTATGCTGCTAAGTCAATTACTGCGGGTGTCCATTTAAATCATGATACCATGATTGTAAGTTAGAGAAAGAAACAAACAATATACAAGGTAAATTGTGGAATTTCATCGAACTGTACCTACCAAGAGTTATCTTGTATGCTCAGTCCAAAGTCAAATACGTAGTAAATCTTTCAATTAGTACATGCATTTCAAGCTTAGTTGTTTTTTTTATATGGGTTTTACATCACATCAACATTATTTCAGTTATGTAGCGATGCCCGACTCTTAATGATGGAGGAAGACCCCATACTCAACTGCCCATAAGGGCTGGTCAATGCGGTTAGAACCATCGGCATTCCGTAATTCAGTCGGGAGACTGCCTCTCATTAAAATCCATATCCCTCTCAGGATTTGAACCCACGCGGTTCAAGCTTAGTTCTTGAACCACTAGGCCAAAGAGACCCTTTTGGATATTTGGATTGAAGCAGAAGACATTCAAACGGCATTGAAAACACGAATCCAACTCAGAATTATATACCCGTTCAAAAGGCGCGTTATCGAATCTATCCGGAAGTAAGGTTAAGACTTCCGGTTTTGATTTTATCACTGTTTGTATCACTGTTTTAATCACGAATAACGACCAATTGTCCATAACATCGCCTGCTCTAACATACCCGATGTTTTATTCCTTTCTCTCTCTATTTTCGCTTTTAAGAATTAAGTACTTGGTACCGTTTTACTAAACAACTTAAGGAAAATATTTGCGTAAGTCATAACGGATACACATGAATAGTATATTCAATGAAAGTACAACATTGCAATTTCGGAGAGACGGTTCCAATGAAGTGCTACTTTGCAATATTGCTTCGCCAAATATTGAAATAAGAGGAACTGTTGTTTTAGACTTACGCAAATCTTAAGCGTAAACTGTTTCGTGAAACAATATCCAGGTCTTTATTCACAAGAGATGGAAATATGATAAACACAGGAGAAAAATGACATAGGATATTGGATAAATAGTTTAAAACATTTGAAAAATTAATCATAAAAATCAATTCATACAATTGGTTTGTTAATCCATCTGCACAGCATGCGCCATTTTGAGTTGTTATGGAATAGGGGATTTAATTTCAGCTTATCTGAACAGGGTGAATTTTGTCAGGGTAGACTATCGATCATTCACAAACTATCCGTGGGGTAGGCTGGGAATTTGATACGGTTAAAAGTGACCTTAGAGCACCGAATCGAGTTCAATATCTAGATTAATATAAATGAGCCTGTATCCCAACCTGTTGCAATTTTGGTGTTATTATTACAGACATTTGCAAAAGTAGCGAACATAGAAGAAAAATAAGAAGGAGAAATATAAGTTGGAAACAAAGAAGAAGAAAATAACAAAGGAGGAAGAAAAGGGGGAGAAGAAGACGATAAAGGCGTAGAAGAATAAAGGTGGAAGACAACGAAGAAAATATTTACAGGAAACTGGTGAAGAGGAAACAGTACAAGAGGAAGATGGAGAAGTAGACGACGACGACGACGACGACGACGGCGACGGCGACGGCGACGGCGACGGCGACGACGACGACGATGACGATGACGATGATGATGATGATGATGATGATGATGTAGAAATGTAGAAATGTAGAAAAAGATTATTATTATGATGAAGAAGAAGTAGACGATGGTGAAGAAAGAAAACGACGACCAAGAAGATGATAAAGATTAGAAAGACCAAAACAAAAAAGAATAGGAAGGGGGACGAAAAATGCGATGGAATAAAATGAAAACAGAAGAGAAAGAAGCAGAACAAGAACAGGAAGAAGAAGAAGAACATTAACGATATTAAAAGCTTTTTTATTACGGACAGGTCGTTGTCCTGTAAGGTCAAACAAGTGTCTGAGAACCTTTGTCTATTTCTCCATTTAATGGATCCCAATTTGGGTTAATTAACGTTTTATGAGATCCTATATCTGTACGTGACGGAAATAATTAAAAGGAAAATGTGTCGAATTAGGGCACTAAAGAATTATCTAAACAACTGTCCCAAAAGGTAACATGTACCCGGAAAGCTCTTATAACAAGATTATCCTTTGTTGATATGGTGTTTCACGCCGTAAGAACAATTTTGCAGTACATGTAACGGCATTCTTGAACCCACCAATGCTTTGCTATGTCTCGAAAGTGACTTGCCAAAGGCCACTCCCACGAAACCCGAGCTGTCGGTGGGTCTCGGACCACTTTAAGCACTAGGCCACACAGGACCTTTATGGTTATCATAAGAAAAATGATTTGAAAAAGCAAAGTTGCTTGAATGTCCAATATCTTGATTCCCCTATAAAATCACAGACGGCTTATCAAGTCGTGACCGTTCTTTTAAAGGCATCGATACAAAGCAGCGGGAGTAAATAGAATTTGTTTAGTGTGGAAAGTGCATATATGCACATGAAATGGTTTTAACATAGGTGAAGCTATACATGAATAGCAAACCGGGTTGAATACCCGACGTGCTACAAAAAAATCGGGATATCAAAGGTCTAACCTTCAATGTATTTAATATAGAAATACTTTACGAAATACAGAATGTCTACTTTGTCCAGACACTGTAAAACGACCCAGACATGCTATTGTTGTAAGGTTGAATATGTTTGACTGCACTTTTACCCGATTTGCACTTTCATGCAGGAGTAAGCCCCGGGTGATCTTTACGTTTATTTCATGCCCTTGAAAAAGGACAGAATTTTGCACAATATAACTACATGCAGGTGCCATTTATAAAGAGGCGCGTTTTCATATACAAGTTTAATCTTATAATGTAAGAGTAAATCGACTTTGCAATTGTTACCCGCAAAATTTTTTTATATGAAAAGGCTATATCGATGGTCAATTGCAAAACTAAACTCAGTCATTCACTAAAAAATGTCAGTTATTTTTGTGGCACTTGAAGAATTCGTCTAGTTGTTAGAGGAATGCATTAATTGTAAGCTACTAAAAATATTTGTTTAGTAAAAAGGAAGGAAAGGCAATGCAAAAAAGGTGAAAAGCTCTTCATTTTGAGCAGTGCCTCTCTTTTGTAAATATCCAACACGTGTTGATGGTACTTATTCAAAGAAGAGAAACAATACTGTTTTTGTATTACTGTTACCTACGCAATTTAAAGAAGCTTTTGAAAGCATAACTAATTCTGGAAGTGACAAAGTATTCAAGCATATATATGCAGTAGCTCTCAAAAGCGGAGTGACGCTTTCGGATTAAAATGTTAATTCATTTGATGCACACTTTGAATAATTAAGAATGTACTAATTTTGTTTCAAATGCATATTCTTCAGTGTGTATCATAAAATAGTACAGCTAATGGGAATCCACCGAATTTCCTCACATCTTTAAACAATCACCTTTAAAACGAGAATGGTTGTGTTATCATGTAACAAATACTTGAAACAACGTTTCACTCTTAGTAAGGTGCCGGAATAAACATTGTTACCCATTACGTTTAAATGGAAAATCAGACTAAATTGAATTAAAAATCGTCTTTAACTACTGGCGTTACACGTTGTATACTGATTGGTCTGAATCGATCTAGAAGACAGATCGTTGTTATGAATCAGACTGAACTAATTCTTTCGCATATCCCAAAAATAGTACGCCTTCAATTTAAATTATACATTTACAAAATAATGTAATGTCAATTATGAAATTAATTAAACTGGAGAAGTTCAGATATCAAAAAGTATCGCTTCATCTTGAAAACCATTTAAAAAACAGGCGACTTAACATGCCTTTCCAGCAAATGATTTATTTGGTTCGTTTTTGTACAATGGTCCATAAAAGCCGATTTTCATGGTAATATAGATAAATTGATAATAATAATTAGGAAATTACTAGAATACTGTTGAAAATAGCATAAACAACTCAATTCTCTTAACACATCAACATAGATGTATAAATACATTTAACCCATTATCAAACAATGACGACATTTGACCAGTTAGTTGCAGACGACTTTAGAAAACCTTGTGGGAATAGGAGAAATTGCTCGTAACGAGCAAGTTCTCCTTTTCCTTTTCCAACAATGTGTTCTGCCCCATCAGAAGATTGTTTTCCAATTTCATCACATTTTGATTTTAAAATGTCGTCTGCAAACTCTTTGAATTTGGGACAGTCGAAATTTTGGCGTTTGGGAAAGGGTTAAACAGACCCGCACCAATTACCCATATAAAGTCTCATTTTCCCACAGCGAGGCTTACCTATTATTTGCAACTGACCGGGATTAAAAGCCAAGTAGGTTGCACATGTCATAAGTCTATAACATATCGATATAATCTGCAATGCCTTTTGTTAACTTATTCTACCAAACGATACATCTTTTACATTGTCTACCATTCCAAATTGGAAGTAAATGCAGACAACAAACGAATATATCACAGCAATTCGGAATTATACCTACCGTTTGATAGAAGGCTGTATGGAAAAAGGGTGTTCCTTTTTGTTTTAGAACCAACCCGATTTCCAATAGATGCTTCTTCACAAGAATGAAGTTCTTCATTAAGTTCGTCTAATATGCAGTCATCGAAATCTTTAGCTATTTATATGGAGACAACTGAATACGTCAAGGCTATTCGGGTTTATTCCAGTCGTATGATATGAGGTGGTGTGGGAAAACGGGAATATAGAGTACTGTCGTGTACTGTCTTCGAGACATTTATCTATATATTTGGCAAATTTTGGCATCGACTGAATATGTCAATGCTATTTGGGTTTATGTCTACTGTATGATGGGCAGCAGTGTGGAAGAAGGAGAAATTATTTGTTATCATTGATTTAAAATGTGATGTGCAACAGATGGTACATCACAAGAATGGAATCTTTTATGATAGGTTGTCCTCTTTTGCAGTCTTCGAAACTTACATCTATATATTATATATAGCGCCGACTGAATGTACTAGGGCTATTGGGGTTTATGCGAATTGTATGGTACGAGGTAGTTTTGGAAAAGGTGGATTTTTTTTTGTATTCAAAATCCGATTTGCGACAGGTTGTTTATCATAAGAATGAAGTCCTTCGTGAAAGTGTCCATATAGTGTCAACTGATTACGGCATAAAATGTGTGGTTTATGCCAACTGTATGGTAGAAGGTAGCTTTGTAGTTCCGGAAAAGAGCAATTGCTCGTTACAATTACTTTAAAATAAGATTTTAAACAAATGGTTCAATACAAGAATGCAATCCTTCTCAAAAACAGGTGCTTTTTTCAATCTTCGAGAAATTCCATCTAAATGAATTTATATACATGTTACGTCAACTTTGTTTCAGATTTGTTGTGATGCCCGGCTTGCAATATTGGAAAGAAGACCCTCAAACTAGGCTGGGTCGTAAAGCCGGGAAGAGCCATCGGCACTCCATAAGTCAGTCGGGAGACTACCCTTCATGGAAGCTCATATGCCGTTAACAGAATATGAACCCACGCGGGGTGGGGTCGTGTGATCGCAAAGGTATGTATCCCAAGCACTTGGCAACGGAGGCCACTCTTCGAGAAATATTAACGACCCTTCGTCTAGAAACTGTGCGTCCTTGACCCATTACCAAACAATGACGACATTTGACAAGTTTGTTGCAAACGACTCTGGAAAACATCGTGGGAAAAGGAGAAATTCCTCTAAACGAACAATTTCTCCTATCTTCACAATGTTTTCTGCCCTATCAGAAAATTATTTTCATCAGATTTTGAATGTCGACTGCAAACTCTTCAAAATTTGGGACATTCGAAAATCTAACATTTAGTAAAGGGTTAAGGTACTTACTACACTTATACTGGTCCCGTAGTTTTATTGTCGTACATTTACTCACGAAGTATGCAAAGGCGTCCGAATTCAACAATTTGGACCTACTTTTATTCACGAAGTTTTCAGTGGCGTCCGACAATCGGAACTACTCGGGTATTTCCGTGAGCTGTGAAATACACCTAGGATATAAGTGTAGGGTGACATTTTTTCTGGTAAATCGGCCTCCGTCGATTAACACCTTTTCTAAGCGTGCAACTTAAGTTGTGCAATGTATATGGTAGTGTCGGACATCTTTTTAAATCATTTTTTATCGGTAACTCATACGAAATAGCGAAATTCTTAGTTGTGACATATGTAGTTGATTCCTTTATCAAATTTAACGACTTTTCAGATTTCACATTTTAGATCTTTTTTGGAAACGAAAGTAAAGGGACGTCATTCGGCGGGAACCAATATGGCGTTCATCTCTATATAAACCTGTCCTAAAGCATCTGAAGCTGGGGATTGTAGGAACTATTGTAAAAAGAAGCAGAATGTGCTTACTGAGAAGTTTTTTTAATTGCATATATTTCAATTCTATTGCTTTCTATATCCTCCCTTATATTCTCCATATGACTCGTATAAAACCATCTGAAGCTTAAATAATGTTGGAACTGTTGTGAAAGGCAACATATCTTGCTTACTATGAGCAGCGTTTTTGAATCGCATATGTTTCTATTCAACTCATGGCAAAGCATATGTTATTTTAATACTTTATTATGACCATAATGATACAACTGCTTAATTGCACATAGAAATAATAATTCAGAATGTTTTTGAAGAGTGGAAATTGTTCATTAATAGATTAATAAACAATTTCTTCTTTCGCCAATATTCTTCTTAAAAATATCAAATTCGTGTCTGTCTTTTTGACTTTTTATATTCACTTCACCATGTCTTACTCGGGCATTAGACCCGATTCTATAAAAACTACATTAATGTTAGAAGCGGCAAAAAGCCCGATATTGTTAAAACGACATAAAGTCCTAATATGTTCAAAATCTTCTGGAGGTCAAAAATGGCATAAAGGTTGATAACATAAAAAAAATGGTAGAAAGTCCGATAGTATTAAAAACAACATTAAGTCCGGTAAAGTTTAAAACGGCTTTAAGTCCGAAAGTATATTAAAACCGACTTAAAATCAGATAATGTTAAAAACGGCTGAAAGTCCGACAATGTTAAAATCGACTTAAAACCAGGTAATATATGTAAACAGGATAAATTCAAAAATTGTGGAAACGACATAAACTCCAATATTGTTAAAATCGACATAAAGTCCGATCAAACAAAGATAAAAATAGATCGATTATCAGAACGAATAGCCCCGTATTTATAGATCAAGAGGAAACATGTGGACGATTATGTTCCATAATTTACACACCGCATCTTTTGTCTCCGGTTATTTTGGTAACACGTATGGACATAAGAACAAAACATTCATTTAAAGGGGAACCACTGCGATAAAGTGTCTTTTTGAGGTAAGCCAGAGAACCACCCAACTAGTCTGAATGATGTTTCGCATATTGTTTCTCATATATATATTTATTAGTTAGGACCCTTGTGAAGCTTTTAGTTAACCTTCATCTAACTCAGATGATCCAAGCTGTAACTGCGTGACAGTAGAGTGTCTGGATCATTCGGACTAACCTTCATCCTACCAACTGGGGTCCGATCGCACCCCAGGTGGTATATTTTGTATGATTTTTTTCTATTAGCTGCACTTTGGTGTCTGTACTTTAGGAGTTTGTTGGTCTATCCTAGGCTGCTTCAGGGCATGTATGTTTTTTGGTGCTGACAGGGTATGAGGTTGTAAGATTGGATTTAAGCAATTCCATATTGGTTTGTAGATGTATAGCATGAATACAACTATAAGCGCTAAACGGGGCGTACGGCTCCGGTACAGCTGCTGATTTAAACTCAGCCCGGTCTGAGAGCCCGGGACCCGTTTTACTAAGCTACTTACGTAAATAATTTTCGTAAGTTTTCCGTAAGATTTACGTAACCCTAAATATTTGCGTAAACCCGTTTTACTAAGCCGATTGCGCTTAAGTTTTTCCTAACTTTTACGTATCTTTTCCGTAAAGTTACGCAAAAAAATACCTGCCTTAAATTTTTGCGTAAATATAAAAACATGGCCGGTATAATAGCGAGAAATCGAGTTCACCGCAATTTCCGCTATAGAATCAACTGGCTAGATATATTAAGCGAAAGGGAGGTTAAGGAAAAATATAGATTGGGTAAACATAGGATTCAGTGGTTACTGAATCTTATAAAAAACGACATTTCACCGGAGACGAACAGAAGTCACGCAATCGATCCCCTTACAAAGGTAAGAAAGTTTAAATCGCTTTAGAATTGCTAAGAATCTGAAAATAAACATGCTGAAAATAATCCAACTGGGATTCGAACCCAGAACCTTCTCATAAATACTGAGATGCTCTTACCAGTTGAGCTATCGGACATGAATCTAGCTTAGTATTATTGTCAGATTCTATCGGTTAAATATCTAAGTTTAGCGTACATTCAGAAAATTGCATCGTATTAAAAGATACAGTATCTATACTGTAAACATAACAATCCATTGGGTATTGTATTTTTATACCATCAAATGAAATCATTAGATCCAAACACAAAAGGAAGGAATGGGATGAAGCTACTTACATTGACACCCCATACAAGTTGCTTTGTTCCTGCGGTGATTTTTGTTTATTCAATCCAGACATTAGGGGGCACTTAATCCGCAACACCATTCAAAAACGATCGAAAGTTAGAACGTAAACTTATTTTATTTCCCTACTAACGGTTAAAACGTACTTCAACACACGGTAAAATATCAGAACCACTGGGAACTAACAACTTTACACATTTCTCAGCCTCAACATTATTTTAGTGTTTAACCTACATTTTCAACCAATGAGAATGCTTCAATTTGAATTTTTTTGTTTGTTTATTTTCCATAAACTACTATTCGAGTGTTCTATCTGGGCTCTATGAGACTATTACTCTGATATCACGCATGCGCATAAATGTGTAGTTTTAGGCTCCACCTCCAAATCAATGACACATGTAAGCCTAGCCTACGGTAGCGATTGAAAGATCGCTGTGACGTCGCGGGGGAGAAATAAACACAGAAATAAATAAAAATGAATTACAATTAACTGGGTATCCTAACATCGTCGAGAAAAAAAGAAACTGAACTATATTAACCTTTTACCCCATTAGGAATAATGTGACGGGTACAAATTGAAAGCATCAACAGACAACACATATATACATTATGAAAAAACACAGTTTCTTTTTGAAATTGAAAAGAAAATATTGTGACAAAAGGAGAAATTGCTCGTTACAAGCAATTTCTTCTTTTGTCACAAGGGCTTCTCAAGTTTTCTGCTGTATGTGAGGAATAAATTATGGAGTAACGGGTTAAACTCAAAACTACATTGCAATCTACATCACTGGGTAGTGCAGTTTTCTTCTTCCAAATATGGTATGGCAGATTCTTGGCATGCAATTGACAGCCGCGGAAGGCGTGGTTTATGTCGAATTTCAAAATACTGAGCAGCAGTTTTATGCCATTCGCAGATCATACCCGTAGAGGCGTGGTTTGCCAGCGTCAAATAGAGCGCTCTATGGAAATGTAGGTTAAACACTAAATTGTTTAGAGGCTATATAGTGAAATTTAAACGACATAGAAACCCCGTCAGTCGCTATCGCTCCTTCCTTGGGGTTTCTATATCGTTTAAATTTCACTATCTAGCCTCTAACCTATATGTAGGTCAACGTACACTCTGTGTATACACATTCAAATTCTGAATAAGTTACAGAGCAGATAAGCGTTTCATTGGTCAATTCTATTTTCGTCAGATATGTTGCGATTTTCTTTGTTTTGCACTCGACCAATGGGTTTTAACAGCTATTTTGGCATGATGAAGATATGAGGACACGTTCTATAAATGATATCATGCTTATTTCACACTTTTCTTCAAAACGAGTAGTATTTCTTTGTAAAAGAAAAAGGAAGAATGTAGATGGTTTATGATGTAATATCTATTATTGTATTAAATACGTCACGAATATAGACGTCCAGATTAGCTTTCGTTTATGTATTCTAATCAACAGTATTAACCCCAATAATTGCTAATTAAGTAATACTATTTTAATTAATTGCATTTTTGTTGACGATATATTTGTACATGTAATTCCATTTTTAATAATGTTTTTTTTGATACATTAAACGATAATAGCTGTCTATATTGATTGCTTTGTTATATTGTTAAAATCTTCTTCCTGATTGAGTGCAGGGCTCGCTCTGGAGCATCGACGCACTGGTGAAATAAAGCCAATATTTACAATTTGACATTTCGATGTGTTAACATTTTTATAAAATGAGCACCAAGTTTTGTAGCGCTTTGATGTCAAAATTTTGTTGGGGAAGTTTGCATGGTCTTATAAATTGTATCAATTAAATACCTTTATATCTATCTACCTCAAGACGTAGCCATCTCCCTTAAAGTTGTTGTACTCGGTTTTTATTTTCAGTTGTTAGTGACCTTACAATTTTTGGCAAAGGGAGAGTTTTTTAGTGAAGGAGGGCTGGTTCATGGGATTTCGAAAAGTTCACTCAGTCGGCACATATGGCAGGTTTGTTTCATTTAGCATTTGTATATGCATGTGGCTGTATAATTATACCATACATAAATCAACTACCACTAAATGTATATGTTTATGTCAATACATATTTCCTTTTTTTCTTATGAGTAAATGTATTCTGCACTGTATCACAACGAAAACATGTTGACGTATTTCTTATATAGCTTTATCTCTACAACTATCATAGTTCTTCATAAATACTGTATATAAATACATTAATATGAATGTGTATAAGTGATATTTTTTTTTATATTTATCCAGGTTTTAAACGCGATAGACAGGCATCTGAACAATATAACGTTCCCAAGATTGCCAGGAGACCTTGCCAGATTGAAACAGAAGTTTTACCACTGTAGGATTCCAAATTGTATCGGTGCAATTGATTGCACACTAATACCGATAGTGGCACCGGCAATAAGAGAGGATCTTTTTGTTTGCAGGAAAGGCTACCATGCCATTAATGTCCAAGCCGTGGTTGACAAGGATATGCGGTAATTACAATTATGATAAAATAGTTCAGTTCTGGTTGTCAGTTTTTAAACTGCATCTTTTCCCATTCATATCCAATAAATTAGATATCCTATGTCTTCCTAATACTCTATGAAATGAAAGTGTAGGGTGATCTAGTTTTCTTTTTTTTTCTAAGATTCAAATCCATTTTGTTCTTTTCTAATATATTTTTCATAGCAATGATATGATATACTTTACATTGAAGTATGATATGGGTAACTCAAGAACCATGATTAATTACAAAAGCAGGGGTTCAATTGCATTCAACCAAAACCCAAGACTCAAATCACAGTCTATTTTTACATACTATATATTCACAGGTTCACAAATATTGTTGCAAGATGGCCAGGGTCTACGCACGATAATACTATTTTCAACAATTCGGGTATCAAGGACTGGTTAGATAGAGGTGATCATGGGTGGTTAATTGGAGACTCAGGATATGCTCTCAGCAGATACATGCTGACCCCAAAGGTAATATAAACAATACATATTCAGATTATAATCAAAATGTAACATGTATTCATAAATTAAACAATATCAGATAGAACAACTATGATTCACAATTTTATAGTGTAAAGGTACAAACAATAAAACAAATCTGCTTCTTAGTGACAATAAATGTTGTTGCTCTACCGATTGGGTGCCACTTGTAATTTAAAAAATAAATTTTCCTTCAATAAATTGATTCAATGTTGGAAATATTTTCTGATACCATTATAAGATGAATTGTAATTCGCAAATACATATATTATATAAATTAGAATAAATTATCATTTAGTTACAACCTACAACAAGACAGGAGATTGCTTTCAATCTGGCGCACAGCCAAACCAGGATGGTTGTAGAGCGGAGTTTTGGCCTCTTAAAGAGTAGATTTAGGTGAGTATGTGCATTTTTCATTGCCTTTGTCATAAAACTAAAATTGATTGGCACCACAAGTATTAAAACAAAGAGGCAATAACTTTTCAAGCCTTTTAGGTAAAAGATAAAAACAATGTATGTAACCAAAATTAAATAATCTTCTTTTCTCAAAATGTTTCAAGCTCAGACATTAATGAACAGAAATATATAAGTCCAATCCAACAAACAAACAAAAATTTCCAAAGTCAAAATAAGGTGTGCAAAACACAAATTAATAATTTCTAATGACTTGATCCAAATGCTGCCAAAAAAATATGGAAATTAAAGGGACAAAAAATTCTCAAAATTCCCAGTTCTTTTTGTGTATTCACTAATCAGAATCTAGAGTTACTTACATTGCTATTAGAATTAAATGTTTTCTGCCATACCAGAAGATTATTTTTAAATTTCATCAAATTTTGAAATGTTGCTTGCAAACTCTTTCAATTTGGGTCAGTCGAAAATTTGGCATTTGGTAAAGGGTTAAAACAGTAAAAAAGAAAAGCAATCCAATAACTGAAAAAATCAACTGCTACAGAATGATGCATATTAAAGGTTTGTTTTTAAAAAGGTGTTGCCATCAATATCAAATGCATCTTTTTCAGGTGCTTGCACAAGACTGGAGGATGTCTTCAATTCACACCAACCAAATGCGCGAAGATTGTAACAGTTTGTGCCAAACTGCACAACTTATGTATTGATGACCTAGCTGAAGATCAGATACCCAATGATGGTGATGATGGTGATGATGATGATGAATTAAATAATGATGATAATAACTATGTTAACGCCCAAAACATAGATCATAATGCACTTAGAGCAAGGGCAGCTTTGATAAACCAATTTTAACTAACATGATAAGAAGATGTCTTGTTAAGGTAGAATACCCATAATGAAAAACAGGTAATTGCTTTGATTAAGGAATAAGTTGACATGTAATTCATAAAAATATTTATCATATTAAAAGCATTTCTGTACCAATTTTCTATCTTTGTCTAATTTTGAATATATATTTATGAAAATGAATTTCCTTGAATGTTGTTCTTCATTTCATATTATTTACCTGCCCTTAATGTTTCATTTTCACATAAAAATCATAATTACATGAATGAAATAGCCTCCGTGGCCTAGTGGTTAGAGTACAGACTTGAAATCACAAGGCCCCTCTCCGCTTGGGTTCAAATCCTGAGAGGGATATGGATTTTCATGAGAGGCAGTCTCCCGACTGACTTACGGAATGCCTATGGTTCTACCCGCCTTGACCAGCCCTTATGGGCAGTTGAGTATGGGGTCTTCCTCCATCAGTAAGAGTCGGGCATCGCTACATTAACTGAAATAATGTTGATGTGATGTAAAACCCATATATAAAAAAAAATGAATGAAATTGTCAAATTTACACTGAAATGGTGAAAGTTCGAGAAATATCAAAATATAAATTGAAATATATGAGAAAAATTTAAAATTTGTGTTTGAGCAATGAATTTGTCTTTTTTATTTCTTCCAAAACTTGTCCAATAAGCCGGTTTTGTTCTGTCAGTAAGTCCACTATAGGGTTATGCTCCAAAACTTTAGGGTCTGAAAAAAGAAAGCATTGACAAGTTCAGTGATGGTTTAAAATAATGTATTTATCTACCATAGTAACAGAACATAATAATACTATGTGCTATTTGCAGTACATACTTATACTATGTGCTATTAGCAGTACATAATTATACTATGTGCTATTAGCAGTACATAATTATACTATGTGCTATTAGCAGTACATAATTATACTATGTGCTATTAGCAGTACATAATTATATTATGTGCTATTAACAGAACATAATAATACTATGTGCTATTAGCAGTACATAATAATTCTATGTGCTATTAGCAGTACATAATTATACTATGTGCTATTAGCAGTACATAATTATACTATGTGCTATTAGCAGTACATAATTATACTGTGTGCTATTAGCAGTACATAATTATACTATGTGCTATTAGCAGTACATAATTATACTATGTGCTATTAGCAGTACATAATTATACTATGTGCTATTAGCAGTACATATTATACTATGTGCTATTAGCAGTACATAATTATACTATGAGCTATCAGCAGTACATAATTATACTATGAGCTGTTATCAGTACATAATTATACTATGCGCTGTTAGCAGTACATGATTAAATTATGTGCTGTTTATAAGAAGACAACATACAAAAAAAAGGAATGTATTTGACCATTCCCCTGAATAAACACTGGTTTCTGTTTAAGAAATCTCTTAGCCTATTTTAAAGAAAATACTATAGAAAATGAAATTGTTTGCATTTCCTGACATTATCCATCCAAAAAGGAGAACATCTTCAAATTACATATAATTCACGATGACTGCATCTGGACTTTTGAAAGTTAGTCTTCACAGTGTGATCAGCACTTATTGGCAGTTGAGTATGGGATCTTTCTCAAAAATTAAGAAGATTACAAAATGACTGAAATGTTGTTGACATGAAGTAAAACCCCATATGAATAAATCTATAAGTTGTAAATGTGAATACCCTTTGACACAATTGTTGTTTCTAACTAAATGTCAAAGAATTATCGTTCCCTCTCCATTAAAAAACCCAAACAGTTTCATCAAACTATTTTGTGTGATCATCAAACATTCATGGACGCTTTTAAAATGTTAATAATAATTATGTAAATATACCTTCATTTTCCTTCATTGTTGCAGACACTGCCTGTGGCCTCAATATTGGGGAAAACCTTTCCCCAAAGGTTCCAAAAGTTGAAAAAGCTGGGCTGAATGCTAAAACGACAAAAACATGGTGTTACTGGCAGTGTTTGTTTAAATGACATGGTATATAAACAATCTATTTTAAAACATGCTATTGCAAATTGAAATTAATTTTCCATGACTTTGACAAAAAAAATAATTTGCTGAAATGTTTTCAAATTCTCTAACTTTTTAGTATTTTAAAATTTCAAGTTATCTGATACTCATTGACAATTGAAAACCTCAATTTAAAAAAATAGAATATGCTATCTGAAATAATTTGGGTTCGCTGGATACACTTACCTGCTGGATTTATAGTGTTGAATGTATCAACTCCACTAAAACCCACAACAGCAACATCACCAACTGCTTCAAGCATCTAAAAATAAAAAATCATTTATAAGACAAATAAACAAATTCATACCCTTCTTATCTCTTTTAGATAAATATAATTTTCAGCCCATGCAATGTGTCTCTGAGACACATTTCTCTTTATTCAATTGAATAACAATTAAGTTATTCCCTCATGAATATGATAGTTTCTTATTGGTCATTATTGAAAGCATGGTCAAGTGACAATCATTAAATACAAGTTATTTAAGTTATAAATTTGTGGGCAAAGACCATTGTGACAGAGAGAACATTAATCACCATAAGCAATAATTATGTTTTTCATTATAAAGATTGTATAAACAAACCAGTCTACTTCTTAACCACCTTGTTACTTAACTTGTTACTAGGTAATTACAAGTTGTATTTGGAATTGAGTTATTATTTGAAATATTTACATGAAAGTTTGAGAAGTAGTGTGGTTGAGAAATATTGTGTTACAATATATATATATTTGTTTATTGATGAAACAATTCACCTCATATTGACATAAGTACATGTATAGGTTTGAATACCTTCTCATCAAGTAATGAGAGGGGTGAAGGAGGGGGTCCACCACCAGTCCCTTTCATTTTAAACCTCCTCTCCCTCTCTGCCTTCTTGAATGCAGACTTAACGTCAGACAACTTCTTTTTCAACTCCGGCACTGTCCTGCTTTCACATGCCTGGGAATTGACTCTGCAAAATATATAGTTTAGTCATATTTTATTGCATAATTCAACATGTATTGAAGGAATACAATAAAAGGCAAAATAAAAATAATTGCAATTGGATTGGGCCACAAATTATTACAACATAAGTAATTGGCCCTTTCCTATTTTTTAACTTGACATGTAATGCTACTTGTTTGAGATTTAAAACATGATCGTTAAATAATGCTTAAAAGGAAGTATAAACATTAATTCCATCTTATCAATATGATTTACCAAATTGTGATTCAACTCAATATCCTTCTCTACCATACTACCCATGAAAAACTCCACACCCTATTCCCTTCTGAAAACATTATCATGTATAAGCACAAGAAGAAAAAAACGTGACCATACCACCCTGCGAGAGATGAGGACTACAACAATCGGCTTAAAAAACATACTTTATTTGTAACAAAAGTATATATTTTTATAAATGATAGATCTAGAAATACATAAGATATATGCAAAATATATAGATTTAAATGTATTGTTAAACCTCGGAATCCTTGGTTTTGTAGGTACATTTTTTCGTCTGTATGTGTAACATATAGCCAGTCTTTCGCATGATCATTCAATTGTGTTAAATCTCAAATTCATGTTACTGCATAACTGTTTATGTCTTGGGTTGAATAGAGAACTTTACATGTATTCACCCCTGGCATGACACCATTGTATAAATTCATTTTGCATGTCACCAGAGCAATTTTATGACAGAGAACAGGGTACTGTATAAGATTTTTGACTTCTTGTTGCTATAGATCATGTGATTGCTGCACATATCTATTATTAATAATTTTCCATTTTGGTTCTTCTTTTTCATTAGATTTTATATCTATATCAAGAGAGGTAACAAGAAAAAAATAACAAATATAGAATATAAGGTTGGAATAGGAAAAGCTATCAAGCTCAGCCTTTCCTTTCCGGATAATGTTCCTTTGCATTGCAGGGTTTTACATCAAGCTGAATGGTTGGGGGTCCTTGGGACTCAATATTGATTATGTTGGGGGTCCCAGCATTGAAAATGGGGGTCCCATCTTTATATATGTATAATTTGCTGAGAAACAAGTATTATAAAACAACAAATCATGTTTTTAACATTTTAGCAGACTGTCATATCATCCATTACATTGGAGTGGTTGATTGTAAGAAAAAACATTGAGTAACAAGCGTCTAAATCAAAACGAGAAATGACGAGACTGCATAGCGCACATAGTAACACAAACCTTCAATATGATTGGTTAAAAGAGAGCTCATGTCCTTTATATTTATAGATAGCCTGTAAAATATGGGAAAACCCTAACCATTATGGTAGAAAAAAAGAGTTAGCCTTTTGTAGTTTGGACTCGCATAGTTTTGGATTTTAATGAAAGGCATAACAAACATGGCTGCATCCCAGAGGACGCAGGTTGATTGAATTGAGGGGTCCTACCTAATGATCAATGGGTATAAGACTCAAGATCTTGCGTCCCGTAAATCCCTGGCCTTGCCCAAAACACTTTGAATCAAGATACCAAACACAAACTTTAATCATCAGCCATAAGGCTTTTTCATGAAGTAGCATAACCACCTTTAAAAAGCAAAACATATGTACGTTTGTATGAAATTTCCCAAATTTCAAAAGTTAGGAATATCTGTTAATTAATTATGATATAGTGACGACTACCTGGGTCTTGAGATAGAGAATTGGCATCTTGCAAGACGCTATTTTATTGAGTTGTTCTAGTAAGGGAGATATCAAGAGTACAAGGCAATGATTGTTTCAGCAATAGTTATAAATACATAAAACACAGACTTGATCCGTATTCATAAGTTATAAAAGGTTTTGGTAAAACCTCAGTTGATCTATCAGACAGATTGATATCTCACCGCGACTGGATTGTCTTCCAGGCATTTTCTTTATCCATATGCGTCAAGCATATGGATAACTTTCCATCTATAATCGTCTGGAATTCAAGGTATCCACTCCTTAATTCCTCCACTTCCACGCCACTCCAATTCTTTTTTCTATGTCTGTCTTTGTCTTCAGATGCCATTATGACAGTAGCGATGCAGACGAGATGTTTTTGTTTTGACACATACCTCCTAGTTGGAGAGTATTATGCGGGCTTCATTTCTTTACCTCCAATTGAAGAGTTACGGAGATTCTTCACTTACGGTTAGGAAAAACTTACGTTCGTTTAGTAAAACGGACTTACGGTAACCGTAACCTTTGCGTAACAATTAAGTTTACGGAAAACTTACGGAAATGTTAGTAAAACAGTACCCCGGTCGCTTCTTGTTTAATCCATATCGCAAGAATACTAGTCACATGGCAATCGTGTGATGCTTATGCATAACTATGACGTCAAATCTTACCAATGATATTCTTGAAGAATAAATCTGACCAAATTAATCGCTTGAGTACGATATTATTCTCAGACTCAGGAATTCCTATCGTTCTCAAGCATCTGATTGGTCAGATTTGAGTTTCAAGCATATATGTTTGGTCAGATTTGAAATGAAATTTTCAATTTCGTTTCAAATCCGACAAATCGAATGTTTGAAGTTCAAAATCTGACCTATTAGGTGCTTGATAACGATTTCATGCTCAGACTCAAAAAGTTTTTTATACACCGGCCCTGTTTTTTCTGAAGGACGATATGATAGATAATCATTTTATTTTGTTAACCATATTTTGCGTTACTGTTTGTTACAAGAGTATGCCATTGTGTAGTTCAGAACATGTCAAATGCCAATATAACTGAAAAAAGAGCAAAATTGGAGTGATTGTTTTTAACAAAGGACTCACCAGGGAGTGCAATGGCTACTAATCTGTTATTTTTGTGCTTTTGTCACGTGTATGTAGCCAATACAGCATTTCATAAGCAAGTGTCTTTGTTGTACATTTGTTTCTGTTCTAATAAAGTAAAATATAAGTTGGGTAGGATTTGTACAAAGGATATGTTGGTAGGATGCATAGTGCAACCAAAGTAAATGATCAATAAATCATAACATTCTAGTTCATGCAAAGCAAAGACAAAACCAAGTGATGCTTCAATATCATTTTCGTACATCTCATTGGTAAAACGTTTCGACTGTCTTTTAAATCAACAGCGTTTAGGAGATTTATCATAATCATGATCATTCTTGACACCATCAAGTTCTGATATACAAAAATAAGGAAAATAAAATGAGAAAAAGCAAAGGCCCACTGACGTAATATTGCAATGAAATATTTCGTTAAGAACCAAAGATAAAAAGGCACAAAAGCCATTCAATAGCCCTAAAACACCAAGTTAAAAAGCAAACATAAAGAACGTGAAAAAATATAAAAGTTTCGAAATCATAAAACATCAAGTTCAGATGCAAAGATAAATAAAGTTTTAAATAAAAAAGACACATGTCCAATCATGGAATTACCATAAAACATCAAAACCAGCCAAAACGATCCTGTATCAAAAATGCATCTACATCGGTCACTTCTTCATTGAACGGCAGTGGTCCTATGGGAGAGCTTATGGTTCGGAACGAAATGTTTTGGCACAATTCCCGTAAATAACGGGATCTTCTTCGCGATTTGCACCAATAGGAAACAGTATCGACGATAAATAATCTTAGTTATGAGAACATGTTATGTTGATAAATAAACCTTGCATACAAACTTTGATCTTTTTAGATTTTCTATTATCTCCTTAGTACCACAACGGAGCCAAGTATTGTGGTTGACTTATTTCTCGGGGGTTCAAGCTCCAAACCACTGCTGGGACTTCAGCAAACTCCTAACAGTTATCTTCATTTATGGGATTTGCCACTGCCGCCACAGTCGCATGACCATCTGCTTAGAAGTAAAAATGTCGTTTAATGATGGCGACAACACCCAAAATAATCATGCATTTATGCTTTATTTGTAAAGAAAACTAAACATTTTTCAATCAAACTCGTCAGAAATCAACACAAAAGACACTATTTACCACATTAACTGCTATATCCGATAAAGAAAGACTTAAAAAAAAAAGAAATATAATTCCAATTTCATCCAAATCTGGGTTTGTGGTGGCAGTTATCGATGCAGTGTAGCAAGGGGAGATAACTGTGTGGAGTTTGGGATTTCATAGTCCTTATCTAGAACTGGTTTTTCCAGGAAGAAAACCCAAATATTGCTGAAACGTTATTGAAATAAAACCAAGCATTTTACTTTCATTGGAATTCTTTAGCTCTAACATCTAGAATCAATTGCTAACCGGTTTCACACCATGCGATCAGAGAATAAAAGAAGTATTTTTAACTCTGGTTCCCCTTTAACAAGATGTAATGAAGAAGAACGCATATGGCTGTCTGTCAGGGTACAATTAACTAACTACGCTACACGAACCGTGTTTACCGGAAACCAGACAACGCGCATGCTCAGAAAGTATGACTCAAGATCGACCTGTGTTGGAGCGCATATGCTGATCTTAAGCGTCATACTCCGTCTTTTGTGGGTATATATTTACCAAAGCGATTTCGTCTAAACGGATCAGTCTTATCTGAAACCAAACGAACTTTCACGAAATTTGTCAAGAGATGTGTCTCCTGGCTGATTTATGACATGTCGGTGATTCTACCTATCTTTTTTTAGCAAAGCCGTTTTGGCAATTAAGCTTTAGGTTTTCTTGCGTTAACCATAATGCCGTGAATCGCAACATAGTTAAACTATTATTGACCTGAGTTTCATAATCTGGTGGTCATACTGATGCGGGGAATCAATGTGGCTATTATCGGGAAAAGGTGGTGAAAAATGCAAAAATATGTGTGGTGCGGCCACCTTGTTCTGACATAAGATCGTAAACACTGGCCACGTGATTCACCCGCCTGTTCGTAAACTTCCTCAGCCAGGACATTTCCGAAAACTATGATAAAATTATCGGGAAAAGGTGGTGAAAAATGCAAAAATATGTGTGGTGCGGCCACCTTGTTCGGACATAAGATCGTAAACACTGGCCACGTGATTCACCCGCCTGTTCGTAAACTTCCTCAGCCAGGACATTTCCGAAAACTATGATAAAATATGGTCAATCTCCAATCGTATCTACTCGGCAATCCCCGTAACAAGTCGGTAGATATACCTCGTAGGCAGTACATGAATACACCAGAAATCCTGGGGTAATTTGCCTTATTTCCGGCGGTTAACGCAAAATGCACACAGGCACTAAATAGGTATTTTAGATACACACAAATTGGCTATTTATCACAATTGAATGTATTTTTTACCCTTTCCATTAAAGATGATCATATCAACACGTCTTTGTTTCATATTTTGTCAATCGGCTCTTCTCGGCAATCCCCGGCTTGTGCCGGGGATTGCCGAGTAGATACGATTGCAAACGGACATGCCCTTCGTTGCTGACCTACTTTCAAAAATGGCTCCCCATTGCTTCCGAGGTTATTTTAAGAAATGGCCGAGGTGTTCCGAATGGGTCAATCTCAAAACCTCTCAAAACATTTCGAGCTTAAAACCGCAAACAAATAATGCAAACCTGATCGAAAACCATTCCGACACTTTTGCAACCTTCCCAACATTATGCTGTTATACATGTTTTACCTCGAGTCTGTGTTTTATTGGATCTTTCAAGTAAAGGGGTCCATTTAACATTGACAGCTGATCAAGATTGAACTCGAGGCCGGAATTTATGGTCGGTTGGAGGCTTCAATTCCGGAAAGGTTGAGAAATAAATAACGCTAGTCGTTCTTTGGTCCCTAGATAGAACATTCGATATCTTGTTAGGAAAACATTTAAATTGGAGTTTTAAAAGGTATATGCGTCGTTAAATTGCAGAGTCCAGAGATGGAAGCATGTCTGTTTCGAACCTTTTCGTATACAGCTATAATATCCCTCACCATTTTCTATGGAGTTTAAAAAAGTTGTCAACAAATAAAGTATTTTAAATCAGTTCTTGTTATCAGTAACTCATACCAAATTGGCGAAATTGTTGTTGTGACATGTATAGTTGTTGCTTCAATCAAATTTTTACGACTTTTTCGATTTCACATTTAAGATCTATTTTTAAAAACGAAAGTAAAGTGACGTCATTCTCGCGGGAAACAATATGGCGTCATCCCTATTATTTCAGAGGTGTTTTCATTGAATAAACCCGATGTGTTCAGATTGCTTAGACACGTATGCAATGATAGGGTAAAGGGATGTCTTCAACATCGATCGACAAATTTAATTTAAAAAACAATGGATTTAGCGTCTAAAGCTGTTACAGCACTGAATCTTACGAGAGAAACATTTTTTCCGCTTTCGATAGTACATTGCATTTTTGGGGTTTTCTTTAAGAAATTGGAGACAAACACTGTTGAAAAAGATTATTTCGTTCCGCCACAACATTTCACACAGGAGACATTTACTCCTCTTTTAAGCTTTGTAATACAAACAATTAATATATAATCAATTTATTTATAATATTTATAGCTTACAAAAATATGTTTAAGTTGCATTGTGAAGACGCTCGTACGAATCATAGGCCTACTTCCTAATCGCTAGCAGAGAAGTATCGGTGCAATAATGATGTAACAATGGAAATATCGGAGAATAATCTGCCGATATTTCTCGATAATCCAGGAAATTCATTTGGCCAAGTTCATGAGTCTTTTATGGTTTTCTAGTGTTTCTATGTGTTTCGCTGCCATATCTTTATCCGTATCAAAGGGGTGATTTATTATGTTCGACACTTTACATGTACCATACATGCGAAGACTGGGGCGTTTAGAGGCTAACTCTGTTCCAATGTATTATTTTACACAACACAGACACTTTGCAATGATACCCAAATACACAACACATTAAAACATCGTGGGAACAAATGGCTTTCTAAACTTGAGAAGAATTTAATGATATTTGCTTTTGATTTAGTCTTACCTGTGTCTTACCTAAGTGTTTTGCATATTCTGTATAGCATATTTATCAATAACTTTTTGTATCGTTTCAAGATTATCAAAAACGAATCGTTGAAAGTAGAAGGCGTTTCTCTCAAATTGTATGAATTCTGATTGAGCACTCATTAAAACAGTTTTTCAATTATTTCACGACATTCCGTTGATTCAAATAGTTCAATCATGCCGTTTCTTTTTAAAAGACTTTCTTTCGAATGGTATTGACAAGCCTGGATTGTCAGTTGGAGAACCTACACAAACACTTCTTTCTTTGATTTGTTCATTTAGTTTTTTATCGCATCAACTTTTTTACATTTATATTGGGATGCCAAACTTACTATAGATGGGCAAACCCCCTTGTTTAAAGCATATAAAGACAGGCAAAGACAGGTAGAAACCTTTAGCTTTCCGTTATTCATTCGGGAGACTACCTCCTTTAATGACCTTTTGAACTAAGGGTGCGTCAGCACCTTAGTCCATTGAATTTACATACCACTTTTTGAGGGACGGTACTTTATCGTTACACAAACAGCTGTCTGACCCCAATTACTCATTCAACATCCGCCTTCTCTGTGCGGACTAATACCTTCTTGGAACTAGAAATGTAGTCGGGATCTACTCGCTTTGTTTTGCTCTATATTATCATAACTGTTGCCTCATGGGAAATAGTAAAATGTCCAGATGTTCGAAAATAGACTTTCGTTTAGTCTCTGTTCACAGAAATAATAATTATAGTAATGGTGGTAAAAGGAGCAGCTGTTTTCCTCGAGATGTTGCCCAAAGAAATTTTCAAATGAATCCTCAATCATCTCGCTTTAAACGTACCTTAGTCCTTCAGCGCTATCAGCGCTTTGATTGAATCAGAGGGATTCAGTGACTACTAGTTCAGTTCACTAATAAGTACTCTTACAAGTATGCTAACCACTAGGCCATCGAAACTATTTTCTTGTAAGAGCCATGTGATTGATTGTTAGAGGCAAGTAAGTAGTAACCTGTAGACAGAGTAAGCACATGCGTACGCAATGTTCCTAGAAAACGGATAAACAAGATCTACATTGAGCGAAAAGACCGTTCCAGTCATTACAAGTTCAGAACCCTTACAGGTACTCAACAGGTCAGGGTACCGTTTTACTAAACAACGTATGGGAAGATATAAGTCATAACTGATAAACATAAATAGTATCTCAAATGAAAGTACAATATTGCAATGTGACACGTCATTGGAAGCGTCTCGGAGAGACGATTCCAATGATGTGTTAATTTGCAATATTGCTTCGTCCAATGTTAAAAGAAGAGGAATTGCTGTTTTAGACTTACGCAAATCTTTAGCATTAACTGTTAAATAAAACGTAATCTGGTCATGGAAATTTTGTTCTTGTAAGAGCTTTGCGATTAATTACTAGAGACAGGCATGTACATGTATCTACCTGTACGAAAAGTACGCACATGTTTACATGTTGTCCCTAGACATGAAAATATGAGATCTACATTGAGTGTATTGTATCAATTTGATGATTTTCCATTGTACTTTCATGCCCTTTTCCAACTTAGAAACACCTTTCATTTGCACGTGACGGATCAAAGAAAAAAAACTGGAAAGAGCATAACCCCAGAATTCTTTAGCATTAAGTATCGTATCAAATTCTTAATTCTTTTTTTCTGGAGTTTTATCTTTATTTCCTTGTTTGAAACACCTTGTGTTTGCACCTGAAGGATCATAGAAGAATAAAACTTTCCAGGGGGTGTATAACCCATGACCTCCTTAACCATGCGTATTGAATCAATTCCATGAGTGGGGCCTCCGTGGCCTAGTGGTTAGAGTACAGAACTTGAAAGCACATGGCCCCTCTCCGCGTGGGTTCAAATCCTGAGAGGGATATATATTTTCATGAGAGGCAGTCTCCCGACTGACTTACGGAATGCCGATGGTTCTACCCACCTTGACCAGCCCCTATGGGCTGTTGAGTATGGGGTCTTCCTCCATCATTAAGAGTCGGGCATCGCTACATAACTGAAATAATGTTGATGTGATGTAAAACCCATATAAAAAAATCCACGAGTTTCCCCTGAAGTTGTATGTCTGTTTCCTTGCTTGAAACGCCTTTAGTTTGCAAACGGATCGGATCACAGAACATGATTCTTTCCCGGGAGGTATAACCTTAGATCCCATAAACTGTGCATATCGAATCGATTTCATGATTTTTCTCCGAAATTTTATGTCCATTCTCTTGTTTGAAACTCTTTTAGTTTGTACTTGGTGGATCTTAAAAAATAAGAGTCTATTTTTCAATATGCACTCACCAAAAGCTTATATAAATGAGATTGTCGCCTTCTGGCGGACGACCAATACTTCTTTGCCCGAGAAGCAAAGCCCCAGACCCACTTACCCCTTACATTGAACCGTACGTACACCTACTAAATGATTTAGCTACGCTTCCTTCTGGAAGTTGAATAAACATATGAAGAGTGCTTTGCCTCTAAAACCCACAGACCCCTAAGCTGTACATATCGAATCAATTCTATGATTTTGACCCGATGTCTTTTCTTTATTTCCTTATTCCAAACACCTTTACCTTCACTTGATTGATCGTAAAAGATAATTCTTTACACGTGAAATCATATCCACAGACGGCTTTGCTACGCTCTGGGTGACGTTTTACTAAACAACTTAAGGAAAATGTTTGCGGAAGTCAAAACTGACGACCGTGGATAGTATCTTAAATGAAAGTATAATATTGGCATGTAGCACGTTTCCAATGATGTCTTACTTTGCAATATTATTTAGTTTAAACATAGTTTATTCATCGAAATATACAATATATATATATATATCAAGTTATACAACATAGATGAAATAGATATGAACGAAAGCAAAAGCTTATAAGATTCTTTTCCAGTACCCTTAGCGGATACGTGACGTTGCAATCGTGTTTAACCAACTATCGAAATAAGAAGGAAGGATGTTTTGAAACCGCGCACATTGTAAGCGTAACATGTTTAGCAAAACGGTACCCGGCTGGAGGTTATATAAACCTGTAGAGCACACTCTGCCTTCCAAAGCTCACAGTGGTCTCGGTTAAACGCGGTAAATATCGTCTGGAGAGAGAGTGATCTATTCTTACGTGGTCTGGAATCTGACCCATAGTTTATTAAACGCTCTTAAAATCAATGTAGATTCTTATCCTTGCAAACGCGCCTTGATTAAAATCGTGTGTGTGTGCTTCTTGCAAACGCGTTATACAGAATCTTGGTTGTGGTAGATACGTACGCGGTTTATTTTGCATGCCAATTGTGTTTTACATGGTGACATTAGATGTATGATTTGCAAACACGGTACAAAAAATTGAAATAGTTCTGTTTGCAAGAAAGTTTGAATATACGTTAGTTTGCGATTCTTCCATTAGCATTTAATAGAATCATTATTGTGCTTTTGTGTACAGTCAAATTTATGTTAAGAGGCCAGCCTATGAGACAGAGTAAATTGGCAATTTTAGACAGGTTGGTTGCTTAACACAAATTGATGTGCACTATAATTCTAACAATGGGACTTTCTGTAGTGGTTGTTTAAGGCAGGTTGGCTGCTTAAAAGGATGGCTGCTTAACACAAGTTAGACTGTAAACGCAAAATGACATTGAATTGTGCTCTTTTGTAGATCCGTCTTATAAAAACATTATTATGCTTTTTACAGCATACCACATGGACTGTTGAGTAGTGTCCTTGTACAACTATGAGTGCACTTTCTGCAAACGTATCGAAAGTACTTTGATACGCGTTCTTGCAGACGGGTCCTACACAATTAAGTGTCTGCTTCAATTAGACGGGTTAGATGGACTCTTATGGTTACTCTTTGTAGGCAATTCCTGCAAAATCGTCTTTATGCTTTTTATTATTTTCTTGAAGTGATTTTCAGTAAGTGCTTATCGAAAACGGTTCTTGCACAAACATGATTTTAAATTTTGCTTTTTACATACATTTCAAATGAATTGTGATTTGTACCTTTCGCAGACGACTCTCATAAAATCATTGTTGTGCTTATACGTGCATTTTTAAATGAACTTTGATTTGTACTTTCCACAGACGATATTTTCCAATCATAAATGAGACTTTTACATGCATTTTAAGTGTACTGTCATTTGTACCTTTCGCAGACGACTCTTATAAAATCACAATTATACTTTTACATGCGTTTTAAATGAGATTCGATTTGTGCTTTCGACGGACGATTCTTATGAAATCATATTTTTTGCATTTTACATGCATTCCAAATGATCTTTGATTTGTGCTTTCGACAGACGACCCTTATAGAATAATGATTGTGCTTTTTAACTTTGACGTGTCCCTTTCACAGACGGCTTTGACACAAAAATACCAGTGTGCTTCTTTACATGGTAGATGAACTTTGATTTTTCGCAGACGACTCTTAAAAAAATCGAAATTATGCCTTTTTTACATACGAATTAAATTAACTTTGATTTGTACTTTTCGCAGACGACTCTTAAAAAATCGAAATTGTGCTTTTTTTTACATGCGAATTAAATTAACTTTGATTTGTACAATTTCGCAGACGGTGTTTACATAAAAGTATGATTGTGCTTATAACATGCTAAATGGAATTTGATTTGTACTTTTAACAGACGACTCTTACAAAATCATCGTGCTTTATACACTCTAAATGGACTTTGATTTGTGCTCTATGTAGACGCTTCTAAAGCAATAAATATTACACCTATTACAGGTACTGTTAAAATACTTATTCATGCACGTAACCAGTGCGCTATATATACTGTATAACAGACGTGTGATTTTAGCAGCCGCATTAGGTATACTCTAATTTCTGTTCATCGCCGACGTATTGAAATGCAATCGGAACTACGATCTATGCAGAGACGATAAATAGGAGGTATGACTGTGAATTGTATTGTATTTGGTTTGCTACGCTATTGTCTTTATCATTTTTAACCCTTATCCCCTTTATGTGTATATGTAATTGCTCTAAATCAAAGCAGCAGCAGACGACATTTAGTAAATAGCCAGGCATATACGTGTATTATTTCTTTTATGGTAATGGATGGAAATATTACACAAAAAGTAAAAGAATACGTTGCTCATTAGGAGCATCTTGTAGTTTTGTCTATTTTGTGTTTTAAGACGTTTGAAGCAGAAAAGCCAATGTGAGCTGTTCTTGAGTAGAGGGTTAATTGTAATTGTTTTAATCGATAAACATTTATGGGAGCAACTTGATCGAATGTTCATTCTAACCTACAAGTGTGTGCTAGATTTTTTCCGTGTGTGTGGATTTATTAAGTGCCTATTTTGGTTGGTTCTTTTATTATTATTATCATCATTATCATAATTATTGTCATAATTACATAATTATTGTGGATGTCATAATTATCATCATAACCATTGTAAGTATCATTTCTATTATCATTATTGTATTTGATTTTCTGTTATTATCATTATTTCTTTTCATCATCATCATCGCCAGCGTCATCTTCATCGTCATCATCAGTAGGAACAACAACTTTTGTTTTTGCTATTATCATTTTCTATAACTACTTTTAATCGGTTCCGCTAATTGTTCTGATTGGTCTTTTATTTGTTATGTATTTGTGTGTGACTGATTTGCATTGCTTTTGTTGTCCTGCGTAGAAATTAACACTATACTTTTTTCTGTCATTGTCCCCTATGCTTATGTTTGCGATGGGGTTCTTTCCTTTCGTCTCATCTGTGACTCTATAGTGCTGAAACCGACTTCATGCTTATGCAAACAGGTTAGATCAAGGCCAAGTAAATTGGCGGCTGGCCTATGATCTTACCTGTTTGCT
This sequence comes from Cerastoderma edule, assembly GCA_947846245.1. NCBI lineage: Eukaryota > Metazoa > Mollusca > Bivalvia > Cardiida > Cardiidae > Cerastoderma > Cerastoderma edule. The sequence goes on along the minus strand of OX401414.1, from coordinate 11,644,071 downwards.
ACTTTGATTATCTTTCCTCATCAAAATCAAGCAGATATTCAAAGTTTGGGATAGCAGACGAAACATAATCTATTTTAGAAAAGCATTCTATTCAGGGCTAAGTCAGATGTTTACTGCACTTGTCGTTCTCTGTATTATGAAATTCTTTTCCTAAACCTTCAGCTGCATTTAACGGTGATTTTTGTTTGTCACTCATTTTTTATACAATTATCTCGTAAAATGTTATTCATTTGGTCTAAATTCAACTTCATGGAGAGTGTTTTCCTACACAAAAAGCATGCAGAACATGGCGGGAAAATGACTGTACAGCACTGCTTATGTTATAGGTATTACTCTTATCCTTTTCTTCACTACAAATGTTCCATATCTTTTATATACGGTTTCGAACGGGATTAGAAAGATGGACGTGACTTAATCTTCTGTTACTTTAAAAGTAATCTATGCTGTTGTTTTATCGGTAGAAGATATCTTTTGTTTGGTCAAAATTTTAAAATTTATCTGTTTGACAACTCGTTTAACGCACTGCAGTTGTCCTTGTTGTTAAATTTTGAGTAAATTGTAGGATAAATAATGAAACGCATCCTTCACGTTCTCCAACGCAATTCATGTATTACCAATTTCAAAACAAGAAATGGCTAACATATTTTGTGGGAATTGTTTCTTATTTTGGCTGAATCGTTGAATGGCTACAGGTGTGTTCGGCGAAAAAGAAATAGTTATTTGATATACTCGTTCGCACGATTTGTCAAAAAGAAACAACATTCTCCATATCTGATATCTGATTGTTGAACTTGTCTGTGTTAAAAACAACCAAAATGCGAGGAAAACATACCAGCAAAATTCAAAACTGTTTAAAAAAAGAAGTGGACTATTTCACTTAGAAAAGAAGATTCAATTACAATTAAGAGTGTTTCATCAATGGGCGTTAATGTCCCATTCTGTAACTTTTCAATTCATGATACCATGACATCTTTTGACTCCACTACCCTTCTTTAGACATGCCACGCTAGCCATGTCACACTACCCTTCTTTAGACATGCCACGCTAGCCATGTCACACTACCCTTCTTTAGACATGCCACGCTAGCCATGTCACACTACCCTTCTTTAGACATGCCACGCTAGCCATATCACGCTACCCATCTTTAGACATGCCACACTAGCCATGTCACACTACCCTTCTTTAGACATGCCACGCTAGCCATATCACGCTACCCATCTTTAGACATGCCACGCTAGCCATGTCACACTACCCTTCTTTAGACATGCCACGCTAGCCATGTCACACTACCCATCTTTAGACATGCCACGCTAGCCATATCACACCACCCTTCTTTAGACATGCCACGCTAGCCATGTCACACTACCCATCTTTAGACATGCCACGCTAGCCATGTCACACTACCCTTCATTAGACATGCCACGCTAGCCATGTCACACTACCCTTCTTTAGACATGCCACGCTAGCCATGTCACACTACCTTTCATCGACATGCCACGCTAGCCATGTCACACTACCTTTCATCGACATGCCACGCTAGCCATGTCACACTACCCTTCTTTAGACATGCCACGCTAGCCATGTCACACTACCTTTCATCGACATGCCACGCTAGCCATGCCACACTACCCTTCTTTAGACATGCCACGCTAGCCATATCACTACCTTTCTTTGACATGCCACGCTAGCCATGTCACTACCTTTCTTTGACATGCCACCCTACCCTTCTTAAGATATGACAGGCCAGTCATGTCACACTACCCTTCTTTAGACATGCCACGCCAGTCATATCACACTACCCTTCTTTAGACATGCCACGCTAGCCATGCCCCCTACCCTTCCTTTGACATGCCATGCTAGCCATATCAACTTACCCATCTTTAGGTATACCACGTGAGCCATGTCGGGCTTCTCATCTTTAGACATGCCACGCTAGCCATGTCAACCAACCCATTTTTAGACATACCACGCTACCTTTCTCTTGACATGTCTATGTCTGTTTCTCTCCTCTTGTTCTCAGTGAGACTCGAACTCACAACCCCTGTTTGTTGTGAACATTGCTCTTACCTCTGAGCTATGAAGGCAGATATTTTTCCCTCGTTGATTTATGTAGAAGAAGTTGAAAATTAGTAATGTTAAATGTTTTGAGGAAAAATATAAATTCCGCAATTGAGAATCGAACCAACAACCCCTGATTGATTAAGCATTGCTCTAGCCATTGAGCTATATGGACAGATGTTGGATATCCAGTTGATTTACGTATACATTAATAATACATTAAACAGTAGCAATATCTAACATCAAAAGCAAAGATATTGTACCATTTTCTTCAGCGATAGTCGAACCTGCAACCCCTGCTTTGGTGACGCATTGCTCTAACCACTGAGCAGAGGAAAATGTTGAATACCCCATTGATAAATGTTTATAAGAAAGTAATACATTAAAAAACTAGCAATAGAAATTGTCATGTCCACCAATGGCAATCGAGCTTTCTAATCGTACCCCTGCCTTGATCACACATTGCCCTAAGCATCGAGTTATTGGGGCGGACTTATAATGTCATCGATGCATGTACTAGACCTTAAAACATATCAATACCACCACTTATCAACAAAAGAAGTTTATGGTCTAATTGCGTCAAGTGAGAGAAGATCTCACCACCCTCTGATTAATTCAGACATTTTCGGTATGGGTGTAATAGGCGGGGGAATCACGTGACAAATGTTTACGATATTGTGTCCGAACAAGATGGTCGCGCCCATGACGGAACAGGTATTTTTACTTTTTAGCCCTCTTTGGCAATGATAGCCAATGGTAGCCACATTGTGTACCCCGAACGAGTTGGCCATCAACTGTCCGATTCTGGTCGTATATGTACAGTGAAGCCTCGTTTATCCGGACCCCGATTATCCGAATGTCTCGCAATCCGAACGAAATTGTAAGGGAACGGAATTATGACCAGTTTGTTGCAGACAACTTTTGAAAACATTGTGGGAAAAGGAGAAATTGCTCGTGACGAGCAATTTCTCCTTTTCCCACAATGCTTTCTGCCATATCAGAAGATTAATTTTGGGACGGTCGACAATTTGGCGTTTGCTAAAGTGTTATAAATATACACGTGCATACATACCGTTTATGTCTTAATGTGTATAAGAACATGCGCTACTTCATTAGTCCGGATGAATCGTTAATCCGGACATTTTGTTGGGAACGGACATGTTCGGATTAACGAGAAATCACTGTACATGATAATCAATCATTTATAACGGCATGACATCTCACGCTCGGCAGAAAAATCGCAGTCGCAGACAGACTGATTTGTACATGCTTGCCCGTTGAAACAGAGAATTAACAGTGGACGGTCGGTGTTTAAGGCCATTTGCGCCTGCCGACTGCGATTTCTATACTGATTGTTAGACGTAGCGCTGTTATTAAGCATGGATTATCATATACCTGCACTTCATCATTCTCTACATGTAAACATCTTTCTTGTCGACATTCTCCCCTGAACCTCCTCTTGTCCTCTCTCCATCTTCTTCACCATCTTCTTCTTTGTCATCCTTCTCCTCCTTTCCATATCAATCCTTATTCACATTCTCTTGCATCGCATCTTCATTCACGTCATCCTCGGGCGTGCCATTTTGCAAGTCACTTCGGAGCCTTGAGTCGACCCATTTACACTAACCAGGGTTCTGCGTGGCACAGTGGTTAAGGTGGTGACTTTAGAACTCACGGGGTCTTGGGTTCGAGTTCCACACACACTTCTGATCTCGTTGGAGTGACCTTTGGTTAGTCACTTCAGAGCCCTAGCCTAGTACTGTTTGATCCCGGAAAGTCGTAACAGAACTGAAAAATTGTTGAAACGGTGTAAAACATCATACTTATCAGATCATTATCGTCGTCATAATTCTCTTGTTTCTTTTCTATTATCTTCTCCTCTCTCATATGCACCCCTCATTGTTCTTTTTGTTCTTCGTTAACTCGTCTATTGTTCTTTTGACTATCTTCCTATTCACATTCGCGTCGTTCCTCGTTTAAATTAATCTTATTTGCTTTTCATCGATTGTGAAACAAGTTTTAACAACTTAGATAAATCACTCTCGATTCATTTTCGGTGGCGGGATCTGCCTTACGTACTTTCACTAATCCACATTCGGCAGGAGTACTGGTTATGTATCCAGGAAGCTTAATCGAGAGTGATAGATCTAAGTTTTGAGCACTTGTTTTTTCACAATCGATGTAACATAAATAAGTTAACTATTTAAACTATTTAAGTATCATGTCCATGGTTTTTTCTTTTCGTTTTTCTCTTTTTCCTATTTCAAACTATCACACTTAACTAACTCCGTAAAGCTCTACTACCATTTCAAAGTTCTATCTTTTGCTTCGAAACCCCCTTCTATCCTCATTTTTCTTTCACCCTTATCTAAACATCTAACTAAATCAATATCTGATTCAAACCAGGTTTTTTATTTCAAAAAGATTCATTAAGTGTGATAAATAGGGTCTATTAGCTTTCTGTTCGACGTTTCTACTGCGAATTATCAAATCCATCTTAATCAGCGACTGTAAGAGGAGGGTTTCAAACAATGCTGGCTTAACCTTTTACTAAACGCCATTTTTGCACTGTCCCAAATTGAAAGAGTTTGCAGACGACATTTCAGAATATGATGAAAATGGAAAATAATATTCTGACAGGGTAGAAAACATTGTGGGAAAAGGACGAATTACTCGTTACGAGCAATTTCTCCTTTTCAAACAATGTCTTCCAGAGTCGTCTCCAACAAAACGGTTTAATGTTGTTATTGTTTGGGTCTTTTTAAACTGAACTTGTCAATTTTACATGGATTGGGAAACAGTTCTTTCAACTTTGATTTATCATTCTCGATCTGCTTCCTGGATAATAACCAATTACGTTTAAAAGCAATTTCTCCTTTCCAACAATGTTTTCCAGAGTCGTCTACAACAAACTGGTTAAATGTCGGTATTGTTTGGTAATGGGTTACGTCTTATTACTCCTACATCTGTGGGACATCGGTTTTCTTGTTCACTCACGATAACAAATCGGCATTGGATTGCTGCTTATAAACCCTGCCGAGCCAATAGTCTGCTCCGTGTTTGATATAGTATTTAGGATTCGTTTGACTTGCCTCTCAACGATGATTAAATGTTTTAGCCCATTACCAAACAATAACGATATTTCACCATTTTGTTGTAGACGACTCCGGAAATCACTGATGGAAAAGGAGGAATTGCTCCCGACGAGCAATTTCTCATTTTGCCTCAATGTTTTCTACTCTATCAGAAGCGGTCTTTTCAATTTTATCACATTTTGAAAAATCGTCAACAAACTCTTTCAATTTGGGACTGTCGTTTCGTTAGGGTTAGGAGAAGAGATAGGGTTTTTACAACCACTCTTGGTTGGTTGGTTAGACGAAGGAGGGGGTAAAGCCATTTTATAGTAGAATACCCATAATTCGCCATTTTGAAATTATCGCATATTACTGACAGAGTGTTGATGCAATGTTAAAACTAGTTGAACAAATAAACGATTGGTCTGGATGTTTCTTGTTTGGTAGCACAGTGAGATTCTTGCTGATCTCCACTGATATACTTCATTAGAGTAATTTAATAAAATATGCAAATCTCAACATTTGAAAAAAAATATGAGTAGATGGGGAATTATCTGCTTCACCTTCATTAGCAGATTCATTATTTGCTAGATTCATTTTATGGTCTAAACAAACTAAATTGTATATTCCAACATGACAAAATTGAAAACATGGTTTTAAAGAAAGAGGTGAATAGTTCGTTCGTTCGTTCGTTCGTTCGTTCGTTCGTTCGTTCGTTCGTTCGTTCGTTCGTTCGTTCGTTCGTTCGTTCGTTCGTTCGTTCGTTCGTTCGTACGTTCGTTCGTTCGTACGTTCGTTCGTTCGTTCGTTCGTTCGTTCGTTCGTTCGTTCGTTCGTTCGTTCGTTCGTTCGTTCGTTCGTTCGTTCGTTCGTTCGTTCGTTCGTTCGTTGTTCGTTCGTTCGTTCGTTCGTTCGTTCGTTCGTTCGTTCGTTCGTTCGTTCGTTCGTTCGTTCGTTCGTTCGTTCGTTCGTTCGTTCGTTCGTTCGTTCGCTGTAATTTTTTTTTCTAATTTATAAATGTCAGCATTGCTAAAGGTAATGTTTAGACTTCCTTTCCTTGATGGTTGGTTCTACTAAATCAATATGGGGTTTGGCGGTTTAACGTGTAATGGCGCATTTCATCAAACAACGCATCAAATAAATTCTACAAAAATACCTTATCATAATGCTAAGTCTTCACAAATCTTCATTATACAATTAGGATACAGCGCTGGGGTTTCGCAAAACCATAGGCATCAGCTCTAACGTTGTCTATGCTCAATATCACCTGAAGGCGAATCCGTTTCGTGATATTGAATAGAATTGTTTGTTAGAAATGAAAAAGAGCAGCATGCAAGATGAAATATCATGAGCGGAACAAATATAGCTTTCTTTTTTCTTTTTTGTATTCTTTTTTTCGTCTGAGCAATTAAGCCTTTGTTCGAAGTTGATTCAAGAGACATCTGCAAGAAAAACCATAAAATAGATTCAAAAATTCGAAAGGTATTGTTTGATAGGAAAGTATATTCAAAGAAATATTACTTGCGTGTTCCCTGCAATTAACAAATTGTGAATCTCATTCACTATTATCATTAAATTGTTCCATTACCTGACGTAATCATTATGATTATGCGAGAACAGAGCCGGCTGTTTGAACCCTACAGTTTTGGCTTTATTTGTGTTTTCGTTTGTTTGTACATTGCCATCAATGCGGTGGTTAATCTCTTTCCATCATATATATTCATTCGACATAACACATCTACCAATGATGCTTTAAAGAATCACAATGCCCAAGGAAAAGATTAGTCTATCCTGTCCTTTTGTACAAAGTTCTCATAATGTTAAATGTCGTCGGCTCTTTTCAATTTGGGTCAGTCCCAAAGACTTTTACGAGAGCAAAGGTTAATAGGCTTAAATTAAGTCCGGCATTTATACACACAGACTACGCCGTAGCCTCGTGCCGAAATACGCAAAACCGGAACCCACGTAGTCGGTTAAAGGAACTACTTTTCAACAACTCTTATTATAGATTACGGAGATTGCATGAGCCCGGACCCCATGTTATGATAAAAGGGACTACTTTTTACCGATTGTATTTATAGAACATGCAAATCGTCACAAATGGAAATATCGTTAAAGGAACTACTTTCTACAGTTATATTTATAGCTCACGGTGGTTGCATAGGCAGGCACTCTAGGCTCTAAAAAAGGCTCGTTAATATCTTTTCTATTTATAGCACATGTAGATCGTCAATACCGGAAACCGAAATGTCGACAACTTCCGGTTTCTCAGTTGTGTTACCAGAATTCTCGTAAATGTTCATTATAACTAGCCATGCATAAATTATCTTCAAAACCCATTATATCAAGGAGATATACAGATGGAGGATGGTTCTTTTATCATCTGTGGGACAGATTCGCTCAAGGTCGACCTACGGGATTCGCAATGCTGATCTGAGACGTTACTTGTCGTCATTTTGGGATCGTTTTCCGTTTTATGCATCTTGATACATGCTACACGCATTTAAACTTTAAGAATGCTGGGTAGTTTTCTAAATACATATTTTTGTGTCGTCAACTTCTCAAAACATTTAGCATCAGCTTCATTTCGATAAGGAAATGTACTCAGAGTAGCAAACAGGTTAGATTACAGGTTAGATTCTTTAGCTGTACATGTATTTTTATTTCAACGATGTTAAAATGTCTCAAACATCTTTTACTACAAAATGATCATGAGTGACCCCTTTACAAGAATGATTTACTTCTTCTTCAAGAAGGGTTCAAAATATATTTCTGTCGAAGAAAGAGTAAACGTCTGTCGGTGTAAGGAAACAATAGGATACATCGCGTGGGTTGAAGGAAGCTAAATATCATGCTGTTAAAGAAAAGAAAAAAGTCGTTTAGCTCATTTACCGCATATATAAGTTAATAACGACGCTGATAGTTTGGAATCATCGGTAGATGGCAGTTGTGAATGGTCACGTGAAATATTGATTAGAAAATTGAATAGAAACCAAATTCATATGTCTTATTTTTTTGTTGCGTTTCTCTTTTTGTAACGGTGTTCAGTTCTTTATGTGTATTATATGCCCTTGTGTAGGTGTTGATGGAGCATTCTCTTTTTCCTTTTATGACATTTTCATTTTTATATGGGAATTATTGATTTGTCATAAAATGAAGGCAGATCCTAATGACATTTATGAAATATGACATAATATCTTTGGGCTTTGTGCAAAAGAAAATTATTAATCAAAAAGGAGAAAACGCTCGTTATTTTAGTGTTTTTCATTTCTTCCTCCACAATTGGTTCAATACTCATCCACGGCAGGTGCGTTAAATAACTTTTTCATGAGGGAAATCGTGTGCTACGTTATGTGACAATGTACATTTAAGATGCACACCTTTTAACATCACTTCCTGGTCTTTGTTTTTGTCTACAGCACTATGAAAACATACATAAGATAACAAATGATAAAGCAGCATGATTTGGCTTGTTTGTTATGTTCTTATTAGTTTTACCGCGTGTGTAACACTTTTATCCCATCTTATTTGAAAATTGTCTTCGTGCGATTGAAGGTTGCTTTGGCGTATTGATAAGGTTAAATCTCTATATTGTTACTGTACTTTTGACTTTAAGATTTGGAGGGTTTTTTATGAACGAGACCTTTTCATTGGAAAGGGTTTTCTAGATCTAAACAGACAAATTACTGAGACTAAAACTGGGACAATTTGAACAAAGAAAAAATCGGGTTGGTTTATCATCAGACTGTTTACAGTAGCATTTTGTTTACCCTTCGAGTCTCATCTTTACTATAAAAGGGCATTCATTACATATAATTAGCTTATACAACAAAACAAATATATCCATTTGCACATAGTGAGGTACGATAGCTGCTGCTATGGAGTTTATTTACAACAATACTAATACATGTTCTTACATATGGTTTGATTAACATATGAGTGAAATATAGATGCATGTACTATGAATTATACATGTACACAATGTATAGTATCCATCTCATCGAATAAACGCGACGTCCAGCCAAAAAACAGAGAAGTTGCTCTGAAAAAGCTGTGCCCCTAACCAATTCAGCGTCCATCTCAGTGGCATACGAGGGACTTCGTACAAATAACCCATGGTACAAATTAATGAAATGTAACTAATAAGTTCTCGTATTATGGAAGTTTGACTATCCGTCAGTGTGTGCTCGCTAGAACTGCCACATATTCCATACATTCACTTATTAGCGATCTCAAGCTCTGCTCTGATTGGTCAGCCTTTCATCACAACTTGTCAACTCTATAAGACAAAACCTTTCCGCTATACAACGTAACGCGGAAAAGGATTATCCTATTCCTTTATTCATTCTCGGTTTTGATGCATCTTCTCAGATAAATGAATTCTCGCCTTGTTTGTCACGATGTTCAACCAGTTTATATGTCGTTGTTACAACTTTGTATTGGCGTCTGCTATTGCTTTTGATTAGGTAGCGAAATTCTTATAAGGAAATTTTGTTACACGGGTTGTTTCAATTATTTTAACGCGAAAACCATCCGAACGAAATGCATGTACATGTACTCTAAGCCTCCTTTTAACTGGGCAACAATTATTTCCTCATTTCTATGTTATGTGAAGCCTAATTCTGTCAGACAGATCTGGCTACGAGTACATAGCTAAATCCTTCACTCAAAGATTCCTATCTTTGCCGCGCCTGAATAAAATAAAGTACTTATGACATCATAGTTAAGTTAGGGGAATTGTTCGTTAGATGCAGGTTCTTATGTAAATGTAAATATTTCTTCTTTCCGTCGCAATAGAGAATGTAGATTTTTAACCTTATAGTGCTGGAACCGACTACATGATCATGCAAACAGATTTAGATGCAGATAAGCCGTCAAATTCATTGGCGGCTGGCCTGTGATCTAACTTGTTTGCTACTCTGAGTATCTTTCCTCATCAAAATTAAGCATACATTGAGTGTTTCGAAAGCAAACGACTCGGAAATCCATACATAGAAAATTACCCAATATTCTAAGGGTTCATGCTTTTTAATTGTTGTTTGCTGTTGCTTTCAACTTCAACCTGCAAACAAACCTTATATGGGGGATTTGTCTATCTCAATCTAAGCGGATTGTCTGCAGACAAGTTCAGTTTCGGTTGAGACAAAAGAACGAAATGCTCAAGGCTAACACATTTTTCCAATTGTCAAGACAACATTCAATGACTTCCAATATTAGTTCTAAATTTAAACTCATAGTGTATATCGAATGTATCTTTATTCTCTTTGCGGTGCATTTTGCAGGCATCGACGTAGGCTTTCATTTCTGGCAACTTTAAACAAGTACGCAACGTGAAGAAGTAAAGTTACATTTGGAAATTAGGATTTACAAATTACAAATTACAATTTTCAAAGTGGATGCGTGGGCCTGCAAACTATCAGCTTTCAGAACGGTTGAACGTCTTCTTGCATTTCACCTCTTCAATTCGAATTTTCACGCGTAGATTTGTTTTATGTGGTTTCACATCGTGTTCAAATTGATAGATTATTCCCGGCTACTTGTCGCTGGAGAAAGACCGCTTTCTTAATTGTTTAAACCCATTACAAAACCATAGCCGCATTTGAACACTTTGTTGCAGACGACTCTTGAAAACATTGTGGGAAAAGGAAAGATTGCTCGTAACGAGCAATTTTTCCTTTTCCCACAACGTTTTCTGCCCAATCAGAAGACTATTTTGCAATAAAACCACATTTTGAAATATCGCCTGCAAACTCTTTCAATTTTGGACAGTCGAAAATCTGGCGTTTGGTAAAGGGTTAAGGTCATGTCAAGCAGGGAAGAACCACCGACATTTCGTAAATCTAGTGGCTATCTCTCATTGAATTCAAAGTAACTCACCTTTGGGATTTGGACACGCGCATTTTGTTTAAACTTATTTATTTTTCGTCGATTGTGACGGAAGCTTGAAGCTTATTGCTTTTACTCACGGTGACTGCTTCCTGGATACTTAATCAGTACTTGCACCACTTTGTGGTCTAGTTCCGGTAGTTGGCACCTAACGGGGATCGAACACGGAACCCTCGGTACAAGATGACAACGCTCTACAACTGCACCAATCTTACCCACACACTTTAAGATGTTAATCTTTAACTTTGTTATGCAAAATTATGAGAGTCTTCCGACTGGCTTCCAGAATGCCAATTAACACGCCTCTATTGGCGTCTAAGCTTAAGCAATTCCTCCAAGATACGTCAGTTTGATACTTCTGCTGCAAACAACCCGCAAGAACACTGTCACAAAAGGAAATATGGTTCATTATGACCAATGTATGATGTTGTCAGGGGACTCAGTGGCCTAGTACTTAGGGTAAAGAGCTTCGAATCATACGACCCCTCTCTGCGTGGGTTCAAATCCCGGTGAGGGATATGGATTTTCATGAGAGGTAGTCTCACGCCTGACTAACTGAACGTCGATGGCTCTACCGGCTTGGTCAACCATTATGGACAGTTGAGTATTGGGTCTTCCTACATCAATAAGAGTCGAGCACCGCAACATGACTGAAATAATGTTGACGTGATGTAAACCCCATGTAAATAGACACATGAATAAATAATGATATCACACTGTTTTTTACCAAATATCAATTATTGGCTTTCTACATGCTTTCACTATGATGACCGATGACTTATTAGAGCAAATTCAGATCTAGTCAAAGGGATGTGTTATGTATTTTGTTGCAAATGCGTTGAAATTCAGTCCTCCGTTTTAGTCATAAGGTTTAACAAATGTGGAAGGAAATTCAGTACCATCCCTGGCTTATACCATATTAACTGCAGCTTAATTCAGCTTTCATTACCCATTCCCCCTAATACATTACATTTACACATCTGCTGTGGAAATCTATAGAAACCATCATGACAAAACGATAAATTGCTCCCAAAGAGCAATTTATCATTTTGCCACAGTGGTTTCCATCTAGGAAGATAAACAAAATGTTGTTATTTTTCTTCAATCTGAATTTGTTTCGTCTGCTTTTGTTTTAGAACCGGACCAGTCATTAATCCGCATATTGGGAAATGGGTTGGAACACTTGGTGTTCAGTTTCAGACATTCGGTTAACGCATTTCCTATTGGTAAACTATTTGTGTAAACTTTTACCAAACACCAACTTTTTCGACAGTCCCAAATTGAAAAAGTTTGCAGACGACATTTCAAAATGTGATGAAATTGGAAAATAATCTTCAGATAGATAAGAAAACATTGTGGGAAAAGGAGAAATTGATCTTTAAGAGCAATATCTCCTTTTTCCCACAATGATTTCCAGAGTCGTCTGCAACAAACTGGTCTAATGTCAGTATTGTTTGGTAATAGGTTAAGACATCACTGAAATGAAATTCCGAAACTTTCGTGAAAACTGTCGTCATTGTTGTGTAGTTTCAAAGTAATTGATTTATTTCACTTCGAAATTTCCTCTCATCTGCGATTAAGTGCTTTTAATAATTTGCGTTGTATATACATGTTCATTAGATCAGATAGTTCACTATTATTATATAATGTATCTTAAAATAGACTTCTTTAATTGTAACATAATCCGAATTAATTCACGAGCGTTTTTGACATTTTTCTTTCTTTTCTCTCCTATTATCCATTTTTGTCTTGGCCAGCAGGCTATTTTAGTCTAATCCATTCAAATCCGCCTCAAAAGGCTATAGAAATCATTCTTTTCGATAATCCAATGTATTTTACAAATTGTTTATTTTATTAATAATAGCTCCTTTTGTATCAGCGTATGCTAAGATTGATGTTAAAGATAATATTCGTAGTAATCTGAGAAAAGGTCCCTCTAACTTGCGTAGCTATTGCAGAGGTAGTATAAAACAGTGTGACAAAAGAAAGATATTTTCAAAATCTTGATTAGTTTTGTTAAAACACATGCGTGCTGAAGAATGTTGTCGTGCGAGGCCTTTTTTAGAACTCATTTTTCGTTATTTTTCTTTTAAATTGATCTGATAGATTATAGGTATATCAAAGATAATTTTAAACTGCTTTCTGTAGTACGTTGTGGTCACATTCAATGCAGATAAACGGTACACTCCAACAATACTCGCCATGATTCTACTTGTAAGCATTACTTTTTTTTTTTTATCATTTTCAGGTAACGGACTGCTTTTCCACAGGAGCAAAATTCCTCAGTGATGACAGACGTAAAGAGATCGCCGCATCTTCAATACACGATAGATTGAATGGGACTTACTAATTACATCGGGTGCTTTTATCCATCCAGGAAGTTGGTATCGGAACAGTACACGTGTTAACAATAAATCGGTTAAACAACAATAAATCTTCACCAGTTTACACGATTACGACTGGACCACTTTGTTTGGACTGGTTTTCCGCAGTTAAGCGTGCTCTGTAACCGATAATTAATCGAGCTGGGCACCGGTCTGGTTTCCAATACTTTTATTCGGATATTCTCTGTGAGTGAACGCAATTCGGACCAATCATTATTCCGGATACATTCGCTACGGTGAGTACAATTTATTTATTTTCTTTTTTCAATAAATATTAATTGAAATAAAGAAAGGGTCTGTACGAAGCTAAAAACAAATGACACAAGCATTGAATGGAGGATTGTATTAGATTATTTATTTTTCAGTAAAATGGACATTATGAATGCTGTAAATTGACATTTCTCTTTTGTAGGCGATATTTATTTAAAAGATGTGGTCTTTTTTAGTTTGTACCTTTACTTAACATTCTTGGCACTGAATTGATCTGTTGGGACGACATTTTGGACTACTTTTGCAACAACAAAATAGCATTCTTTGATTATATGAACATTATGTTCGTTTACATCACAATCATATGTCTACCAGAAATGATCTTCGTATCATTTTCAATTAAAAAACAACAAAGCCTTTTCAATTACATTTTGTTGTCGTCTGCAACATCTATCAGACAAACCCTTTACTCCATTTTACTTCACTCTTTATGCGTGCCTGCCACATACGTCTTTAGAAACCATTGTGACAAAAGGATCAATTGAACCATACGTGTATTAAACCGTTTCGTTACGATGGTTTCTACTGAAATCTATAGGGAGATGAAATTTGTTCTTGCTTTATTTGTCGTCTGGTATTACTTTGAATGAGCAACAACTTTAAACAGATACATGCTGTTCCCTCTGGAAGAGAGTCATCTACACTTTACGAAACCATGTTTATTAACGTATTCCTGATCATAGCAGATCCCAAACGTAACTTCACTAAACCACTCTGAAAAATGGAAAATAGGAATTAGATCTATGTAGTTGGTACCATGAGTAAACGTTTAAAGCCAAACTTGCGCTCATTTACACTTAATTTCTGAAAGTTCTAAAATAAGTGACAATATCTTAAAAGTACGTTTAATTCCCTTTTACAGAGGAACTGTTACGGTAACACGTTCACGTGTAGCTTTCAAAAGAGTGAATACGATAAGGTTTGTTTAAAATTAGCAATAAAACAAGGTCAGCCGAGAAACGTCGGGAGCCAATGAAACCCGAGATATTCTCCATAAATCACTTTCATCGGCGGGAAAAATATAAAGCAATTGGCTGCTGATACTATATGTTTATACATGCATCATACTTGAAATGAAATCACAGATTGAGAATTTCATTGTATGTTTTAGATGAAATGCCTCTATGAGTCACAGTTAACCGTTTAAACGTTGTATTTTGTGAACAAGTTTCTCAACTTGAATCACCCATTGACGAATTGCATAATTATGTGATGGCATTACCTCGTGGGACTCTCAAACATTTTAATGTCCATTCGCCTATCTTATTTCTCTTGTGCAAAATTGTCAGAATGGTAAAGAATTTGAAAGCAAAGTGCTGAAAGGCACTGACGTTCGCTTCATTTTTTTTAATGAAAACATAGGAGGACGTTAACTTTAGAATGAAAAAAGTACGCCTTTTAATTAAGTGACAAGTAAATGTTTTAATCACCATTTTATCGTAGTCTTGTGAACACAACTTGTGAGATAGTCTCTTTAATAAAGAGTTTAAATGATATCTTATATGTATCCTTATTTCTAAATAAAGTATCTTTCTCCCTATTCTATCTATATCTCTATATAACTCTTTCTCTACTCGTCCACTTCCCTCTTCAGGTGAATTTACAATTATATTTTACATAGTTTTTGTATTGTATTGCTTTCATGTTGTAATGTTATTAAGGAGAGGGACTCAATAAGCTTATAACATCCGTCCCAATACTATTGGAAAAACATTTTACAATAAAATATGTTTAAACTAAATAAAGTAGAATTTGTCTAATGTGTTCCTACCAATAATTAATATAGACAGTATATTAAACACTTCTGTTGAAGCCATACTTATCATCTGGATCCCATAACTGTAAAATTATAATAGTGCATCTACTTGTACATTCATATATAAATCATTTGAGGAGCTGTGTCGTTTCTGCTATGTGTATGATGAACCGCTGATTCATATCACCAAATGAACACACCGATGATTCATTTACAAGACTTTTAAAAGTCCTCCAAAAATGTGTAGCATTAATATAACCATGTAATGAACCCTCAACTTGTAGTATAGCCTATTGTTATTGCCATCGAAAATTGGACATACCGGATTAGAAACGATACATAGGAAAAAGGGTAACGTCTGGAATGCACAAGAGCTCTTCATTTAAATACTATTAGCAGAAAACGATGGTGCCTTCCTACTCTACAACATATTCTTAACCCTTTACCAAACGCCAAATTTTCGACAGTACCAAATTCAAAGAGTTTGCAGACGACTTTTGAAAATGTGCTGAAATTGCAAAACAATCCTCTGATAGGGCAAAAACATGGTGGGAAAATTTCTCCTTTTCCCACAATGATTTCAAGAGTCGTCTGCAACAAACTGGTCAAATGTCGTTATTGTTTGGTAATGAGTTAAAGAGGGTCTCAACTCATTCCCCCATAAATGAATTTGAGACTGGTCCTAAATGAGAAAACCATTGTGATGAAAGAAGATATTGCTTATCACAAGCAATTTATCCTTTCGTCGCAATAGGGTCTGAAGTATCCAGCACCCAATATGTTATTGCGATATATTGACGAGTGAGCAGTTTCGGCCTTTGCGAAATTTATGGAAAAACACCGTCGTTACTGAGAACTAGATTCTTCTTACTGATAGTTCATATGACTTTGATGCACAAATGACGTCACAACAAGGGATATAAGTAATTCACAAAAAAACGATAAAGGTGAATAAAAGTAGTCAAAAACAACCTTTTTCGCTTCTGTATGAGAAAAAATCATTACCTCCGTCATAACAAAACCATAACCTAATTAAAAAACCTTAATTAAAGAAAAATTTGTTTATCGGGAAATATGACCTTGTTTCTTTCATTTAGATAAGTCTGATCGTTGTCTTATGGAACAATCCTATTCGAAAGAAGGTACATTTAAGATCTCGTTGATTTAAGATGACATTGTTCAGCCTTTTTTCGAATCAGCTTACAAAGACCATAATTATAATTAGTTCTACAATCAGAACGGGCGGTACATTGTACCATCGACTCGATCTGGATTCATCAGATTCATCCAATGAAACCTTTGACATGACCAGGAAGACGCCATTTTTGCTTCTTTTCGGACTTCTTTCGTAATGAACTTTCATTTCTAGATGAACCCGTCAGGTGTAATATCGAAATAGTTATTAAAATGGATTTAAATAAACCTAAACTTCATCATATATACCATTCCTCATTCAATTATGAGAGTTGAAGTGACCCATTAAAATATAAAGATGTGAAATGGTTTTCCATCTTCATCGATCTGCTTAGCTTGGACGATCAAAGAAAACGTGTTATATTTTGGGAAATGAATTCCAAATTGGCAACCCAACACTAATGCATACGAGGCGTATTTCTCAGGTACGGAAATGTACGAAAAGCTACGAAGGCTAATGACGATGGTACAGTGTAACCGTGGCTTTCATAAAACATTAAACTCGGTGTTGTGATAGATATGTAACAACTACAAAGCAAATTCAATGTCATAATACTAGCCAGGATACATGAAATTCCGCTGTAAGTAAAGAAAAAAAAGAGGAAGAGAAAAAAAGAGTGAGAGATAAAAGAGGAAGAGCGACAGCAGGAGGAGAGAGTAAGATATAGAGAGAGGGGAGGGAGAGAGTGAAAAAAAAATAAGGAGAAAGAGAGAAACAGACACCGAGACAGATAAAGACAGACAGAGAGAGACAGACAGCGAGACAGAGAAAAAGAGACAGGGAGAGAGAAATAGAGATAGGGAGAGAGAAGGGAGAGAGAGAGAAATGGAGATAGGGATAGAGAGAGAGAGAGATAGAAAGAGAGGGAAAGAATGAAATAGATATAGAGAGAGATATATTGATGATTTAGAGAGGAAGAGATAGAGAGAGAGATTGAGGATTGAGATAGAGAGATTGAGAGAGAGAAAGAGAGAGAGAGAGAGAGAGAGAGAGAGAGGGAGGGAGAGAGAGAGAGAGAGAGAGAGAGAGAGAGAGAGAGAGAGAGAGAGAGAGAGAGAGAGAGAGAGAGAGAGAGAGAGAGAGGAAGAGAGAGAGAGAGAGAGAGAGAGAGAGAGAGAGAGAGAGAGAGAGAGAGAGAGAGAGAGAGAGAGAGAGAGCGAGAGAGAGAGAAAGAGAGAAAGAGAGAAAGAGAGAGAGAGAGAGAGAGAGAGAGAGAGAGAGAGAGAGAGAGAGAGAGAGAGAGAGAGAGAGAGAGAGAGAGAGAGAGAGAGAAAAGGGGGGTATTGAAGAGAGACAGAGACAGTGACAAAGACAGAGACAGAGTTGGTTTCAAATGGTTTTAAACCACAAACTCTTAATTCAATCTATTTCGTTCTTCTTCTAAACATTGCGTGAAGAAAGGAATGCATCTTTAGTAACAACGATAGAGATAATGATCGATCTTTGCGTGATTTATTCACCGTAACTGAAGAAAAAACCCCGGAAACATTTCCCGATTGCCTGCATGTATTAGAACAGATTGCATCGCTTGGCTATTCCTTTGTTTATTGCTTCACGACCGAGATTTACAAGTTTCTAAAGCAAGCCGCGACACCCAGAAACTAAGCGGTGTGCGATCATAAAAGATAAACGATATTCATGTATTCGTTTGTTTATGGTTTCATGCCATTTAGAATGTTTTCTTTGTTGTTTTTTTTTCTATCTTCGTTTCCTAGAGAAATATACATAGTTCTTACATATGTGACCCTGACCTTTCTTTAATCTCCATATATAGATTCAGGATGGATAACCATCACTTACATAAGACATCTGATGTAGAATACACATAACCTGCCATTTTAAACTCATTCTTTCGACGGATTTCTTCGTTCGTTATCGTCATGCACCGGACGGGGCCGGAACTATTCGGTGCGATGCGAATAGTTTCGGCTCGGACCAATGTATACCGAGAACGACCGAAATGATTTGACGAAAGAAATTGTTTCAAGTTAGCGAATTATGGAAATTCTACTTTAAATCCTTGAATGAAAGCGTGGAACATATGAAGTATTATAATTATCGGTTTGGTTTATGAAATTGGAACTTAACGTCGTTTTAAACATCTTATTTGGTTATTTGACACGATATATAACTTGATAATACAACCTTTAAATTCTTTCCGTACAGGTTCTAGACGTTGAAAAGGTACGATGTACCTTGCCAAAGGAATCTTTTGCTGTGTGATAAATATCTGTTAGGGTGGATTAGAAGTCAGTTTGGTTTATTTTCATTGTAAATCGCCCCAGTCTTTCCTCTTCGGTAACATCGGTTCTTCGTAATATAGGTTGACGTTTGCTACGAATTACCGAGCTCGGGTAATGGTTTTACCGGGTACCGAATTGGCAATAGGTATTTGGTCTAAAATGAAAACGAGAGCTAGATAACAAATAGCATAACATATCAATTTTTTTTTTTCATTTTCTTAGCAGAAGAATTCTGACAAAAAGGCTTTTTAGCAATGTATCCTGTTTGTAACAGTAGTTTCTGCAGAGTTCTTCAGAAGATGCGTTAATGAGGTATTTTATGAAGTAACATGCCATTAGAGCGTAGGAGACGTTTTGAAACGTTAAGGTATTATCCTCAGTAAGCACATACAAGTAAGCTTGTGCTCTTACGTACATTTAGTAATATCCTTTTGTCACATTTGCTTTAAACGATTCTAAATCAGGTGTGTCAAGGTAGAACACCCACAGTCCGCCTCTTTGAAACTATATCTTCTGTCGTTCTCGGTATACACCGGTCTGGGACCAATCGTATCTACTCGGCAATCCCCGTAACAAGTCGGTAGATATACCTCGTAGGCAGTACATGAATACACCAGAAATCCTGGGGTAATTCGCCTTATTTCCGGCGGATAACGCAAAATGCACACAGGCACTATATATGTATTTAAATACACACAAATTGGTTATATATCACAATTCAATGGTGTTTTTACCCTTTTCATTATAGATGATCATATCAATACATCTTTGTTTCATATTTTGTCAATCGGCTCTTTTCGGCAATCGCCGGCTTGTGCCGGAGATTTCCGAGTAGATACGATTGCAAACGGACATGCCCTTCGTTGCTGACCTTCGTTCAAAAATGGCTCCCCATTACCTCCGATGTTATTTTAAGAAATGGCCGATGTGTTCCGAATGGTCTGGGACCTGTACTTTTCGCATTAAATCGAATAATTCCGGCACCGATCGGTGAATACCGAGAATGACCGAAGTAATCCGACGTCAGGATGAGTCTCACAATGGCGGATTATGGGTACATGTATTCTATCTTAAAGTAAGATGTTATAGAGGAAAAGGGTAAAAAAGTGCACAATGTCACAATAACACTTTAAAAAAATAACGAGTGCCACAGGTACCCGTTTGTTGAATATATTATGTACATATATAAATAACCAATCGAGTAACTAAGCACACCACACACCTGCTATTTCAATCGAAACTACTCGGGTATTTCCGTGAGCTGTGAAATACACCTCGGATATAAGTGTAGGGTTACAAATTTTCGGGTAAATCGGCATCCGGCAATTAACACATTTTCTATGCGTGCACGTTAAGTAGTTCAATGTGTATGGAAGTGTTGGACATCTTTTTAAATCATTTTTTATCAGTAACTCATACCAATAGGCGAAATTGTTGTTGTTACATATATAGTTATTTCCTCAATCAAATTTAACGACTTTTAAGATTTCACATTTAAGATCTATTTTTAAAAATGAAAATAAAGTGACGGCATTCTCTCGGAAATCAATATGGCGTCATCCCTATTATTTCAGAGGTGTTTTCATTGGATAAACCCGATGTGTTCAGATTGCTGCTGTTTCAGATCCACCTTAGTGACGCAAATGTGAATTGTACGCCTCATTTTGAATGTCACGTCATGCCAGACTATTAGTGAACCCGATGTAAAGCTACAAAACTTTCATGGAGCACACAACCCCACAGTGGCAGAAAAGAACAAATTTAATCTACATGTTCAGGGCCGCACAGTCTTATCCTTGGCGATATGTTTTACGCAAGCGCCTCTAAAGTCACGTATTTTCTCGTTTTCTCAAGCGTCGGCGCATGTGTGAATTGATCCGTCTATGTTTATTGTAATTTGTAATTTGTAAATCATCGCGTTACTGATACTAACGCTGTACCTGATAATAAGGAAGCCTATATGTTTGCAAAGGGTTGAAGCATCGGGACCCCACGTGGCTGTTTCTTTGCTTCGCCTTTTATTCTTTTCGATTTGGAGAAGAAATGTTATTCATAGCGAACCTTCCTTAAATTTGACAATAGGTCAAAGGGGCTTGCTCACAGATGTGATGAATTTTGAAAGTAAACGATTATCTTGGACCCCAATGTTTTTTGTCTTCTTATTCTTTTCTTCCCCCCCCCCCCTATTTATTTCCATATTAAAGCTTATTCATTGCGGAAAATGGCGGATGATGGGTAGTTAGCCTTAAAAGTCTTTTGTTGCAGATTCAGTAACGTAGAGCAAAGTGGCGTAAGCGTTTCCTGAAAACTTTACGTTTGTCCAAGCATTATATCAGAACATAAAATTTAAATATGGCGTAGACTATAATAGATGATAGAAATTTGAGCCTAAACCAGGTGATTTATGAACAATATAACACCAATAAATTAATCATTTCTACTTCTTTCTTCTTGTTCTTCCTGTTCTTATTCTGATTTCTAATATTCTTCCTCTGTTTGCCCTTTTTTTTTTTTACTATTGTTTTTCTTTTTGTTCTTCTTCTCCACCTTCTTCTTCTCCACCTTCTCCTCCACCTTCTTCTTCTCCACCTTCTTCTTCTTCTTCTTCTTCTCCTTATTGTTCTTGCTCTTGCTCTTGTTCTTGTTCTTCTTGTTCTTCTCTTCTTCTTCTTCTTCTAAATTTTCTGTGTTTTCTACATTGTCTGCATGTTCCTTTTTGCAATCGGTCTAAGCAAAAGAATATGAGTACTCTAGCCAGTTTTCTTACTTTTCTTCACTTTCTTATATTTCCTTACATACTTTTCTTCATATCCCTTTATCCTTCCTTACCATCCTTTTCTACTTCGTTATTCTCCTAAATTTTCTGTGTTTTCTACATTGTCTGTATGTTCTTTTTTGCAATCGGTCTAAGCAAAAAAATATAAGTACTCTAGCCAGTCTTCTTTATCCTCTTCTTCTTCTTTTTCTTCTTCTTCATCTTTTTCGTCTTTCTTTTTGTTTTTCTTCTTACTTTTCTTCACTTTCTTATATTTCCTTACATACATTTCTTCATATCCATTTTTCCTTCCTTACCATCCTTTTCTACTTCGTTATCTTCCTAAATTTTCTGTGTTTTCTACATTGTCTGCATGTTCATTTTGCAATCGGTCTAAGCAAAAAGATATAAATACTCTAGCGAGTCTTACACGAAAATGATAATGATCTATAGAAAATATTGGGAAAGAAAATAAGGTTCTATTCGTTGATAAACCTTACATCTTATTTGAAATACGAGCAAAGATCTATTGCTGTTTGTACCTGAACGATTTGCAGTGATAAATAACTCAATCCCGTTTACAGAACCATGTATCAATTACATCAATTTGTAGGCGCGCTTTGTAAAACAAACACCTTCAACGCCTTCGCTTAAAGTACCTTACCGGATTCACCCATACAATGCACACAAGATAATCTGGCACGATTCTTTGGACGATTGCTCGTTTTTCAATGTTATCAAAACCTTCTATTAAATCGTATTTTAATCGAGAATCTTTAGAATGTTTGCGAATAGCATACCCACAATGCACTTTGTATATCGATGCACAATTTCGAGATCATACCTTTTTAAGCAAGGCCCCTCCAATTACTATAATTCTCTGTATGCACATTCCGTTCATGTTTTACATTAACGCTGGCACACTACAAGATATTCTCGAGGTCTGTACAAATTAGCCGGACCCAACAAAAACAAGGACCAAATACACTGGAATGTGCAGCTGGTCCTGAATTGGGTCAGCCTGTACGAAAATGAATCTGTGGTCCGCAAACTTGTGTACATGGAACGGAGTGTGTGCTCGAATTTCTTACAAATCGAACTTAATCTTCGCGCATTTTGATTGGTTGGAATGAGCCTCAAACCTTTTTCAAACGCCGAATTTTCGACTGTCCCAAATTGAAAGAGTTGGCAGACAACATTTCAAAACGTAATGAAATTCAAGAATACTCTTCTGATATGACAGAAAACATTGTGGGAAAAGGAGAACTTGCTCGTTATGAGCAAATTCTCCTTTTCCCAACATGTTTTCCAGAGTCGTCTGCAGCACACTGTTCAAATGTCGTTATTGTTTGGTAATGGGTTAATGGAGTAATGAACGATGAACTTGTTGTCAATAAATTTAAAAAAATCTAAGGCATCACTTAACAATATCTGATCGTTTCGCCTATATGCAAGAGTAAGATGAGAACTAGGTTCTGATATAGCTATGATTAACGTTTTAGGGATTGTGCTCAACTAAAACCTCTGGTTTCGTGGGAATGAACTTTAGCAAGCCACTTTTGAGCCCTACGCTAGTACTGGCGGATCCAGGGAAGTCGTCACATAGCCGTAAAAATAGGTTTTACGGCGCTAAACACCAAAAAAAAAAAAAAATGATTTAGGCTTCTTAAATGGAAGTGTTATCCTTTTCAAAATATTCGAGGAATATGTTAGGAGAGGTTGGTATCAATACACTGATTTCTAGTTCTTATTTGAACAATGTTATACTGTTTTTCTCTTATTTTTATCAAAATGACTTATCATTCAGTGGATTGTTCCATACCGGGCATGGGCATATTAATTCCGTCGTTTTAATGATCATTGTTTTAATATGGTAAAGATTAATGACCAATCACTTACCACCACAAATTAATGTGTTGTCTAGTCCAAATGATACAGAGGTAGATATAACATTCTACTCATTTACAGCTTGGATCATCAGTGCTGTGATGACTTGAGATCTGAGTATGTTAGGATAATTAACACGCTGAGAAATGAAAACTTGAGAAAAATATCAATTGCTCTTTATTTTGTTTCAATCTGGTCACATTTGAACGAAAGTGTTTGATCAGATGACAAAAAGAAAAAGTATTTGAAGAAATAATCAGAAGTTTTTCTTTGAGGAAAAAGGAGAGCGTGTTATAAATAGACAATTTATAGAGACAGTTTTAGTCATTAAAATCTTGCTGCAAAACAGATGTAATGCTCAATTTATGTGTGTTTTATTTCTATCAATTTTGTTTTATTTGCGGAGATTTTCGGAAGAACTGTTGATACGGAAATGGTACTTAAACAGAAACTTGATATCCAATAAACATAACCATCTAACATTAACCCTTATAGTGCCGGAACCGACTTCATGCTTGTGCAAACAGATTAGATCGTGGCCAACAGCCAAATAAATTGGCGGCTGACCTGTGGTCTAACCTGATTACTACTCTGAGTATCTTTCCTCATCAAAATTATGCAGATACTCAAAGTTTTGAAAGGCAGACGACACGTAAATCTTATTTTAGAAAATTACCCAGCTTTATAAGGGTTAAAACCATGAAATCGATACACAACCGGTTTAGGCCAAAACAGCATCAGCAAAAACAGATGCAGTAGATATTGCTTTCTTTGCAAGGTTTCCAACAAGGATGGAAATGCCAAGATATATCCCGAATCGGAGATCATTCTCCATTAAACAAAAGTGATGAAGTGGTTGTTTTAAGACTTTGTGTATCATCAATACTAAATGTAAACGATAACAAGAATAAGACAACTTTATCTAGATTTTCTAGATGAACTTTTCCTTGTGATTAATTGAAGAATTGAATCTTAAGGTGAATGTTCATATGCGCGAAAATTTGAAAGTTAAGATAAAATGTCGTTGAAACAATCTAGTTTTTGTACTGTTGTTTGGTACACAATTAAACGCAGCTATTAAAAGCATAATTAATTTAAAAAAAAACGTCAATAATTTCCCTTAGTATGTACAACTTATATATCACGCCGTTGAATTAAAAACATTGTAATCACACATTAAAGAACTAAACACAATATATTTCTGCTTCCAATGACAGTTCTTCCGTGCATATCATATAACAGTAAATCCAGTGCGCAGTTATAAATAAATGAATTTTTAACTTGCAAATTTCCTTACATCTGTTAACAAGCACCTTTGAAGACGTCTTTCAAATTTCACACCTAGAGCATTTCCTCTCAGACTTATATTCCGTTCTTTAGTTTTCTTCAACACTTACATTCAAACAAGAATATACTGTATACTGAGTAATAACAAAAGGTCAACGACTATACCAATATTAACTTCATTAGCCAACTTCTTGAAAACGTATTTATGCAGTGGTTCAGGGGTAGAACGTCAGTCTCAGGAATCAAGGATCGAAGGTTTGAATCCCGAGAGCAGCGGCATTCCCATTGTAACCTTTTTTAATTTCCCCAGTCTGTGCACAATCGGTTCGAGTACTGGTTATGCACGAGTACTGGCTATGCATCCTGGAAGCAAAAATCGAGAGCGATTTTTCTAAGTTGTAATAACTTGTTTCACAATCGATGTAGGATTAATAAGTTTAGACAAAACCGTTTGTCCTGTGCTGGTACGAGGACATTAGGGGCATGGATAGGTGCACTTATTGCCGTGGGGTTACTGAAATGACGCTAAACCCTTTCCCAAACAACACATTCTCGACTGTCCCAAATTGAAAGAGTTTGCAGACGACATTTCAAAATGTAATGAAATTGGAAAATAATCTTCTAATAGGCTAGAAAACATTGTGGGAAAAGGTGAACTTGTTCGTCACGAGCAATTTCTCTTTTTCCCTCAATGTTTTCTAACGTCGTCTGCAACAAAGTGGTCAAATGTCATTATAGTTTAGGAAAGGGTTAAAGCGGCCATTGAATGAGGATTAAATATAAGTGATGACTTATCCCAAAGGGCTACAAAACCTTTACACGGGCATAACCTTAAGTGCCAAAAAAGCGGTTACGACCAACCTTTGCCATGTAAATGGCTTTTTATTATGAGGCCACTCATTAATATCTTTGATGGTTGGTATAACTGAAGGAATGTAAAGGACCAGTGCCAGGGACATTGTTTCTGGGTTGGCAGAACGAAAAATCGAGGGAAATAATAAAGAAACCAGCCGCGGAACCGGAAATGGCAGATGCTTTGCAAGATTCTGGCTGGTTCCCCGTTTTGTTTATGATTGATAGTGTGCATGAATAATACAGGATTGTTTCTAGCAAGCATGTATGTTAGGCTCGTTTTTTATTTTATTGAAAGAGTGTATTCATATCATGCTTGAATCCGTTAAAATGTCCGAGAAGCCTTAATATGAAGTTGGCTCACTAAAATACCTTCTTTCTTTTGTTTTTATGGTATGATATACTGTCATTTTTGGTATTTATTGCAAATGATAACGTTGTTTTACGAATTTGTGACATATGACATGATGGTCCCTTTGTTGATCTGTGAAATGTCGTGTAAGCCATCGATTTGGTTCTCGAGTCATTATGTTAAATTTATACACGAGGGTTCCAATATATTTGTTTTTATCATTCATTTATTTCTTTATGTCTTTATTCATATTTTTCAATTGAATAAAACTATGATAGTGCCGATTCAATGAACCACGTCGAAACGTCGTTCTTTTCGTTCAAGATTTTGAAATAAATATCTTCATTATCGGAAGCTAGAAGAAGAACATAACTTCTTTAAAAGATGCAAAGTTTGAAAGAGTCAACATTTATTGAGTCACCCAATGCAAACAACCAGACAGAGGGGTCAATGTACTGTCATACCGATATCTATGCAAACGCTAACAACATATACGGTGAAAAAGAATGCCTATGGGCTTTCCTTCTCTACCAGAAAGTGTGTTCATTTCTGAAGCACCAACACTGTAGATAATGCCTCTTGCCAATGGCCCGATGTAAGTGTTGTTGTTAGTATTTTTTTATACAACCAAGGGGTGGCACACTGTATCCCGCAGATGTTTTTTGATGTTGTAACGCCACGTTCAATTATCCAGAATAATCCACCAACAAATACCGTCCTAGAACGGCATCTAACAGCACCGTCTAAATGAGCCATGGCCACGTCAGAAAAGGGGAATGTATGGGGATAAGGAAAGTTCCTAAATTCCAGTTCCAGCTGTGATGGTCTTCCAAAATTCCATGAATTTCATGGATACCAAAACGAAAGCCTATTAGTTTCAAGTATTTGGAGGAATTCGCTACCTTATAGGTTTTAAGACAGGAAATCGATCTATTTTGGTTAATACTTTTAACACATTGTATTCGTTAAACTTGAAATGAACCGAACTTGGTCATTGTTGCAAGATGTTGCTGAAAGATTTAAACAACGAAGTCGTTTTGAATATCGTACAATGATTTACATGTCAAATGATAATTGTTTACTTTGACATCAGTTCTTTGGAGGATTGCGCTTTTTAAAAGTTTGAAGACAGGAGGCATATCTATTTTCATTTGTGCTTTTAATACAATGTTTTCGCAAAACTTAAAAAGATATAGATCATTGTTGCAAGATGTTGGATGAAGGATTTAATCATTGAAATCGTTTTTTATTTCTAACAATGATTACTTGCGAATCTTTTACTTTACCATCAATTCTTTGGAGGAACTCGCTTCCTTATACAATTGAAGGAAATAAATCGATCTACATGTATTTTGGTTTGTGCATTTATCACAGTGTATTCGTTAAACTTGAACTGAACTAGATTAGTGGTGCAATATGTTGGTGAAAGATTTAAATAATAAAGCCGTTTTGTATATTTAACCGCGGTTTATGTGCCGTAGAATAAACATTTATATAGAAATACAATGTTGCGAGAGTTTGTGAAAAAAGAGATACTTCCACTTAGATTGTCCATGTTAAGAATTATTTCGTTGGTCACCATATCATCCCAAAGAGCATAGACATGAAACAAAAGAGTATATGCTTAGTCAAAAGAGGGTATTGTCTATTTGAAATTGTCGAGAAACACCTTTGGTAGTTACGGATAAAATATTGTCCTTGTGATACATTTAGCTTCATACCATGGTAAGAGTCAAGGCCAAATTGCCAAAGCAAATACCTTGTTTAACACATTGGATTAATATCTTGTTTCGCACATTGGCACAGTGCATTTTTGGCACAATGGTCGGATGCATTGCTTCACATTTTGGCGAAATGCATCGTTTGGCACATTGAGCTGGTGAATTATTTCATACATAAGTCCCTAACATTATTTGACACATTGGTCTTTGGTATTGTTTGGAACATCGGTCTAATTAATGATTTGACTCAATCAAATGTAGCTCTCAAGCTTCATTGCGCACCGGTCGAATGTATTTTCGGTTAAAAAGACATTAGCATCACTAGATGCAGTGTTTGCAGTAAGTTCAATTTACTTCTGCTCATCCAACGGTCTTATTCACTTGATATACATACAGTAAATGGTTTCTTTTACTATATGCATGTCAAATGTGTTTTAAACGTTGTTCTAGTAATGTTTGCACGTCGATAAACAGGTAAAACGATAAACATGCAACCAATCCAATTTTAGATACCCATTAAATACCATATTTGGCATAGTTGTCCAATTTGGAGCACATGGGTCCATCATACGTTGCGCACACGTTTTCAATGCCTCCTTTTGCGCATGCGTTCAATGTAATGTTTGGCTTATGAGACCAGCCAACTTTTGCACTTTGGGTCAGCGCCTTTCCTTATTTATATCCTCGCTCTCTAATCGGTATTTTCTGTGTAATCCTACGCCAATTGATCGCTTTTTTACGCGTGGGCTTGTTGAACTTTGATTCTCTAATTGTTGGAGCTAGATCAAAAGTGGTAATAAAGTGTCTTCAAAATTCGTTTTAACTATTTTCAAGAAGATGCACGTGTTTTTGTTGTCTAATTAGTTAAATGTTTTGAAGATATTTTATCTTTGGTTCCGTTGTTCTTCAAAACCTGGTGAATGACCGAATTAACCCTTTACCAAACGCCAAATTTGCGACGCAGACGACCTTTCAAATGTGATGAAATTGAAAAGAAATCTAATAGAGCAAAAACATTGTGGAAAAAAGGAGAAATTGCTCTTTGAGAGCATTTTTTCTATTTCCCACAATGTTTTCCAGAGTCGTCTGCAAAACCTGGTCAAATGACGTTATTGCATGGTAATGGGTTAAACTAGCAAAGCACGATACCATCTTGAATGTACCTTTAGTTTTCTATGTACAAATTGATTTGTTTCCTAGTAGCAATTTTGTTACAAATGTTTACAGACTAACTTGCAATTAACGTTTCATTTATTTATAAGACTATATCGGAGGAAAAGTGTATTGAAAATACTTAACTCTTAGAATCTTAGGATTAAAGTTTCATCTTTTAGTACGAATGTATCGGAGGAAAAGCGTAATGAAAATCTCTTACAGTATGGTTGCGGAAGTGGAACTTAACTGACTCGATCGTTTCGACCACAAATAGGGTATCAGGTGTGCAACCATTGTTATATACAAAAATAGTAAAGATTGACACCACTATATTGCCTCCCACGAAAACAATTCAGCCTCGGTTCCTTTTACTCGATTAACGTATTCCACCCCCGATGGAAAACTTGTATTTGCTTTGAATAAAGGATGAATTGAAATATAATCATAAAGGATTTTTAATTTCAAGCCACTTTTCTGATTTTGAATTTATACATTATACAAAATGTAGAAGCACGAATGGAACATTTGTCTATCGATCATTCGGACTACAAACAGGGTATCAGGTGTGCAACCATTGTTATATAAAAATAGGAAAAATTGACACCACTATATTGCCTCCCACGAAAATAATTCAGCCTCAGTTCCTATAACTCGATTAACGCATACCACCCCCGATGGATGAAACATATCGAGATGGTCAATGTCATGGCGTCTGAGTTGTTTGATATACCTTTCATGAAAAATACATTAAGGTAATCCACCCCTGTCGGAGAAAAAATTCGAAAAAGTCATACTATCAAAATCAAAGATTTTACGTGACAAACGCTGTTATGAAATTAAGTTTTATATAGTGAGGAATGTTTATGGCTTGAAATTTTTATTTGACACCTTTTATTCATGTTATCTTTATTTCAATGGAAATATCGATTAGATAATATAATTATTCATATTCATTTTTAAGTAAATATTCAAAATCAGACACAGTCTAAAACGTTGCTTTGCAAATGCCTTTGAAACAATGAATACTGCATGATTATTATTTCAATTTATTCTTTAACCAAAGCAAATATAAGTTATCCATCGGGGGTGGAATGCGTTAATGGAGACAGTAATAGGAAATTAGGGTTGGTTTTCCTCTCTTTTTTGTGTTATCCTTAATATTGAAATAATTTTGACATAATTCATAACACAATCATTTAAATTTTATTATTTTATTCATTGTATTGTTTATTGTAGATACATGTGTTGTTGATTTTTGTCATGTTGCTCTATATTGAAAGGATTCTCTAAATCTTTCTATCTAACTATGAATCTAACTATCTATCTCTTTCCCTTCACATGCGGTGTCTATTAACAAAGTCTTTATCGTAACAAATACCCTCCATAATTGGAGACAGAAGACGCGTCTCTGTTTCCCTGCATTGATCGGAATGCGATTAATCACTCTCAGCCGTCGTTCATTTTCCGGGATCCAGTTCGAGCGAACTTGAGCTGGCAACAAACACAATATGCAATTTATTTCGCGACTAGGAAACTATCAAACTATCAAGCTGACACGTTACACTTCCCGCTTTCCATCGATCTTAGCGTATTTCTAGGAAAGATTTTTAAGGTGCTTGTTAACACATGAGACAATTTGCGAGTCAAAATACAAATCCGTTGAACCAATACAGTTCAAGGGTTCAATGCAAGACAGTAGTAAGTGCTTCATAAACATGAAGCACTTACTAAAGCATTGCACTGAACCCTCGAGGTATGCATTGCGGTATGATATCTGATGTAAAAAGGCTACTGGACGCAAAAGTGTCTCAATATGTATTAGTATTCACAGAAATTATTCGGCAGTTTTCAAAACAGTTACAACGCTTTTTAATTAGAATTCATATATATTCATTGCTTACAGGCCCTAAATACTTACGTACGAACTTATCTCGTGTGTGTAAAAGGATGTGTGTTCGATATTCATGTTCGTTCAAGCAAAAATGCAATATTACTTCCGAATTACTTCAATTCAAATGCTCTAGAGTTCTTAAGAAACCCTTTGACAAAAAAGGAAGAAACGTTGATAAAGAGCAATCACTCTCTTTGGCTCAACCTTTTCTCGTCTTTGCATTATCACCAGTGAAAATACACGTAGAAAAAGTTTATACAAGAAATAGACAAAAGCATTATCACAAAGGAAAATGCATTTTTCTTTGGACACGCAACGCTTTCTGTAGGGGTTTGTCTTTATTTCGAACCATAAGAGCGCATATCTGAATCAATGCACATAATTATTTCTTATGAATCGTCAATATCTGACTCAAGATACTGTTTGTTGTGCTTCAAAAAGGAAGTTTTCTCATATAACCTGGTCTTAAATTGTCAAGTAAAACCAATAACAGACGATACTCGTAAGATACCAGGGAAAATCCGTGTCCTTCGTGATATAGGTTAGAATATACACTGACCAAAAGAGGTATCGTTTGCTTTCTAAAAGTTTACAATGTACGCTATAAATCTAACAATGGGATTTTTTGTAGTGGTTGTTTAAGGCAGGTTGGCTGCTTAAACGGGTGGTTGCTTAACACAAGTTAGACTGTACGCTATAAGTATAACAATGGGACTTCCTGTAGTGGTTGTTTAAGGTAGGATGGCTGCTTAAAAGGGTGGTTGCTTAGCACAAGTTAGACAATACACTATAAATCTTACAATGTGACTTTTTGTCATGGTTGTTAAAGGGAGGTTGGCTGCTTAAACGGGTGGTTGCTTAACACAAGTTAGACTGTACACTAAAACTCTTACAATGGGACTTTCTGAAGTGGTTGTTTAAGGCAGATTGGCTGCTTAAACGGGTGGTTGCTTAACACAAGTTAGACTGTACACTAAAAATCTAACAATGGGACTTTCTGTAGTGGTTGTTTAAGACAGGTTGGCTGCTTAAAAGGATGGATGCTTAGCACAAGTTAGACAATACACTATAAATCTTACAATGGGACTTTCTGTAGTGGTTGTTTAAGGCAGGTTGTCTGCTTAAAAGGGTGGATGCTTAGCACAAGTTAGACAATACACTATAAATCTTACAATGGGACTTTCTGTAGTGGTTGTTTAAGGCAGGTTGGCTGCTTAAAAGGGTGGTTGCTTAACATAAGTTAGACTGTACTACTTTATAGAAAGTTATACGCTGAATTGTTTGTAACTTATCCAACAAATCGGCAAATACCAACCAGCAATTCTAATCCCGGGCAACTAGAAGTAGTAATTCATTTTCAAAAAAAGATAACATCTTTTTGAAAATTAATCGTAAGTTACAACTTCACATTTTCAATGTATTTGCTCTTCAGCTTACATCTATGTTCTTGTATGTTATCTATCATGAACTAATTATATTGTATGGTTATTGCTATAAACTCTAACGTCATTTTGCGATAAAAGATAATATAAATGTGAATGTAGATATAAAAAACTAATTTGGCATCGATATTTTATTTATAGATTTTTTAACAAACTCACCATAACTTATAACCGCCCCATATTGTTATCGAAACTTCCCCGGCTCAATTCAATTGTCGTATTTAGCCATCGAACAAGTCGGTTGGAAAATTTATGATTAGTATATTTAGAATCGAACAGCGTAGATATCTTTTCATCTCCGTACAATAATGATATAACACGCAATAAATAAAATTGAGATTTAAGACTTTATTGCTTCGGACGTGAGATCATCGATTTGGTATCGCCAATTCGTACAATGGTCGACGCGCTCTGGGGGGCACCATCTATTGTTTTAGCCCTTTACCGAACGCCATTTTTAAGACTGGTCCCAAATTGAAAGAGTTTGTAGACGATATTTCAAAATGCGATGAAATGGGAGAATAATCATCAGATAGTGGAGAAAACATTGTGCGAGCAATTTCTCCTTTTTTCACAATGTTTTCAGAGTCGTCTGCACCAAAGTGGTTAAATGTCGTTGTTATTTGGTAATGGGTTAATCTTTTACTATGTAATTCCCTTTTTTGAGTAGTATGCCTCCAGACGACTTTAGAAAACGTTATGGCAAAAGGAGAAATTGCTTGTGACCCGATATTTTGCAAGGAAATTATTGTTTTAAAACTTTCTCCTTTTTGTTACAATGGTTTCTACCCAAGGAAGTGATTATTTTAAGACTTTGCCCTTTTGTCACGTCGGTTTGTGACCGACATCTCAAGGTCATTCGGATAAAACGATTACAATGATGTGTTATTTTGCAATATTGCTTAGTCCAATATTGAAATAAGAGTGACTGTTGTTTTGAACTTACGAAAATCTTTTGGAATAAAATGTTTAGTAAAACGCTACCAAACCGCTGCAGAGACCTCCTTTAATATAATGTTGTGAAGATTAATATTTACTCGTACAAGAATTAACTTTTTTTCTCATTACAAGCGTTCTATTGACTAACAGGATCATTATCTCTTGATTGTTTTATGGTGTCATGGTGCACACATCCATGGTCGAAGCGGTCTTTGACCGTTATGGTCAACGTGCCTCCTAAACCTTATCTAATTATCTACCACAAAATACATTTCTGATCTTTCCGCAGGACGGTTTTCAGTCGACAATTTGACAGAAACAAGAAGATTTTCTTTTTGTAGCATTGACACCATTGTTGCAAAGTTTTTTTTCATATATTTCTTTTTTTCATTTGCGAGCACTCTTTTATACTTCTGTTGTAATCTCTCTACTACAAACATATCAAAGTGTCCCAATTGCTTCAACTAAATTACAAAAAGTCTCTGTAGGAAAAGAAAAAATGTATGATTATGATTCTCGTTTGATGCTCTCAAACTGGCAACGTTATTATAAATAATATTTCAAAAGAGTATTACCCCGTTTGTTATTAATATTTATATTTATATTAATACATCAAAGTAATGCAACGGTCTTATTATGTATATTTCTTATTTTCAAAAAGCATAAGGTGTTGAAGCGATTACATAAATTGCAGCATGAATGGACGCGGGGTTATGATGAAATGATCGAATTTGTTCCAGTCAATGATAGATCGAATTACATGCCAAATACATGGATGGGCGACATAAATAAAGTGTATAAGCGTCTGTATACATATAATGTTCCCTAATTTTGGAAGAATTTCTCTTATCCAGCATTATGCAGATGTCGCTATTTCTTTTTGCTCTTTTTCTAATCGATTAAGGTGTTGAACCGATAACACGAATTGCAGCATAATGAATGAAAGCGGTGTCATAATGGCATGATCGAATTTGTTCCAGTCAATGATTGATCAAATCACGTATCAAAAGAATAAACAGACGACACTATCAAGCTTCTAATGTTGCCTGTTTAATTTGAAACTTACCAGGTAGGTTTGTGACAAAATGCGGGTTCCCTCAATAATAATTTAAATTACTTTTTCGACGTATTAGTTAACTGTTTATATTACTAAAGGGGTGCACCCCTTTTCGGTGAAACTGCATATCTTCATGACTACCATACCTGTATACTTAACTCATACGTATTCTTATTGGTACCAAGGTCGTCAATCAAATTTACGCTAAGATTGTATGAACATGCGTGTTTAATGCATGTTTTATTGAGCCCAACCTTTATTGTCAGTTTTGCACCGGGTCTAATTCGAAAGACAAAGCAGACGGCATCTACAAAGCTAGAAAGAGTTCATTATGAAAATTTGTTGTGTGACAGACAAAGCAATGGATCCAATAAATCAATGGACGTTGGTTGTGCAGTGGTAGAGCGTCCAACTCTTGTACCGAGGGCCCATGTTCGCATCCCCGTTAGGCGCGGTGACCATTGCCGGGATTACCCCAAGAATCGGCCCAGGTACTGGTG
This sequence comes from Cerastoderma edule, assembly GCA_947846245.1. NCBI lineage: Eukaryota > Metazoa > Mollusca > Bivalvia > Cardiida > Cardiidae > Cerastoderma > Cerastoderma edule. Next base: position 11,609,367 of record OX401414.1, on the reverse strand, counting down.
TAGTATCCAGGAAGCATTTATCGAGAGTGATTTTAATAAGCTTCAATCCTCCGTCATAACCAATGTTAAAAGAATGAGTTTAAACTTAAAACAATTGACCACTTTCTGTTTCTTTTTATCACGCTTGCTTCTTGAGTCGTCGGCAGCATATACATAAAAAAGATTTGTACCTGTACATGACATAAAGGGTTGAAGTAGAGGTAAAGGGAAATAATCCTTTTTGTTCGTCCCAAACACCTGAAACAATGGGTGGTTAATCATTGTAATTAGAAAGATAAGACACAAGGAAAAAATATGTAAGCTATTTTTAGCATGAAATAAGTCGATGATATTTGATGCGATGTTGTTTTATATTTCTCTATGTGGTTTAAAAATAGCCATAGAACCCTTTACGTTTAAGCTCCCAATTCGGACGATGATCTTGATTAAAAAGAAAAGTCCGTCGCTCTTTATTGAAGCGGTGCTTTATTATGGTTCTTTATCTAATTGTTTGTTGATTGACTTATTAATATTTCTTTCTTCGCCCTTTGGTTACTATATGGTTTAACGCCATAGTTTCTAGTTATGCAACAGCCTTTCTAGATTCAACAGTCCTAGCCTGGGACTCGGAATCGTCTTGCTTAAGGCTCTACCCCGGAACAGCCCAAGTTCTCAGATCGACCCTTTAACTAATTGGCCACGCACAACTCTCCTGACCTTTGCCTTTATTTCAACTCGGATGGTAGCGTGCCTGAACTGGAATACATTTGTCTTAGGTCCGAGGCCCAATTCGGTCAATATTCTGTCAGACGTCAGGTAAAGTCCATTCGACACGACTATTTCTACTTTGATAACATATCAAGTATGCTCATACATGAAAGCAGCTATAGTTAAATGTTCTGCTCTCAGAGAGTATTGTGCAGTACTGGCTACTCTGAAAGAATATACAAGGTACATGGATAAGTGGGGTGCCGCCGTGATGAGACATAGAAACTGTTAAAACCGGCATGAGTTTAATCGGACCAACATCCATCTTCCATCAGAAAAGAAGCCCAGCTATAACTGGTGTTTCCATTTCGCAATGATCTTCGCCACTGGCAGTGACATATATAACAAAATGTCTATGTCTCTGCTTACATGGTTATTCATAGATCTATTTGATTCTACTTTAATTTGTATTAACTTTTGACAAACCTCTTCTTTTCGATGGTCAATTATTTAGAGATATGTTAAGTTGAATGTTACTCTCTGAATAATTGGCTTCTCTTTTAAACCAATCACACCCGCTCTAAAGAAAAACCGCATGTTATGGCACCGTAACATTTCGGACACACGATCGCTTACGAAGCTTGCAAAGGTGTTCAACTTAATTTTGTGGCTCGTTTACAGATGTGTAAAGGATTTATTTTAAACTATTTTCTCAACCATTGATTATACGAAGCCCGTATGCTCGACTAAATGCATTGTCTATAATGGCTATTGTATGCCGATGTTATCGCACACCCCACCCCGCTTCACCTAGCCCATTACCCCATAGTACCGTACTTCGACGAATCTGCTACAGGAAAGCATAGACACTACTTTGACTTATTGGTATATGTTCAATGTAGCGTTGTTATTTATAAATGAAATCAGTGCAAAAGAACAAAAGGAGGTCGTATTCCACGACAAGATGTTTAAATGCATTTAAAATAAAGTAAATTCTTTGTATATTATTTGATGAAGAGTTCATATTTCTAAATGAAATTAGTGCAAAAGAACGGAAACATTCGTATTGCGAGGCAATATGTTAAAATGCATTAAAAGAATGCCGACTTCTTTGTATATCCCAAAGGTCCACGGAGGGATATGGATTTTCACGAGAGGTAGTCCTGACTGACTTACAAAATGCCGATGGATCTTAAGTTCCTGGCTTGATCAGCCCATATGAGCAAGTTGGGTATTGGGTCTCCCTCCATCATTAAGAGTCGGGCATCATAACACAACTGTAATATTGCTGACGCGATTTTAAATCCATTTATAAATATCTAGCGAAAGGCTCTGAGTTCTCTCACAACGTCTCCATGAATCCTATATTAAAAGGGTATAGGTAAACAAATCGAGGTATGATTTACCCCCTTAAATTACCAGAAGAAACTTCAAAGGATGTTAGACAATGTAAAATATGTTTGTTAATAATGATATTTATACAGCTGTTTTCTATTGTATTATACCACATATTATCTTTATTTACATTTAGTTGGTATGGTTAATATTTTCTTAATATACCTTTTAATGATAACACTGTATTTCATGCCGTGATAACATTTTTTTTCAGTAATGAATGGATTATGCAACACAATGCAAAAGCTATGAAGTGCCTTGTCAAAGGAGACTCCCGCGAGTCTACATATACTCGATTTTACACACAAACAACTGAGAAATCATTTGTAAAAAATGAGAAATTGCATATCATGGGCTGTTTATCGCTGAGCCACAATGGTTTCAAGTCATTTTAACTATTGGAATGTTCATTTAAAAAGCGAATGTCATATTCATTTAAACTTTATTTCTAACTGCTTTATTTGTTCATAATATTACACAACATACTTGATAAACGTTTGACTAAAAAGAACAAATTGAACAAAACAGAAGAAATGCCATCTTTTTTAGCCGGTGGCGCAGTCCAACATAGAGAATAGAACGGTGGTGTCCTGAATCGGCAATGTTATCGAGCAAGGCGTAGAAAATCCTCTTTTCCTATTATTGTGAGCAATGTCTCCTTTTCCCACAATGTTTTCTACCCTATCAGAATATCATTTCCAAATTTCATTAAATTTTGAAATGCATTCTGCAAAATATTTCAATTTGAAACATCCGAAAATTTAGCGTTTGGTAAAGGGTCAAGGCAACTACTGCATTCCAACTCGTTTTTTGCACTCGTTACTCGGTCAGTGTTTCGGAATATGGAGCAATGTGTGGGAAGAAAGCGAAGCTATGGGTGTGCGATCAAAGACAGGCATTAGACTTATCTAATTGATTGATTAGTATGTTGGCGAAGGATTCAATGCCCACCTGGTGGTATCCAGTACGTGATATCATTTAAAACAGAAATGGAACTTGTTGTTGTTTTTCTTTGTGTTTTTTTTCTTTTTTAGGCCCTTTTAAGTGTTTATGTATTGGTTTAATGGAATGAGAAAACTTTTACTGATATCACAACAGAATAGAACGAATTGTATTAAACAAGTGCATAGCACATAGTCAAACTATACATAGTTTGTACAAAGTATTATGTTATGTGGAAGGAATATTTGATTTTATTGAATAAAAAAATTATTAAAAAAATAATCAGAATATCAAAGACGTATGGAAACACGGTATTGACGCACTGTATCAAAACGCAAACATTTTGGAATTTTTATTTTTGGGTTGAGGGAAATCCCAATTCTTCAATTATCTCGTATTTAAGACATATATTTATTCCTAGAAATATTTGTTGAACGAGAAGTTGGTCATCAGAAGCGTAAGACTTATGTGGAATCACAGTAGAATTAATCTAGAATATCATATATTTTCCAAAGCCACCCACGCCGTGATTAAATACCTTCAATTAACCCTTATAGTGCTAGAACCGACTCCATGCTTATGAAAACAGGTTTGATCCAGGCCGGCCGCCAAGTACATTGGCGGCTGGCCTGTTATCTAACCTGTTTCCTACCCTGAGTATCTTTCATCAACAATTAAAGCGATATTAAAGATTTTGGAAAGCAAAAGATACAAACATACATTCATAGAAAATTACCCAGAATTCTAAGGGCTTAGGCAGGATTGATTGCTTCAACACTTTTAATTATAAAGAGTACATATTCCAAAGGGTACTGAAGCTCGAGCCCGAAAAATATCAATGTCTTATCAAAGCGCTTAATTGGAAAATAACAACATTATTCAAGTCAGATCCGCCCTCAGTTCCTTGGACTTTCCGACCCATGATGACGTGTCTACGTCTGGCGAAAGAACAATACAATTCAAATGTTTAGATCAAAATAGGTTATTGGCAACAATACGACTGTATTGGCCGTGTTCCTTGCCCACCTGATTCAACGTTTCCGATTTTCGTAAACAACTCGGATTCGTAGCAGACAACATTAATTTAGGGGCGCCCGTGGCCTAGTGGTTAGAGTACAGAACTTGAAATCACATGGCCCCTCTCAGCGTGGGTTCAAATCCTGAGAGGGATATGGATTTTCATGAGAGGCAGTCTCCCGACTGACTTACGGAATGCCGATGGTTCTACCTGCCTTGACCAGCCCTTATGGGCAGTTGAGTATGGGGTCTTCCTCCATCATTAATAGTCGGGAATCGCTACATAACTAAAATAATGTTGATGTGATGTAAAACCCATGCTAAAAAACCCAAAAAAGATGAATTTAGATATGTTCTAGACACTTGTTATCCTACGGAAATATGTGTTTTTTTTATATTACGACAATTTTAAGAAAGTGATTTGAAACACAATGATTATAGACAAAAATAGACAGATTCGATATGCACCATAGAACCTTTGTTATCTGCATTTATGTGTTAAATAAATGCGAGTAGTGGCGTAGAACACTATGTTACATGTAAATTTATAAATGTCCTATATAACCCACATATACTACTTTTGTGGGTACTTGACTGTTCGTGCTTTTGGGGATTTACGTTGATGAAAACCCATAACCATGCTAAAAGTAGCCAACAACGAGATTGTATCTGGATCATGGAACCGTTGGTGTCTGCATTTCTGTGTCATGTAAATGCGAGTACAACTTGAAGATACTATGATAAATGTGTAAATGTTCGAGAGTAGCCCATTTTTTCTGAAGGTAATTGTTTGTCCGCTCTTTTGGGATTTCCCTCGAAAGAAATTTCTGACCAGCTAATATTTTGGTTTTCCAACAATGGAAATTTCTGACCAGCTAATATTTTGGTTTTCCAACGATGGAGATTTCTGACCAGGCCATAGCCATGTTTTCCAACGATGGAAATTTCTGACCAGCTAATATTTTGGTTTTCCAACAATGGATATTTCTGACCAGCTAATATTTTGGTTTTCCAACAATGGAAATTTCTGACCAGGCCATAGCCATGTTTTCCAACAATGGACATTTCTGACCAGCTAATATTTTGGTTTTCCAACGATGGAAATTTCTGACCAGGCCATAGCCATGTTTTCCAACAATGGATATTTCTGACCAGCTAATATTTTGGTTTTCCAACGATGGAAATTTCTGACCAGGCCATAGCCATCCAGTGAAAAACAGTCACAGCACATCTATAGTTTTCTATACCAAGGTATATTTTACTTTCTTTCTTTCTTTGCACGTTTCGCGTATGTTCGAGTGGTGACGAATGGTACGATCCTAAATCTGTCAATCTTCCATATTATCTACGTATGTCTCCTCTGTAATTACCTGATTGTTCGAATATTTTGGTTCTTACATCGACAGAAACCCCTGACTAGACTATAGCCGACAAACAGTCAAACGGGGCGATAGTGGTACAGAGTTTAAGCGTCTGCCTCTTGTACTTAACGTCTCGGGTTCGAATCTCCGTTAGACGAGGTGAAAATTGCAGGGACTAACCCACAAATCGGCGCGAGTACTGGTGTTGTATCCAGGAAGCAGAAACAAGAGGGATTCTCCTAAGTTGTAAGAACTTGTTTCACAATCGATGTAAAATAAACAAGTTTAAACAGTCAAACTACATCTTCACCAGGTACCCTGGGTACCGTTTTACTAAACAGTTTACGCTTAAGATTTGCGTAAGTCTAAAACAACAATTCCTCTTATTTCAATATTGGGCGAAGCAATATTGCAAAGTGACACATCATTGGAATGGTCTCTCCGAGACGCTTCCAATGAAGTGACACATTGCAACATTGTACTTTCATTGAAGATACTATCCATGTTTATCAATTATGACTTACGCAAACATTTTCCGTAAATTGTTTAGTAAAACGGACCCCTTGGCTACGTCTGGAATACTGATGGAATAATGGTAAATACGTCGATGTCCCATTTTCACAACCTTTACTACTTAGACGGATAATTGATTACTCGACCTTTTGGGTTTTCCATTGACGAAACCCCCTACTAAGCTGTAGCTGGGTTAATCATGATAAGTTTGAACGGCTTTAGTTTACCCTGCTGATTTATATGTCGGATGCATACGGGAAACACATCAACGCAATCTCGCGTATTGATCCAAAACGTAAGAAACATCATAAGATATGTGCTTGCAAAATATTGTATCCGTTGAGACATTGGTAAGGAATAATTATGACGGAAAAAAGAAATTGCTCGTAACGAAACCTTTCTCCCTTTTGTCACAGTTCTCTCTAAATGTGTATATTGCTGACAGTGGTTCAGGGTCAGAGAGTCGGCTTCTTGTACCAATGGTCCCGGGTTCGATTCCCGTTAGGCGAAGTGGAAATTGCAGGGACGAGCCCTCAGATCAGAGCTACTACTGCTTAAGTATCCAGAAAGCACACATCGATAATGAATTCAATAAGCTTCAAACTTCCGTCACCATCGATGTAAAATAAATAAGTTTATACTACGGCGTATGTGTGATACAGTTTCGTTCAATCGTTTAAATCGTCTAAGATAAAGTAATTTTCGATCGAGTATGTTATGTGGTGATGATCTAAACAGAGCAATTCGGATTTTTTTACAACAAAAAAATAAATGTATCATATGCTATATTATATTTCCATCCCGGTTGTATGCGATAGTCATCAGTTACCAATACGAACAAGCGTCTTTGGCATAGGGATTAGAGATGTGCTTCTCTCGAAATCTTCCTCGCTCCTATCCGCTTTGGTTCGAATCCTGGTACTGGCAGATTTTTATTGTATCTATGGGTATTTTTCCGTCTGACAAACTGAGTGTTAGTTGTTATACATTATTTAAATAGAAATCACAATGGCTCCTATCCGCATTGGTTCGAAACCTGGAACTGGCATATTTTGATTGTATCTAGGGGTGTACTTCCGTTGACAAACTGGTTGCTGGTTGTTATACATATCTTGGCTCTTATACGCATTGGTTCGAATCCTGGTACTGGTTGATTTGGATTGTAACGAAGGGTTTTATCCAGTCTGCCAAACTGGGTGTTGGTTGTTATACATAACTTGACGGGTCCCTTCTTGTTTTTAAGCCACGGCAAGCGTCTACACCATGTACTTTACACCTTGTACGGTTTTTCAGTGATTGAGAGAGATTGATACACCATATCACATTGGTTTCACTCCCTATAAGCATGTCGGTAGAATTATAACCAAACCGAGTCTCCATTTCAAGACCACTTTGACCCAAATCAGACAAACAATCAACTCATGTCTTTTTATAAACATGTTGTTTATAAGATCAGAGATATCAGTAAAGCAGAACAACACTATTAACACCGACCAAGCTAATGAATCTAAGCTGACGCAATTGGCTAATTGGCTGCCAAACGCTCTAAGTGTTGTCTCTTCTGGAGGATAATTGATTGTTATGATTAGTATGTTCCACTTCTCCCACCGTTTCTGACAATCCTGTTAAAACGATTGGCACCGCATAATAACGAATAATTGCCTAGCCATAATAACCCACAAAATGGCAAAAACAGAAAACACACAAATGCTGGAGCAATGTACATAGGATAAGTGTCTTATTTATAGCAGATAGCGGGAACGAACGGTATGAAATATAATACCAATTCAGGCAGAATAGTTTATATTTTGACACAATTATTAATTTAACGACATTTAGGTCGGTTTTCGAAAGAAAAGATTGGTTTTATTTTGTTAAAAACCTCACATGTCTACATATATTTTTCTAAACAGCAAATAAATTAGCCAATACTCAAAATCATAATCTAGGTTGGCACTTTAAGCATTTGCAGATAATACGTTGTATTCTTGTCTGAAGAAATTAAACATGTTAAGATTAAGTTTGAACTCACTATCTAAGGGTTTGGTCTAAAGCAGTAATCGATTCAAAGATACGTTTTCCGCGTTGCCATGGTATTCTAAGACATTTTAACTCATTATTTAATAAAACAAATCTGCAAGAAATGTCACCGGGTCAAGCCATCTTGGCGGATCGATGATGTCGTAAGACATTTATATGTAAAGAAACAAAATCTTTCGTAACCAAGACAAGAAAATGAAATAGGCTGGTAGATGTGTATCGGGTAAAAATATATATTATAGTTATGTGAAACTTTGCCATGATCATAACTGAACGAAAAACGACGAAACGGTGATAATCGGTTTCAAAGGGGAAATTGTGTTCCGATTCATAAGAATGTAGTACCATATAGGTTAAATGGGTTATAGTTCTTTGCAGTTTGCAATTCTTTGCCATGATCACAAATGAACGAAAAATTGACGGAACGGTGATACACATGATAGAAATAGCAAATCATCTCAATCAAGCAACCATTGTAATTTACTCGACATAGTCGGTGTTTTCTTTTGATAGTAATCAGGCGGGAATCATGTGACCAATGTTTGCGATCTTATGTCCGATCAAGATGGCTGCGCCTATGTTTCTTTGCCTTTTTCAAATACTTTTGCCAATAATATCCACATTGTGTAATATGCATGAGGTGACCACCAACCTTACTTTTCTGGTGGTATATGATAACACAAGCTTTATAACGGCGTTACGTCTTACACTCAGCAGAGGAATCGCAGTTGGATAACGACTGTTTTGATAGCGCGCCCGTCGACTCTGAATTCTCTTGCGCATGTTAGACTTAACGTCGTTATAAAGATTGAATTATCATATATACCATCAGAACCGGAAAACTCATACTAAGTACATAATATGGCTATCATTGGCTAAAGTAGGTGAAAAAAACAAAAATACCTGGACGCGGCCATCTTGTTCGGACACAAGAACGTTAACACTGGTCAAGTGATTCCGCGCCTGGCGATGCAATGTCACAATTTCATAATTATAATCCTGCGAAGATACCTCTACATTTATTTAGAAGCACTACATCTTACATGTTGTATACTATACACAATATACACAGTTTCTAAAATAATAGATACATGAAGCTTAATCGAAACATATTCAACAATAAAAAAAAGGTATAGTATGTTTTTGAGATAAGTCGTCTTTTGATGGTTCCTTGGTTTGTTTGACTGTGTGTTGGAAAACGTTTAACGCATAACACCGCTTTTAACAACCACTCAGTAAAACCGCAGTATTTCGTAGACCAGTGCATATCTATCATTTCCCGCCATACATCTGTTTTTGTTTTTACCTGTTGTAACTTATCCCAATTACTCAGCATACCATGTAGTGAAGCCATGACTACCATTGTTTTTGTTGGTAATTGGCGACTTCGGCATAATTACTCTGGCGGGTAGCATCTTTGTAGTAGAGATGTATCTAGGGTTTATTTTAGGATGTATGACATCTATTTATGTCTTATTCTCCGTTGTTAACCATTTATTATAGGGAAATGTGCCTAGAACATTCTCTAATGAGGGGTAGAAGAGATGCATGACTCGAGCTAGGAGCTATGTAAAGGATGTAAGAGGTGTATTTAATTCGCTAGTCAATAATATAATACTGCTACTAATAATTGTGTCACTAGAGCTCTTAATTTATTTTTCTCATTAGACAGTGTGCAATGCTTATTTAAGTCGCTAGTCAATATAATACTGATAGAGTGTTACTTGCGCACTGAATCCATATTCCTCATTAGAGACTGTTCATTTGGCAACTTATTTTACTGCCCTATTAACTCTATCCTGTAGTTACTCATTAGAGACTGTTCATTTGGCAACTTATTTACTGCCCTATTAACTCTATCCTGTAGTTACTCGTTAGAGACTGTTCATTTGGCAACTTATTTACTTCCCTATTAACTCTATCCTGTAGTTACTCATAGGGAGACTGTTCATTTGGCAACTTATTTACTGCCCTATTAACTCTATCCTGTAGTTACTCATAGGGAGACTGTTCATTTGGCAACTTATTTACTTCCCTATTAACTCTATCCTGTAGTTACTCATTAGAGACTGTTCATTTGGCAACTTATTTACTGCCCTATTAACTCTATCCTGTAGTTACTCATTAGAGACTGTTCATTTGGCAACTTATTTACTGCCCTATTAACTCTATCCTGTAGTTACTCATTAGAGACTGTTCATTTGGCAACTTATTTACTGCCCTATTAACTCTATCCTGTAGTTACTCATTAGAGACTGTTCATTTGGCAACTTATTTACTGCCCTATAAACTCTATCCTGTAGTTACTCATTAGAGACTGTTCATTTGGCAACTTATTTACTGCCCTATTAACTCTATCCTGTAGTTACTCATTAGAGACTGTTCATTTGGCAACTTATTTACTGCCCTATAAACTCTATCCTGTAGTTACTCATTAGAGACTGTTCATTTGGCAACTTATTTACTTCCCTATTAACTCTATCCTGTAGTTACTCATTAGAGACTGTTCATTTGGCAACTTATTTACTTCCCTATTAACTCTATCCTGTAGTTACTCATTAGAGACTGTTCATTTGGCAACTTATGTACTTCCCTATTAACTCTATCCTGTAGTTACTCATCAGAAGCGCTTCGACGAATCGAACGATACTATTTTCAAAGGGATGGTTTTATTACCATTAAAGTATGGCTTATATTTTTGTTAATGCTAAAGGTTGGATTCGTTGTTAATCAATTTTATTTCTAATGGTTTTTATCGTTGCAAGCGTACCAATTGGTTTCATTGCAACGTATTTTTTTTTCTTTTTTCATGCACACTTTTTTACCAGTACAAAGCGCACATCTCTTTGAAAATTCAAAGTCGATTTCATTGATATTTACAGGTTTAATTCATTGCAAATACATGACGTCATTTATTACAATGCGCAATTTGATTTCTGTGTAATGTGCAAGGATGTTAAATTGTAATACACCAAACAGTTTCATTCCAATGTACATATTGGATTAATTGCAATACAGAACTTGGTCTCAATACGAATGCACAATCTGTTTTCATTGCAAATGCACAAGTTGGTTTCATTGCAAATGCATAAGTCGGTTTCATCGCAAATGCATAAGTTGGTTTCATTGCAAATGCATAAGTTGGTTTTATTACAAATGCATAAGTTGGTTTCATTGCAAATGCATAAGTTGGTTTCATTGCAAATGCATAAACTGGTTTCATTGCAAATGCATAAGTTGGTATCATTGCAAATGCATGAGTTGGTTTCATTGCAAATGAACACATTAGTTCCATTTCTTTGCACAATTTGATTCCATTACAAAGCACGTGTTGGTTTCATTTCACTTTTTCCCAGTGTCTGATTGGAACCTTATTTTGCAAAACGCCTTTTACCCGCCAAGCATTCGGATAATGATTTCTAACCTTCAATCAGATACAACATTAAACGATTCCCCAGGTAAATAAATCTTAATAGTTCTACCAACGTTGGCATTAGTATTGGTAGTAAATCTCCGAAAACTCCTGTCGCTCTAGATCAAATATCAATTGTAATACATTAACACAATTGCTATTGAAGTACTTTCCGCTCAATAAATAGAGGTTTTTTTTTCTCGCTCTGAATCTGTAAGGATTTCCAATACCCCCAGAAGATGAATAAACAAGGGCATGAAACATTAATACATTGTGGTATTTCGAAAGAAGGTGCAAAATTCATCTTATAAAGAAACTAATGCTAAGATTGCAGGGGTAAGAATGAACTAAAATCAGCCAACTCCTTAGTACCTTAAGTTTACGCATATGTCGTAACACATTAAAAGACACTATGACAGAATGATGAATTGTTCATAAAATGCAATAATAAGCGGTAACAACTGTTCCTACCTACTAATGATCATCAAGTGATAATAGCTTTCGATTCTATTTTTATCCAACGATATAACTTCCCACCTGAAGCCGTCACAAATATCCCCATGAAGGAATTGGATGATCTTAAGCCAAGCCGGATACGAAGTCGTATCTTTTCCCACGTAGAAAAGGGCTACATGCTCATAAAATATATACCCTAACCACAATGGCCCCAGCGCCTCATTGGTTCCCGGAAACGCTTCAATATAGCTGAGAAAACCGGTTGAAAACAGTGTTTAATAACAAATAGATAGATTGAAAAACGCAGACAAATCAAAGTTTAGTCGAGACAACCTTACTACAAAGCCGAAAGCCCGTCTTCTGGCTTTTCTCTAAAGAACTTACGGTACATGGTTGAACATCCGGTAAAATGGCGTAATTTCCGGCACGCATTTAGTTTCGACTCTTTCAATATTTCAAAAGTTTACATATTTAAGATCGAATTAGTAAGCGTTATGAGAGGGTAAAATAATCGCTGATTTCATCAATAAGTTGATCCTTTCATGGTCCTTTGAATGAGAAATGTTCTACATATCGAAGAAAAAAGACCATACTGATTTTCGTTATCAAACGAATGATTAAAGGCACATCAAAGGAGAGGAGTACAAATAAATTACTGAAAAAATATATGAGTTCTTCTATTATATTCATAAAAGTCATGAGAATTAGTTTATGAATGCATTGAGACCCTACTAATAAGACTCATTCAAAATAAGTTATTTTGTGTTTGAAATATAGTTGTCTCCAATTCAAATGTTTATCAACAACCTGTTTGTTTACATATTCAAAATAACGATTTTTGATTGGTCGGTTCAAAAATGTGTGTATCAACTGTCAAGGTCAGAGTTGAAGAACCAGGAAATCTAAATTATTAAACTTGCCAATATGGGTTATTTCTGGTCTACTTTCACATTTAAGTTGTGCTTATGGTGTTTTCTGGTGAAAACTATCTGAATACGTCCAAAAGTTTACCAAATAATATAGTTTGATATAGCATTAATCTCCTTTAATGAACCTTTAAAACTATGTTATTAGGGAAAAAGAAAGTTTGATATAATTGGCTTGCGCTTCTTAGCTCGAATGGAGCCTTGCACAATTCTTTTTTTTTTGGAATTCAGTAAAAGCAATCTTCTGTTAAGATTTCCATAAATCGCTTCGAATTAAGATAACTTGTTATTTATCCCCCTTGATGACTGGAGATTGCGCCAACCACATTTATTATGGTGGATGATAATAGCCCATTAGGAGAGCCTCTCGCACCTGCACCACGGAATGCCGGGTAATTCGGATAACACGGGGTAATTCGAATGAAACGGACACGTGCTATAAACGGCCATAAAGGAAGCTTCCAACCACAACAAAACAAAACGATTCGTATTCAAATAAACGCTTCAATTACCTATTCTAAAATAAGGATGTCGATAAAACCCCGTTCCTTTTATAATGATGCAGTGTTGGCTCGGAATAAACTGGATTTTTGAACGCTTGCTTGCTTGCTTGCTTGCTTGCTTGCTTGCTTGCTTGCTTGCTTGCTTGCTTGATTGCTTGCTTGCTTGCTTGATTGATTGATTGATTGATTGATTGATTGATTGATTGATTGATTGATTGATTGATTGATTGTCTGGTTGAATGATGTATTGCTTGAGTGATTGGTAGTTTGATATTATGATGGATTCATTGTTGAATAAATTATTGATCAATTGCTTGGCTGTTTCATTATTTGATTGAACGATTTTTAACTTTCTTTTTATAAAATTCTTTCTTTCTTTTTCTGCGTAGCGTTTTCCATTCTTTCTTTCTTTCTTTTTTCAAATCTTTACTTATCTTTTCATCTAATACTTCTTTTATTATTTAGTCGTTTATTTATTTAAAAAGCTATCCGTTAATTGATTCACTAATTAGCCCATTGCATCAAAAAGTAATCTGATAACACTGATCTTTTCAAAAACATCTTATTATGTTTTAGCTCAATAGATCTTCTTTCATGAACTCTTACCGTTTTCCCAAATTGCAGTTATGCGCCAACCATATTTCCAACACATGGCCGTGTAATAATAATAGAAATCTGCAGCTGCAAACACTTTCCTTTCGTTAGAATTGTTACCTGCATCGAATTCCCTCATAAGCGATTTTGTAACAGGTCTAAACTATTTACCTAAACGAATGCCACTGTTATTTGAAAGGAATTCGGTTACGATTTATATATGTTTGAGTTGTGATATCTCTTTCCTTTGTGAAGTTTAATGTACATTGTATTTCACATTGCCACATTTTGTTATGATATTTAAGTTAGTTTAAACTGATTCAATTTACGTTGATTGTGAAAGAACAACTTAGGTAAACACTCTCGATTCTGATTCCTGGATACGTAACCAGTACTCGCGCCGTATGTTGGTGAATGAAAGGTCGCAAGACAGATCCAGCTAGTCACTGGATTCGAACCCACGATCCTCGGGTCCCGAGCTGACACTCTACCCCTGGACAACTTTCTTCCACATTTTGTAATGTTGTGTGAATGCCTAAATGTTGCACCAAATGTAAATTAGCGGAGTTAACGTATTTAGCCTATAACTCATAAAATGTCTATCAAATAGAAGTGGTGTATTAACCGATATCTTACCTATTATATAATCAATTAATAGAAGGAAAGTCGTTTACCCATTATGTATAAAACTACCTTTTTATAGAGCTAGCTATCATACCCCGATTAAAAAGGATCAAGTATTTGCCTATTATTCATTATATCGTACTCAAATGGAACGACGAAATTAATCTGTTTCTTACAGTATTGCATTTTATTTCATGAAAACGAGTTATTAAGTCAACTATTTGCCATACCTCTGTCTATTTATAAAGAGTTATGGACCTGTCACTGCTTATGTACTTTATAATAAGATACTAAAAGATAGCAAAACCTACAAGAATACTAATTTGGTGTAAGAACTGTTTGGTTGAAGTAGTGTTTTACGCCATTTAAAGAATATCACAACTATATTGCGGCGCAAAGTGCACCTATTTATATTTACAATATTTCCACATACACACAACGCTGTCGAGCCGCTTGCTGCTTTTCCACGTGAACTTAAATGATCATTTATGAAAGACGAATTAAGCATGATGCATAAACTTCCATGGACGTTCCTTCGGAGAGAATATTGTAGAATGTGTCTTGCTTACTTCTATTACTTTATCATATGCGTTTTGAATCTCAACTTTGAGAACACAGTGATAGATCTCGGCTTCTAATTCGACAATGTCTTAACTAAAAGAAAATGTCCAATGAAAAGGCTTGGATAACGAGCTATTCTCGTACGAATTGAGATTTCGAAAAAAATCCATTTGTGTTTGATCCAAGAAGCGTGAAAAGGCGACCGATATATTTCGTACAAAATCAGATGAAATATTGGCTAGGTTGTTACCTTCGTGTAGGTACACGATGTAAGATGTAATCATGAAATATCGAGAAAACAGTGTTAGGCGAGGCGGGATGCAAAAAAAAGGGTGACATTCTAAGCATCTTCTTAACGATGAAAACACATCAATTTAAAAGCCCAGTCTCTGGAAATAACTTGACGGCGAAGAAACCTCGAGCTTTTCTTTAACCCCGCTGTACGAAGAAAGACCATGCCATATCCAAAATGTAGCGAGCTGATTAATTTGTTGAATGATAACGCAGTTGGTTGATAGATTGGTTGGTGGTTTAGTTTAGATATACGTGACATGAAATAGCATGTTTGTTTGGTGTCTGTTATGTTAATAAACAGATGTTTTGACTATGTTTGATAGACTGATTTATTATTAATTCTGATTGATTGATCGATCGATCGATCGATTGATTGATTTATTGATTGATTGGTGAAATGATTGATTGGTATATTGCTTGATTGTTGAATTGATTTATTGATTAATTGATTGATTGATTGATTGATTGATTGATTGATTGATTAATTGATTGATTGATTGATTGATTGATTGATTGATTGATTGATTGATTGATTGATTGATTGATTGATTGATTGATTGATTGATTGATTGATTGATTGATTGAGTGATTGATTGATTGATTGATTGATTGATTGATTGATTGATTGATTGATTGATTGATTGATTGATTGATTGATTGAAATGGCGCGTTTTTATGAAGGACAAGCACACCTTTAATTACACATTTTCGTAACGAGATTCCACAACACGGTTTTATCAAATTATTGTATCAAATACTGCATGTTTTGGACTGAGATATGAAGCATTATTTTCAACCACGAAAACGCGATTGCAACACTCCCCCAAACCCCCCACCCCCCAGCCCCGTTATCTTTTACGTTTTCACATTTATACTTGGTTAATCACACACGTTTTCAAATTCTAACGACTCTCGCCGTCGTTTATTATCGAGATCTTGTTCGCTTTTATTGTCGCTAATTTGTGAATTAATTTCTCCGAGGAAATTAGTTTTCATTTCGGTTGATCAGTGGTATTGCACCAGCACAAAACTTTTTATTTTTAATTTTTGCTTGAAGGTAAAATTATCTTTTCGTTAATATACATAACATTATAATATCACTTTATTCAGCATTAAACATCAAAAAACATGTTTATAGCTTATAAAATGTAATCATAAAGCATGTACATGTACCATAGTCGGTCTTTTTACCGAACAAGTCCCTTACAGATGAAATAAGTTTGTTGATTTTATATGCAACAAAAACGTTCGTAAAGTTCTTGAAAACGAATTAAATCATCTACCTAACTATCTTTCTCATTCCAATAAAATGAAATTAGGTATTTTTTTTATTTTTTTTTTTGCTTGAACGTAAAATGATCTTTCCGTTAATATAAACGCACCATAGTCGGCCTTTTTACTGAAGAAGTTTCTAATAGATGATTTATGAAGTAAGTTTGTTCATTTTCTTTGCAACAAAAACCTGCGTAAAGTTCTTGTCATCGAATTAAATCATCTATCTTACTATCTTTTCTCATTGCAATAAAATGAAATTAGGTATTTTTTTCTTTTCAATTAATGATAAAAACTGATAAACAAGTTTCGTAAAGTGAAACGTACCCTTTTGACCCATGTAATGCTTTAACAGGAAAACGCACTTCTTTTACCCATGTAATGCTTTAACAGGAAAACGCACTTCTTTTACCCATTACAAAGTATGAAATTATGTGATTGGCAAATTAAGCACTTTAAAGGAAGAACACCTATAGTCCGCCATTTCGAAACTAATTCTTTCGTCGGATTACTTCGGTCGCTCTCGGTATAGATCAGTCGTGGCCGGAACCAATCTGAACACATCAGGTTTCAATCGGAACTACTCGGGTATTTCCGTGAGCTGTGAAATACACCTCGGATATAAGTGTAGGGTTACAATTTTTCGAGTAATTCGGCATCCGCCAACTAACACATTTTCTAAGCGTGCACGTTAAGTAGTTCAATGTGTTTGGAAGCGTTGGACATCTTTTTTAATCACTTTTGATCAGTAACTCATACTAAATGGCGAACTTGTTGTTGTGACATGTATACTTGTTTCCTCAATCATAGTCAACGACTTTTTTGATTTTACATCCAAGATCTATTTTTAGAAACGAACGAAAGTGACGTCATTCTCGCGGGAAGCAATATGGCGTCATCCCTATTATTTCGATCTGAACACATCGGGTTTATCCAATGAAAACACCTCTGAAATAATAGGGATGACGCCATATTGTTTCCCGCGAGAATGACGTCACTTTACTTTCGTTTCTAAAAATAAATCTTGAATGTAAAATCCAAAAAGTCGTTAAATTTGATTGAGGAAACAAGTATACATGTCACAACAACAACTTCTCCATTTGGTATGAGTTACTGATCAAAAGTGATTAAAAAGGATGTCCAACACGTCCATACACATTGAACTACTTAACGTGCACGCTTAGAAAAGGCGTTCATTGGCGGATGCCGATTTACCCGAAAAATTGTAACCCTACACTTATATCCGAGGTGTATTTCACAGCTCACGGAAATACCCGAGTAGTTCCGATTGCTATTATTTCAGAGGTGTTTTCTATTGGATAAACCCGATGTGTTCAGATTGATCAGGTTTATCCAATGAAAACACAGCTCGCGGAAATACCCGAGTAGTTCCGATTGAGCCGAATTGAGCGAATAGTTCCGGCACCGACCGATGTATACCGAGAACGACCAAAGGAATCATCTATATAGTAGGGATATGCTGAGTTAATGGTGATTTGTTTGGGCTATATAGTAACGGTACATTATTTCATTCCATTATAAATATTTGTGTCAAGCTCTTTTCTATATAGTAATGTTATAATGGTATTTTGTTTAAATCCATAACAAATACAAAATACTATGTTTATCTCTCATCTTTATAGAAAGGCCATTTTTAACTGTAGACTGTTAATCCTTGACAAAAACAGCGATATTACGTTATGTTTATGTCTCATTTTGTAGTAAGGGTATATTCTACATATATCTCTCTCAACTTTATAAGATAGATATCTTGTGTTAATCCATGACTTAAATAGAAGAGTATACAGTGCGTAAATCTGTCTGTAAGGAAGCGTAGTTTACATTTCAATATTTCTTTTAAAATGTAAATGAATAATGTGTTAATCTCTTATCCTCTATAGTAAGTGTAAATTGTTTTATCCTAAATATATGCAGTAACGGCACAATATCTTGATAAGAGATTCAATTTGAACATTTTATCCTTATATTACTGTGGTTTCTAAAAAGCTTCTGCAGAGGTTGCGTAAAGAATAGACATCGTAGATTGAGGATTTTTAATGCGAAACATTGGTGAAACAGTGAGGGTCGAAAATCGAAAGGACGAAAAATGAAATTTGTATTAAAGCGTTATGTAAAAACCATTGTGACATGATGAGCAATTTATCCTTACATCTTGTTGGTTTCTAAAAGCTTCTGCATCAGACGCATAAAAGGGATATCGCAGAATGAGTGTTTTTAATGCGAAACGTTGATGAAACATTGAGGGTCGAAACTCCTTTTTCATTCGGTTTTTATGACATCTTTATTACCCAATCATCTCAGCATCTTGTTGAGGGATAAGTGGGTTTTCGCAAGGTCTCAATTAAAGAGGGAAGCCGGTTTATTAAACAATTTGTACAGCTTTTATCATCTAAGCTGGCCCTTTCCTTCGCAAAAACTCGGTGCCTGTTTTGGATAATTTTAACATCGCATCAACAGTGTTTTAGTTACATTGCCATGTCTGGCTCAATTGATGGAATATGTTCTAAAGCTTAATTGTCCATACGTGTTGGGACCTACTTCATAGATCTAAGAAAACAGTATATGTTTAACTGGTATCCTGGGAATATTGTTAACGAGAATTTAGATAGTTTGTTGAGAGAAAACAGTGCTGCCTCAATACGCAAAATGGATGTTTCTGCTTTTAACAAAGCAAAACTATCTGAATCAGAAACAGGCGTGGAACACTAAAAAGAAGATAAGGTTGTTTCTTTTTCAGAACAAATTTAAATTATGCTGTTGAAATGTATTTCGTAATATCCATGTGGTATGATAGACCGAATGCCTTAATGTATGATAACGATTTATAACTTGCTATTTCTCCATCGTCTCCATAAACCTAAAATAATAAATACACAAATAATCGAGGAAATACTTTCATTTCAAGCATGGGGTATGTTTTGGCAATTCCGAATTGGTTACCTGATCCGTTGGCTTTCCTTTGGCCCCTTGATTTACATGTATACTAATTTTGGGGAAATTGTGACCCTTCGTAGATACACTATTGTAAATTGAAATTAGTAACCTTTAGGAGTCTTTTCCAGGAGTTGAAGGTCATTTACTACATAAACTAGGGGTCAAGTCAACAACATTTTGCAGTTCTGATTTTTGAAAAGATGAAAGGATGTTTGATTTTTGTCCATTAATATATAATATGGAAACGTTAAGGAGAATATTGGAGGCGCAGAAGGGGTAGCAACATACGAACATTAAAATTTAAGCTCGAAAGGTCATGAGCATATATTTTGTTAAGCTATGTAAATGTTTTAATATGTATAGAATTGTATATTTATATGGATGAGACTTAAATAATGACAATACATACGCCCTCACCATCTACTTCCAACGGTAACCTCATTAATTTGATTGGCACATATCTCGTTCTCTTATTGTAACTTATTTAGCTTTGAATTAATATATTTATACCTCCGAAAAAGCGTGCAACTTATCTTTATAGAATACAAGATCAAGTAATGTAAATAAAATAGGTTTATAATGACATATAGTAATCTAAACAACCATTAAATTCACCCTAAGTCTTATCTAACATGCTCGAGATATCAGCGGGTAATAATTATAACTCTTGTCGATAGAATAGTTGTTCTTTAACGAATTATGCGTGTCTATCCATGTTGTACGATAAGGTTATTGGGTTTGTATTTGTGTAAAAGTGTAAAACCGTTCATTGAACTTATTGTTCTACGATGCCGCAACACCAGGGTACCATTTTACTAAACAACTTAACCATTATAATGCCGGAACCGACTTCATGCTTATGCAAACAGGTTAGATCCAGGCCATCCGTCAAGTACATTGGCGACTGGCCTGTAATCTAACATGTTTGCTACTTTGCGTATCTTTCCTCATCAAAACTATGCAGATAGTTAAAGGTTTGGAAAGAAGACGACACAAAGAGAGACGATTCCAATTATGTGTTACATTGAAATATTGCTAAGCCCAATATTGAAATAAGAAGGAGTTTTGTTTTGAACTTGTGCAAAGTTTTACTAAAACATGTTGAGTTAAACGGTAGCCAGGGTCTTGCCATACCGCATGGAGCAACAAAAATGGTAGCTATGACTTCTTTCCATGGTACCCTAGGTACATGTAATGGAGAAATCACAACGCCTTGTAAGTAAATTCATTGGATAGAAGAATTGAAACCGTTATGGATTTCTATCATTATTGTTGTTGTTATTATGATTGTTTCTTGGTTCTCGATATGAAACTGTATTAGGGTTTCCTTGACTTTTTTGGGATCTTGTCAACACTATGTTTCCCAAGCCGCAGACATAATTGTCATAAAGACTATTTATTTATGCCTCGTTCACTTTTCGTCTGTATAGTTTCTATCAAATACTAGATATAAGCGTTCTTATTGTCATTCTTTACAAATGTAGTTTGTTGCCGTCTTTCCCTTTAGATCGGCATCAAACTATCGTTATACAGTACGAGGGACGGATTGAGGAGATGTACAATTTAGGCATTACTGATTTATCATAGAACGAGTCGTGTTTTGCTAGAAGCCACATGTTCCTCTTTCCTTTTTGGTTCAAATCCCTGTGACGGCATTTGTTATTCCATGAGAGGTAGTCTCCCGACTGACTTTCAGAATGTTAAGCGTTCTACCCGGCTTGACCTGTCCTTATGGACAGTTGAATATGGGGTCTGTCTTCCTCCATCATTTAAAGAGTCTGGCATCGCGACATAATTGAAATGATATTGACGCGATGTAAAAACTCATATAAATAATCAAAGTCGATGAATTTCTAAAATCCGTTATTAAACTTTTCGATCCGTTTGTAAATATTAGGTACGTCTGTACTAGGCGGTCATTAACATATACCCTTAGCTCCTTACTCCAAATATCCAACATTTTAGTAAAACTGTATCTGTGCTATAAGACCTTCGAAACCACTAGGGGAAAAAGACGAATTGCTCATTGTGAGCAATTTGTACTTTAGTCACGTTGGCTTCTACCCAATATCACATGGAAAAAGTATGAATGGGTATTTTTTTTTGCGCGTGTTTTTTTTTTTGGTCGTCTGCTATTGCCTTCAAATTCGACCAGTCACAAATTGAATGAGAATGGGAAATGGATTGATACCTGCTACTTTACATGCTGTAAAAACCAGACTATATTTGAAAGCAATATGACAAAGGAATATTCTGCTCATCACACATAGATAAATCCCCGTTATTCCCAGATATTTCAAGTGTATTTAATTTTGTCTTTATAGATTTTAAGCAAACATTTTTCTACTTTAATAGCTGACTATGGTATCGCCTGTTTGATTTATGTTGTAAAAGAGATATCGTGAAAACAGCCTCATTATTTATCTAGCACTACGAGAAATCTCGGTTAATATGAGTGGTTCCTAATCAACTCCATACCCATTCTAGCCTACGCACCTGTCATAATTAACGTAATAAACATATAGGCTCCTTTGATCGAAAAGTTTTTACCATGTAGACACTTTTTATCATTGATTCGACATGAGAATCAAGAAAACAATGCGGTAAAAGGCAAACTTACTCATCACGAGAATGTCAACGTTTCTCCAACGGTGACAAAAATCTTATTTTGATTAACATGTCCGCAAGTGCCAAGTCGCTTTCTGCACTTGTCTTTATATTGGTTATATAATTAATTTCAGTAAAAGATCGCTTGTTCGTAAAGCATTTTTAACAAGCTGGGCAATACGAATAAATGATTTGGTCACCCTTGTCCTAGAAACCTGGCTTGACCAGCCCTTATATGCAGCTATGTTTGGGGTCGTCCTCCATCATTACTAATTGATTATCGCAACATACTTGAAACTATTTTTAGGCGATTTAGATAAGTTGAATTTGAAGGAACACCTGATTTATGGAAATTATTCAATCCAGGGAGCTGAAAGAAAAACCCTGTTGCATCACTTCATTTTGTGAATATGGATCAGTGGGGTATCTCTAGCTGCAATCAGTATATGGGCCACGTCACGGGAAAAGGGGCACTCGGACATAGCAAACAGTGTAGCCCCAGACCAGCCGACACGTCACTGACGTGGCGGCTGGTCTGGGGTTACACTGTTTGCCATCTTAGAGGAAATCACGTTCTACCTTTAATTAAATATAAATGATAACTGTCGTGACTAGATGCTGGAATAATAGCGCTAAGAAAGAGCTGAGTCAGCGGTTTTTATTTATGTCCGAGTGCCCCTTCTCGCGTGACGCGGCCCATATGCATTTGAAGTATTCCTACATTTTTGTCTGTTCCCTTTCCTTAAACCAAATAGAACTTGTGTTAAATGAAATCGACCAATTTACATTCTTCGATACGATATTTGCATTAACGTACAGTGGTATGATAATTATGGAACTGTGTGCTACTTTAAGATTAAGGTAGAGTACCCATAACGATATTTATGGAACTGTGTGCTACTTTAAGATTAAGGTAGAGTACCCATAACGATAATTATAGAACTGTGTGCTACTTTAAGATTAAGGTAGAGTACCCATAACGATAATTATGGAACTGTGTGCTACTTTAAGATTAAGGTAGAGTACTCATAACGATAATTATGGAACTGTGTGCTACTTTAAGATTAAGGTAGAGTACCCATAACGATAATTATGGAACTGTGTGCTACTTTAAGATTAAGGTAGAGTACCCATAACGATAATTATGGAACTGTGCGCTACTTTAAGATTAAGGTAGAGTACCTATAACGATAATTATGGAACTGTGCGCTACTTTAAGATTAAGGTAGAGTACCTATTACCCGCCATATTCGAATTTATTTTCTCGTCGGAATAGTCGGTCGGTCCCGGCATCTATCGACCGGTCCCGGAACAATTTCGCATTAAACCTAATACTAGTAGTTCCCACCCTGACCGATGTATACTGAGTACGACCGAAGAACTCAGACGAAGGAATACATTTTAAAATGCTGAATTGTGGGTTTTCTACCTTGTTATCGTTGTCATATGTTTGTCTCTTATATCTAAAGGGTTCCACATCCCTACACATTGGATAAGTTTCTCTTTCTTTTCTATTCACTTTTTATTTAGAACTTTAAGATGTTGAGATTCATTTCTTGTAACTCCACCTCAGGGTCGCATTGTATTCTTATGCAATGAACTTTTATTTTGTAAATGCATTTCAGTTGTACAAATGATGAGATGTAAAATGAGATAACAACTATTACATGAAAAGTACATTTGGGTGTTCTTACGTAAACATGGGCTGCATACCGCTGTGTAAAGATCAAAGGAAACACAGCATCAATGATTTTGTCTAAATTGAAAACTAACTACTTATTAATGTGTTCGGCCATTAGACATTCTGGAGTTTCTTTTTTCTTGGAAAATGCTTCACACACCCATCTTAATTTACCTTAGAATTATAAGAAGTTTCAGAATCTGCCTTTTTATTTGTGAATTGTGTTTGATTGAGAATTGTACAATATCGTTTCCCACGTTTCCGAAATAAAAAAAAAAGTTTTACTTGTATCACTGCTATTGTGCCTTACCGATTGTCTCATTTTAAGAGAGTAAAAATGAATAAACTCTTAGTGTGGTTTCAAGAGGAGGTATGAGATAAATATTTGAGGTATAGTTTTAAAATGTGTAAATAAATGGTCTAAATTGAAAGCTACTGCATGCGGCTTAAAGGTGTAAACGGAATATTGATATATTGAAAAGAAACCATTGTGGTTAAACGAGAGTTTGCTTGTGACAAGCAAGATGTAAAAACAAGTACATTCTTTTAGAACAATACATACAATACCCAAAGGGCGACAGTGGTGCAGTGGCAGAGCGTCGGCCGCTTGTTTCAAGGGTCCCGGGTTCGATCTTCGTCGGGTTTGGTGGAAATTGGTAACAAGCAAACAGTCATCAAGAGTTGACTTCATAAGCATCAAGCTTCCGTCATAATCGACGTAAATGAATCAGTTAAAACTAAAATCTAAAACAAAGATAAGAATATGGAGAGAGTTTCAATATATATTTACCTTATGAAAAAATGCAAAGCGGAGGCTTCAATCAAATTCTTCCTATTTTTTTATAAGAGCAGAACAGTTGCACAAATTTGAACATGCTCGGCCTTTCACCGTAATTATCCACGACCGATAATTGAACCTGGGACCCCCGGATTTTAGATACCTATCGCTATAAATACCCAACGCTTATTCATTAGTGTAACACACAACGACATGTTGTACGATAATATCCAAAGCAGACTACTATGGAACATATTTGGGTAGGTGATGCATGAATACAATGTCTAGATATGCATTTTATCAGACCAGATTTATAAAAAAAAATAATGAAAGTCTTGCATGAACGTTGGTGTCAATTTTTTTTATCTTTTTTTTTCTTTCTTTCAGGAAATTGGAGTCATTTCCGATTCAACATCCGATGCAAGATTAATCATGTTGCCGAAAGCTTAGAGGCAAGGGGTAAGAAATTTCTTTAATGACCAACTTCATTTAATTGTCATTAACTTACTTTTTTAACACTTTACAAAACGAGAGAATGCGTAGCGTGCCAAATAGTCCAACGCAAAAAAGTTCCAAAAAGATGAGTTGAAATTTAACACAACTTGTAAGTTAATTTTGTATACAGAAAAAGAATACTGACTAAATCAAGGTTTCGAATAATCGATTCTTGAAAAACTTTAATAATTTCGTGAACATGAAACACGACTATTGCATTATTTTAAAAATCGATATTTATTAAGTCTTCGGATAAAGGCATCATAGCTTTGCGTTTTTTATTTACTAATTTTGATATACATACTAAGATTCAATTATCATTTCTACTGATCATTGAATAACCAAATAACACACATGCAACAGAAGCATGGAGAAATCATTGTGACAAAATGTGCTCAATAAGAGCAATTTCTCCTTTTGTCACAATAACATTTTGTACTTATAAACATGAGTAGTTCCCGTCTTTGTCACAGGTGTTTCCCAAGCATTCTAGTTAAAGGTATCTCACAATTCGTATATGCCTTTAATGTAGGAAATGGTAAAACCTACAAAATAATACTTATTCGACATATGTTCAAAGTAAAATGCCGTTTAATTATTATCGGAACCGCCCCATAACCTCGTCCATGAGATCTTTAATATGCTGCAATAAAAATAAAGATAAAATAACAATTAAAACGCACGTATGAATGAAAGGAATTTTATTACCAGAAAGCGTCGATAGCACATATTGTCGTAAATATTAATGGCCGAGTACCCAAATGCCGGCGAGAAATTCAATAACTGGGGGAGGGAATCGGTTGTACTGGGGATTCAAGAGAAAAGGTAGTCTGGATGATCCAGAAAATAGAAATAGCATTCTGTAACTGCAGTGTGGATCATCTGAGTTAGAGGAAAATGTGGTTTCCCAGGGTCCCATTCCTCTTATGTATTATGATGGGTACCTTGAGGAGAATGTAATTAAAACTTTGTTTGTGAGGAAAAATGGCGTTTAAAGAAGGCGGCGCCCCCGTCCCCCGAAAAATAAAATAATCCATTTGTGCTTTATTTGCATAGAAAGCAAAATATTTTTCAATTTAACTTGTCAGAAATCAGCACTGTAGGACATTATTACCAACTTTACTAACATATTCAGACAAAAAAATTAAAAAAATTATTATCATATCAGTTTCACCCAAATGTTGATGATGATATTGTGGTGGCAGTGATCGATGTAGCTTATCAAGCGGAGATTACTGTAAGGAGTTTGTTCGTGGCGCTGTAAAGACTTGTCCTTGATCGAACTGCACTCTGAAACTTGTGCAGAAAGCTTTTGTCATATTGCAGCGCCGTTATTCATTGACGCGATTATAAGGTGCAGTTGATCGCTATTTCCAATAACCAATTGATGCGTGCATTGGAGCGTTCGAAGCGCCAAACGAAAAGAGATCTTTCTTGAAACAATTTCCGACTTTACCTGAAAGGATATAGTTATTTTGCCTTTAACCCTTAGAATGCTAGGATATTTTCTAAAAACAGATTTTTGTGACGTCTGCTTTCCAAAACCTTAAATATCTGCTTAAAGATATTCAGAATGGCAAACAGGTTAGATCACAGGCCAGCCGCCTTGATCTAACCTGTTTGCATAAGCATGAAGTCGGTTCCAGCACTAAAAGGGTTGAATAGAACACACCTCAAATATGACAAACACGTTTAGATCTTATTTGACTATTTCTTTAGATGTTCTACCTATTCCGCCTTTTTCTGGAAATCCATTTTACATTTTTCTAACGTTATATCCAGC
Source organism: Cerastoderma edule (assembly GCA_947846245.1). Classification (NCBI taxonomy): domain Eukaryota; kingdom Metazoa; phylum Mollusca; class Bivalvia; order Cardiida; family Cardiidae; genus Cerastoderma; species Cerastoderma edule. The sequence goes on along the minus strand of OX401414.1, from coordinate 11,582,471 downwards.
CTTTTTAGGAGACAACCTCTAATTTCCATATATGCTGATGTAGCAATTGTCCCCTGCAAACACTCGTTAAAATTTGATGATACAACATGTGTCGTTTTGAAAATAGGAAAATTAACCTTCTTGTGTATTGTGTCGCCTAAAATAACTAGTGTGGATTTTCTACATGCTAATCAGGTACCATAATAAAGGCTAAAGTAAATATTTTTTCTCCAGTCTCGATTTAGCCAACTTTCTTGAATACTATGCATCCTAACCTCAGGTCACGAATAGATTTCGTAAAAGCTGATAAAATATTTAACTTGATAAGCAATGTTTGTATACAGCCTGAATAAAATACCCAGCGTTCTTAGGTAATGTGCTTCATAAGCTCTGCGTCTATGAATTCAAACACAAGCAGGTCTGATTTTTGGTTTGATAAGAAATAGATTGGATACAGTCTAAATCCAACCATTGAAAATACTTAACCTTTATTAAGCAAGATCATATGCGAAGCATATCTTCTAAATTTCTTTTAGGTGGAATTATGGGATTTGAAAGCTATGATAAGATATATGAAATAAAGGATGAAACAACACTGAAGACCTCATGAAAAAAACTCTTAGCGCAATCAAATCAAAGTTAAACAGAATATCTTGGATTTTTTCTATTATAAAGAAACACATTTCTAAATTTCCGAGAGAAAACAAAATGGCGTCGTATTGGATCAGACGGTGCATCCTGCACCGTCTAATCCAAATCGACGCCATTTTTTTTCGTGAATTCGCTAGAATCCATTCTTCGTTCGACATGCCTTAATTAGAAGCCATCGTTCCCGGTGATTAAACAGTGAAGCCTTAGATATCGTATGATAACGCAATCCTTACGCCATTTGCGAGATTCTGCGAGATCTCGCAACTCTTCACAATTTGAGAGCGCTGCGAGATTCGGTTTATGATTTGCGACTTGGGATTTGCGTTTTATATCAATGCGCGTAGTAGAGAAACTTAAGGCAGTCTCCCGACTGACTTACGGAATGCCGATGGTTCTACCCGCCTTGAGCAGCCCTTATGGGCAGTTGAGTATGGGGTCTTCCTCCATCATTAAAACTCGGGCATCGCTAGGTAATTGAAATAATGTTGATATGATGTAAAACCCAAATAAAAAAAGAGAAACTTAAACAGTCGGTTCTTGGAAAGAGTCCACTGCGATTGATCATAGAAAGGCCTAATCGTGCATACGTCGCGTAATAGGGGTTGTAGGTTTGATACCAAATGGAATAACGTGTCCTGGGGTCCCGGGGCCCGTTTTACTAAACAACTTCCGGAAAATGTTTGCGTAAGTCATAATTGATTAACATGGATAATATCTTCAATGAAAGTACAATATTGCAATGTGACACGTCATTGGAAGCGTCTCGGAGAGACGATTCCAATGATGTGTTACTTTGCAATATTGCTTTGCCAAATATTGAAATAAAAGGACTTGTTGTTTTAGACTTACGCAAATCTTAAGCGTAAACTGTTTAGTAAAACTGTACCCCGGCCCTTGTATGTACCCCCAAACTAGCCTTACTAGCCTAGTGCTGTAAATACCCACGGGCCAAGACACCAGGTTAAGGATAACGCGTATGCTATCTTAAAAAGGCCAATGACACGTTGACAGAATCTTGTATTTGGTCGAATTCAGAAGTCTCTAAAATAAAATGTAGAATAACATACATGTATAAACAAATTAAATATTTCAACATGAACAGTAGAACTTAAGGCTTTCGCCACCTGGTTGCTCATTTTGTTATTAAAAATATTGTTGTTGTTGCTGATACTGCTGCTGCACTGTTGGTCTAGTGTTATATTTCTGACGAATGTCCTTATACAGTCTAACTTGTGTTAAGCAACCACCCTTTTAAGCAGCCAGCCTGCCTTAAACAACCACTACAGAAAGTCCCATTGTTAGATTTATAGTGTACGTCAATTTGTGTTAAGCAGCCAACCGGTCTCAAACAGACAATTTACTCCGTCCCATAGGCTGGCCTCTTAACACAAGTTTGACTGTATAAAGAACAGCAGCTGTGTAAACCAACAATACTCCTTATTTGCAGCTTGTAATGGGAAGTAAGCGTTGGGACAAAATGAGGACTTACTGTTCGCGACCAATTTCTCTTTTTATTGCGTTGATGTAGTCATATTTAATTTCTATCGCATGTTGGTTGAAGCAAATACATATAATAAATAGATCATGTCAAACCGTCTTCGAAATAGCAAAGACTGGTACTCAGTCACAACGGCTAAGCGCCTGACGACACGGAAAACCATGCGGTTAGGTAACCCCGATCGGAGGTTGCGATTTTCCACGAGAAGAAGCGTTCCGTATGAGAGGACGTGTTACTATTTTCGTCCAAAGTTGCCTGAATGGTTCCTATTCTAGTCACGAGAGGGATCTAAATATAGACATGCGATCAACTATCGAGCACCAATGATTATTGTGATCCGCCATGTGGAAAAATGCACCCTTCTTATTCAAGACATGATATAACATTGTTTTTAGTCAGCATTAAGCATCTAAATGCTGCCTAGTAAACAAACATTAACGTATCACTTTTTATCATTTTTATGGGTTAAGCTATATAGTCAGGCGAAATTTTCAGAACGTGGGAATTGTGAATAACATGACGTTTTATTGCTGGATCGTAGTCTATATGCGTCCTGCACTGAATTGAGCGAGGTTGCAACTCTGATAGATACATTTGATGATAAAATACATACCGATGGCTTGGTGCCAGACTTAGTCAAGTCTTTCGCAAAATTGAAGGACTAGACCTGGTGTTGCACTAAGCAACCTTATCAAAAAGGATGGGGAAAACATCCATGGTAGTATAGTAACTTTCTAGTAATTGACATATGATTTCAAAATTGAATTCGTGTTCCATATCTAATCGAGTCATGTATATAAGCAGTCAAACTCGGCGCAAAGGACATTTATTTTGGTTAATGATGTTTTTTAGTTAATATGTTATAAGATTCCGAATAAAGCAAATGCGAATTATGTCATTTTTTATCATGGTGTCTATACTGATGGCATTTTTACGGCTTTGATTGACTAGTTCAAGATTAAGTCGCCATGAACATCCAGCATCTTACGGGTATGAAAATTTATGACCACCCATTGTTATTTCATACTTTGAACTTGTTATGGTTTTACTTAGACACCATTGTGAACCGCGACTAATTTTCCTTTAGTCTTGAACGCATCTTTAAAGGTCCGGTACATGCGAATTCAAACATGTGCAATCGAAGGAAAAAGATAAGTTTGGCTTAGTTTAGTTTAAACTTATCTATTTTACGTTGATTGTGAAACAAGTTCTTAAAAATTAGATAAATCACTCTCGATTCTGCTTTCTGGATCATAACCAGGACTCGCGCAAAATGTGGATTAATAAAATGTCGCAAGGCGGGACCCGCTACTCACGGGATTCGAACCAACGACCTTCGTGTCCAGAGGTCGACATTCTAATAAAACACACATGTAATTGCTCATCCTCAGACAATATTGAACATCAATTTTCCTCTCATATCGTAATAGCACATGGTTGTTCCTCTTTGCATTGATAAATCAATGACAAAACAATCCCATAAATGCGCCCATCACCTTCAGACGATAATAGATTAACTTTTATGAAATAAGTCATTGGTCTTTTGAGCAGTTTCCTACTTTTCAAACAATATTGGCTTTTTGTTTTCAACCCTTTACCAAACGTCCCAATTTTAAAGAGTTTGCAGACGACATTTCAAAATGTGATGAAATTGGAAATTAATCTTTTGATAGGGAAGAAACATTGTGGGAAAAGGGCAAATTCCAGAGTTTTCCAGAGTCGTCTGCAACAAAACGGTCAAATGTCGTTATTGTTTTTGAAAAGTGTTAAGAGAAAGAATATCTACATTTCGAAATTATTTTACCTTTTTTAACGTAAGATATGTTGGCATCTTTGAATATTCCTTCGAAACGAAGCTTCGTTTGCTAAGATTCCTTTCAATTCGGAATGCTTCCATTTTAATCGTTAAGTACGGGGATAGATAAATCGTTTAGTCTGTCAATAGCCGGCGCTCCCTGTCATTCGTGCGAGAGGTCGATTGTTTCTGCTGATTACCGGCAATCTTGACCGACTTCCGGTCCGTAAAATCTCGTCCAATCAACGTCACTTCCGCTCGAAACTCGGTCGTAATGTTAATTACATCGATTACGAAATATTGGCCAGTGTCATTCCTCCGCCTTTTGACCCATTGCCAAACAATAACGACATTTGACCAGTTTGTTGCAGACGACTCTGGAAAACATTGTGGAAAAAAAGAGAAATTGCTCTTAACGAGCAATTTCTCCTTTTCCACATATGTTTTCTGCCCTATCCGAAAATTGCTATTCAAATTCATTCGATTTTGAAATGTCGTCTGCAAACCCTTTCAATTTGGAACAGTCGAAAATCTGCCGTCTGGTAAAGGGTTAAGCCGTTCTCCTATATGTGGGTGTTAATTTGCCTTATTGAAAATTATAGCTACGGTTTGAATGTTTGAATCAAACAACTTTTCGATTTCGGGTGAAAGACATTTTACAAAAAGGATGAGCTACTCATTATGAAACAATTTATCTCTATGCCAAAGTGGCTTTTCGAAAGTATCATGTCTAAAATGCGGTAAAGCGAAAGTGTCATGATGCAATACCTAAATCAAACGTTCATTGCGCTCTTATTTAGAGCCAAAGATATGACATTTATGGTTGTACTGCCTTCCCTCCGTGATACTCCGTGTAATACGTAAGCATTGTGGCGGGAAAGCCAATTTCAGAAAGAGAAAAAAAAATTGAATTACAAGTTTTCATTATAGGAAATCGCCTCAATAAGTCTTCATATTGTAAACTAGCAATGTATCATTCAAAAGGGCCAAAGATCAACGATTTGAGAAAGTAATGGCTTTCCTCCGTGGCACTCTGGGTAATAGGTAAGCATTATGGTTGGAAAAGCCGTTTTTAGCAAAAAAAGAAAAACAAAAATTTTTTCAAAAAGATTGCCGCAATATAACAAAAAAATATGGATAACATGTATATG